>CM067324.1:137020500-137639500 GCA_034376525.1 Nicotiana benthamiana
GTTTCTTTGTCCTAAACTGTAAAAGTATCATCCACATTATCAAACTGTCTTTGTGCTGTTTTAGTTGAAGTTGCTTAATGGAGATCCGAAGGAAACTAGCTTTGCTCAAACTGCTTTATTCACAAAACACCCTGAGATGAAAGGTAAACCCCGTCTTCTTGACTTTATCTCACATTCTATGGTACTACCATCTTCCTATGCTTGCTTTTGTGAACGACACTATTCATCGGTTACTATCTTGAACCAATGGCAGGTTGGCCCAAGGGTCACAATTTCCAGATCTTCAAATTAGAGATTGAAGAGATATTTATGATCAACTGGTTTGGCGGTCCCAAACCTCTTACTGTCGATCAGTACTTGCAGGCTAAAATGTGAGTTTAGAGCAGTAAAAAAGTTGCTAAATAAAAAGTCAGATATTGTATTTTCTCAATGAAATAAATAAAATAAAAAAACTTTTGCCGTTTGTCTCAGTGTTGATGTCATTCCTTATTTAACATGATCCATACACAGGGATAGTCGCACGGCCATTGCATGAATGCCCTTTACATATACAATCTGCAGACATGTTCTTTGCAACTGAAGCTTCCACACTGGTTTATATAAGAGAAAAAGAAACAGCTGTAAATAGGAGATACTTGTTAAGCTCAATATCATTCATTCATATATGCATTTGGCCAAAATGTATGATTTCTTCAACATTCATTGTGATTCTAACTTGTAAATTATGAAAGTTGTATGCGGATAATGGGATGCAGCATCCTTATAACTGATATAGCTGCAACTGATTGTTGCAACATAATAAAGCATCAATCATCTGCTTGAGATGCTGTAGTTTTTGTTTTCACAGCCAGCAAACTCTGGTTGGAGTTGTAAAACAAGCTTGGCCTTTGTAGCGGGGGGTGGGGGTGGGGGGGGAGCTAGAGACCGAGGCGAGGGCTCGGCCGAACCCAGTAACTTTGGTTCAAACTCTATATGTCTTAAGAAATTCATTTAATATGTTTAAATTGTTAATTTAGAACATAGCAACTTAAAATGACTAAAATTTCAGATCCTGACACGGCCTCTGTTTGGTAGGTCTTTTCTTGACTCTTAGTGCAACATCCATTGGATATTATTAGTATGTTCTATGAATGCAGGGGCGGGCCGACGAGCTTTGGGGCCTAAAGCCAAACTTTACGAGGGGTCTTAATTTATTTTTATATAAAAAATTATTTATTTATTTGTAGTTTATTTTTCTAGCGTTTATTAGATACAAAGTTATTAATAATTTTCCTATAGTCCATAAATCCTAGTAAGTCTTTCTTAAGTGACAATACAGCTAATCTACTTAACATTTCTTGAGACATTATTGATCTTATGTAAGATTTTATCAATTTTAAATTTAAAAATTTGTTACCGCTGAAGCGACGGGACAATGAGTTATTAATATTATTCCATAAGCAATATAGAGATAAGAAAAAAATCAAATATTTTTATAAGATCGAGTGTATTAGTTAAATTATTACTTTCTAATTGTACTATTTTCCTTAATACTTTTAATTTTGAAAATAAATCTAAACCATCACTATCGAATTGATGATTATGCTTTTAAGGAATATTCAAGATTAAGGCAATATTTGTTCAACTTTCCATTATCGAATGATCTTAATTTTTACCACTAAATAGAAACCCAAAAATGTTTTATATGTTTCGAATTGGTCAAATCTACTTTGAAATGAAAAAAATAGCTTTGTCTACTATATATGAAATACTCAACTCCAAAGGACTCTTCGAAGATTTTGAGATGTTATTATTAACCTTTTCATCAAATTGTTACTTCCTATATGTTGCACGTTTTTTTATGAAATTTGGGTTTTAATTTTCTTGGTAGAAATCATAGTGGTTGCAAATCCTTCCTCTTTATACTTGTTAAAGAAAGAAATCAAACTTTTTTACTTCACATAACTTCTTTCTAAACGTATACATAGCCTATTAGGTGTAATAAAAAAAAATGAGACCTCAGCGAATATGAGATTTAACGTAATTACTTTACTTGCTTTACGGAAGGGCCATTCCGCATGAATGGCTTGTTTGATCTCAAGTCGATGAGTAACTTTAGGTCTCTACTTTATATCGCATTATAGGGTCATAGAAGATTAACATTTTACTATTCCACAACTCTCCAAATATTGGCGCAGAGGAAGAGAACTTTATAAAATTAAGTTTGTTAAATAATTTGAAATTTGTGAAGTAGAAGCAATAAAGTTATCCACATATGTGGTTTGGAGTTGATCTAACTATATAGTATATAATGTTAAGCCATTTTATGTTATTTATATATATATATATATATATATATATATATATATATATATATATATATATATATATATATATATATATATATATATATATATATATATATATATATATATATATATATTTTTTTTATTTATTTATTTTTTTTTAATACAATGTTCGTGAATAATATTTGCTGTTATCTTGGTAATCTATAATTTTGACTAAGTTATAAATAAGTGAATGTGTCAAATTATTAAAATAAACGAAATAATAGGATTACTTTTAAGATGAACATAATTGCCAATGTTATATCTGAAAGCGCCAAGTATATATAAGAAAACACCTACTTAGATTATTTTATGTTGTTAATAATGAAGTTCTTTTAATTTTTATACTATGAAGTTGATAGCCTAAGATTTATTTCACAAATTACATAAGAATGGATATAATCGCCTACGTTATACGAAAAGCGATCTTAAATTGCCTAATTCTTATAGTGATATATTGCCCATATATTCTTAGGAGATCATAAATAATATATATATATATATATATATATATATATATATATAGTTTCAAGATAGTATACTATCTATAATATGATTTTACCGGGATCTCCAACTACATAAACAATGATCTTGATAATAATTTATAAGCGATCAACCGGAGATTACTTAGGCAATTGAAAATAATATGAGTGATTTTTAGATAACACATATACGGTGATTTCATCAAAATCGCTCACTTTATACAATCTTGGTAATAACTAATAAGCGATGAACTGGATATGACTTAGGCAACTATAATAATAAATGGGCGATTATTAGATAACATGTAAGCAATCTATAATGTCAAGATTTACTACTTTGTAATAAAATGATCGCGGTAATAACTAATAAGCAATCAATCGAAGATCACTTATGCGATCATAAATAATACATGGCAATTTCTAGATAGAACATCGATATATAATTTCACCAGGATCTCTCACTTTATAAAAAAATAATCATGGTAATAACTAATATTCGATCAACCGAACATCACTTAGGCGATCACAAACAATAGATGAATAATTTCTGGATAACAGATGAACGGCCTATAATTCCACGGGGATTCCCAACTTTATAAAAAGTAATTATACTAGTAACTAATAAGCAATTAACCGGAGATCACTTAGACGATGATAATACATGTGCGATTTTCAAATAATACATAGATGATTTATAATTTCACTAGGATCTCTAAATTTATAATAAAATGATCTTGCTAATAACTAATGGGCAATCAACTGGAGATCATTTCAGCGATCATACATAGAGATTTTCAGATAACACAATTCACTAAGATCTCCTACTTTTTAAAAAAATAATCTCGTAATAGCTAATAAGCGATCAATCCGATAATACTTAGAAAACCATAATATTACATGGGTAATTTCTAGATAACACATAGGCGATCAATTGATTTCACCACGATCTCCCATTTTATAAAAACAATCACATTAATAACTAATAAGCGATCAGGCAAAGATCACTAGGTTGTCCACTATATCATATTTCAGAAAATCAAAAGTACTCTCGTCTTATCCATATTACCTATTAAAACCAACGACAATAACCCAAAAAATCCCACTAGTAGGGTCTGGAATGTTACCTATTGAAACCAAAAAATAAAAATCTACTAATAAAATGCACATTCACAAAAAATGTCAACTATGAATCACTTTAAGTTTACAAGTATGAATAAACAAATCCAAGTATATACATTTACATGCAGCAAATTTTGAAGAAATTTTGCTTGACATTTGCCGGAACAATGGAGAATTAGTTGATTCACTTGCATCTGCACACTAAAAGATGTTGGAAACTAAAATCAAACAACAACTACCCAGTATACTCCTAAACTAAAATCATTATAATCAAATTATTGAACTAGACAATCAAGTCAAGAGAGTAAAGATCATTAAAAAAGATTCTTTAGAAAAATATGCTAAAAGATGACAAAAATGTGAAGGGGGGAAGAAGAAGCAAATAAGGTACATTAGGTGCTTTTAAGTGTTAACAATAAGTGTTCAATTTAATTTTAATATATCCATTAAGAAATATTAAATTTTACACAAAAATACCTACTATAATTCAACTACCCATGCTTAAACATTTAATGTGGGAATAAGAAAACCTTTTAGGAATATGTACATAGGGTTATCTTGTAAAGATAAATTGAATTCTTTCTTGATTATATAATTGGACATTTATTTTGAATCAAAATAAAAAAGTAAACTGGACATTTATTATAAATCGGATGGAGTAATTATTTATGACACATTTATTGTGATACCTTTTTGTGTGCTCTTTTGGCTAAATTAAGTATGACATTGTTGCCTGTTCGGTTCGTTGTTAGTTGCTACTAGGTTATTCTTTTTCTCTTGCCGTGTGCATTTCTAAGAGATGCCTAGCATTGCGAGTTTTTCTATTTTTATACTAAGTCTATGCTTTATAAAAAAGATTAAGCCGTAAGGGTCCAGAGCCGAATCCCACAAAAAAGTAAGATTTAGTTACAGTTGTTTACTATCAGTAAGAAGAGAAGTATGAACAGTTTCTAAGCCATAAATATCAATATTCTTATGTCTAACTAATTAACTAACAAATTAAAGTAGTAGATTAATAACTAAGATACTAAGGGTTAAAGACAAGATTAATGAGGCCTAGAGTTATCCAATTGTCGAAATTCTTTCGCCACGTCTTTTATATTTTCGCCTAAGTATTCTCCACTGACGTGAGTACTTCGAGTGTCGTAGCTCTCTCTCGAGCAACTACCACAATTTACTAGACATATTCTCTCGAACTACGTTAGCTGGCACTAATTCACCGCTCACTACGGTAACACCAAGATTTCGTTATCTCTAATCCCACCTTTAAATCCTCCATATTGATCTCTCACATACTTTAGGAGTGATGTTATTCAACAACTATCTAAATATATACTCTTTCTCAAGCAATACATACTAAATAGGCATAGTCAATTGATGGTCATTCAATCTACAACAATAAACACATAATTGAACAAATAGAGAAATTCAAAGGCTAAATTATATTAAACGTAATTAAAAGCCATCCTCCAAGAGGTTCCATCAAAACCTAGATGAGAAAGTTTAGCTGCTCATATCTATATAAACAATCATGATAATACTTGAAAGCATTCAAATATAGATTGAGGAAGAACGGAAGACAAAACTCTTGTGCTTCGTTTCTTCCTAGTGTTCTCGTAGCCTTCTTGCCTCTCCAATAATGTCTCCCATATAATGTCTAACTCAATAATGTCTCCGTACCAAGAAATAGGTTTAGAACCCCTTTTATACATATTAGGGGCGTGTAAGGCGGCGAAACTATCAAGTCCTGGTCGAATTAGGACGAAATCCTTCCTTGGGCGTCTCGCTTGGTGCGTGGCGCCAACATGGACATCAAAATTTTGTGACTTTTGTGCACTACTTCCCTTGGCCTTTTGGTTAGTACCTAGCCCGAACCTGAGCACCAAAGTCATACTCCCTCTAGATCTTCTATTTTTACTTCAATTTACATGCAAGTTTTCCAATTGACTTCTACACAAATAAACACTGTATTAAGCTTAAGTCACAATATCCACACCAAAGTTAACAAGATCGAGGTGTAATACAAGGCAAATTACATGCAAAAATATGAATTTTTAGCCTAACATCAAGTAGTCTAGGTTACATTTGGCATTTTATTTTCATATTCTTCTTTTGTAGTTTTATCACTTTATAATAACAAAATTTAAAAATTTAAAAAAAGTAATAACATACAATAGCCTAATAAAAAATTCTACTTGTAATATTTACATCTTACCTATTTAAAACTGAATATATAAAAAAACTCAAACTCAAAGTACAATATCGTGTACAAAAAATTATTCTTGACCTTCACATTTTCTTACAAAGACTACTCTAAGCTTTAGGTTCCTAACTCTAACATGTACTCTTACACGTTTATGTGAAAATGCGCCTAGCCTCCGTCAAGGTGTGTTTGTCAACCCCGCATAGTCCGCCATGCCAAGCTGTTTGTCATATTGTTGCCCTAAGATTTCAGGTTGGGTGCTAAGGTCATCATGAAAATCATTGCTACAACCCATGTCTGCTGAGGGACCTTGTCAAGGAGATAACAAACCACTCCCACCCGAAGAATTTCTAGTCGTTCACGAAGTATCTTCAATATTTTTCAGCACCATCATAGGCCCTAGATATACATTCTCATGCTCTTCCACATTTTGGCTCATCTTTACTCTTTTCGTCGACAAACAAAGTAGTGCGCTGCTTAAGTTAGGCAATTCCTCGCATTTACTGAAAGAATTTAGTCTTGTGAAAAACTTATTAGCCAAAAGGGTCTAAATGTATTCCTAAGAGTGGAAAACCATTTTGGGGCAGGAATTGGGGTGTGTTGGTTTTGTTGTGTTCTTGTATTCACATATTAATACAAGTTGTAAAAAAATCGTATGTGCCTTTTATTTTCTTTGCTGCCTAAATTCATTTTAAGTCCCAAACATCCTAAAAATAATTCTAAGTGTTAGAAGGCTAAAGTCAAGTGCGGGGCTTGACTGTCGCACAGAGGTGAAACACGAGCGTTTTTGGCACAACTGATAAAGTCACTAACTACAATTTTAATCCAACTAGTTGCAACTAATTCGGTCCCCCCAAAAATAGCAGAGTCAAACATCTTAAGACCTGTTTGTCCATTAAATTTTTCCTTCTTTTATTTTTTTAAAAAATATTTATCCATGAAAAATTGCAAGACTTTGATTTTTTTTTTCGAAAATGAGCTTTTTTTAAAAGTCCTTTTCCCTTGCTCATAAAACTGCAATATTTTTCTAGTAAATTACATGACCAAACATAATTTTGAATTCCAAATAGTACTAATTTTCAATTTAGCTCCAAAAACTATTTTTTTTTCAAAAATTACAATATTTATGTCCAAACGCCTACTAAAATTCCCAACATTTGATCTGTTACGCAACGCCTTCCTGATGTCCTTTGGAAGGGCAACGTAAGGCTAAGCAACCGATGTTAGTGCGGTTGCTGTCCGCCAATAAAGTCCCCGCCGCACGCTAGACTAGATTGTCAGTGTCGTGGGGGAAAATCAATGTCACGAGCAATTGCGGAAGCTGAGAGAGAGTTGGGTTTTGAATGATGATGACAACTTTATTGATGAATGAAAGTTGATTACAAAAGATGCGGTATCGAGGGGGAGAGACACCAGTACAGAAAATACTTGCTTGAAAATGTTTGATTGCTTGGTCCCCCCTAATAGTACTAAAAAAATAAAAACCAAGTTACATGACTGGCCCTAAGAAAGCTGTAGAAGCACACTGAATGAAAATGAAGTAAAACTAGCCTAGAATTACAATGAAAAAGACTTAGTTTATTACAATGTAGAAACAAGTCTGATGGCATCAACTTTATCTTGCGGGTCAGGGTTTACGCGTACAGTGTTGTGGGCGCGCGCGACACTTGTTGTGTTTGCCTGAGGCTGGGCGCTGGAGCTTGGCATCAGGGTCTGTACGCGAGGCGCTGCTGGAATGGGCCTGCCGCTGAGCACCGGCAAGGCATTAGGATCTGCGCGCATAGCATTGTCAGTGCGCGTGATGCTGTTGTCATTGGCCAGCCGCTAGGCGCTGGCGAGATCCATCGGTGGGGTGACAGAGGCGCATGCGCACTTGTCACTTGGCATATCCAAGACCACGGGGCCGATCATGGCGCTAGGCATTGTGAGGCTTGCTAGGCCGCCATAGGGAGCGATTAAGGGGTCATGGGGCGTGTATGGAAAGCAACCCATGACATTTTTCCCCACCTGAGTTGGCGCCGTCCTCGGAGCCTTATGATAAGGATGATGATGATGATGAGTTTGGTGGTTAATAGATGGGAGGTCTACGCCCCTCTGTTCTTTGAGCTTGTTGTTGTAGCGATGCAATGATTTTATGTGGCTGACATGGAAGATTAGATGGATCTTCCACCAAGATGGAGTTTTCACCTGATATGTGGACTTCCCAATGCGTTTTCTATGGGCAGGGGCCCGATACATTTTTGTTGCAGGCGAGAGTCGGGTGTCCTCTCTGCAAACAAGTATCTCTTTGGCATGCATAGCATTACTTTGTCCCCTGCTTGATGTTGGGAAAATCAAATATTTTGTTCGGTAAACCTTTTTGCCCGCTCTTGGGCTTTGGCAAGATAGTTCCACACTATCCCCATGTTGCGCTCCCATTCGCTCGAGAAGTTGGCAGCTCGAGGAAATTTCGGCACGGTTGATGCATTCACTGTTTGGGGGAGAAGCGGTTGTTGTCCGGTAATAATTTCAAAAGGGCTTTTATTTGTATGATGGCTCTTTTGATAATTGAAACACAGCTGAGCAGCATCCAAAAGCTCCACCCAATGCTTTTGTGATCTGGTTGCAAAGTTGCGGAGATATTCCTCCAGCATGTCATTGAACCGGCCTGTCTGGCCATCCGATGGTAGATGGATGTCTGAGTTATGACTCAATGTCGACCCAAAACACTTGAAGAGATGGGTCCAAACGTTGTTAGTGAAGCGTGAGTCGCGCCTGCTAACAATGTTTTTGAGTAAGCCCCAATGTTTGACGATGTGCGAGAAGAAGAGTCAAGCTGTTCGTCTGCTGAGATGTTTTGTGGGGCTGCATGAAAGTTACATAGTTTGAAAAATGATCTATGAAAACCAAGATAGATGCAAGATTACCGACTTGGGGCAATCTCGTGATGAATTTGAGGGAAACACTTTCCCATGGTCTCTGTGGGACAGGTAACGACTGCAATGGTCCCGTCTGTGATGAGTGCTCTGGCTTGTCCTCGTGGCATGGATGACAAGTCTCCAAACACTGAGGAGCGTTACCAGTCTATTGAGGTCGATGGAATAATGGCTGATTGTTGTTGCGAAGGGTAGCCGGAATCAGGGGTTCATCTATGTTGGCTACCTTCTCCAACTGTAAGGCCGAGATGTTTCCAGTGGCCATCTTTATGCGACTGCATGGTATGGTGCAGGGATTGGCCTCATTTTCTCCAATCATTAGGAGCATGTTAGCATGTGGTACTCGTATGGAGTTGGCCTGCCTCATGAACTCCAAACCCACTATTATGTCAAAGTCATTTATGATTGCGATGCGCAGGTCGATGCTTCATGAAGGTGCCTACCTGGTCTTTTTCTGATGTGTCTGATGCATCTGACTCATCCTCGACAGTTTGACAAGCATTGATTATAATGGTTGGGCATTCATTGTTCCAATATCCCCGCCGTAATGACGGCATTCTGAGGGACGTTTTCTCCTCTGATTGTTGTTGATGGATGCAGAGCTGTTGGTGTTTAAGGGAGGAACCTTAGTTTTGGATGCACTCCGATCTCCCCCACTTTTTCTTGGGCCACCATTTCTAGGATGGTTCCCGTTTAATCCCTATTGGACAGGCGACTGGGTCCTGTCGTTCTGAGTTCCTAAATGATAATTGCCAAGGCATTCTGCAGCTTGAACGGCCTTGGCATGGTGTCTACCCGTTGTCTCTGTAGTTCCATATGGGCACGGGGTTTCAAATCTTCTATGAATGTGAAGAGTTTGTCTTTGTCTCCTATGTCGTGTATGTTCAGCATGAGCACGGAGAATTCGCGCACGTACTCCCTCACTGACTTGATGTGGCGGAGCTCCCGTAGCTTTCTCCTTGGGTTGTATTCCACATTTTCGAGAAAGAACTGCAGGCGTATGGCTGCCTTCAATTCATCCCATGTCCGGAGAGTATTTTCACCGGCCTTGATGGCTTCGTATTTTACCTGCCACCAAAGTTTGGCATCGCCCTGAAGATACATGGCAGCAGTTGCTACCTTTTTAAATTCTTCCAAATGGCCCACGGCATCGAAGTATTGTTCGATATCAAAGATGAAGTTTTTCACTTCTTTAGCATCCCAGGATCCGTCGTATGGCTTTGGCTCCGGTATCTTGAGTTTTTGTGGAATGATGTTGGGGTTTGTTGTACCCTTATGTGGTTGTCGCCTCCTCGAAGTAGGCTCTGGAGGGCAGCATTGACAATATTGAGCTGGCATGTCAAGTCGTCTATAGATTGATGTATGGCAGTTAGTCTGTCTACCTCCTGTTCCTGATGGGCTAAATTGTCAGCACGCTCCTGTTGGAGGTCCTCAAATTTGTCATGAATATTTGCAGTTTCAATGGCTGTCGTTTGCCGGTCATCCTCAAAGTCGCGACTGATGTTTGCGATGTCATTTCGACCTGCCGCATTTGGCGATCCAGGTCATCCAACATTTGCACTAAGTTGGTGCTTAGATCAGGCACTGTGTATGCGATGGGCCGTAATCGATTAACTGTCTCCTCTAGGGATGCTAGACGTTCCCCATGATTCACCATGGTCAGAAATGATGATGATGATGATGGCAAATGTGTTCCCTCGTTCGATGTCGAGCCTAGGCTCTGATACCAATTGTTACACAACATTTTCCTGATGTTCTTTGGAAAGGCAACGTAAGGCTAAGCAACGTATGCCAGTGCGGTTGCTGTCCGCCAATGAAGTTCCCGCTGCATGCTAGACTAGATTGTCAGTGTCGTGCAAGAAAACCAAGGTCACGAGCAATTGTGGAAGCTGAGAGAGAATTGAGTTTTGAATGATGATGATGATTTCATTGATGAATGAAAGCTGATTACAAAAGATGCGGTGTCGAGGGGGAGAAATACCAGCACAGAAAATGCTTGCTTGAAAATGTTTGATTGCTTGGTCCCCTAATAATACTAAAAACATAAAAACCAAAGTTACATGACTGGTCCTAAAAAAGCTGTAGAAGCACACTGAATGAAAATGAAGTAAAACTAGCGTAGAATTACAATGAAAGCCTAGAATTACAATGAAAAAGACTTAGTTTATTCCAATTTAGAAACAAGTATGATGGCGGCAATTTTGTCTTGCGGGTCAGGGTCTGTGCATAGTATTGTGGGCGCACGCGACACTTGTTGTGTTTGCCTGAGGCTAGGCGCTGGAGTTTGGCATCAGAGTCTGTGCGCGAGACGCTGCTGGAATGGGCCTGCAGCTGGGCGCCGGCAAGGCATCGGGATCTACGCACGCAGCATTCTCAATGCACGTGGTGCAGTTGTCATTGGCCAGCTGTTGGATGCGGGCAAAATGTATCGGTGGGATGATAGAGGTGCATGTATGCTTGTCACTTGACGTAGTCAAAGCCGCAGAGCCTACCATAGGGCTAGGCATTGTGAGGCTTGCTAGACCGCCATGGGACGCGGCCAAATGGTCACAAGGCGGGTAGGGAAAGCAGCCCATGACACATCTATGTAAGGAGTAAAGGATAGCGTCAGTTGCCACTGTCTTCTCCACACCAATGTTGCTTCCTCTCTGCAACATCCATCCCTTAAACCCTCCCAAAACCCTTTTTTACCCCTCCCCTTTCCTTCCTTTTTTCTCCACCACACACCCTCTTTCCCTTAAACCCTTCTTTTCCCCTTCCTCCATTCCTGTTTTCGCCACTTCCCCTAATAATACTTCACCTTTACCTGAATCCGCCATTCAAAGAATAGCCAACAAACTCCGCAGCCTCGGCTATATAACCGAAAACCCCCAAAACCAAGAAACAACCCTAGAAGAAAATTCTTTAAGCCCAAATCCCAATTCTTCCTCACCTGGGCAAATTTTTTTTCCTTTGCCTAACCAATTACCCAAGTATCGTGTGGGTCACACGCTTGACGTCAGTTGGAGCACGCCCGAAAACCCGGTACCACAGCCCGGTTTAGGGAACAGTATACAGAAATTTCATGAACTGAGGGATAATTTTTTAAAGGAGAAGGAGAAAGAAAGGTTGAAGAATAAAGAGGATGAGTACAAGAAGAAAGAGAGAGCGCCTAGTTTAGCTGAGCTGACTTTGCCAGCTGAAGAGTTGAGGAGGCTGAGGACACTTGGTATTGGGTTAAGGAAAAAATTGAAGATAGGTAAAGCTGGGATTACTGAGGGGATTGTGAATGGTATTCATGAAAGATGGAGGCGTATCGAGCTCGTTAAGATTACCTGTGAGGACTTGTGTAGGTTGAATATGAAGAGGACTCATGAGTTATTAGAGGTTAACAGTTACTCCCCAATTCTCATTTATCATTTTTTTTGTATATAAACGGAACTGGAATTTAAACTTTATAGGTTCGAATTCCGGATCATTTGATTTACGGGGTTGGAATGCAATTATTTGTATATATTGGTGAATTTTCTAATACATATGCAAGGTCCCAGCCAAAGTTACTGGGCTTAGATGAACCCATAACTTTCTACATCCGCCCCTGGTTACAAATGCAATTAAACGGCTAAAGAAAGGAAATGAGTTAAATGTGCATGAAAGGACATAAATATTAGATGAATGTTCTCCATAACTGTTTTCTCGAGACGTATTCTCCATTTTGAATATTTGATGTTAACCTGAATTGGGGGAAATTACACCTTTTTAACGATTATATCGAATGCCGATGTTAAAGCCTTAACTTTATGCTGATGGTTGATTGATCCTTGTATACCAGTGGCCATTGCTTTGCACTATTCGCTATCAGTAATTCAAACTAGATGATATTTAGTTTTCCTTAAGATGTCTCTGATATGTTATCTATGACATGATTTACTTATCAAGAATTAAAATAGTTTGCTGTTTAGCTGTATTACATTTCAAAGGTAGAGTTCATAACTTGTAAAGTTCTTTAGATATGTATTATACCGCTGTTATAATTTTTAACCTTCTTTTGGCTTATTTTAATATTCTTAGAGGAAAACTGGAGGTTTGGTTATCTGGAGATCTGGAAGTAATATAATTCTGTATAGAGGAGCTGACTACAAGTATCCTTATTTCTCCGAGAGCAACAGCGGGCAAGATGCTAGTCCTGACTTGTTCACAGGTACGGAAGAGCATATGACTAATTCATCCGACATGGATGCCATAAAATCTGATGCATCGGACAGAAAGTCTCCTACACGCATAATTCAGGGTGTAGGTTCTCCAGACAGAGTCCGATTTCAATTGCCTGGAGAGGCAGAACTTACTGAAGAAGCTGACAAGCTACTGGAAGGACTTGGCCCTCGCTTTACTGATTGGTGGGGTTGTGAGCCATTGCCTATCGATGCAGATCTTCTGCCAGCTGTAGTCCCTGGGTACAAAAAACCTTTCCGTCTACTTCCATATGGAGTAAAACCTAAATTGACAAATGATGAAATGACAACACTGAAAAGACTTGGTCGACCTTTGCCTTGTCATTTTGCCTTAGGTACGCTGTATCTGATTGCGAGACTGTTATTTTACTAGACAACTCTTGTTATACTTGCTCGTGTATTTTTATCAGGCAGAAACAGAAAACTCCAAGGATTGGCTGCTGCAATTGTGAAGCTTTGGGAGAAATGTGAAATTGCAAAAGTTGCCGTTAAAAGAGGAGTTCAGAACACTAACAGTGAACTGATGGCGGAAGAGATTAAGGTTTGTGAAATTATTTTAGCCTTTGATATTTTTTTTTTCATTATACAACACTTGGCTCTCTTATGAAAGCAAACTATACTTTGTAGAACTTATCCTATTGTGGTTCACAAAAAAGTAAACTTTGCAGTGGTTGACTGGAGGAACCTTGCTCTCTAGGGATAAGGAATTTATTGTCTTCTACAGAGGAAAGGACTTCTTGCCATCTGCAGTCTCTTCAGCAATAGCAGAACGGAGAAAGCAAGTTGTCGAAGAGGAAAAGAGGAGTAGTTTTAGTTCATCAGTGGCAAATACTAAGGAACGGAAAAAATCCACAGGGAGAAGTGTTTCTGAGGATGAACATGCAAACCAAAATGACCAAAATGGTGTCCATGAAAAAAAGAAACTGACTTTCATGGAAGCAGCTATTAAGAGAACTGCAGAAAAATTAGCCACTGTATGTGTTCATAATGGTTGCATCTACCCGCTATCTTGCAGATTCTGATATTTATTTTTGAATGTTTTATATTTTCATGCCAGGCAATAGAAAAGAAAGCCAAGGCAGAGAAGCTCCTTGTAGAGCTTGAGGAGGATGAGATGCCACAGCAACCTGATATGGATAAAGAGGGAATAACTGAAGAAGAAAGATTCATGTTGCGGAAGATTGGCTTGAGAATGAAGCCTTTCTTACTTCTTGGTGAGTGCTTCTGTACAGCAAGCCTATATCTTTTGCCAAAATATTTATGGAAGTTGACTCATACACTTCCCTGCTGATGCTCAGGTAGGCGGGGAGTCTTTGATGGAACAGTGGAGAACATGCACCTTCATTGGAAATATAGGGAATTGGTAAAGGTAATAACCGGTAGAAAAAGCATTGAAGAGGTAAACCAAATAGCTAGGATGTTGGAGGCAGAGAGTGGGGGGATACTAGTTGCTGTTGAGCGAGTAAACAAGGGTTATGCAATCATTGTGTACCGGGGAAAGAACTATGAAAGGCCTGCTTCTTTGAGGCCTCATACTCTTCTAAGTAAAAGAGAAGCAATGAAGCGTTCTATAGAGGCTCAGAGACGTCAGGTAATGTTCTAGTAGTTAAGGTGAAGATTCCAGATATAATACCTCTTAATTTTAGTAATTGGCATGGTTTAAAATTTGAAGTAGAAACATGGGTTTTTAGTGCAAAAGGAAGTGTTCATGGTAAGTTTATCTGTGAAAGAATCCAACATCCAATCCAAAACCTTAAGGTTATGAGTGGAGTAGCCAAGAATTTTATAAATTCTTGCACAACCCAAGTGCGACAACCATATTACTCAAACACCCTCCAGTACGTGTAACCTGATTTGGATGTGATGATAGACTTGCAAAGATTAGCTCTGGTGCTGTGTGAAAGAATCTGAGCATTGGAAGCCCGTATCCAACTCAGAAAACTATACAATTCAATATCTGGATTAGCTTATGTTTGGGTACTTTGCTGTGTTATTTTGATAAAGGTAACTTTCATGTGTTTTATGTGTCTGTTTCTAGTTCTTGTTTCCTCAACTAGTTAAATTTGCTGGCACTTGTTCCTGGAAATGATTTGGTCTATTACTATCACTGTACTTGTAGCAATCAAAAAATGAAAAAAGTGAAACAACAACAAAGGTATCAGTATATTTCTGTAACACATATTTCAGTTGAAGTGCGGGTAAACCACTTTGTATGACAGTTTGTAAGCTTCTCTACCCTTGTGAGGGTTTCTTATTTCTCTAGATTTCGGTTTTCCTCTTCTTCTTTTTTACTTGTCTTTCTTTCTGATGTTTCTGCCAAAACTCTTCCACTACTTATCTTTCTTTTTCTTTGGTTTCTGATGCAGTCGTTGAAATTGCATGTCTTAAAGCTTACACAGAATATAGAGGCCTTGAAGTCACGGTTGGTGTGTTATCTTACCTTACAGGAGTTGCTTCTATTTTTATGTTCCACTTACCAGCTCATTCTTAATTATATCTAAATGTCGCACGATTTGCCTTGATTCAGACCAAAAGTGAGGAGATGATTCATATTCAATCCCCGGATATAGTTGGTTTGCAGGTAGCTGGGACAGGAACATCTAATACTGCGGGCGGAACTAATTATCAGTCTAGTTTAGAAAATCCTTGCACTTCTGAGGTAAAAATTAATGCATTATAATAACAGTATATTCTGTTACTTAATGTTGAAGGAGCATGTTATGTTTCCACTTGCTACTCATATCTTTTATGCTTGTTGCATGTGAGATCCCTTATCAGCCAAAATAAGGTACAATAATCAGTAAAAGGTCACCTGAAGCTAGAGGTGTCACTTTCAATAATCTTTCAGATACCCCTTAGGCACAAACAACTTGCCTTCAATATGTAGACATCTTCTCTATGTTTCGCACAATCTATTAGGCCCATACGTGTAGTTAATACCTGAGTTTAAGAGATGGAGGAATCTGGGGTTAAGATAACTTGTGGACACGTAGCCGCCACCCACATTCTTATCTCCATGCATGAAAACTTGGTTGTGAAATCCCGTGTCATTGTCTTCTTTAGTCATACTTAAGATAGATGCCCTCATGACCCAACTTTGTAGTTTAAGGAATTTGTTGTTCTTAACCTTTTCTATATGTTAGAGGTATTCCTGCTACCTAGCAACACATGGAATATCATTGTAACACATAGCATTCCTTCTAGAATCAAGCTGTTTTAGATGAACTTCTATATCACAGAGCAAAGCTATGATGGTCACGGAATATGTTGAATATACTTGATGTCAGTCAAGATTTAAATGTTTGATCGGCATGTGGTCCTGACATTCTCCATATTATCATTTTTCGCACCTTTTATTCCTTTGCAGTGTGAATATTGAAAGAAAGAATCATTTATTTTAGCTTTTATATTCAGGATTTTGGGGGTGCTGCAAAAGACACTGAGCACAGCTATCAGAAAGAATTACTAAGTGATTCCTCAGAAACTGACCACAGTTCTGAGCAAGAATTTCCAAGTGATTCCTCTTTCCAATATGAAAGCAAGGCTGAGGCTATGTCTGATACAATTCAACCTCAGCATCAATCTATTTCATCAACCAAAGAGTTGAAAAGTATGTTCAATGTGAATGTGGATGAAAAAGCTTTCGGAAGTGCAGTCAGTGAATCTGTTTCTAAGTCTTCCAGGGTAAACTTTGTTTTCTCTTCGGAATTGTTATGCTTTATTTTTTTTTTCCTTCATGAAGTTAATGGTAATTTTTTCTGTGCGCTTTTCTCACTGATTTTAGGGAGAAGTTAAGATCCACTTTTCTGAGACCCGAAGTGTCAATAAATTTCGGGAAGTTGGCAATAGAAAGGAGGTGTCTGAAGTTGATTCCGTCAAAGCTCAACAAGAACTTAGATCCACCAGGAGCAGGTCCGAAGGGATGCCTCCAAAAAAAATACATCTTTCCAACAGAGAGAGGCTGCTTCTCAGAAAACAAGCCCTCAAGATGAAGCAGCAACCAGTGCTTGCTGTTGGTAATATCAGTACCTTTTTAATTTTCTCTGTATTCTATTACTGTGGTGTAGTCGATTGTATAATTGCTCATTTTGAAAACAAGAATTAAGCTTTAGTTATCACTGATGCCGGCATTTGCTCAAATCTTCAATGTTATGGGATATGGATTTTTGGGCGTTAGAATGTTTCACTTATGATGGACCTGATGATGAACTTGGGAGGCAGGAAGTTCTAACTTTCATGTTGGAGGAGGAGAAGACAAGGAATTCTGCATTTTCTGCAATTCATATTTATGATCTCGCTATTCGATAAGTAGTCTTGGTGATTCCTGATCTTACAGCTTGTCGTCTTTTGCAACTATATACCAGGGAGGAGCAATATTGTCACTGGAGTTGCCAAAGCGATCAAAGCACACTTTAAGAAGTATCCTCTTGCTATTGTGAATGTCAAAGGAAGGGCAAAAGGGACTTCAGTTAGGGAGGTGGTTTTTAAGCTGGAGGTTTGTAAATAGGCTTTTTAGTTGTTCATTTCATTTGGCAGCATGCATATTTTACTGAAAGCTTTGCTTTTTATACTTACATCTGCAGCAAGCTACCGGTGCTGTTCTTGTTTCCCAAGAACCAAGCAAAGTCATATTATATAGGGGCTGGGGACCAGAAGGACAGCGTGTTGCTTCTAATCGAAATGGTATCAGAGATTCAAGAAACATCAGAGAGCACAAGGATCAGCTGGCAATGTCTCCTGAGCTAATATCAGCAATCAGGCTTGAATGTGGTTTGCAGGCCGACTATGAAATGGAGGTTGCTTCATAGGCTACAACCTTGGTACACGTGAGGTTGACAACTGGTTTCGTCAGGGTCAAAGCCTTGAGCTCTCGTCTAGCCACCCTTTTTTGACCCCAATACATTGTTTCTGAATTGTCTTTGCATGCATCTGAAAGATGCTTTCAAGGTGTGGATTTGGAATCATCTACTCCCCAATACAAATGATAGGGAATCAGCTGCCACCGAGCTTCTCTCCTTGCAGACTTTCAGTAACTGGAATAAGTTCCGCACTAATTTTCTGTCTCGTGGCAGTGATCATTGTGCATCAACGGGAGAGATTCTGAGATGAAACCTAACTGTATATCAGTTATGTGTCACTGCTAACTTAAATGTTTTCGAACAAGCTCCATTTTGGTTTCGGATAGGATATCTGTTCTCATCTATCTTTAGTTGCTGACCTACATTTTACGTAAATAGAACTTGCAAAAAGCTCATCTGTACCAATTTCATCTGTTGAATTTTCCATATGTTTATTGAAGTGGCAAAGCTTTGGAGTAGTTCTCAGTAGATGTACTAAAATGTAAATCCACTAACCATATACCTACGTTGTCGTGTCTATGTGTGTCAAGTGGGACCTATTGGGGCCATATTTGATTCGTTAGTAAAACGAGCAGAATCAAATGGGAATAACTTTTTCAACGGGCTGATTGCCATTTGAGTAGAGGCGGATCTTGAATTTCAAGGAGATAAGTGTATTGTTATAAAGAGATGAATTTAGAATTTATATTTAACATGTTTAACCTTTAGGTTTCTTACCATGAATTCATTATTATTTAGAAATTATAAGTTAAAACTAAAAAAACTCTTGCAACTTTAGTGACTTTTAGCATATATACCTATATTCCATATAAAAAATGCTGAAATCGTTGAACCATGTTATATCAGCTGCAACTAGTAGTTTAAATTATATATATTTTACGATGACAAAAGGAGATCAAGAATTTTAATGTGTTAGATTTAGGGATTATAGTGAATAAACCAAATAAACAATAGAAAAAACTACTTATTTAAAATACAAGAGGGACACTAGATATGCCTAAAAATTGAAATGTAAACCTCTAACTTGTAAAAGTGCATCCAATAATCATTGCACTATAAGACTCTTTTGAGCTTGGTGCACACATGAGTTCAACGGGGTATTTATGTGTTGGGCACGTGAACTCATGCTCTTCTTTCGATATATTATGCATAATAATATTATATTTCTTTAAATTTCCATAATAATGCTCTTCTCAATAGAACAAAAGAATTTCGATATGCACATTAGAGGCTCTTGCTCTTCTTTCGATATATTATGCATAATAATATTATATTTCTTTAAATTTCCATAATAATGCTCTTCTCTATAGAACAAAAGTATTTCGATATGCACATTAGAGACTCGGCAGGAATCCTTTTCATAATTTCAAACATGATCTCATTGGCCATATGTAAGTTACCATTGGTAGTAATCTTGTTTTCTTCCATGTGTATTGTTATGTAAAAAGTGAGAGCAAACTGCGAGACATACCCAATCTAGAAATATATAAAGGTGTCTTTTAAGTTTGACTATGGTTTACCATTAGTTAGGTTATGATGAAAGAAAAAATTAGGCTATTCCCCTTTCTTCCTGGCGGCCAACGACCAACGGGCTATGTAGGTTACAAACGCTTATACAATTTTTTCCTTTTGTTTATTTTTGTTTCGTTGGTAGTTAATATTATTTCTTTCTGTTAATGGTAAACGAATCTATGACTAATTTGTATTACTTTATTGGTGATTAATGATTTTATAATTGTATTTCTAATTTCCACAAATGTATTTGTTATGGACAGGGTTGCTCTGATGGCAAGCAACCCCCACTTCCAACCGAGAGGTTGTGAGTTCGAGTCTCCCCAACAGCAAGGTGGGAAGTTCTTGGAGGGAAGGATGTCAGGGGTCTATTTGGAAACAACCTCTCTACCCAAGGGTAGGGGTAAGGTCTGCGTACACACTACCCTCCCCAGACCCTACTAAGTGAGATTATACTGAGTTGTTGTTGTTGTTGTTGTTCTTATTCTTGTTCTTGTTATGGACATAAATAGATACTGTATCGGGTATGGTACTATTTTCAACATGAATGTGGCTAATTTTGATCAACGTTTGAAGCCGTGGATATTTCTCAATGACAACACCAAAAAATGACCAGCCCGCACAAATTGAAGAACTAGTCTTAGGATATGCGTTTAGCGCGTGATATCAAATTGAGGTGTCACTACAACTAAACGAGAGAAGAAGCAACAAAAATGAAGAAAAAAGAGAAGAAGAAAAGAGAAATAGAGACATAGTTAGAGAAGAAGCAGAGGGAAAACACAGAAATTCAATTCATATCATGATCCATTACAATTTGATGTATCGCCTATTTATAGTGTTTGTAACAAGCTAAAAGTGCTGAAAATAAAAGAGAAAAGAAATGCAAACATGACAATTGTGTGACATAGCTCTAACTAACTTTCCCGCCAAAATCTAACTTTCAAAAACTAGGCAATTAATTTATAAAAGTAATCGGCCAATATGTGTATCAATACCCTTGGTTGAACAACACCCTCGTCCTCAAGGGCGAAGGAGGGGAAACAAGCTCCACATAACTTTAGTATTGCAAACACCACATAAACTGCTTTAAAGCCAATAAGTACTTAAAATAAGCTAGTCCAAACACTCTCGATATCCAAGTTACAACGAAAGAAAGATAATACGCATATTCTGGTCTTGCTCTCTTATGAACAACTAATGATCTCTTACGACCATGATATAGATCTCTTGTGACCATAGAGATTAGTATAGTAAATTGTTGGAGGTATTAAAATAAAATGCAGGATATTCTTCCGCTGCAATGTAGGAGATATTTCTGTTCACACAAGAGATTGATATAAAGCATAAGAGATATCTTACGACTGAATATCTCTTACACATGAGATTATAAATTGCAAGCTACTAATGAATTTAACAAAAGAGATTTTAGAATAAAGCATGGGAGATCATTAAAAGTCTAAACATTCAAATATTTGACAGCAGTTGGATGGTTCAAAACATACGCAGAGTAAGTTCTACTTCCAACTTCCATGAATTTTAAAAAAAGAACATACGTAACTGTCATAAATTTTCTTGCTCTTCTTCATCTGACTTCCTCTACTCTTCAAAAGAATCATCCAGCAAATCAGGAGGAGTAACTACTTCGATAGTACCTTTTCTCAGTCGACGACGCTTGCACGATTGCCTTATCATTTTAGCTACTCTATGTTTCCTTTTTGGTCGTCCATCACTTGTCCAAGAGGGGCTCCTAAATCTAGTTAGACGTCTAATATTCCTTGAAATTTTAGTATCATGTATCTTCACCAAATAATTCAAACTTTTTTGAATATCATCCACCAATTTTTCCACCTTTTCTGAATGTATCTTTAGATACTCATCAACCTTGCCAAACCGCTCCTCAAAACCATCTTTAATATCAGCTTTACTACAAATATAATCCATCCTAGGGGGAGAGAGTTTACTAGAAATTGCATTTGACAAAAAAATTCAAAAAAAATAGCTCGAAACGGAAAAGCCCGTTAGGCCCGTGGGCCCCCCATTTTGCCCGAGACCATGTGGGGTTAAGCCCACAGTGGGCCGGTTCCACATATTAGGGCCGAGACCATTTGGCCCGTTTAGGTCCGGGTCCGGCCCAAAATACAGCCTTAAGGGAAGAGAACTAAATTTACCTCTAGACAGCTAATATTTCGTAAATATATCCAAATATTTCCACAAAAGCTCATAAAGGAAATCCAAATAGAGAATCACGTAACCTCAAGGAACTATATAATCTAATTAAGACAAGCTAATATAGGAGATTTAAAAAGACTAACCAAAACCATTCATTAAGGTAAAATAAGTGTAAAGAGTAGAGACCTTTATACAATAGACTTCCTTCAATGTATTATGAAAGAGTCGTTGAGCATTTGATTATAGAGAATTTTAGTTTTTCCATGGTGGGCTGGACCAGTAGAAACAACACGTAAATAAGGGGAGCATAGCAATGTTAATTGACTTTAGGGGGAATATAGTATTACAGGAACTCTTTGTAATTTATGTGAATTCAAAAATTCCACTGCTACAAAAGGAGAATTTTCTACAAGAATTGTTAATCACAGGAACTTTATAATGTACGTAGCTAAGAATCTAAATTTTTTAGATTCCAAAACAAGTTCAAAGTTCCAAGTTACATACAATTATATATTTCAATTTCAAAATATTCACAATACACAATTCTTCCACAACACCATCTTGTTTAAACCCCAAAACAAGCATAGTTTTCTCATCCCACAGTCTCCAACTACACTTTAGCTTGATCAGTATTGGTCTTAGCTTGTCACTTGTGCTCTAGTTCCACAAATCTGCCTGTCAAGGTAAAAGTATTTTAACATCAAGAAGCAGAAACAACGAGAACTAACTTAAGGTCTGCGAAATAGCAAGTTCACAAAGAGAAGCTAGTTCTGACAAAAATGGAGATATGTATATATGTGTGTGTGTGTGAACCAAGTATATAACAAAGAAAGGTACTAGTCTTAAAACAGGCAGCAAAAAGCGAGAGCTTCCTGAAATAAATTATATTTAAATCTGTGATGAGCAAGAGTAAAACAGTCAATTCCTAGTGAAACAAAAGATAATTAGAATCCAACATAATGTCACAAGCAACATTCTAACCGCAAGAAATTACCAAATGAAGTAGGAACCTGAGATAGATTACCACAATGTGGTCAAAACACACAGAAGTACACTACCATACATAAAAGATAAAAAGAGAGTAATCAGCCCAGAAGCTAAAGAGTAATTAGAATATAGAATTAAAAGAGAAAGAAAACTCTCGTCGGTTCAAAAAACCATCTGAAAACAGTTGGTAACACCAAATTAAAACATGAAAGATTGTAGGTGAAGTAACGTTTAGCAAACAAAAGACAGTTCACCAATTAATAATAGGCGAAATCTAGGTGATTTAGCTATTGTTTATGCTTTCGCTTGATATATTCCAACATAATAATATGGTTAATTGATGAAAAATAGGCTCTAATTGTGATTTGTATACATTGCAGGATGAGGAGCTTATATGATGCTTTCAAGAGGCTATTGGAATGATTTATGAGCAAGAACCACCCATCACAGATGAGTGCGCGCAAGAACGAGACAAAGAATGGAAGAGATCATGGCCCAGATGCGCGAGTGGACGCGCGAGCTCGCGTACAAGTACGTGCGCGTTAAGGGTTGAGGCAGAATGATGAGCGAAGTTGCGCGCGAGGCCGGTCCAGAAAAGAGTTATTTAGGGGTAAAATTGGAAATCTAGAGAGAACCCACTTAACCTATATAAAGTCAAGCTCGTCCAAGGTTAAATTATCAAGGTTTTCATTAGGTAAACTTACTTTTGAGAGTACTTTGGCAAGAGAAACAAGTGTGAGAGATCACCCAAAACATCATTATTCTTATTCTCTTTTATTATTCTTGCAATCTTCGATTATGAATCTTTGAGTAGTTTATTCCTCCATTGTTATGAGTAGCTAAATACCTTAATCTAAGGTTTTGGTGGAACCCGTTGGGGATGACTTGGTTGTTTCATTAATATAGTTGGATGTGGTTGTTAATCTCTATTTGTTCATCTATGTTTTGATTGTGGTTAGTTGAAAGGGCTCTCAATTATCCGTTCATATTTATTATGTATCTACTTGAGAGAGAGTGCATATTTAGATGATTGTATGAACAACAGTCATAACCGAGGGTTTAAAGGTTGGATTAGAGATAACGATACCTCAGGTGCAATCTAAGTGAACTGTATTGTGAATCTAGCTAGCGTAGCTTGAGAGAGTGCGTATAGTAAATTATCATAATTGCTTGAGAAAGATTTATGATAGCTGGAACGTTCACGATTGATAGAGACAACTAAATCATAGTTATAAGGCATATACAACCAAAGAAATTACCAACGGGGGAACCCATTACCTTAGACCTTTATTTCAATTGTTTACAATTCAAGCATAGTTAGTTTTCAGCTGGTTATTTATTTTCAATCTTGTCTTCTTGGTGATATTAAACAGATACAGCTAAGTCTTAGTTCTCTGTGAGATTCGACTCCGTACTTTTAGACCGAAATATATTTGCAGCGACCGCTTATCCTCTTTAGGACTAGAGTTGGGCGTGATCACCAAGCTCCAGCAGTCCTGGCCCAAATTTATATTCTGCTCTTCTCTAAGATCAGGAGAAGAGATTAGCACTTTGAACCAGGACTACAAGAACTCCTGAATACATCAAAACGTGACACCATTTTGTGGGCAAGTGGACATTATTATATAGATCGAGCTTATGATTTTTGGGGTTGTGGAGGGATTAAAAGTGTGGCCATTGATATCTTGGAGTATAGGATGATGATCAATGGATGAGAGTGTCAATCCGTGGTAGAGGGTGAGGATTGTGCTTCTTTTGTGAGGGGAAAGGGGGGATATGCTTCTTTTTTGAGGGGAAGAGGGGATTGTGTTTCTTTTGGTGAGGAAAAAGTGTGTTGAGAGAGACTACAGAGCATGTTGCGGTTGAGTTTCCATAAAAGGGTTACTAAAACAACACAAGTTATGGGATGCATGTTATGGATATACAGGAAGTGTAATAAGTGCATTGATGGAGGAGTGTGATCTTATTAAACAACACAGCATATTTGACGTACTAATATTTAATAGAACTATGAAGTTCATTCATATTTATTTACGTTATATAATAAGTTGTATCATCACTTTTTTATCAGATGTCATTGAAATGCGTCAAATCTCTTTGTTTTTTCATATTATATGTCAAAATCTATTAAATTCTTATACCTTTTCGGTTTTGAAATGGTAGTTCGATTAATTTAAAATTAAATAGAACATATCATTATTTAGGTTTTATATTGATTTTGTGCTTAATTATTAAATTTAATTAACCTTGAAAGCGTACATCAACGAAAAATTATTGTTAGATGAATAACAAAATAACTATTATGTGTTACTAAAAAATATTCTCCCATAAAAATATTTTAATAGATCATATATTTATCAGCTTTTTAATTTTTTACTAAGCTTATATTCACTTATCAAAGCTTCATCTATAATTTTAATGAAGTAAGATTGAAATAATATTCATGTAACAAAAAGAACTCCAAAAAATCAAATCAATCCAAACCGATATAATTGATTTAATTTAATTTAATTTTAATAAAAACCATACCAACTCGATCCATGTACACTCCCAAAATAAGGGATCGAGCCGCACTTACTTCCCAAGTCTACTTATTTATCCTTGTCTCTACTTGTGCCAATTCTTTCTTTTTAATATGCTCATTTTTCTTAATTTTCTTTATTTGTTCATCTTTGTATATTTGCTTCCTTAAATAAATCATATACGTCCCCCTTGTCCTTAATCGATTCCCATAAATTATATATTTACTTACTTTTAATTTTTCCAAATTTTTATCTTTTTGAATGTGATTTTAATCATTTTCTCTTTTTATTCATTTAATATATTATCTTTTTCTTGAATTCAAATTCTTTTAGAATCATGACATCAATACAACAACAATAATGATCCACCTAATTTCAGTAATGGAGTTTGGGAAGGGTAGTATGTATGCAACCTTACCCCTACCCCGAAGGAATAGAAAGGTTGTTTCCGAAAGACCCTCGGCTCAAGAGGACAAAAAAGACAATAGGAGACAAAATCAATAACACCACTAACATAATAGGAAAAATAGGAAAAAATGGAACAACATAAAATCCAGAAGAAAGATAGAAAGCAAAACCGAAATAGTATCCCTACCAAACTAATTCCACAAAGTTATGACATAAGACTCAACTACCTCCTAACCTACAATCTTAATATTCGACCTCCATATGTTCCTATAAAGTGTCATGTCCTCGGAAATCTGAAGCCTCGCTGTATCGTGCATGATCACCTCCCCCCAATACTTCTTAAGAGAATGACTATGGAGTCTAAGAGAATGACTATGGAGTCTAAGAGAATGACTATGGAGTGATCTAAGAATTCAAAGAAAAGACCACAACAATTGATAAAAAATCTCCGCCCACGCGAACAAGTGCGAGGCTCACCAAGAATTCTCTACTTGTGCGCTCTAATTAATGAAATCCTCGCCTGAGTCCACTGTAGTCTCTGTAAAAAAATTAGTGGGGAATGAATCACTCGCTCAGTGAGTAACAACACTTAACCACAACCGTTTTCATTGTGGACAAGTCAGAAAGTATGCTAGTATATTAAACAGAAATTATCATAAAAATGCCCATTTCAGAAACTACAAATAAATAATTTTCAATCTCGTCATGTTTTTCTTGTAGTAAAACATAATTAACATTTCAGTGATAAGCTCGGTAACCACTGTATAATATCAGTATTTACATTTTGGGAGGTTTCAAGAAAGGATCATGTAATCGGTATAACTGTAGACTTCTTTGCATGAAGTCATATATAACGGTAGTCCCTACTCGAGGGAAATCGGTAACGGTATGCTAGTTCTACCATTCCACTAGCGAGGGCTATAACGGTAATCGGTAATTATAAGGTGCACCATGTCTAATGAACCCGTCATTAGCTACGGGATCCTTCAATGTCTACTCCCATTTATACTTGTCACTGTAATCCGTATATACTCGTAGAAACTATTCTAAAACAATATAGGGCATTTCGGTTCTTCTCAAATCATATAATCTCCTTTGATAACAGTAAATTCAAGTAACGGTCAAACAGATGTAGTGACAACAAACATATTTAAAAATCATGGTATTCATCTCAAATAACTATTTTGGTATCATATCAAGTAAAGGACTTGTCCTACATGCAACTTAAAATAATCTGTAATATATTCATATTAAAAATTATGTGTAAATCATGCAAGTAATGAAAATACAAACTGCGGTAAGATTACTACTCACAGTACACGTGCCGAAATACTAAATGCTTCACTTCGAGCAATTCGTACAAATTCCTCCAATTAATCTATAATTACATAATATAAATCTCATATTAATTTCCTTGTTTAGGCTAATTCATTGCTAATTTAGAATACCCGACCCTCGAGGTTTCATATTTGACTCTTAATTCGCCGAATTATATTTATCCACCTATGAGTAATTACTAATCTATCAACTCCAACATATTCATATATTTTATTCATCCAATTTCATAAAGTTCTATTGATTCTATAGGAAGAAAAATCTCAAGTGTGAATGACCTAGTATAATTTCTATTTCTCTGTAGAGTCTCCCAATCATGAGAATCGAAATTAAAATCTACTAGAAATAGAAGCTCAAGCTATACCCGTAAGACACAGTTCGTGCTTGAGATCCCTCAACAGATTTCCAAAGATTAACAAAAATTTATACATATCTTTCCTTGTTTCACTGACTTTTGCCAATCTCCTTATTTAACTCCAACTATTAAAATATATTTTCAAATTTGTGGAATAAGTACCTGAAGATTTGAACAAATAATGGATGGAAGTGGCTTCTTTTGTATTTGTTCTTGATTATTTGCTTTAATTCTGACCCGTCAAAATTTTTTTTTGCTTCTGCTTGGTTTTACGCAGAAGAATTTGATTTTGTCTGCCAGAGAAAGGGGCTTCGGCCTTTTCTTCCTTTTTCGTTTCTTTTAGCTAGCATAGGGCTTTTGCCCTATTTAATCTAATTTGTAATTGTTTTTGGTAAATTATGTAAGTACCCTCTTTCTTTTAAAAAATATTGCCTTCTTCCCACCTTATGAAATTTAGTCTCCGAATTTAGCTTAGGTACGTACATGTAGACTGAAATAAATAAGGATACCTGACTCGCATATCATCTTCTATTTCCCATATAGCTTCTTCAACAGTATGATTCCTCTATAAGACTTTAACGAGCACAATTTCTTTTGACCGTAGCTTTCTTACTTGCCTATCAACAATAGACATCGGCTCCACCTCATAGGACAACTTCTCATCGAGCGGTATAGTCGGTGCTTCAATCACCTAAGATGAGTCTGATATACATTTTCTTAGCATTGAGACATGAAATACTAGGTGAATAAAGGACAACACGTGAGGAAATGCCAAACGATAAACCATCGCTCCCACTCGGTCTAGTATCTCATACGGTCTTATAAACCTAGGGCCTAACTTGCCTCTTTTCCAAAACCGTATTACACATTTCATAGGGAGACTCGTAGGAACACTTTTTCTCCAATTGTGAACACTAAATCTCTTCTTCTCTTACCATCATAAGACTTTTGTCTGGTTTGAGCTGCAATCAATCTCTGTCTCATCAGCTGGACCTTGTCCATAGCTTCTTGTACTAGGTCGGGTCCCAATAAGTTAGTCTCACTAGCTTCAAACTATCCGATAGGAGAACGACATCTTCTACCATACAATGCTTCGTATGGTGCCATTTGAATACTGGATTGGAAGCTATTGTTGAAAGAAAATTCAGCTAAAGGTGGATAAGAATCCCAACTACCTCCAAACTCAACAATGCAAGCTCTCAACATATCCTCCAAAATCTGTATAGTACATTTAGACTTCCCGTCTGTCTGTGGATGAAATGTAGTACTAAGATCTACTCGTGTACCCAATGCTTCTTGAAAAGACTTCCAAAAGTGTGAGGTAAATTGTGATCCTCTATCAGAGATGATGGATATTAGAACTCCGTGATGTCGGATAATTTCATTCATAAATATCTGCACATACCTGACTCTACCATATGTAGTCTTCACCGGCAAAAAATGTGTTGATTTCGTCAGTTGATCTACAATCACCCATACCAAGTCATAACCTCTAAGGGTTCGTGGTAGCCCGGTGACAAAATCCATAGTAATTTTTTCCCCTTTCCACTCTGGAATCTCAAATTGTTGTAGTAGTCCTGCGGGTGGCTGATGCTCAGCCTTGACCTGCTGACAAGCCAAACAACTAGAAACAAAGTTAGCAACATCTTTCTTCATACCTTCCCACCAATAAAATTACTTCAGGTCATGGTACATTTTTGTGGATCCAAGATGTATAGTGTATTTAGTGTTGTGAGCTTTTTTAGGAATAGCATGTCTCAACCCACTCAAATGCTTCTAGAAAACTTTACCCACTCGGCCCACTTACAACCATACCAAACTCCAACACCAATCACATCCCATGCAAAGAGCCATGATACCCCTCCCACATGCAAGCCCAATCAAATACATCCACTCTCTTCACCCCAGCAAACAACTCTGACCTATCTCAAAACTCATGCATGCACTCACCGCTATCTCTACATACCACCACACCCTCCCCACTTATCAACCCTACTAATATATCTCCCATGCAACTAGATAATGATGAACACATTACTTCTACCATCTCACACACTCAAACTCAATCTCAAACACAAAATTCAAATCCTTCAATCATACCGCCTTCATCCACCACTGGGATAGATTCCACTATAGTTCAACCCTTCACATCCAGTATCTACATTTCCAATCTATTAACATCTCCTCTGCACTCAAACAATGTTTCCAAACAATCTAAATTATTTATGCAAAACACCCAACAATACTTCCAGGCAGACAGTTCATCGTCTCCAACACCAACGCACTCCACACTCACTTCCTCCCTCCCATCTCATAATTGAGCCAAATAACATCATTTACACGACTCAAACTCCATTTGCACCGACCAATACATCATCCTGGCTCGAGACAGGTCTTCAGAATCATGCACTGACTTTCACTATAGAGGTCCACAACCAAGAAGTGACTATTCTAATAAACAATCTAAGGGACCTTGCGCAAATAGTAGCGGAGGGCATGCAACTAGGGACATATATATATATATATATATATATATATATATATATATATATATATATATATATATATATATATATATATATATATATATATATATATATATATATATATATATATATATATATATATATATATATATATATATATATATATATATATATCAGTCTTTACAGCTTCCAACTCCATAGTAGGATCCTGCTCATCTCCACCCCCATCTCCTCCAAATGCCATTTTACCCCAATCTAACTCCCACAACGCCTTGGATCCAACCCTACTGGGTTACACACCACACACACCATTAATGGAACTAGTAACACCTCATCCATCACCCCAACAGTCACCACCACCCCCTCCCAATCCACTCGCACAAGACATGGAATTTCAGGCAAAACTAGAAACAGCAGTCATCTACAACAGGGAAACAAGACCAATTCATGCAAGGCTAGATAGAATCAAGGTGTTTGTCCAGAATGAGGAGTACGAAAGAAAGATTTAGATAAGGTTTCCTCCCAACTTAATGATAGTCTCATTTCGCTTAAGGCCAACCATAAATCCAGATGTGGGTAACTATGCAATGTTACTCTTACCAACTTTACGTCTGCGTCTAGGCCAAAACAACAGTACCAGGATGCATGTAAGGAATGACTAGTTGTTTGATCAAACTGATAGCCATATGAGTTTTGTTATATGGAATTGTAGAGGATATCATTCATCTAAGTTTCGCCGTAATTTTAGATCATTACTTGATTATAACCGCCCGTCTTTGGTGGTTTTGCTGGAAACCCACTATCAAACACATCGGACTTTGAAAGAGGATTTTGATTTCACTGGCATGATCGAAGTGGAAACAATAGGTCAGTCAGGTGGTATTGTATTATAATGGCTTACTGATGTCCTTAACATTGAACATGTGGAAACGATTGAAAAAGAAATTCACTGTCACATTCAGATACACCCTTTTTCATTTAAGTGGTTGTTTACTGCTGTTTATGCAAGCACTGATTTGGTAAATAGGCAGACTTTATGGCAAAACCTTAGGTATATATTTGATATAAAGGACCATGGCTTATGAGAGGAGATTTTAATGAAATAATTACTTCATCTGATAGATTTGGGGGCTTACCAATTAACAAATTCACAAGCTAATCAAATTTTGGAATGTTTATGTCACATCATTAACCTGGACCCGGCCGTGATGACGTCTCTCATGAAGACAAGGCCAGCTGACCCATTCCCATTTCAGTTTTAAGTAATTAAACAATAACAATTAAGTCTAAAGCATAATAAATAATCTCAAAGTAGCAGATAATAGTATAATTTATGGAAAATAACCCAACACAAACCGATACCCGGGTGTCACTAGTCATGAGCATCTACAATCTGGATAATGCAAGAAAGGTCTACATAGTTTGATACAAATCTAAAACAGAGGAAGATGAGATAAAGGAAGAAGCTCTGGGCTGCGAACACTGATAGCTACCTAAAGAGTCTTGGAATCCGCCTGAGCTGGAAAGATCAACACTCACTAGCGAGACCTGATGCGCCTGAATGTGCACACGGGGTGCAGGGAGTAAAGTGAGTACTCCAACTCAGTGAGTAATAATCATAAATAAAGACTGAAAGCAAAAAATCATGTAAGGCACGTTATAGGCTATAAGGAAGCCGTAAAGATGTGTAAAATTACTGAGTTCAGTTTAGACTTCATAAAATGCCTTTTTAACAATTAAGCAGGCAAATGACGTGCAAATAGGAAAAATAAACACATAAAGGATGGACCCTCCGGCACAATGTCAAAACATCCGCCCCTCGGGCAATATCTCATAAACAATACCAGCCCCTCGGGCTATATCTCATATCACAATGGGTACTCGCGCTAACTGGGGGCATGCAGACTCTTGGAGGGGGCCCTTACGGCCCAAGTGCAATTTCAAAGCATCTCGTGGCATCATCACTAGGATCTCGGCCTCATATCAACAAGCCACCTCCTGGCGTACCTATCTTAGTCCTTCGACATCATAATAAAAATCAGTGTTTCCTCACAACATAGGCCCTCAGCCTTACCCAGTTAGAATCTCACAGCCACTCGGGCAACAATAAAACATAGTGCTCCGCCCAAAATATCATTTAAGTGTTAAAGCAAAGTAAACATGGTTGAGTTATGAAAAGCAGTGGAATATAGCATGACTGATTTCAAGTATAAAGTCAAAACAGTGAGAAAATATCTATAAAAATCTCCTAAGGGTTCAAATAGTTGGCACAAAGCCCAAACATGGCATTTAGCCCAAAACATGATGATAGCAAATAGTTTTCAGTCAATTACATGGTAAAATAGTCATTCGAGACGGACTAAGTCACAATCCCCAACAGTGCACGGCCCCATGCACGTCATCTAGCGTGTGTAACCTAAATATAGCATAACGATGTGCAATCCGGGGTTTTCATACCCTCAGGTCATCATTTACAATCATTATTCACCTCAATCCAGTCAAAGCTTTAGCTCGCGATGCCTTTGCCCCTCGAATCGACCTCCACTAGCGTCAAATCTATCCAAAATTAGAATCACGACGTCAAAATATGCTAAGGGAATGAAGCCCAAACGAAATAATCAATTTATAGTATAAATCCCGAAATTCCCAAAAACCCGACCCCGGGCCCATGTCTCGAAATTCGATAAAATTCACATAAATAGATTCCTTATCTCCCTACGAGTGCATACATATCAAAAGTTCTTAAATTCAACCACCAATGGTCCTTTAAATCCTCAATCAAAGGCCTAAGTTTCTAAGCCCTAGTTTCCCCGAATTTAACCCTTAAATTCCATTAATTACAGCCCTAATCCGCAAAATAATACCATAGGAACGAGTTTATAGGTTCAAAATCATTATCTCGATGAAGTCCCTTTTAAATCCTTCTTCAAAATCGTCCAAAAAGCTCCAAAGACGACTTAGAAATAGTGAAATAACTCAAAAATCGCGAAGGAAATAACTTATACTTTCTGGCCCTGGGATTTTGTATCTGCGGACAATTTCCCGCTTCTGCGGTACCGCATTTGCGGTTCATTGAACCGCTTTTGTGGTTTTCACTTAAACTGCAAAACTCCGCATCCGCGATGCCTAGCCCGTACCTGCGCCATCGCGGGTGCGATTCATCTACCGCTTCTGCGGTTTCCTTCCAACCTCACCATCTTTTGCTTCTGCAACTTATCTCACGCATCTGCGGGGTTGCACTTGTGATTCTTCAACTGCAGATGCGGTTATCACAACAACAACATGGCTGCAGCTCTCAAACACAACTCCAACCTTCCGTCAACCATTCGAAATCACCCCGAGGTCCTCGAGGCCCCGAGACCTCAAACAAAAATACAAACATATCACATAACCTTATTCAAACTTGCAACAATCTTCAAAACACCTAAAACAACATTGAAACACCAAGGTCACATCAAATTCAAGACTAAGATTCCAAAAATCTTCTGAATTCCGCTTTTGATATAAAATCCAACCAAACCACGTCCGAATGACCTGAAATTTTGCAGACACATCCCAAATGACACAATGGAACTACGGCAACTCTAGGAATTTCATTCCGACCCTTTTATCAAAATGTCACTTATCAACCGGAAAAAGCTAAAAATTCACTTTTGCCAATTCAAGCCTAAATCTACTCCAGGCCTCCAAAACGCATTTCGATCACGCCCCTTAGTCCCAAATCACCTCCTGAATCTATCCGAACCATCGAAACTCATATCCGAGTCCTCTAACACATAAGTCAATATCCTATTAATTTTTCCAGCTTAAGCTTCCTAAAAAGAGACTAAGTGTCTCAAACCTTCTCAAAACCTTTTCGAACCCGAGCCAGGCAACCCGATCACATATAGAACCAATAAACAAAGCAATAAGATGACTGGACGGGGCGTTTCATTTTAAATTCTTATCACCTAACTGATTTATGATACAAAGGCAGTCGTTACACTTGGACAAATGGTAGACATAATAAGTACAACATTCTTGAACGAATTGATCGTATTAATGTAAACTATGAGTGGCTTTCAAACTATCTTGAGGCTTTAGTTACACATCTCCCATTACAAATTCCGATTATTGTCCCCAACTACTTACCTCGAATATTTTTTTGGATTTGAGACGATATGGACTATATATCCACAATTTCCTAGTACAGTCAAACAAGCATGGCTGGATAATTTAACGTTACTTCCAGCCATAACAAATTTTACTGACATAGTCCAAGAATGGAATACATCTACTTTTGATAATATTATTAAACGAAAGAGGAATATTTTGGCTAGACTAAATGGTATTCAATCTTCTTTTAACTATCCTACTAGCCAGTTCGTACATAATTTAGAGCATCAATTAAATATGGATTTTAACCACATATTAAAGCTTGAGGAGGTCTTTTATAAGTTAAAGTCACGTATTAATTGGTTAAATGATGCCGATGCAAATACAAAAATTTTCCATCTTACAACTTAAATCGTCGAAGATATAATCGTTTAACAGCTCTGCCAGATCAAGGGGGAAACTGGATCACTGATCCACAACTAATTGGGAATAACTTTATAAATTATTATTAAACTCTATTCAACACTCAACAAATTTCTTTAACTCCTCAGGATTGTTTGTCTTTAACCAAACCTTTACAAGATCATGAAATTCTCACTACAACCTATTCCTTCAAACCATTAAAAGCATATGGATTAGATGGTCTTCACCCGCTCTTTTATCAAAAATATTGGGACGCCATATGTAGCTCTGTCAAGTATTTTTATCATAAAATTTTCCTAGATCATAAAATAAATCCTGCCATTAACACTACTTACATATGTCTAATTCCTAAACATAAGCCTGCTGCTATAATATCTCAACATCGACCTATTAGACTTTGTAATACTATTTATAAGATTATAACCAAGTCAATCTTAAATGGACTAAACCAATCCTGGAACATATTATCCATCCAACTCCATCTAGTTTTCAGAAGAACAAAAGAGCAGTTGATAATACTCTTATTGTTCAGGAAATCATTGCAAAATTTCAAAGAATAAAGAAAAATAATTCAAATATGTTTCTTAAATTGGACCTTGAAAAGGCTTTTGACAAAATAGAAAGGTCTTTCATTCATTACTCTTTAGTAACCTTAAATTTTCCTCCAAATATTATTAAATAATTATGTCTTGCATAAAAATACATCCACTTCAATTTTAATTAATGGAAACCCTATTGAATATTTCACACCAATCAGATGCATACGTCAGGGGAATTCATTATCATCTTATCCGTTTATCATTTGCGTAGGAATGCTTTCACGAAAAATAAATATGGAAGTGGATTACAATAATTGGTCACCATTAGCTTTGGCTAACAGAGGTCCTCAACTATCTCTTTTTTTTTTGTTGACGATATTATTCTCACTGCAAAAGTAGCACCCACTACGTGTCAATTAATTCATAATACACTGGCTCAATTCACTAATTTATCTGGACAAACAATTAACTTTGACAAGTAAAAAATATTTTTCTCAAAAAACTGCACAACTCCTATTAGAACCTCCATATTGCAACTTTTTCACATGAATGTGGGGAAATATTTTGGTAAATATCTAGGATTTCCTATTTTTATAAAGCAACCAACAAAAGGGGATTACCAATTCTTAATTGACAGCTTTAAAAATAAGTTGGCGGGCTGGAAAATCAATTTTTTTATCTAAAGCATAAAAGACTACTTTAATTCTCCCTATTTTAAATCACCTTTATAATTATTTTATGCAATACATTAAAATTCCTACGTATATACTATCCCACTTTAATCGATACCAAAGAAATTTTCTCTCGGGTACATCTCCTCAAAAGCAAAAATTACACCTTATTAAATGGAGTTCAATCACTCGACCTTTAGACCAAGGGGGTTTAGGAATACAAAACCTATCTACTAAGAACAAAACCTTACATGCAAGTCTTGCATGGAGATTGTTTCAAAATCCACACAAACTATGGGCACATGTGCTCCTACACAAGTATATACGGTCATCAAACTTAATTTAAACTAATGCGTCCTCTACTTGGCGCAATATCATGAATGGATGGTCTCACTGTGATTAGGATATAAATGGAATATTACGAACAGATAACATATTAAATTCTGGTCTGATCCTTTGATACATCCCAATTTACTAATTCGTAATTGCCTAACGACACCTCTCCCTTGTCTTGAGGAAAAAAATTAGTCTCTAACTACTACTACCATCATAGGTGGCACCTTGAAAAATTACCTTTTGTTATACCACATCAATTGCAATCTAACATCCTAAATATCTATTTGCCTTTTTCACCTATATCACATAATCAAAAATACTGGGTTAATATACAAAATGGTCAATTCTCAATCAAATCTATTTATAACTCTCTTATCAAACCCACGGCCTCACATGATTCTTATAAGTGGATTTGGACACTTTCTATTCCTCCAAAAATATTCTTCTTCCTCTGGTTACTTTGCCATAATAGATTACTCATATGTGTATCTTAATAATTTACGAATCTTAACTTCGTCTCTATGTCCACAATGTCATCTGGCCCCTAAAAATATAATTCATCTCTTTTTTGAATGCTCACATACAACTCAATTATGGACTTATCTTCATCACTCCTTTCCTCACCTTAATTCCACTACATCCCCAACACTTAATATCAATTGGTTATACCAATTTACACCCACGCCTATACCATCTACTCTCTATAAAATACCTTCTACAAATTTTATCCCGTTTGCACTATGGCACATTTGGATTATAAGATATAAGAACACTTTTAAGCATCAACAAATTCCTTTAAATATTTCATTCATAATTAATATGGCAGCAGAATACTACTTCTTAACCACCCCAAGTCAACACATAAGTGTGTAGCTCATCTATACATAAAATGGCGTCCTCCAACAGGTTCTATTTATATATTAAACATTGACGGCTCTTGCTCATCTATACAACAAAGATATGGTATTTGAGGCATTTTTCGCAACCTTCAAGGCCATTGGATTTTAGGTTTCTCAGGTAAAGCAAACCTAGGTGCAAGTGTCCAGACAAAACTTCTTGCACTCCTTATGGGATTAAAATTGGCAGTGCAACATCACCTCCAACTTCTCATTATCGAAACAGATGCACATACAATATTAGGTATGTTTCACTCAACTACTATGCACTACACTAACATCCTTAACGATGGCAAGTTACTCTCCTACAACTAGATAGCCTACCTATATTATCCATCTACAGAGAGCAGAATGGTATTGCAGATACTTTAGCTAAATATAGATACATCCATGCACAAGAGAAGTGCATACTTTTTGACACACCACCATCTTTTGTAGAGTCTCCATAACATAACGACTGTAGCGGTATATTACAAAGGAGACTTGTTCCCCTAACTTCCAGTACTTCAACACAACTGCACTCTGCTACTATTTTTTTAACATTATATCCATTAATATGAAAAGTTGTACAAGATGAAGTTTTAGTAGGAGCTTTGACTTGCTCCAACTCATTTACAGCATTCCTCTATACTGAGGTCCTATTAGTTAGCACTACTTATAACTCAGTATAGGAATCTAATACAAATATAGCTAAGGAAAACTATCAATTTGTCTCAAGCCAATCTTCCATCGACTGCATTTTCTGCCTCTGGTATAAATAAGGGCAATCTCTCTACAGATATGAGTCTCTTCATACTTTTTCGAATCAAATCTGATTCTATTCCTTTCCATCCAGATAAGTGCAATTGTATTAATGAAAACACAAGCTGTTATAGCATTAAGGGCCACTCTACTTTTTGCCTTAGTACATGTCCATTGCAATTCAGTTTCTCAGTCACCTACTGCCCTATGATGTCCCAGCCAGAGGCAAAGTCTAGTCCACAACCTTCTTGTAACTGAACAATCAAAGAAAAGGTGATCAAATGTTTCTGGCTACTGATGACAGAATACACAATTGACAGGAACTTGAATGCCAATTTTAATCAATCTGTCTACTGTAGGAAGTCTTTTCTGTGCAGCTAACCAAACAGTAAATCTGTATCTAGGCTGAGCATTAGGTAGTAGCATTAGGCTCCTCCATGGAACGTTGCTGAAAATAGGCAGCAATGTCAGGTACAGTTTCTGAATATGGAATTGCTCCATTGTACAGAAACTTTGCAATCTGTTAAGAAGGTTGCCTTGGTTAAGTTGACTCCACATAACAATAGCCCTACAGTCGAGTATTTTTCTCACAACCCAAGAGGCTGCCTTAGGTGTGATCATAGTTTCTAAGTCCATTTGCCTAATATAGTAGATGTGCACCGCACTCTGCTACTATTAATTTGTGTAATAGTCATATTAACTCTAGTGATAATAGTATAGTATCTACTTTACATTTCCAGTCTACATTCTTTCCCCAACGGAATCTTGGTTAAACCCTACTTTTGCAACTATGATGCCTCTTATGCATCTACTACATTCTCCTGTATCTGGTTAGTTTATATATATATATATATATATATATATGTATATATATATATATATATATATATATATATATATATATATATATATATAAAATATAAGTATATATCTTGACAAAAAAATAAGATTTTAAAAACTCCTTTTAAGTTTATTTTTTTCAAAAGTAATTTTCATAAAAGTGCTTTTGAATAGAAACTATTTTTTCTGCTTATCCAAGACTGCTTCTGTTTCTCCTCACAAATACTTTTTTTTCTTCCAAAAGCTTGGTCAAATACTTCAACTTAAAAAAAAATATATTTTTAAAGAAAAGTGCTTCTCGGATTGGAGAAACTTGGCTAAGATGGCTATTAAAATGATACATACATTTTTGTGTTATTTATGAAAAGACTAACAATTAACAACGAATTAATTAATTAGTATTAATGTACTATGAAGTTTTATGTTGGGACAAATTTGCTACAGAACTGTCTCATATTATGTATCGTGTTTCTTTTTTATATGCTCTTTAAGAAATATTAATTAGGAAAGATAATGGACTATTCTACCCTTATTTATGTCACAAGAAAATATTTTCTTGGAAAATTAGTAATCTTACTCATTTTCTGGTGTTTAGTATGCAAATTAAGGAAAATGGTTTCTCAAGAGTATTCATAAATAATTTAGATATAATAAACATAAAGCCATAAACTTTCAATTCAACAACCTTCCGAACCCACATTTTCATGAACTTTCGAACCGATAAACTTTTGAAACCGTGGAATTTCAAAGTTCCAAATATAGACCACCGAACTCATAACTTTGCAACCTGTAAAATTTTGAACCTTTAAACCGATAAATAAAAAACTAAACATAAAAGTATATTAAAAAATATTTTTTTGGAGGGGAGGGGCGACGAGGGTGAGGGACAGAAAAATTAAAAATTACAAAAAAAAATATTTTTTGGGGGAGGGGTGATGGGTGGTGCAAAAAAACGAAAAAAATAGAAATTTGAAATAGTAATAAGATTAAAAAAATAATTGCGTTGGGTTGAAGGGGGTAGTAGGGAAGGGTGGGTGATAACGGTAAAATTGAAATTTGAAAGAGAAAAAATCTATTTTGGAGAGAGAGGATAGGGTGGGTAGGTGAGGATATGGAAGATTAAGAATGAGTTTTGGAAAACGGAAAATGGCTAAATATATTCTTTTACTATCAAAAATTGGTTAAATTTACCCTCCTTTATATTATTTGGTCATTTCAAACCTTACCGTTATACTATAAAATAAATTTATCCTTATTTTTAACGGAGGCCATGTGTCAGTTCCTCGTTAAGGATCATACCCCATTTAATCTACCTTGATCAAACTCACTACCCGACCCGCCCTTCATCCTTTCTTGTTCAAACAGTGGGTTCTTTCATCTCCTTTACTTTGCTTTTTAACTATTTCCTTCACCGGCGAAGACGGTGGACAAATAATTTCATATACAATAATTAGGACAAATGAAGCATCTACGACCCATTAGCCATTTAAGTCATCCTTCCTTGCAAGTAGCATAAATTAATAAAGTTGATTAGAAGCTATGGTTGAAATTCGAGTCTGTCTGGTGCATGTAGGAATTTGTGCAATTTTCTTTTGTTTTAAAAAGTGAACAGACAATTCAACAAGAACAAAGTACACTTGTAAGCTTTTGATTTTCGGACGGAGTGAACTGAAGAACAAGGAGATATCCAAGTTCTTCAAGTCTGCTGGGCTTAATGTTTTGGGTCTTGAAAATATGGAATTAATGTTCAGTAGCATTTGAAAAATCTATGTTGTGGTTTCTTTGTACTATAATCTGATTAAATAGAAAATTGAGAATTGTGGTTGAATGTAGTCATTGATTGTGAAGAACTGGATTGGGATAAAATTGAGTCAAAAGTTCAAACCCATTTGGGAACAAAAAGGTTGGAATCGTAAAACTTTGTTCATTAATTCTACATTATCACAATTAAAATCTTTATTATGATGGGTCTTAAAGAAATTATTAAAGCTGAAGTTTTTGAAATTCCCAAGTTCTTAGAAAGCAGCCATGGTGGTGGTGGGGGCGGTAAAAAACTTGCCTAATATGATGTATGACATTGTTAATTCTAACTGAGAATTCAACATTCTAAACCCAAACATCCAGGTGATTAGTCAATGTACTTAAATATATATATATATATATATATATATATATATATATATATATATATATATATATATATATATATATATATATGAAGGTGGAGGTATGCTAAGGCGGTTGAGAACGGTCGACGGCGATAAATTTGGGTAAACGATGGTGAAATTGATTTTAAGTGAAGGATTTCCGGTCGGGTACATGGGTTAAAACCATTTAAAGGACGAGTATTTTAATTGGGTTGGATTTTACCCTTTTCTATGAGAAATTCAAAAATAGTCAGATTTATCATCAGTTGAAATAGGTTTTTTAAAATTAAAATTTAGTCACTTTTCATGTAAAGATAAATTTGCACGAAAATACTATTCAAAACCCAAAAAATACGCTAATATATTATACTAGAGTTCTAGCATAAGTATGTGTGAACTCCAACATATTATACTAGAGTTCCATGATAAATATGCTGGAACTCCAACATAATATGATGGAGTTCCAGCATAAGTACAACTAGAACTCCAACATAATATACTGGACTTCCAGCAAGTATAACTGTCAAATATAATATACTGAAATTTGGAGCACCGGTGCTCCAGTATCCAGTATATTATACTAAAGTAGGCAAAGTATACCAGTCCAGCATAATATGCTGGGGTTCATACACAGATGCACCGAACTCCAATATATTATACTAGACCGGTCTCTGTTGCAGCAAAATAGTGGTTATTTTTCATTGACTTCGTAAACGCTAGCTATTTTTGAATGACCAGTCCGAAAACTAGCTATATAGTGCTATATTAACCACTTTTCTAGCATGACACGTCTCAACCCTTAGGCCCAGGGTCTTTTTTGATCTAAATGTATAACGGTAAGGATAATTTTAAACGGGTAGTATAACGGAGGTAGATTTAAATAATTTTCGATAATAAAAGGATATATTTGACCCTTTTTCGTTTGAAAAATATATTCCCTTGTCTTAATAAGGAAAACATTTTCTTCCAATTGGAGGAAAATGAGTTTATAAGAAAAATATTTTCCAAAACATTTAAGCCACCAAACATGAAAAAATTGGAAAACACACACATAATCTCTCATTATTGAATCTGTATTCTATTGATGTGTTATCTCCATGTTCAAGAATAATAATTATTAAGGGTACAAAAGGAAAAAATAATCAATTTTATTTTTAATTTTTAAAATGAAAAATAATTTAAAACAGCTATTTTTAGTAATATATAGTTATGGGTGTTCATGGTTCGATTTGGATCGGTTTTTCCTTAAAAAGAAACTAAACTAAGTAAGTCGGTTTTTCAAATATTAGAACCAAACCAAACTAATTAAGTCGGTTTTTTTTCGATCCGATTTATATCAGGTTTTGTCGGTTTTTCGGTTATTTATCGATTTTTTCTTAAATATAAGACATAATCTAACAAACACATATTCATAAGACCACATTTTCAACATAACACTATCAAATCAATTGCCTTTAGAGAAATCTATTATTTACCAAGATATATTGATGATAATTGAATCAAATAGTGATGAACAATTTAATGACTCAACTAAAAATATATTATTTTTAATACAAAATAGATTGTTATACTTAACAAAAGAAAACTACCAATCAAACTAGAATGTAAATGTAAAGAACTATACTAAAAGTGCAAACTATTAACATTTACCATTAAATTTTTAAAACTTTGTATAAAAATATACATGCATAGATATATAGGTGTAATAATAAATTTGAAATAGCTACTCCTATAATCGGTTTGGTTCGTTTTTTTTGGATTTTTTTGATTAAAACCAAAACCAAACCAAATTTGATCGGTTTTTTAAAATTCAAAATCAAAACCAAACAAAAAAAAAGTATAGTTTTTTTGATCGATTTGGTTTGGTTTTGATTTGGTTCGATTTTTCGGATTTTTATGAACACCCCTACATATAGCATGAGTATATTCTACATATACCTAGAGGTGTCAATGGATATTCGAAAATCGATTAAACCGACCAAACTATACCGCACCGAACGATTTTTAGGTTTCTTTAAAGAAAATTGTATGTTTTTATATAAATATATAAACGCACCGATAATTAGGATATGTTTTTATTTTATAAAAATAAATCAAAGAAATGCCGAATAAATTTTACATGTGGAAAATATTTTTATATAGTAAGTTTTATAATAATAATACATTAGTTTTTTCTTTGGGCCTTGGAATTATGAAAACTATTACAAGCCAACAAGTAATTAAATTCTAAATACTAATTCCTAAAACATATTATGCTACTTATACTTAAACTGAATTATTTCAAATATCTTAGCAAGATACAAAAAAATACCCTAGCGATTATGAATAGCAAACTACAATGTATTGGATATGTTTCCATTCATATAATTTTAGATTTATTTTTTTGAATACTTAATCCTCTATAGACTTTATTGTTGAGTCCTAACTTTGTTGATATCTTTTCACTCATGTGATTTACATTTTCTTTGTCTTTGCTTGGTTTCTTTTACGCTATTATAGAACAATTGATGGATTTATACTCTAGCCATCTTTTATTTATTTTTTAATTCATCACCCTTTAAACAACAAAAATATATAGAGAGTCTTGTTACGTCCTATAAAAGAATATATATTATTGCATTTTACTTCTATTAATAAATTTTACATAATATTTTAAAAAATATTAAAAATTAACCAAATCATACCGATATTGAACAAAAACCGATATAATTGGGACGGTTCTGAAAAATCCAATTTTGATTCTATATAATAGAATAATTAAAAATTTAATATAATATTAATTTTATAAAATAACCGACCAACCAAACCATTAACACCCCTTCTGTGCATATACCAACCAAACCGCTCTGGTAAAACAGAAAAAGAAAAAAGAAAAATTGCTTTGCACCTGCGTCCCAAATTCAAAATTCCAAAAGGTGGGAAAACTCGATTCACTTTCCCAAATCCGGCCGACAATCAGAAGCTCCATTCTCCACACACCCCACCGGAAACATCCACCGTCCCACACTTTCCAAATCACACCACACACCACTTCTCCGGTTCACTTCCGGTAACCTTTAGTCCACTAAATCTATAAACTGACAACAGCAATGGCCGAAACCCTAAGCCCTAATACCAAACAGAAAGGCCCATTTTCTCCGACAAAATTTGTCTTGGGCTCCAATGATGACAAGCTTGAACGTGCTCGAGCACGCGCCGCCCGTGCTGCCGTCATCCGTCGCAAACCTCTCCCTGTACCGCCTCCGTCATCTACTTGCCTTGACGAGCAGCAGATTCTCGAACTCTTCCAGAATTGCATCAAACTCGCCAGTGAAAATGTCTCACTTCTACTAAGTTTTGTTCACATTTCCTTATAGATGAATATTCATTTGACTTTTATCTCTACTTGGAAACAGAAAATTAATCAGAAGAATACTTGGGAGCTAGGTTTGATTGATCATCTATGCGAAATCGTTAAAGTTGAACAAGAGAATGATTCTGAGACCAACTTTCAGAAGGTAGCTTTTTGATCTTATCACGCAGACACAATTTTTTCTATTTCTGGTTATACCGTGTGTGTGTGTGGAAGGGCGGGGGTTGGTTTAAAGGTTCAAACATATGTACACTTAGTAAGATATGTTTCTACTATGTTCCACTGAATTTCATGCACGAGCAATGACAATGGCCTATGGATATGATGCCATCCTATTGCACTTTGTAACATATAAAATGCAAACCACGGTGCGCTAACCTTAAAATCATAACTTTCTCATGTTGCAGGCACAAACATACTATGCTTACATGTTTGTTTGCTATTTGTGATTTTATGATTTTAGGCTAGTTGTACTCTTGAGGCTGGAGTTAAGATTTACTCAATGAGGGTGGACTCAGTACATTCAGAGGCATATAAAGTTCTTGGAGGAATCAATCGTGTTGGTAAAGGAAATGATCAAGGTATGTTTTGTTTTTGTGCATACAATGAAATCTTTATCAGGTTTCTAGCAGGGTAATGCCTTATAAGAATAATTCTACATCATTGGTGGCTTTCTTTAAGCTTAATTGTTTTTTTTTTTTTCGTTTGTTATTTTTCCAAATTACATTGTCTTTCTAGGTTGAATCTTCCCTGAAGAATACTTCGTGAATCAAAATTTATTTCCTCTTTTATCTTCTCATTTTAATTGAGTGCCTTATCATGCCAAGGCATTCGAAATATTGGAATGACTCTTTATCTTTTTGATCTAATTATTTATGCTTCCAAACCTTTCTCAACATTGTTTACTCTCTCTCTCTCTCTCTCTCACTCTCTCCCTCTCCCTTCCTATTTGCCTTCTTCTTAGGTGTGTGCTGAATGTTCGCGGAGTCACTTAGAAGCTTGGTGCATTTGTTCTTTTATCTCTTAATATTTTGCTTGTATGCCAGATCCTGTTGTAGAGGATGCCAATGCTGAAAATGAGCAGGAGGAAGGTCACCCCAGAGAAGAGCAAGAAAAAAAGGTTAATACTTCACATTCTTCTTCTCTTATGACAAACACAAAATAATTGTTTGTTCCTAAACTAATTTGAGTGACAATTGCAGTTATCACCTTTATCAACACTAGAGTCATCATTTGATTCTATCAATGTGAAGAAATTTGATGGTATACATGCTTCTTATCTTTGGTATTTTGTTCTTTGTCTGAATTTATCCTTTTTCACTTTATAAATGGTTAATTTGTCTATTTTGCAGCCGCTTTTGCTGTTGATCCTCTTTATCATCAGACATCAGCTCAGTTTGATGAAGGTGGTGCAAAGGGCCTTTTGTTGAATAACCTAGGAATCTATGGTACTTGCAGTGTCCTTTTTGATTCATGCGAGATACCTGGGAAGGCAATACCAGAAGAAATTCGGAATGATAGAACAGATTCCATTGATATATGTTTTGCTAAAGGTTTGTGGCTTTGGAATTATACTTGGTTTTGCGTTCTTTTTGTATTTAGATATAGGAAGCTCCTTTGTGTGTGAGCCACTATCAATTGATTGCTATAAACTTTTTCTGTTAGTACAGATTGTGTTGAAGAAATGCTATTGAATATGCCCAAGAAGGACGAGATATCACCGAGTCTGAGGCATATGATTAGTCAATTCAGTGGAGAGATGCAGGTGCCAGCTGAAACAGATTATTCTAGCCAGCTTTCACCAGAACAAACTTCTGAATTGTTTGGCCTAGATGTGGACGATGATGATGCATTTGACAATTGTGGCGCCTGGCCAATGGATCATGATGATGGAATAGATGTGGCAGAACAAGGCTCTCACGATGTTGATCAAATTTCATCAAGGCAACAGGAGGTGGCAAGCACACTTATTTGTTATTGCTTCAACACTAATTTGTAATTGAGGCCTTTGAAAAGAGAACAATTGAAATCTGGTATTTCTTTGGGCATTGTCTTGCAGGGCGGTGAATCATTTACTTTTCCCGATGCTGAAGACGATGACCGATCTGAGAGAGTTGATGATTACTTGTTTTTAAGTTTAGGATTTTCTTCAAAGCACAATTCCTGGGCAGGTCCTGATCATTGGAAGTATCGGAAGGTGAAAGGTAAGCTTTTTTAGGACTTCCAAAAGGAATGTTAACCTTTTCATCTCGTCTCTCTCCCGTCATTTGAGAAATCTCTAGCACTTTAAGTTTCTTTGGTGTTTAATAACTCATCACATTCTCACAGTCTCAGAGGAGCCTTGCAAGGAAGATGGATCACCAGTAAAGACTAAGAAAACAAAGAGCAGAAAAGCAGAACCTGAAATTTCTTTTACAAAAGCATTGGACACTGATCTATCGCATGTCTTTGCTCCTCCAAAGAATCCCAAGTTACTATTCCTTCCAGCTAATAGAATATCGTGTAACAGGTTACTTCCAGAAGATTGTCATTATCGACCTGAGAATCTTGTGAAGCTGTTTCTCCGACCCAATGTCACGGTAAACTCTAGTTACTTTGATGAGTTTGTTATCTGCTGATTACCTTAGAAATATTCTGATTGCCTATATTCTCTTGCCTTAGTGCCTCGGAAGGAGAGGAAAGAAAGTCCCAGGTGAGATAACTTTTATGCCCATCTGCTGTTGTTAAAATTTTGTACTTTGATATATTTAAGGACGTGCATAACATTTATGGGTGATAGATTCTGTTGCGGTGAGTTGATTTCAAACAGTAAATGCTGAATTTTTTTATTCAAATACATTTTTGCTTGGTACACGTCTACTAGGACAGTAATGCAGATGTGGCTTTGCAAAGATGACAATTCTTTAAGTGTTTTAAATGATTTATGCTATTGCATTTGAGTAGGATCTTGGAAACAACCTCTCTACTCCATGGTAGGGGTAAGTTCTGCGTACACGCTACCCTCCCCTACCCCACTTGTGGGGTTATACTGGATTGTTGTTGTTGCATTTGAGTTGGATCTATGATGGTGCTTACCATGCTATCATTCCTTAACCCTTCTTCCCTATATACAGATTTCCCCCATTGGCTTCTCGACTATTTCCTAGATTTTGTCTTCTACTGCTTATAGAAGTAGCGTACTCCTGTTATTGCATATTTACTAGTTTCTTCAAAAATAGGAATGTTACATATTGTGACAGATGAACCTTTTGTTATTATGTGACTTGACTAGCCTGGTTCTTTGGTTAGATGAAGCTGGTCAACAAAGTGAAGATTTTGGAGCTATGCCATCTTGGGATGATGATGGTGGATTTCCTGGGACTTTTGATGATGCTTTTGATGATGACAATGCATTTACTGATGTTGAGGAGTCAAGTACACTTGTCTCTCAACCTCGCCAGGTTTGTTCCTGCTCTCAAATGTTGACTATTTTTACTTGTAGTAATCTAGATTTCTCTAAATGTAACTTAATTGCTATAGGCTAATGGGGATCTCAAGACTTGATTAGATTAGGTTTGACCTAGAATTAGGAAAGAGATCATTATATTTATTTTAACGATGAAGGCAATTTCTTGATGGCTAAAGTAGTTAACGGAAGTGAATGAGAACCGTGAGAGACTAGGGTTTATATCCGATCACAGGAAAAATGGTTTGGTTATTTCTTCCCATTTGCCTAAGACTTGATGTGTAAAGTTACCCGGTTCATGTGCTGGTGGGAGGTGGTAAGTACCTGGTGGAATAGACGAGGTGTGCACCAGACCATCGTTTAAAAAAAGTTGTTAAAAGCATACTCTAGTTTAGCTCAAATAGAATCGAAGTAGTTGAAGATGTTGTCCTAATTTGGTGTCGAAACAAGATTGAGGTGAATCCCACTCTATATCCACTTTCCCTCTGATTTGGTCTCATGGACGCTTAGGCCGACATTAAATAAGGTATGATTTATAGAGATTGAGATCTCCTGCAGAACTGTGATCCAAACATTTAAGCAACTTGTACTGGACTGGTTATTTGCTCTGATGGTAAGCAATTAGACAAGAGGGCTTGCTCTGATGGTAAGCAACCCCCACTTCTAACCGAGAGGTTGTGAGTTCGAGTCTCTGGGAAGTTCTTGGAGGGAAGGATGCCCGGGGTCTATTTGGAAACAGCCTCTCTACCCAAGGGTAGGGGTAAGGTCTGCGTACATACTACCCTCCTCAGACCCCACTAAGTGGGATTATACTGGGTTGTTGTTGTTGTTGTTGTAGTGGACTGGTTATGGCCAATTTTGTCTTATGCAATTACCTGGCCCTATTGCTTCAAAAACCCTGTTCACTGTGTTTTATTTTGATGAACTCCACGCCATTGGCGGATCTTTTAAATGCCTGTTTCTTTTTTTTTCCTTTGTCTTTTTGGCTGTTTGGTACTATTGGTAATAAGTCATTCTTTATGTTGAAAAGAAATAGCAATGCTAAAAGTGAGAAACTTTAAGGAACTGGTGAGTATTAGTTCCTTTATTTCTTTAAGCTGAAAATGGAAGGAAAAGAAACTTCAAATCATGTTATCTGTGGGAAGAAAAATGTCAAATGTTCACTTTGCTTGCTTAATGGGAACTTAATTCCCACAGTAAAACTTCATCTTTCTTTGCACAGTTGCTATTAGAAAATAATTTTGTTCCTCAGTGTAGAATCTGCTAGATGAAGAGTTTCTTTTGAAGTAAATTGAAACCCTTAGTTTATCTTGTCTGAATTAACAGGTGAACAAGATCGAAGTCCAGTATGATAAAACATCCAAACAAGTAGATGTTCAAGTGCTTAAGGAAACACTTTGGGACCAATTAAATCAAATATCAGCTAAGGTAAGTTCAAACTTTTTACTTCACTGGCAGTGTGTTCTTGGTAACACTGAAATGATTCCGATTTTTGCCTGGATGGGAGTGCATTTATGCATTTTCCCATGTAGAATTTCTACTAATATACAATCTAAGTTGCTCGGACTCAGGTGCGGGTATCCTATACGGGGATGGCTTCGAGTATCGGATTCGGCAAAATCTAAATTTTAAGAGTCGGGGGTGCTGATCCGGATATGGATACGGGTGCAGGGTTAAGTCTGTTTTATCTGTTTCATTCTTCTAAATCTGTTTTATTTTTTATTTGAGAAATCAAAATCTCAATTTTCTCCTAAATTTGTGGATGGACTCTGGTCAAAGTGTCTTAAGTCAGTTGACTGAATGCAGGACGTATCCCGCTCTCACTCCCTTTCCCGTTTCCGTCTCGTATTGGGACGGGGACGACACCAAAATCGAAGAGTCCGCGCAACTTAGTAACAACATAATTTGGAATTGACTTCTTAAGACCATGCCTAGTGATGGTGCCACATGAAATGAAAAGGAGATTATTATTTAGTGCTTATCCGGGAACTTACATGTCAAAACATTTTACTTTTTTGCTATTCTTAAAAAATAGCAAGTGAAAAGGTTGTAAAGAGATGAGTAAATGATTCATCGTCTTCTGTACTAACATACATGTGGAAAGTGGATATGTTTTGTGAAACTAAAAGATTACCTCTACTTGTATATATTGTTGGTTGGTTTTGTGACAGTTTCATTTCTCTTTAAACTAAGAGTACACAGTTGATTGATTAAATAAATTTGTCACGACTCTTAACTCGGACCTAGTCGTGATGGCGCCTCTCGTGAAGACAAGGTCAACCAACTAGTCCCAATTCCGTTTTTAAACAGTTAAACATTAACAATCAGTCTAAGAGTGAGAAATAAGCCAAAGACTAAACAAAAGATAGTACAAAGTGCGGAATACAACCAAAATGCATCCCAATACCAGGGTGTCACAAGTCACGAGCATCTACTAGGGTCTAACTACTACTGAAAAGTCTGAAATGTACAAAATACAGACTAATGAAAGGAAAAGCGAGAAAAGTAGAGCTGCGAACACCGACATCTACCTTGCTAAACTCAGACAACTCTGTCTCCGATAAGCCAATACACGCTACCGGATGCAAGAATACCTGAATCTGCACACAAGATGCAGGGAGTAAAATTAGTACTCCAACTCAGTTAGTAATAATCATAACTGAAGTCTGAATGGTAAGGAATCACGAAAAGTGCATCAACGTGCTGTATAGAAGCAGTTCAAAAACCAGTATGAAAGTAGTGAAGCTGTAAAATCATTAAAACATCTTAGCTCGGTTTAAACGTCTTTGTAAATGACTTTTTCAACAGTCACGCAAATGAATGCAGAACAGCTAGTGCAGATAAGCACAGAAATCCGTGCCTCGGGCACAAATACACATATAACAGGTAAATCGCAGGCAAATAAGAAAGAAAAGCACATATAAGGTTCGTTCTTCGGCACAATGTCAACAAATCCGCCCCTCGGGCCATATCTCAAAACAATATCAGCCCCTCGGGCAATCACATCGAACAATACCAGCCCTTCGGACTATATCTCACATTACAATGGGTACACGCGCTCATTGGGAGTGTGTAGACTCTTAGAGAGGCCCCTTACGGTCCAAGCGCAAAATCAAGCCACTTTGTGGCATCATAAACAGGCTCTCGACCTCATATCAATATTACATATCTCAGGCCCTCGGCCTCATAAATCAGATCAGTGTATCACTGCTGCGGCGTGCAACCCGAACCAAAAGATATCCTCACTATACAAGCCCTCGGCCTTACTCAGTCATAAATCTGGGCAACAATAATACATGATGCTTAGCCCAAAATATTATTTGAAATATCATTTCAAGTTTTAAAGCAAAGTAAACTTGGCTGAGTTTTGAAAACAATGAAAAATAACATGACTGGGTTCAAGTATAAAGTCAAAACAGTGAGGAAACATCAACAAAAATCCCCGAAGGGTTCAAATAGCTGGCACTGGGTCCAAATATGACTTTTAGTCGAAATAATGATGATAGCAAATAGTTTTCAATCAAATACGCGATAAAATCATCAATCGGGACGGACCCTGTCACAATCCCCAATGGTGCACGATCCCATGCTCGTCATCAAGCGTGTGCCTCACCTCAATATAGCACTACGATGTGCAATCGTGGGTTTCAAGCCCTCAGAACATTAGTTACTATCATTACTCACCTCGTTCCGGTCCAAACTCTAGCCGGCGATGCCTTTGCCCGCATGAATCAACCTTCGGATGCTCCAAATCTAGCCACAATCAGTACATAATCATCAAAATATGCGAAGGGAACAAAGCTCACTCGAAAATATCCAATTTAACATCAAAATTTCGAAATTACCAAAACCCAACCCTCGGGCTCACACCTCGGAATTCGAAAATTTTCACATCAGCAGATTCCTTATCTCCCCACGAGTTCATACATACCAAGAACATCAAAATCCATCCACAAACGACCATTCAATCCCAAATGTTTGGTCTCCAATTTCAAGCCCTAGATTGTCAATTTTAGGCGTAGATTACATGATTTTTTAGGTGGAAAGACACATAATAATTGAATTTTTAGTCCAAAATTCTTATCTCCAAACGATTCCCCTTGAAACCCTCTTCAATCTCCTTCAAAGAGCTCCAAAAATGATCAACTATGGAGGAATAAGCCTCAAAATCACGGACAAGACGAGCTTTAAAACATTCTGCCCAGGCATACTTTTCCTCATCGCGATCGCAGGAAACCTTCGATCGCAAAACACAAAAGCTCAGCTTCCGCAATTTACTTTATTCGAACGCAAAGAAGCCTATGCGAACGCAATGCTCTGCCCTTTTTACTCTAGCGATCGCGGACCCCATGCCGCGTTCGCAATGAACAAATAGCATCCAAGACCCCTGGTCCAATAACTCTACGCGACCACGACCTTCCCTATGCGTTCGCGATCGACAATTTCCTTCCTCTTTGCGATCGCAACTCATCCTTTGCGAACGCATTGAACAAAATGGACTGCCCCTCAGAGAGAGCTCCACGCGATCGCGACCCCTCGTACGCGATCGCAATGTACAAAAATACCTGCAACTGAAGCCTGAAAATCTGCAACTCTCAAAACATGAAATTGATCCGTTTAACCACCCGAAACTCACCCGAGGCCCTTGAGACCTCAACCAAACATGCCAACATATCCCATAACATCATTCAAACTTGTTCTCACCTTCGGAACAATCACAACAACATCAAAATACCAAATTCGCATCGGATTCAAGCTTAAGAATCCCAAGATTTTTTAGATTACGCTTTTGATCAAAAACCCAACTAAACCAGGTCCGAATGACCTGAAATTTTGCAGGCACATCCCAAATAACACAATGGTACTACTGCAACTTCCGGAATTCCATTGTGACCTCTATATCAAAATCCCACCTATCAACCGGAAAACGCCGGAATCTCAATTTCGTCAATTCAAGCCTAAACCTTCCACGAACTTCCAAAATGCATTCTGATCACGCTCCTAAGTCCCAAATCACCTAGCGGAGCTAACCAAATCATCAAAATTCCGATCCAAGCTCATATACAAACAAGTCAAATCTTGGTCAAATCTTTCAAATTTCAAGCTTCAACTTTATCCTGAAAATCAAAATCCACGAATTACGTAAGTCATAATACACCACACGGGGCAAATCATGCCCGAGAGCTGACGATCAAAGTGTAAAAGCTCAAAATGACCGGTCCGGTCGTTACAGAATTTGAATTCTTGGAACTTATGAAAGTTGTATTTAAAATGAACAATAAATTTTGCCAAACAGTTAGTGATGTCCCAAACAAAAAGATTTTGACATAAACTAAGGTGGAGGCAATTGGGGCTGAATTATCTTTTTGCTCATAATTTCTTTCACTTATTATTATAAAGTAGTTTACCTGACACTCTTTAAATTTTAGGGGTACATTTTCATCTCATAGCTAGAAATTCATGCCAAGTCCAAAGGAGTTTGTTCTGCGTTTTGCATGAACACCACCTTATTCTGCCTTATTCCGTGCTCCTAAATTGAGTATAGTACTCTACTCTTGCTCTATATCTCATACTCCAATATAACATAGTGACGAAGTAGATGAGAAGGAAGTTTGTAGATAACTAATCAATTATGTAAATTTTTTGGATATCTGACCTGGAAATCAAGTCTGTAGGCGCATGATCCTTTATTTTCTGTAAATAAGCTTGCTGATTGACGGTGGATCCGCTTGATTCCCTCAGTAGGATGGGAAGGTGTAAGGCAAATGATTATAACTACATAGTCATTAATGCTATTGTAGAACGACTAAATTGTCTGACAATATAACATTTTCTCTAACCAATCTTTTCTTAATAGATGTGGTTATTTCTTAAGCAGTTCCTCCAGGCTTGTGCTCTCATCAATGATCAGCATGACATTCTAATCGACGGGGCTTTATTTGTTTACTTATTAACTTGTTTATCAGACATCTATATTCATTCACATCATAATATGCAGGAAAAAGGTGCATCTTTCAAGCACATCTTGGCTGCTTTTCCAAATGAATGCAAAGCGTCCGCATCGATTGAGGCTATATCTCCACATTTATGCTTTATTTGCTTATTGCATCTTGCAAATGAACATGGATTACGGATACAAGGTTGTGTCAACTTGGATGACCTCAGTATACAGCATGAAGCTCACAATAATAGTGCTGTGGCCTAAGCAATCTTTTTCGGTTTTTGCTTTTACTACTGTAATGTATATCAGATGTAGATTGGCCTTTCATTTATTGCACATGCTGCTTTCCTTTCTGGGATGGAGCAGTATAGGATCCTGGAGTGAATGTTTTATTGTATTCCCAAGTTATAGGTTAACTATGAATGTAACCACTATCCTTGTGGTCATTCTTGCCCTCGAGTTAACTACCAGTAATCTGTGTAGATGCAGTCTGGGGGTCCGATGTTTATTTATGTAGTCTGTGATCTTGTTATTCTCTTGGGCTTTTCAGAGAATTGTGGCTATCTCGTGGGTTCAATTTAGGAAAAACCTCCTATAGCAAAGGTTAACACCTTATTTATTTTAAATAAATACCATTTAAAAAAATTATATTCTATAGATACTTTTAATGTTTATAGAAAAATATTTAATTTTGGTTACCTTCTATCCCTAAGCAACTAAATATGATATTCAGTTATATTTTTTTTCTTTCTCTACTTTGATATGCTATTCAATAATGAAAGCAGTAAGTTTCCTCTTTATCTATTCGCTATCTTCAACTGCTCCAACCCGAATGTCTAGCAATTATACTGCAATTGATAATTAGAATGGTTTCGGATTTGTTCTTGTAATTCTTTTCTCATTTTTTTTTTGGTTTGATTGAATTATTATTCTGGCCATCGTTCGGATCTAATTATCTAAGATCCACCTGGCCAAGCTGCCCTCAAATTCACTAGTAATGTCTTCATACAATAGTATTTTTGTGGATCATTTTGAACGGTTCCGGCACCATCGCCGGACCAAGGCAGCGCGTTTTCACTACCGGCTTCCGGTGAACGTTGTATTCGTCGGAAATTAGGATTTATTCTTGAACAAAGACGATGGAGTTTGGGGCTGAACAACTTGATTTTCTATTAATATATTTCAATGTATTTTCATTACATTCATTATCTTTTTTTTTCATTGTAATTAAATGTATCTCGTTGTATTTCATGTATTTCATTGTAGTCACTTTCTTTTTTTCATTGTATTTCAATCTATCCCGTTGTATTCTATGTATTTCATTGTATTCAATGTCTCGCTATATGCCATGAATGTATTCATATATTTTTTTAATTAATATAATTTATGTATTCAGATGTATTATACACTTTCTCTGAAGATTACTATGTTTTTGCGGTATTTTTCGATTGCGAATTTTTTTGTAATTGATAATATAAAATTTGTGTATTATAATTGAGTTTTTTTTAGTTATATTAGGAGTCTATTATGTTAATTGATTCACTTTCCGTTTTAAAAACAGTGTCATCCCCTATTTCACGCCGTGAATACAGTCGAATACAATCGAATACAATAATCTGTCCAGCTGTAATCCCATGTTTCACTCCATGAATACAGTCGAATACACTCGAATACACTAGCCTATGTTAATTGATTTACTTTCCGTTTTAAAAATAGTGTAATCCCCTATTTCATGTCGTGAATACAGTCGAATACAATCGAATACAATGGTCTGTCCAGCTGTAATCCAATGTTTCACTCCATGAATACAGTTACACTCGAATACAACAACTGATTAGCTGGATTTTTTTATTCACGCCTATTTTTGCTATTGTATTCATGAATACAATAGCTTAAATACATCAAATACATCTTATAAGCACATAAAATATATATTTGTAATCCATAATATAACAAATAATATCTATAAATAACTAATTACTACTACAAAATAGTGCTTCATGAAAATTTCTATCTCTCTTAAATTTACCAATAAATGATCTCAGTAACGGTTGGCAGGAGTCGGGCCACTGGACAATCCTAATGTCGTAAGAGTTGTTTTATCATTTTCCCCATCTTTACTAGCTCCAACAACTCAAGTCATAGCGCTAATATAACAAAGGTAAAAGCAGTGGCGGATCTAGAAATTTAAGTTTGTGGGTGCTAAATTTTTTTGTACATAAAATTAATGAGTGCTTTCGTAAATTTTTATACGTTTTCTCAAATTTTCTATATAACTATACATACTCAGCGTCGAAGTTAATGGGTACTCGAGCACCCAATTTTAATGAATAGATCCGCCCCTGGGTAAAAGGTTATGGCGTTAGAGCCAAAAACATTATTACTATAAACAAATAAATAACATGTACTACATACAGCTTGTTACACATCGTTTTATAATGTATTGTATCTTATTATATTGTATTGTAGTATACCATTTAATGAATACAATGTTTGGATATATTGTTTATCATATTTCATGATATCACGTACCAACAACATGAAGAATAAATTTACAATATTTAAAGAAAAACTATGATACATTGTAAATTTATTAAATAAAAAGGTAGAGTAAATGATAAAATAAAACTATTTAATAATAATGAAGGGTGAAAAGACAAAAAAGAGAAGCTATTGATGCAACCATATCAAATCGGTCGTTATATAAAGCGGCACATTTCGTCATTACGTAACGACAGATTTAACGATATGATACAATAAAATTTAAGTAACAACCAAAACAAACATCGTATTTAGAGTAACAATACGATATAATACAATAGGTAACCATCCAAACAAGCTCTTAGTGAATTATTGGTTTTCTCATAAGTGCTATAGTACACATGATCCCCCCACACCAAATCAGTCGTTATATAAAGCGGCACATTTTGTCATTACGTAACGATGAACTTAACGATATGTTACAACAAATATTTAAGTAACAACCAAAACAAACATGGTATTTAGAGTAACAATATGATACAATACGATAGGTAACCGTCCAAACAAGCTCTTAGGGATCGTTTGGTAGGGTGCTTAAAAATAATGTTGAATATGGTGTATTAGTAATGCTGGTATTAGTTATGCTCGTATTAGTTATGCAATATAAGAAAATAAAAAGAATTTTGTAAATATCAAAACTACCCCCTAGAATTTGTGATTTTACATATGATATTCTATTACTCACAAAGATTCTTCTTGTAACAAATAATACTCACAAAGATAACAACTATCTAAACATGTCTTCAAATATTTTTCTTAATCAAAAAATCTATTTTCCCCTCATAATGTTGTATGTGAGTAGGGTTAGAAATACTACTCCCTTTATACCAAATTTATATAGTAAAATTACTATTTGGGAAGTCAAAGAGATATTATTTTATCATGCTCTTCTTAAATATTTTTTAATATTTTGAATTATTACGTTTTTTTAGAAACGGAAGTTGTTCGAGGAAATGCGTGAGTGGCGATACAAGGGGGAGGATTAAATCATCATTAATAACGCAAAAATTTAGAGTAGCTAACCGATTGAACTACTAAAATTCTTTCTTTTTGAATTATTAACTGATACAATCTTGAGAGCTATCGAGCACTTTGGATTCTAAGTGGAGGCTATATGTGAAATTTAACAAACAATTAAAGACTGCATTATATTTAGTGGCTATACTTGTAATACTTAGCTCCCTAGTATAAATAGCCATTAAGGCTCTCATTTTAGACTTATCTTATTTTGATATTGTGAATGGAAACTCATTGAGAGTGTTTAGGATAAATTTCTATATTGGCTGATTACTTGTTAGGTGAACTCGCAAGAGGATTACTCTCTCTTGAGCATTATTTCTATAGTTTTGTGTCAATTAAGTCTTAAATTTATTGAGTATATTATTTATTTTAAATGTTCTTTCAATTTCCTTAGTTGGTTCTCCACCAAATTTCTATCTTTCTATCTTTTAATTTGTGTTCTTGTTACTTTGCTTTCGCGTTCGTATCATTAACTATCATGACTTATACTAGTATTCTGTATATATATAATAATAGAATATACAAATTTATTTTCTAAAAATTTTAAAATCAATATCTAACTCTGTATTCTCAACCTTAGGCGCATAAAATCATATAAGGGTGCATTAAAACAATGGAGTTAACACACTTAGAGAAATAGTCAGTCATAGACAAAATGAATTTAGCTTTACCTGGGGCCGATGGCAGAGAGCCAGCGACATTCATTCCCTATTTCATGAATGACCATGGTGATAGGGCTGAGTGGAATCTCTCTCCGGGTTGATGAATCATCGGCACATACCTTTGTCATTTGTCGCACTTTCGAACAAACTCTTTTGTATCTTTTTCCATATCGGCCTAAGAGTATCCGCTCTAATGACTTTGTGAACCAATGATTCAGCACTGAAATGATTTACGCAAGTGCCCTTGTGAATTTTCCGTAGAACATAGTCGTTGTCTCCCGGATCCAAATATTTTGCCAATGGTCCATCAAACATTATCCTATATAATGTTCCATCATCGGCCAATATGAACCTTACGACCTTCGTGCGTAGAGTCCTTAATTCCTTAGGATACGATGGAAGCTTCTCGTTCTTTAGGTATTCGATGTACTTATTCCTCCAATCCCAGGTTAGACTTGTGGAATTTATTTCGACGTCTCCTTCTTCGATTACAGAAATCGGCCACGAAGTCAGCCAAGATTTGAGACTTGATACCTCTCCTAGATTTCGACTAACATAGTAAATAAGAAATTGCATACCTTGCTCTTTTCGAACTAAGAACCCACTTACCGCTATTTTCGAGACCTCTAAGTATAAGTAGAGATGCTCGTCCGCTTTCGGGGTGTAAAGTAATAGTGGACTCGACATGTATCGTTTGAGTTCCTCCGAGGCTTGTTGACATTTTGGGGTCCATGCAAAATTGGTCTTCTTCTTAAGCAGTGAGAAGAACCGGTAGCTCCTATCCGAGGACCTCGAAATAAATTGACCTAGGGCGGTTATGCATCCTGTTAACTAGGGTTGTTCATTCGGATCGGGTATCCGAAATCCGAACTGATCTATTCAGTTTCAGATTATGTTAATTAAAATTTTGGATTTCGGATCGGATTCGAATTGGTGTATTTTAATCCGATCAGAAATCCGAAATTATTAGGCAATGTATAGATACTACACTTTAATTTCGGATAGTCACTACTTTTTTACATCTTCCTCCAAGTTATTACCATTATAATTGCTAGATATAACTATATTGACACCATAGTACTTTCATAATTGCATAAATATAAAATTTTCTTAATGTATTATCTCTTTTATAAAGAAATTATACATATTACTTTGCAACTTTGAGGCATAATAATACGATCCTAAATTCGATTTGATCCAAAATTTAAAATGTGATATGATCCGATATAATTTAGATCGGATTCAGATTTCATTTTCTAGAATCCGTAATTTGAAATCCGAATCCGAAATGTGTTAAATCCGATCCGATAATGTTGACCTTTGTACATCCTTGACATTATCAACAATTGTGATGTCTTCGATTGCCTTGACTTTATCGGGGTTGATTTCGATTCCCCGATTTGATACTATGAAGCTGAGGAACTCTCTCGAACCGACCCGAACGCTCCGGGTTGAGATTCATATTGTATTTTCTCAGTATGTCTAAGATTTCCTGCAAATGTTTCAAATATAACTCTGCTCGTATGGACTTAACTAACATATCATCAATATTAACCTTCATTGTTTTACCTATTTATTACTCAAACAATTTACTTACTAGACATTGATAAGTAGCAACAACATTGTTTAATCCAACGACATTACGTTATAATAATAGGTGCTATAATTAGTGATGAACGAAGTCATTTCTTGATCCTCTGGGTTTATTCGTATTTGATTGTACCCAGAGTAGGCATAGAGAAAACTAAGGATCTCGTGGCTAGCTACTGCATCGATCATGCGATTGATATTCGGCAAAAGAAAGGAATCTTTAGGGAATGCCTTGTTTAAATACTTATAGTCTACACAAATTCTAAGTTTATTTCCCTTTTTCGGGACTACAACTACGTTTGCTAACCATTAGAGATATTTTACCTCCCGAATGGATCCTATATTGAGAAGTATTGTTACCTCGTACATAATGAACGCATAGTTTACCTCAGACTGGAGCCTTCTCTTTTGTTTTACTGGGTGGAACTTCAGGTCCAAGATCAATCGATCTGTAGTGATCTCCGGTGGATCCATTTCATATCTAGGTGGCACTAAACATAAAAATCCATGTTATCTACAAGGAATTGAACGAATTTTTTCCTAAGCTCGGGGGTTAATCCCGTGTCCAGGTATACCTTTAAATAGGGCAAATGCTCGATCAACATGATTTGTTCCATCTCTTCGACCGTTGACATAGTTGCTTCGGAATCGTCAGGGGTTATGAAGGTTCAAGGTATCATATTGATGGGTTTACAATACTTTAGATTTATGTTTTATTGATATAACAAACTTACTAAAAGAACCAGATAAGGAACCTGACACACTTGGCACACAACTCAATCAAGTGAATCGAGCTAAAGTGATTGATATGACTTCAGAAGATAAAAGATCAACACAGGGACTTGATCCTCTTGGGTTCCCCTGAAAGCAGTACGAAGTCAACTGTCTACAGTTGGAAAGTGACTGCCTGCACTGTACACGCAAACAGTGCAGCACAGTACTGCAGACATTCCCCTTTTACCAACCAAGTGATTACATCATTCGTGTGATGTCATCTAAGTTGTATTAATAAAGAGCATTACAACAAAACATCACTTGAACACTTGATAATTCATTTAAGCACTCCAACCGTTCATCTGTCAAGCATTCAATTTTCAAGTGCATCAAGAATAACGAACAACACTACTACGAACTAGTTCCTATAGCAAGTATCTTGTATGTCCTTAGTTGAGTTGTAACTTTGTAATTATTCTTTAATGTAATTCCTACTTTGCTTATCTAGAAGCATTACTTAGGAACCCCTTGTAAACCATAAACCTTTAGTGTTTGTGTCATGACTAGAGTTAGTCATGAGTTGAATTCTTTGTAATGTGTGTATTGCAAAGTGGCTTGTAATAGGTGTATTACACGCGAATACGGGATTAAGAGTTTAATTTCTAGATTGCATTGGTTGTAATCTAAAGTTACTCATAGTGAATTTTAAATCCTACCAGTGTAGGTCGTAGTTTTTATCCCCTTGAGCAGGGATGTTTCCACGTAAACAATCCCTGTTCCATTTACTTTTCAGTAGCACTACCAGTGGAAACTTAAGAGGACCTAGTCTTTATATAGTTTGGTGGACCCATATATTTTATCAATTGGTAGCATAGCGGGTTATTTCTATTAGGATAACACCTTGAAAGGATCCTCATGGATGCTCCACCAAATTTTAAAGAAGGTCAGTCTACGTATAGACTACCCAGGTTCAATGGGCAATACCATGGGTGGTGGAAGACAAGAATGCATGACTTTATCATGGCAGAAGATTCTGAGTTGTGGGATGTTATTTGCGATGGTCCTTATGTCCCAAAGTAGAAGGTCGGAGACCCTCCACTTACGATGCCAAAAACTAGGAAATACTAAAACGATGCAGATAGGAAAGCTATTGAGAAAAACTTTCGTGCCAAGAAAATTTTGATGTGTGTCATAAGACTTGATAAATACAACAGGATCTCATCTTGTCAATCTTCCAAGGAAATTTGGGAAGCTTTGAAAAAATCACACGAGGGAACCATTCAAGTAAAGCAATATGAATTGACATGCTCACCATTGACTATGAGCTCTTTAGAATGAATGACGATGAATCCATACAAGATATGCACACAAGATTCACTTCCATCATAAATGAGCTACACTCGCTTGGTGAAATCATTCCCAGGAACAACTTGCGAGGAAAATTCTCAGTGTTTTGCCCAGTTCATGGGAGAGTAATTTTGCCCAGTTCATGGGAGAGTAAAGTGAATGCCATTATTGAAGCAAAGAATTTGCAGGAGCTAACCATAGATGAGCTAGTTGGAAATATGAAAACCTACGAAATGAAGAAGAAGAAGAAAGACAATGAAAGAAGAGAACCAAAGTAGAAAAATAACATGGTACTAAAATCTAAAACTAATGACTCAAGTGAGGAGGACAGTAACATGGCCTACTTAACCAGAAGGTTTCAAAAAATGGTCAGAAGAAATAGAGGGATACCAAAGAGAGGCAGTTCCAGCAGACCTAAGAATTATGTCCTTTGTCATAAATGTGGAAAGTCAGGGCATTTTATCAATGATTTTCCACTCCTAATGCAAGAACACTTCAAATATAACTCTGATAAAGTAGCCGAGAGGAACCTGGTTCCTGAAAAATACTTCAAAAGAAAGAACGCCACTGACAATGTTGTGAAGCAAGCTCTTGCAGCATAAGCAGATTCCTCTACTGAGTCTAAAGAAGAAACTGATACAGGTGATAGTTCTATGATGGCAGTTGAAAGTGAAACAAATGAATATGATTCAATATTTGCTTTGATGGCTCAATCAGGCAATAATGAAGATAATCACAATAATAAGGTAAACTTCAGGGATGTACAAAGAAATTTGAAATCCCACTCTCTTAAGAAACTCACGTCATTAGCAAATATGTTAATTGATGCCTATCATAGTCTTGTAGATGATAAGGATGCCTTAACCATAGAGTTAGGAGATGCTGAACAAAGTAGAGATGACTTGATAATTTGTGTGGTTGATCTGAAGGAAACAATAGAGGAACTCAAAGCAGAATGTGGGTATGGAAATTTTGATAAAGGAAAAGGAGTTGCTAGTGAAGCACATATTCCTAGAAAATGAATTAAATGCTGTAAAAACTAGTTGTGCTAAACTTGAGAAAATTAGACAACTTCAAGTGGACTTGGAAAGAGTAAAAGCTGACCTTGAAAAGTCTCTTAAATGGACATGGTCCTCAGATGTTATTACTGCCATGTATGTCAACAATGGTGGAAACATGTAGGGAATATGGTTCCAAAGAGAGAAAACCCCTTATAACCCTCATAGAAAGTTACTGTACCCGATAATTAGATGTGTACCCACTACGGGGACAATGGACATTTCAAGGAAAACTGCCAAGGCCAGGTTCAGTCACTTCAGAAAAACAAATCTTTTGCTGAAAGAGTAACTGCTGAAAAGGGACCAGGTGCCATTCATAAAAAATGCATGTCACCTGCATGGACTAAAAGAGCATTTATTCATCCTTTTCCTTATTACAAGGGACCCAAACTTGCTTGGTTCCTAAATCTAACACTTGATTTCCTTGTGCAGGAAACAGTGAAATGAAACATTCAATAATGGTTCATGGATAGTGGATGCTCAAAGCACTATGACTGGGAACACCATGGACTTTCTTTCACTAAAATACCTGCAAGGAGTGAGTGTATCCTTTGGCAATGGAAAAAAGAAAACATTCTTGGAGTTGGAAAGGTTAGGAAATCACTCACTCACTCAATTGAGTATGTTTACTATGTCAATGGCCTCAAGTACAAAGTGGAGTTCTTGTCAAAGATTCTCATGGTTATTAATCTAGTAATGGGTGAAGTGGTACTAGTGGCCAAAAGATACAAGAACATATTCTTGACTTTGAGTCCCTACAAAGTGGTGATCAGAGTTGCTTGAAAGCAGTTGACGATGATGCTAAACTGTGGCATAGAAGACTAGGGAATGCAAGCTTTTCTCTACTGAATAAGCTAGTTCAGAAAGACCCGGCGTGTCATCTGCCAAAGTCAAAGTTCGTGGAGCACAAAATTTGTGATGCCTGCGCTAGAGGAAATCAAGTGAAATCCTCATTTAAGCCAAATAAGGATGTCAGCTCCTAAAAACCACTTGATCTCCTTCATATGGATTTATGTGGTCCTATGAGAGTGCAAATCAGGGGAGGAAAAAGATACATTTTTATGATAGTTGATGACTATTCTAGATTCACTTGGACTCTGTTCCTTAGAAAAAAAAGAAGATACTTTTGAAGTTTTTGTAGCCTCTGTGAAGAAAATTCAAGTGAAAATGGAAATAAAAGTAGTATGCATTAAATCAGATCATGGAACAGATTTGACAATGCCAAGTTTGATGATTTCTGTAAAGAGAAGGACATTACCCATAACTTCTCTGGCCCAGAACTCCATATCAACATATTTTGGAAAGGAAGAACAGAAGCCTTGAAGAAATGGAAAGGACAATGCTATGGGATTGCTAAGAACTTATGGGCTGAAGTTGTTAACATTGCCTGCTACGTGGTGAACACGTGCAAGATCAGGTCTTTCTTGAACAAAACCTCTCTATGAGTTGCTAAATGGAAGGAAGCCCAAACAGACTCACTTAAGAATATTTGGGTGCAAATGTTATGTTCTCAACAATAGAAAGGATCAGCTTGGAAAATTCGATGCCAAGAGTGATGAAGGAATCTTCTTGGGATATTCTACTCAAAGTAAAGCTTACAAGGTCTACAATAAGCGAATTTAGTGCGTAGAGGAGAGTCTACATTTATTTAACGAGTCCTACCTTTTCTATGAGAAAAGCAACAAGGGTGATCAAGATGGACAACCATTGCTATTTCTAGGTGAAGTCATTGGTATGACAAACAGAAAGGCAAACATGATGAGTCAAGTGAAGGAGCCAAGTGAAGACAATGCAGCCCCTTTCTCATTAGAATGAGAGGAACTAGGTACCACAGTTACAACCACTGAAGCTGAAGAAAGAATGGTTGATGCAGTTAAAACTTCAAACTACTCCACAAATAGCTGAGAGAAGAATACAAGGGAACCAGTCAGACTTACCCATCTCCTATACAAATGAGGCTCAAATGCCCAACTAGAAACATAAAAGCTCTCATCCTCTTGACAACATAATTACCCTTCTGGATTCAAGACTACAAGCCAGATCAAAAGCTAGAAATTCACTTGCTTTCCTAGCCGTTCTTTCCTAAATAGAACCCAAAAACATCAAGGAAGTCTTAAAAGATATAGACCGGATCACATCTATGCAAGATGAGTTGCATCAGTTTGAAAGGAACAATATATGGCACCTGGTACCTAGACCCTCAGATCGAATCGTTATAGGAACCAGGTGGCTATTCAGGAATAATCTTGATGAACAGGGAAACATTACAAGGAACAAGGCAAGGCTAGTGGTTCAAGGCCACAATCAGGAGGAAGGAATTGATTATGATGAGACTTTTTGCTCCGGTTTCTCGCATGGAAGCTATTGGAATCCTAATTGCCTTTGCACCACATATGGAATTTACTCTGTTCCAAATAGATGTAAAAAGTATATTTCTGAATGGATTCCTTAAGGAATAAGTTTATGTAAAGCAACCTCCAGGGTTTGAATGTTATGAACACCTTAAAAATATATGTTCAAATTGGACAAGGCACTATATGGATTGAAGCACGCTCCTCGAGCTTGGTATGAAAGACTGTCAAAGTTTCTCTTAGAAAATGGTTTTACAAGAGGAACAATTGACAACACTTTGTTCATGAAGAAACAAGGGAGGAACCTTCTCATCGTTCAAGTATTTGTTGATGATATCATTTTTGGGGCAACAACTGATTCACTGTGTGAAGAATTTGAAAAACTCATGGGAATGAGTTTGAGATGAGCATGATGGGTGAGTTGAATTTCTTATAAGATCTTCAAGTGAAGCAGTCCACAAAGAGTACATTCATCAGTGAGTAAAATACATGAAGGAGCTTCTGAAGAGGTTTGATATAAAAGCATCAAAAGTGATTGACATTCCCACTGCCACTGCTACTCAACTGGACAAGGATATATCTGGCACTTCTGTAAATCAAACAATGGATAGAGGTATTATTTTGTCTCCTCTCTACCTCACTGCCAGTAGACCTGATATAGTTTTTAGTATGGGAATATGTGCTAGGTTTCAGTCAAATCCTAAGGAAGCTCATCTGAAGACTGCCAAGAGAATTTTAAGATATCTTAAGGGAGCTCAGGACCTAGTCCTGTACTACCTTTCACGTGATAATTTTAATCTTATTGGGTATGTTGATGCTGACTATGCAGGTTATCTTATGGATTAGGAAAAGTACTTCTGGAATGGCTCACTTTCTATGATCATGCTTCATCTCATGGGGCACAAAGAAGCAGAATTCAATTGCTCTTTCAATAGCTAAAGCAGAATATGTTGTTGCAGCTTCTTGCTGTGCTCAGCTCCTATGGATCAAACAACAATTGGAAGATTTTGGTATGTACACTGACTGTGTGCCTCTTTTATGTGAAAACACCAGTGCACTCAACATGCACAAGAACCCAGTTCAACATAAAAGAACCAAGCATATTAATGCAAGACATCATTTTCTCATAGACAATGTGGAGAATGGGCTTATTTGCTGAAGTTATGTAGTACAGAATACCAAATTGCAGATGTCTTCACCAACGTACTGAGTAGAGAATATTTAGAGAGAAATAGGCTAGAGTTGGGCTAATAAAGCCTAATTGAGAACCTGATTCCTCCTATATGGCTAAGAAAGTCACATTCAAGTAAAAGTAGCTAAAGTATTTTCCAGCTAAGTCTAACTCACTTGAATACCGTTGCAAGTAGACACGCACGATGATTATAGAAGCTGCAGAAGAACTGCATGAGCGGTAAAAGTGGATTGAGAATTTTTGAAAGACGGGTCAAGAACCTGGTTCTTGTACCACAAGTTAGTAATCTTGTGACTTTTAATATATATCTTAAAAGGAAATAATAATTGAGTGCCATGTCATCAACCTTTTTTAGACTCTGTATGTCACGTCTTTTTATTCAAATCCTTTCACTTCCCTCTAAAACATTGCATCTCCCCACAAAATTACCATCGTTTCAGAACTGGTTTCTCTCTCTCTCTCTCTCTCTTAATTGTCTCTTATTCCATTAAAACATTCTCATCACCTTGAACGCCTCATCTCTCTCCTTCTTTATCTTCATCCCCTCTTCAGAACCTTCAAACTTCTTCTCTACCATGGATGAAGATCAATCTTTAATCCCCACTATAGTCACGAAAACCCCAGAAAAAACCCTTGATTCCTCTGTATCTCGTGAAATACCTCTCACCATTCCCTTTTCCACCACCACTGCAAATGATACTTCTAAATCGATTCTCATTCACCCTCTATTTCTCCCATCACTCCCTCAAGCCTTTCTCTCTCTCTAAGTGTTGAGAACTCAGAAACCCCCAAACTCGATAACTTTTCATCTCTATCGCGTGAGATTATCACAACACAAAAGAAAGATGGAGAACAGAGTGAGACCCCACAGGTAGAAAAGCTATCAGAGGTTGGTATTGATCAATCTTCAAGTACGCATGTCTCGAAGTTTGTTGCACCCTTGGAATATTCAGAGAAAAAGGCCATAGAAAACGTATTGACTGTATATGCTGATGGAATAGTGTATGGATTCACCCTTACTATGTCTGAGTCTCAGGGGGAAGAGACTCAGTCATTGGTGGGAGAAGGAACTGTGGTTCTCTTTGAAAATCCTACACCAGAAGAAACTAATGAACTCTTCTTGAAGGACTTGACCCTGATCCTGTGGAAACAAGTCTAGGATCCTCTTCTCAGGTCAGTTTCGACCTTGCTCCTTCTCCTCCCTTTGATGATGATCCTTTGGAAATTTTGGCTCTTGCCATAGCGGTCTAGTGATGAAGAAGATCAGGACAATGTGGCTCTAGATGAGTTCATTGCCAGAAGGAGTCCAATAGCCACTCTTGAGCTCTTTCCTAAGCAACCTACTACTAGGTTACAGGAAAAGGTTGCTCTTGAGTCTACCTTGCAGAAGAGTAAAAGGAGTAGCAAGAAGAAGAAAAAAAGGTTGGTATAAAATGGAGAGGTTGTGTGCGACATTAATATTCCTGTAGTAGAAATGGATGAGGAATCACCAGAGGAACCAAGTTCCTTGTTCAAAAGGTCAAAGAAAAAGAATCGATCTGCTGAAAATACTTCAAATGAAGGTGTTGCTATGCCAAGTTCAAAGTTAGAAAAAAGTGGTGACAAGTGAAACAAGCAGTTGGTGTATAGTCATTGTATGATGAGGATATATTAGTGAAATCAAGTGGAAAGGGTATGTCAAGTGTGAAGTCTGGTAAATGAAAGTTGGAAACTGTGAGGGAACCCGATTCTGCAAAAAAAGTGAAACGTGAAAGTTTTTCTAGTGAGGAAAGATTGAGGTACCAAAAGGTTCTTTGGAGGTCGCACTTTTGACCTTGAAATCTCTGAAATGGCTGTATGAGGCAACTACTAGACATGGATAAATTTCAATAGCGGGGACATCAATTCAAAGTGGATGTGCCCAAAGTCTATGAGGATGAGGTCCAAAGTTTCTATTGAGACCTCTTTCCTATTGAGTCTGACCATATATGTGCTATGGTTAATGGAGTTGATATTGTTTGGATGCTGCTCTACTTGGAGACATACTTAAGGTCCCTGCTGATGGTATGTCCTCTGTCAAGAAGGTTCAAATTTTAAGAATTCTTTTGTAAAGTAGGGAGCAGTCCGGTGGGGGGAACATGTACACAAGAAAGCTTTGCTTCCAATTTATCAGCTATTATTTGAGTTGGTAAACAAGGCTTTATTTATAATTCTTGATTTGTGTCTGACGCATTATTAGAGGCGAAGCCAGGATCTCAAGCTTATGGTTTCGGAATTCTAATCTTTTTAAGTTATTGGGTTTTTAAGCTCCTCCACTGCACATCATAACATATTTGCACCATGTACAAGGACTGGAAATTAGTGTCTACAACCATGTCTATGAATTAGCAACAAGATCTTATTTCTAGATAGCTACCATGAATAAAACTTCAATTTCAAACTTTTCATTTCGATATTTGTGGATCAGAAACAAAAAGGCAGAAAGATTGGTGAGTTCTTGATCCACCAAGGTTAGCTAGCTCACTTCAAGCTTGGGGTGAGCATAAAATCCGAATAATCGAATTCCGAACCGGGAACGAATTAATTCGGTATTTCGATTTCGATTCTTTTTGGATATTTCATAAAGCAAGTTAGAGATGAAAACAAAATCCAAAAAGCATAACATATGCGAATATCACGATAACACGCCTTGTGTACAGCCCTTGCGCCCCACTCATAAGCACCTCCACTCTCGTCATCTCATGTATGCAAGAAGAGGCAATCTCCTCTTCATTCGAGGGGATATTCAAGTGGAATTATGGACTCCACCTATATTTATTTTACTTTGTGTGATACATTCAAGTGAGCGTTATAGAGTATTGCAAAAGTAAAAGCGCACACACTAATAGGCCCCTCAGCTTAGTGAGCAATTCAAATTCATTTAAACGACAATGTATTATTGTGCCATGCAATGACAATCTCTACTTGTACACATGATTGAGGGGGAAACTCTACTTTCAACCACAAAGTTCTAGGTACGATTATTAGCGACTCACATACATAAGCTAAATTGAATAAAATCTAGTTATGCCAACAAATATATATATATATATATATATATATATATATATATATATATATATATATATATATATATATATATATATATATATATATATATATATATATATATATATATATATATATATATATATATATATATATATATATATATATATATATATATATATATATATATATATTATTTTATTTATTTTTTCGAAAAACTTAAAAAATATTCTTTCTTATTTTTTGGTCGAAAATTTGCTTGCAAAACTTAAAATTTGCAAAAAATTATTTTTGTGACTTAAAATAAACAAAAATGAGGGCCCATTTAAATAAAAGGAGTGAGACCCACATGACTCCAAGCCCAATAGCATTCTAGGTTAGACAAGCCCAAATCCAACCTAGCCGTTTGGTGGGACGTGCAATGGAGAATGGTGGTTTGAATTTTGGACCCAATTCCGATTGGCCTGCTAAGACGAATTGAAATTGAGTCGTCGATTTCTTCGGCCAAATTCCGTTGAATGACCACCACTCTTCCTCTTCCTCACCTCCATCTCCTCCTTTGTCCTCCTCGGGATCTCTTTCTCCGGCCAAATTCATCTGTGTACGTTACACATCCCCTTTCTCTCTCCTCATATATATTTCTCCAATAGTCTTTCGTGAACCAAAAACCCTAATTCCCCTTTTTCCTGTAATTATTAAGATAAAAATGAGAAATAAGAGTTGTGAATTGGTTGTAATGATTTATCTCTTAGCTCCCCACTGCTTAATAAAAGCTAAAGTTCCTATTTGATATATACCTCTTTTATATTCTTCACTAGTTAATTTATAAACTTATTTTATTTACCTTACGATACTGCTTCTTGAGCTGTGATGGTCAGCAATATGGATTTAAGTATTACTTATCAGTTTCTGTTACATTTTCATTGGATAAAGGAGATTGTCTTTTTACAAAAGAAAGCTGGTACTAAAGATAAAATTTATGCGTATTTGTATTTTTTGAGCTGACAGTTACCAGAATGCTGCTTGCTTAGATGCATACATTACGGGTTCTACTAATGGTTAATTTGCATCTACAACAACATCAACAACCCAGTATAATCCCACTTTAATTTACTTTTAAAATATTTAAAACATTAGATAATTTCTTCATCCGCCGAAGTTTCGGTGGGCAAAATTGCACGGTACTTGTGGTGATGTGACTCCTGGAAGGTAAGAGTTACCTAGTAGAATAACCGAGATGCATGCAAGCTAGCATGGACATCGCATTCATAAAAAATAGTTGCTTCTAGATTTGGGAGTTTATAGTAAGTGTTGGAATAGAAGGAAGCACACTGAAAATTTAGTATATGTTCCACATGAAACAATTTCATTACGGTTGCTGTGTGAATTTTATGTTTGATTCAGTATAATGTTGAACGAAGAGGGGAACAGCCCCCCTCCATTTTTCTATTTGTGAGATAGCCTGACAGGGAGAGACAGACCCTTCAGAGACAAAATAATAGCAGTGAGTATTTGTGGATAAGTACCTAGATATATGTTTTTTTGGCATCTAAGAGTGTAGCCTAGTAATAGACTAGTTATCAATGAAGTAAGCAGAGAATTATGGAGTATTAGGTTCAAATTCCATCAGAGACAAAAAGCACAAGGTGTGCTAGTGAGATATAGAAGGTGGTGGTGGAATATTCAGCTGCCCGCAAGCAGGCTAGAATACTGTTATCATCCAAAAAAGTACTAGATTTTTAAGTTATTGCGTCTTTTTACGTATAATAGAGCGTCTTTTACCTTCTAAGGCTCAAGAACAGTTAGATTATTACATGGGAAAAAAATAATCAACTATACAACTTCACAAGGAAACAAATTGTACTCAACAGCAGAAATCGTTAAAAATCTTCATCAAATTCATTTCCATCGAAAGAAAGTAGAAATCGCTAGAAAGTAGAAACATACCTTTGAAAATTGAAACTACCGCAAGTTCGCAAGTCGTAACAACAGCGTGAGTAAGGACTGAGGAGCGAGGAAGTCAAAAATCGGCAAATGCCCGACTCGCCAACTCGCCGCTCAAGACTATATTGTACTCTTAAGTCTAAATTGGTAAATGCAAATGTCCTAAGTCCCTAACCAGCTAAGCTAACCTTTAGAGTTTAGAGTGGGCTGGGGCGATGGGCTGGGGCTGGTAATTAAATAAAGAAAGGTTTGGGCTTGGGCGTTGGGGCTGGGGCGATGCGCAGTGGGCTGGGTTATTAAGAAAATGTCTTTTAAAAATCGGTATTTCGGTATTACCAAAATACCAAAATTTTAGAATTTTAATAACGAGTACCGTACCGAAATATCGAAATTGCAATATCGAATTAGACCGAAATATCGAAAAAAAACGAAACCGAAGTACCCAATTAATTCGGTCCGGATATGCTCATCGTTAGTAGTTTGGATCAATTTTGCAACAGTGAAGAATAATGACCTAAATTATTAACGAAGAACATATTTAGACTTTCACACAATTTCGAATATATTTTAATATTTTTTCTTTTTATGTTTATGCATAACTACTAGAATGAGATCCTATTTGTACCCACCAAATTTTGTTCGACAAGTTGATTGCGTACATCATTTTTCATAGTTTTTTTCCGACGATATTGTTTATACACAAACACCTCAACCATAATGTCTACATACAATCATAATTAAGATCAGAAGGATTAGGAATTTAGTAATACATGTTACATCGCTTTGGAAAAGCGATACAAATTTACTTGGTTGGATGGACGGCTATTTGTGTTAATTCTTCTCTTTTTTCCCCCTTTGTTTGCTCGACACTTTGAGATTTTTCTTGAATACATCACCACTCCTACATAAATGTGAGCATTATTCCCAATCTTTGATACAAAAAATATTAATGAAAATAACCGGTCTCCCACTTTAAACTACTAGTATATCATACAATCCTTGAATAAAAATACGGATATGGTGTACATAATTTGGAAAAAAAATAGGTAATATACATGATGGAACTCACGGTCAAAAGAGACTAAGCGGTGCGTTTGTTTTGATTTCTTATTTCCAATAGCCTAAGGTCAGGGGATCAAATCCCCCCAACTTCTTGGTTTAATTTTTAAAAAAAAAGTAATAGTGAACCCATCCTTCAAAATTCCTGGAGATACAATAATAGGAAAAAAAATAACATTTCAAGCTATTACATTTTTGACTGCAAGCTTTTATGCTTACACTTCGCCACTAAAAATAAATTTCAGAATTTTGAAGAGTAGAACCCAAATAGTGAAAGTGAAGAGGTCGTCGAAAGAGCTTAACCTAAGCTAACTATTCGTAATGCAAATAAATTAATGCATTCAGCTAGTAGAATTGGTGCAACCAAATTTTGATGCTTAGGCATTAGGAGTTACCATTAAATATGGATGAACTTGAAGTATTCCTTCCTAAAGAATAACATGGCACTTGATCATTTTAAAACAAGTTAGAGCATCAAAAGCTAAACCTTGTAATAGTTCATAAATGGGAACTAAATCAGAAAGAGAGACAAGGGAAAACTCACCCCATAAATTCAAAAGTTGTTTAAATACAACAGGAACTTCTCAGGGGCCAGTCAACAAATTAAAAAATTATCAGACAACGATAAGATCTCTTCTCTTCTTTTTTTTTCTTCTTTTTAAGTGAAAAATAATAGAATTTTTTTCCTATTCTCTTGTCAGAAGGGAGGGAAGGGGGATGGAACAACAGGTATTAAGAGGAAGGAGACTCGTTTTAATGATATGTCCTAAACTACCACAGCTGCCAAAACTTTAGAATGTGAAGCTTGGTTCAACATCCATCGCCCAGGCAAACTTTGCTAGAAGAGACTTGTTGAACATCTGCAGGAGAAACAAGGATCAAAAGAAAACCACAATGTCCGAGGTCAATTATCAGTAAGAGATGAAATTCGTGGAAGGAAGTACATGTGTCCACAAGACATTGTGCAAAAGAGGCATTACCTTTTCAATGGGAACCTCATGGCGCTTACACCATGCCACTGTGATCCTAGGATCCAGATAGTTGATTTTTGATGTGCCCAAAGCGACAGTTTTCAACTCTTCTTTCGTTTCTATTTGCTTCTCTATGTTCTCAATCTTCACATTCGTTTGATCCATCTTTTTCTGTAATCTGCAAATATTACACTTAAAAGTCAGCAACTAAAACAAAGTGGAAGAAATCTACAGTTTAGGATAGGCATAGTACGCGTCAGGGGCCAAGTTCCTCTTAGCCTTGCCATCAGCGCCCTTCAATGGAGGCTTCCCTTTTTTGGCCCGAGCCAAATCTACTTTGAATTCTTCCAAAAGAGCCTAAAAGACAATTACAATCTAAAGTAAATGCAAATTTTACTTGGCTACAAGTGAAGTGCAGGTAAAATATCAATTTACATTCAATCCTCTTCTATTGGGAGAGGGGGAAATCGCCACTAACATTATATAAGGTAACTTATCAGAGAGAAACGGCCTACAGAAAATGAACGCTGATAACAAAAAGTAATCACCTTTAATTCATCTATCTTCTCATTCAACTTTGAAATTTGTACACTATGCGACTTTGAAACACTACGCTGGTGATTACAAATTATTGCAACCTGCAACAAGAAACATAGATATAGTAACTAAAATATTTATCACCAGTGTCCAAATCAGAACTCATACTATTCTTCATGGTGTCTCACCTCTTTATTTGCCAAATTATACACCGCAACTTTCTCAGCGAGCTCTCCACCTTGTGTCAGCTTGGTCAACTGCCATCAGTAGCAATGCAAATCAGCACCAGGTAAACAAATTTGTGCACTGGTAATAAGAAAGGCATAATGGATCTCCATTACCAGTTACAGAAGCATGGATAACCATATACTTCAACTACAATCAGAAGACAAGCATATTTGCCCCAATTAAACTCACAAGTTGAGAGTGAATGACCTCTCCGTTCTTAAATGGACTTGAACGTAATCAGTAATTTTGCATAAAACCAATAGTAACATCCATTAACTTGTGACAACCAAGAACAGTATTTGTACATTTTATAAAAAGACGAGAATATTAACAAATTTCCCAATCTTCAGGGCTCTGACAGTGTCCACTTGTGAATTTAGCGGGACCTTGCATTGACAATAAAATGACTACTCCAGAAAACTTCAACTTCAAGTTGAAATTATCCATCATTAGACTCAAAAAAATATTTTAGACAAAGTAAGCATCCATTTATCAAGATAAAAAATATTCAAAAGCATACAACTAAGACTCAATCCAAACTAGCTTGAATTGATTATATGGAGCCACCCTCATTTCTAAGAAAACTTAACAAACTCAGTCTCATTCACTTCTCCTTGCATCCTTTTTGAAGTAATACACTAGTACTCATCACTATGCAGGCTTCCTTTGGAATTAAGATGGTTCATAGTATGGTGATGACAATATTGTTGGCCATTCCCTGTATTCATCGAAGACTTCGCACATTTTCTTGTTAGCCATTAGCATAGACCAATGTTCTGCGGCAGATCAGGTCCTCAGGACATGCTCCAAGATGTTTGTGCTGCTGGTCTCAAGTAATACACATCTTGTTTTGGCAACCTTTTCTCATTTATCCTCTATTACTCTACATAAGCTATTTAAATTGTTTGTTGAATGTTTTCATTTCTAACTTATCTAATCTTTGAATAAGTGCACATCTATCTTAACATCCATTTCAGCTATACTATTCAAAAGTATGCCACATCAAGAAAACAACACCTAAATCCCAAGCTAGTTGAGGTTGGCTATGTGAATCCTCACTATTCATGTCGCTGCATGCAATCAGTCTCAATCCAAAACTAAAAAATGTGGGTTCTCTAGCACTAAACTTCTCTACATTTTCTAATGGTATATACATTTCTAACAAGACTAGAAACTCTTAGCAAACATTAGACCTAAAAAACGTACCACGATGACCAAAATTTAGCAACCAACTAATTAGTATCATCTATACAGGTTTTTTCCTTCCATTATTATGCCTTACTATTCACCAGGTCTACATGGATTCCAAGAGATTTTGGGTCTTTTGGGACTTCTTTCAATGTAACTCTAGGTCTACCTTGTTCCATTTTTAACACCTTCAACCATCATGGTTTCACATCTACAGAACTACATCTGGAAGTCAGACATAAGACATGACAAAATCATCTTAAGCAACCCTCTCTCATTTTATCATTTATGTGCGCTACTTGCACCTTTTACCTAATGAGATCATATCTCATCATCTCTAATCTTGTATGAACACACTTCCATTTTAACATTCGCATCTCCGGAATACCCACCTTGCAGATAGGTTGGACCTTAGAGGCCCAAGTCCAAGATTCACTCTCACATAATATTGTCCATCTTACAGCTTCTATTGAACTCACATAACAGTCTGGAAACACTTCTCTATTTTAACCATCCTATTTTAATTCTGTAAGTAACATGTTCGTCTATCATCCATTCTCCTGGAAAAATTGAGCCTTGATATCGAAAAGCAGACAGAGAAAGAGTACCACATAGTATAGCTCATCAAGTTCCCTAAGAAAACCAAGCAGGTCGTTAGTAATAAACCAAGCACAAACAACTTTAGCTCAGCGTGTTATCCAACTTTAACCCCAAGCAAACAAACTCATACAGAAACATAAATGGATACCAACTCTGACCATATTCATCCTCCTATTACAATTTTGTGCAACCTGAATAAGATGGAAAAAAAGCAGCCTTCCACCTTCTTTTGATCAGTAAAAGGTAAGTTCTTATCTAAAAAGCTGCAAGGCAGTACCAAGACAGCGAGTTGTGGTTCACACCCGAACACCCGATTAGGGAGAAGGGTCGCAGTAAGTTGACAGCCAACAACCTCGGGCTGACAAACACTAACCCTTTCTTTTTTTGTTCCTTTTTTTTGGGGGTGGGGGGGCTTCCTTTTTGAATTTTATATACAGGTCAGATGATCTGAAACCACCATCTAGTCACAGGTAACTCAGTAGTCAAACAGAACTTCTAGTCCTAGAAAGCAACTTACTTGCTGCTCCAGTGTAACAGATGCATTATATGTACGGAATACTTTTGCCGTCAGGCCTGGCATGAGTTCCTTTAGATGGGCATTGAGCTTACTCGTGTCAAGCTTGTCAAAAAGATCATCACCGCCCTTTTTCCCTGAAATCAAAATTTAAGTGTATCCATGTATTTCATGAAGGAAAAAAAGTTAAAGAAAACATTCTAGCGCAGAAGCAGCATTTACTAACCACTTCGGAACAGTTGAATAGCTTTAAAAACAGGCTCATACACAGCCACCTCATTTTGATACCTGATAGAATCTTTACCAAGAAAATCGAACTGAACGAAGCAAAGTCAATTCTATGCATAATAATCAATTGCACGAGACTAAGAACCCGTAAACGAGTTTCCTAGAGCTCTTCAAATTTAGCTTTTGTTGGAAAACCACAATACCTTCAAAATATTTGGAGGTACTGGCTCTACATTCTCTACTTTTAAAGTACAACAACCAACTGTATCAGCTTCGTCGTCATCCTGCACCGCATCGAAGTATGACTAAGAACACTAAACAACCTTTGCACTGTCCCATGCCTCTGCAGGCAAAAGCATGGTTGCTTCATAGAAATAATATTAAAAGCTGGAAACTGATCTCTCATGTTCTGTTCTTTTGGAGAAATTGATATCTGATAAAATTATTTTGCTTTGTGTTTTCTTTATTAGTGATATGGTTTGCTAGTATCCCTTGGTAAAATTAATTCTATTGGAAAGAGAAAGGTAACATATATTGCTAAAATTTCCTGCTTCGATGCAGCTTAAAATGCTTCTGAGACATGACCTAAACTAGCATCAGCAACCAGCTTTGGAATTTTAAGACTCTTTTTAAAATCTATGCTGCTCCTAGTTAAATAATCTGGGAAAAAAATAAAAAAGCTGGTGTTCCTGCCTTCCTGGTACCTTCTCATTCCCTGCCCTCAGAGCTAATTTATCAATAAGATAAGTTGCAACTGCGATCTGACGCTTCACAGGATCCTTACTTGTAAAATCCTTTGTATATGCAGATCTAATGCCTTCAATATAATCCTGCAACCAAGAGACGGTTACAGCTACCAATCATCCATGTGCAACCAGTCACAATTTAAAAAAGAAACACTCATCGATCAAAAGTTTGTCAATTACTTTCATTGTACCTTTAAACGCCTTGCTTTTTCATACTTTTCTTTATCGCTTTGCCCTTTCAAGGAACTACTGGCTGCCAAGAAAACGTATTTGAATTCTCTTGGATTGATAGGGTCATTCCAGAAAGCTAACCATGTCACAGTGTTGTCATGCCTTACTTCCTTCCATCTGCCAAGCCAACGACGGGAAGAAAAATAAATGAAGGTGAAATTCTAGCTTTACCTCCTCCAAAAGATAGGCTATTTTCAACAGGATAACAGGAGAGAGAATGAATAAACCTTTCACCAGGGATGGGGCACTCCGGTATTGGAGCACCCTTTCCAATATTTATTGTAATATCATTTGGCCGGATCCGTCTCTTTAGCTTTCCCATCTGTACCAATAAGCAACATCCATCAATACCACAGTGAAACTTGAAGTATCTAAAACATAATGAAACACACCGCTCTGCACATAGTAGATTGTTTTTGCCAGTTATAAGGTCAAAATTACCTTTGGATGTTCTCCACGGCCACGAAACAGTCCAGGTGGTTCAACCCGAAAGTTCCCAACCTGCACATAACTAAACGGTCAGACCATTCAGAGTTGGTTTGGAAGTTATCTCGCTCACTATACCAGGGGCTTTTCTGATTTTTGGACACCTACCGTGGTGAAGAACAAAATGAGAACACCACATTTGAATATCATACTCAAAGGAAAGGAAGCTCAAGATTGAGATTTGGGAATAACTAAGAGGCTCAATATCATACAGCTAGAAAAAAAAAATTAACATCAACAAAGCGTGTACTGACGGCACAGTTTACAGCATAAGAATGAAACCAAAGAATCATCTAGACAAGATGTTCTTCTAACTATACACAAAACATAAAGGAAATACAGCTCTTCAAAGTTGTTGAAGAACAGTCGAGGGGAAATGGAATAGCATCAGAACAGAAAAATGAAAACACATAAGAGATCATTGGCTGCTTCAGACCTCCAAGCAAGAAACTTTGCAAGCTGGATAAACGCATTGCTAACGTAAGCTAAAATTCTCAGAACAGAAGCAGATAATGTTGAAAAAGAAAGAAGAAACATCACCAGAAAAGGAAGACATAAGAGAAGAAACATCCCCAAAAAGAAGGAAGACATGAGACCTTTTCTTTTTCAGAAAATAAGACATAAGACCATCTTATAATCCCATTGCATAATTTACAGAGATAGCTTAAAGTATCATGTATAAAAGCAAGATAATGCTAAAAGCTAACGATAAAAAGAACCAACCTTCTCCTTAACACCATCAACAATAGCCCACATGTACTTCTCTTCTTGCTTGAGTTTCTCTTCTCTCAAGGCCTTCTTCTCCTGCAACAGAGACAATTTTTTGGATGAAAAATATTTAAAACATTTACAAGCTTTATGTACTATGCCTAGCAGGTTTAACCACAAATATAGTTACCACCACTTGATCAGACCCAAAGAACTTGGTCCATCATAGATTTTCTGCCTAGATCTCTAATAAGGGTAGTGCTTAAGGACTTCCACTTGCTATAGAAAATGAAAATCTACAATCATCCAGCTTTAACGTCAATAAAGAGGAAGAAAGTGTCATCTTGAATTAGCTAACTAAAAATGTTACTAACAGAAATAGAAGTTACACATTTTATGCAGTAAACAAAATAATGCGCAATTTGGAACTTAGAGTCTCAATGGTACATAGATATGGGTAGAGGTTGGTAAGATAAAAGAATAATGTGATTGGATCTCTTGCATTTGCAAGGATGGCTTAAAATATAAACTATGAACCACAGCTGCCGCGAATCTTCTCGATTACGCAAATGCAGCTAAAATTATTTTAGAAGGTTGACAGAAACACCATGTTCATGCTGATCAGACAAATGTAGGCATCAACTGCCTACAAGAAATTACCACACAAATAACATACTACCATAAGAGATTAGCAAGTAACACATCCACCACACAAAGTAAATCTATGTATTTGGACACCATGAAGCAACCATGTCTTTTTCAGACCAAAGTTTGCTGGGATAAGTTGTGCTATATCTGATGAAAACATACAACTGCTAAAAAATTCAGCATTTTGTGACAATTAAGAAGACAAAGTTTTTAAAAACAGTTATTCGGCAACTCATACAGAAAGCTAACCAGCAATTAGAAGGTAGAAAAATATAAGAAAAATGAACAAACCACAGTATAGGTCACAAAATAACAACTTTTCATATTTCACAACTTCATAGTTTATTCATTTACTTACTTCGGTACTCATTTGCTTCTTCTTCTCCTTCTCACTTTGATGCCACTCATATATTGGGGTAAAATCACAGTCATCTAAATTTTGAATGACATGGTCTTTTCCTAGTATTTTTCTCCAGTCATTCATGAAATTCTCTTTGAACTGTGGTTTACTCATGTATTCAGTGTCTAACATCACGGCATACATTGTTGCGACCTGCAGGCAGAAAGAAATTGCTGTACTGAGGATAAATTCACAAAGACATAAATGAGACATAAACAGCCAGAAACAGATTGAGACCTCCTCCTGCTCAGGAGTCAGATTTACGGGTTTTCCCTTGTAGAGCATCTTAACCCCATGAGGCTTATATGAAGGCGGAAAAATCACACCGTTGTGAACCAATGTAGTCCATTTTTGCCCTTCACCAGAGCTTGGCTGCAGTTTAGACGACTTAGAGTACTTGGATTTCTTCAATTTCTTCTTTGTTTTCATCGACGAAACAACTTTGGTTGCTTTCTTTGCAGATGACACCTTACTAGCTGAAGCTACTGACTTTTTAATTCTCTGAGATATAGGAACGTCATCGTCGTCGTCCTCTGTCTTTTTTTCAGGTTTAACAGATGCTTGCTTAATCGAAATAGGTGTAGATGCATCAGAAAGCCTAAGCTTTTTAACTGAAGCCTGAGCAGCGGACTTTACATCACCAGGGGGTCTCTTACTTAATACTGTTGTAGATGGCAAACCATTTTGCCGAATTTTAGGCTTAACTTCTTCAGAATTAGAAGACTTGCTCGTGGAAGCCCCTGCATTGGACTTCAATTGAAACCTTGACGCTAAGGGAATTTCATCATCTGAATCCTCTTTCTTGGGAGGTCTAGACTTTTGAACTGATGCTGAAGTACCAAGCACTTTGTTGCCATGACTAGAAATGCTCTTAGATAACCCAGAAGAAAGCCTAGCACTCAATGGTTTATCATCTTCAGAATCCTCAGCTTCATCATTAGGTTCAGATTTTGGTTCAACAGCTTGCTTTGGCTCGTGAGGAACACTCTTGGGTTGTTGATTAACATTTTTTGCCTGATTACCTGCAGAGGCTGATGGCTTTGAGTTTGGTGCAGGAGATGTCCTGCTTGATGAAGGTGATGCTTTTGGACTAGTGAAAGGTGAAACTGCTGGAGAAGCCTTAGAAGAGGTGCCTGCCTTAACTTTCTGAGCACTAGAGTTCTGGCCATTAGGAGAACGTACATCAGAAACTTGCCGCCCCGATCGTCCAACCTGCTTCTGAGATGATGAATTTGACTGATTCTGCTTTGATGTGGTACTACTTCGTTTGAAAACTAAGGGCATATCATCATCATCATCATCATCAACTTCAGCCATCAACTTTGTTTTGGAAAAAGCCTCAACAGCCATGATCGTACTTTATGCTATACTGTCATACAATGTTCTCCTTAACTGTAAACGATTTTTAATAATTACAAGGAAAAATAGGTTTAAATGCAATGAAAAGAAGAAGAGCAAAGGACGTCTAGAGAACAAATATTGAAGTGCATCGGCATAACAAAGTTGAAACATAAAGCCAAAAGGGAAAAAACATGGCAAGAGAACATAAATCTAGTTCCTTTCTGGATGACAGCAGTGTCCAAGCCTGCTTGCGGGCAGCTGAATATTCCACCAGCACCTTCTATATCTCACTAGCACACCTTTTGCTTTTCGTCTCTGATGGAATTTGAACCTAACACCCCATAATTCTCTGCCTACTTCATTGACAACTAGTATACTACTAGGCCACACCCTTGGATGCAAAAAAACATATATCTAGTTTCTATCCCTCACAGTTTAGAACAGTTGTACTACAGGAATATTATGGTCTTTTTTGACAATGCAATGCAATTCCAATCTCTTGGTACTTATCCACAAAGACTCACTGCTCTTATTTTGTCTCTGAAGGGTGTGTCTCTCCTATCAGCCTATCTCACAAACAGAAAAACGGAGGGCTCTGTTCCCCCTCTTCGTTCAATATTATAATGAATCAAAAATCATGTCACGCGAACGTGTCCATAATTAATAATGCTATTATTAAGAAAATTTGGGCCAAAGTTGCAAACGCACACTCTAGTTTTGTTTTTAGAAGAGTAATTGTGTTACACGGACATATACGCAATCGCGCTAGTAATTTAAACGGCCCTAAAGGATATGCTACGAAATTGTGTCAATCTTGTATCTAATTTATGAAATTACTAAGGCCCCATGCGATTTAATGAACTTGTGTAAACTAAAAATAATTAAAACTTGTAACCTATTTTATTATTAAGAAAAGATTGGTCGAAGTTGCGCGAACACATACTCCAAATTAATTTAGAATCATGGTCGTGTTACGCGAACGTATACGCAACCACAATTGTATTTTAAACGGCCCTGAAGGCTCGCTACGAATATTAATCAATTTCATATCTACATTAACACGGGTGCCATGCATTTGTTATTTTTATTTGGCACGGCGCACCTTAAATTTTCTATAAAACTAGCAATTTGAACTAATATGCAGAGAAAGCCATTGAGATGCTACAACAACTGAAATTAGGCTAATATACATAAACTTAATTCCTACAACTCTCACTTCCAACAATCAGATGGACAATCAGACGGAAAAACGGCCTGTTAACACATAAAAATGATTTTAGCCATTTTATCCCATTGTAAATGTAGCCCCTATTGCGTTTCAGAGCCGCAGCCACTTCAAACCTATTAATTCTTATGACTGAATAAGGAAATAGTTATGCCAACACTATAATCTCAATCATTAACAAACGAACATCAATTTTTGGTCACGATTATTCACAGATTTGTTCAACAACTCATAGAATCCAACTCTTGAAAGCAACAAGCAATGTATTTCTATACCAATTCCAAGCCTCTGCCCCGCTGATTCACTCATATTCACAATAAGAGCCACTTGATTCCAAAACGATCATACTATGGGAATATATAAGAACACCAAACGAAAGCACAAGTAGATTACTATATTATCTAAATCAAAATCAGCTAGCTAACTCGATCCCACTGATTTTTGGACCATCATAAAAAAAACACAATTCTATAATCCCATAAACAGTAAAATAGGAGATAACCAAGTGAACAAATCAAACATATGCACTGTTTTCAAATCAGAAATTTGCACAAGTTGAAACACGGACAGAAAAACGAAGCTGTAACAACTGACCGGATGGGAAATACACCAACGACCTCGACCGGAAATTTATTGACCTTCGACGGAATCACGACCAGGCCTCGAAACCAGTATCACCTCGACGCCTGATTGATGAACCGAACCAGGTCTAACGTTGTTTTAAAAAAAAAGAGAAATCCGCGGCTGTTGTTGTGGACGAAGGGGCTTCTGGGCGTTTTCCAGCATCAAGTTTCTACGAAGAAGACAACGTTCAGGAGGGCGAACTGCTGCTATGGGTTGTTTGGTTCTGTTTGTCGCAGCTGGAGCTCGTCGATCCGGCGAACTGCGGGAGCTCGTTTTTTTCCGGCGATGGGGAGGGGTCGTGATTTGGTTCTGCCACTGGCTTGTTTTAGTCTCTATATTTGTTTGGTGTTCGAATGGAGAAGAATCAGACCCATGGGGTCTGTAAATAAGACGAAAAAGCAGAGTGGTGGAGGGAGGTCCGGCTATTGGGGTTTGCTGTGGAGAAGACGGAGCTTCGAAGGGTGGGGGGGCGGGTGGTCGTTCTTTTTATCCTCTGCGCAGCTTCTACCTATATCAGGCGTGTATCATTTTTTTCCGTCTTAGGTCTAGGGTTTTTTAGGTGGGAATGGGTTTGGGTATTGGGTCGGGTCGGTTCGATCCGGTTTGGGTTTTGGGGTTGGGGTTGGGACTGATTTGGGTTTATATTTGGGCTCAGTCTTAATTTGGCCCAAATTGAATTTAATATCAAGCCATTTCAATTCTCTTTCTCTTTTTTTTTTATTTTTTTTAATTAATTAAAAATCTAAACTAAATTCCTAAATCAATTCAAATTGTAAAATTAAGCTACTTACCTAACTATGTAAAAATAATATTTTTTTTATTTTTTATTAATAACACAATTAAATCAATGTAATTAATTCTTAAATGCAAATTGAACCTAATGTGGCATAAAATTAAATTGTGACACTTTTTTATGGATTTTCTATGGTTTTTTTTTAAATATTAAAAATGTATGAAATACAACTAAATAAAGAAAAATACCTAAAAATCAATAAAAATTATTTTGGTCTATTTTTAAGAGTTATTTTCATGTAGGACAAAAATCACGTGTTCACAGCTGTCCCTCTTTGCTCGGAAACACGAACTATTTTCGTGCAAAGACAAAGTGAGCAGATACGAGCGATTTTTGCCCTTTTTTGGGAAGCATTTTTGAAAGATATGACTGAACCTTGCTTCTGAGGTTGCCTACATATCCTTGGTTGTAAAGGAATCAGGTCAGTGTAGTTCAAAAGTGAGTGAGATGAAGGAGTATACTGAGTTGAAGATTCGGTCGAGGTGCCATTCCGCCGAGGTTCCGGTCTGCGGTCCTGTTATTATATATAAATTAAAAAAATGAAAAAGACTAGCTAAACCTGCCAACTACGAATTATAAGGTTCCTATCTATAAGCTTTCCGAAGCTTGATCTTCAGTCTTGAGTGGTTCTTCATTCAGACTTTAGATTTCAACCTTGACGCTTGTTTTGTGCAGGTACTAGCTCGTTCTTCTTCAGCTTTCTACCTATCGAACACCTTTAAGCATGCGTTTAAGATATAAATATGAATAAAATATGCGAGGGAAACATGTCTAAAATACATATGTTCGTATACTTGTGGAGTACAGTGGGATGAGTCGGCAAGGCTACTATAGACAACTATATACCCAAAACTGGAAGCCGACAAGGCCACATATTATCCAGCTATTCATAACTGTCTATAGACATCTATTAGAATATACAATTGCACAAGGACGGGACTAGGCCACGTCATAACCATATATGTATACAAGCATATTATACGAAAATCAAAAGAAGCTTCGGATCAAGTGGAGTACACCAACTCTCGCTGATCAAAGATCCTAATAAGGGGAATCGTCAGCTTGCCTACCTACACCTGCAGGCATGAAATGCATGTCTAGGGGAATAGGGCATTAGTACGAATAATGTACTGAGTATGTAAGGCATAAAAATCAGTATATGAAAGACATAGAAGAAACATGAAATAAAAAAATCCACCTGTAAGTTTGAATAATTTTGTAAATCCTGAAACATTTATAATGTCATGCACGTGCGTATAAATGTTGTGTCATGCATAGGTATAGGTGTACATAATATCATCAAGCCTTTGAGGGCATCCCATCATATCATCTTGGCCATTCTAGGCAAAATCATCAACATATACCAGCTGATCAGGTGGTAGTGCGTAACCTTTTCCCATATCCCATATACATACATACATTATATATATATATATATATATATATATATATATATATATATATATATATATATATATATATATATATATATATATATATATATATATATATATATATATAAATATATATATATATATATATGCGTATATAATGCCATCTGGTCATGGGTCAATGTACATGTATAAATGCATGAAATTCTTATGAAATACGTTAATAAGATTTCTCAGAATGTCATAAAAATAATGTGCCTGTTGGGTAAAATTTATCAAATATGTATTTTTTTGAGACCCATGAACATAAAATATAATAATAATAATAATAATAATAATAATAATAATAATAATAATAATTCACATGTGGAATCAAGAATATAGATACCCCTAGTATTTTTATGAATATAGTCATTTATGAAAGTCGTGCATTTTCTCGTTTCGTTCTTGTCGTATGGATCATGCCAAAAAAAAAGAAGGGGTAACCTTAAAATACTTGAAGTACGGAAAATCCGTATGATATTCTTCAGGTAAATCTACTGTTGGTTGTCATTGGGTGTATGCAGTCAAGGTTGGTCCAGATGGTAAAGTTGATCGTCTTAAGGCTCGTCTTGTTGCCAAGGGATATACTCAGATATTTGGGCTTGATTACAGTGATACTTTTTCTCCCGTGGCTAAGATAGCTTCAGTCCGCCTTTTTCTCTCTATGGCTCTGTTCGCCACTGGCCCCTATATCAGCTGGACATTAAAAATGCATTTTTACACGGTGACCTTGAGGATGAAGTTTATATGGAGCAACCACCTGGTTTGTTGCTCATGGGGAGTCTCGTGGCCTTCTATGTCGCTTGCGCCGGTCACTTTATGGTCTAAAGAAGTCTCCTCGAGCCTGGTTTGGTAAGTTTAACACTGTTATCCAGAACTTTGGCATGACTCGGAGTGAAGCTGATCACTCTGTATTCTATCGGCATTCTGATTCACGTCTCCGTATTTATCTGGTGGTCTATGTTGACGACATTGTTATTACCGGCAATGACCAGAATGGTTTTACTAAATTGAAACAACATCTCTTTCAACACTTTCAGACTAAGGATCCGGGCACACTAAAGTATTTTCTGGGTATTGAGGTCGCACAGTCTAGCTCAGGTATTGTGATCTCACAACGGAAGTGTGTCTTAGATATTCTTGAGGAGACAGGAATGACAGGTTGTAAACCTGTTGACACTCCGATGGATCCGAATTCTAAACTTCTTCCAGGACAGGGGGAGCCTCTTAACGATCCTGCAAGATATAAGCGGTTAGTTGGTAAATTAAATTATCTTACAGTGACAAGACCTGACATTTCCTTTCCTGTGAGTGTTGTGAGCCAGTTTATGGGTTCACCGTGTGATAGTCATTGGAATGCAGTTGTTCGTATTCTTCGGTATATAAAATCAACTCCAGGTAAAGGTTTATTGTTTGAGGATCGAGGCCATGAGCAGATTGTTGGATACTCCGATGCTGATTGGGCAGGATCGCCTTCTGACAGACGTTCTACTTCTGGATATTGTGTCTTAGTAGGAAGAAATTTGGTATCTTGGAAAAGCAAGAAACAGAATGTGGTTGCTCGGTCTAGTGCAGAAGCAGAATATCGAGCAATGGCTATGGCGACATGTGAGCTAGTTTGGATCAAACAGTTGCTCAAAGAGCTGAGGTTTGGCGATGTTAGTCAGATGGGACTTGTGTGTGATAATCAAGCTGCTCTTCATATTGCGTCAAATCTAGTGTTCCATGAGAGAACTAAGCACATTGAGATTGACTGTCACTTTGTCAGAGAAAAGATACTCTCGGGAGACATTGCTACAAAGTTTGTAAAGTCAAATGATCAGCTTGCAGACATTTTCACCAAGTCCATCACTGGTCCTCGTATTAACTACATATGTAACAAGCTCGGTACATATGATTTATATGCACCAGCTTGAGGGGGAGTGTTAGAATATGTAAATAGTAGAACCCTAATCCAATGTGTATTAGGAGTAGGATAGGTTATCTGTATATATATATAGGGCTCATTGTACCATGTTTAAAATATCAAATATATATTTTTCTCCCGTGCTTTCTCATAGTAGTTAATACCTAAGTTTAAGAGATGGAGGAATCTGGAGCTAAGCTTATTTGTGGATACATGGCCACCCACATTCCTATCTCCATCTATGAAAACTTGGTTGTAGAATCCTCTGTGTCATTGTCTTCTTTAGTCATACTTAACGATAGCTTCCCTCATGACCCAATTTCGCAGTTTAAGGAATTTGTTGTTCTTAACCTTTTCTATATATTGTAGGTATTCCTGCTAGGCTGCTACCTAGCAACACATGGTATATCATTATAACACATAGCATTCCTTCTAGAATCAAGCTGTTTTAGATGAATTTCTATATCATAGAGCAAAGCTACAATGGTTACGGAATATGTTGAATATACTTGATGTCAGTCAAGTGTTAAATGTTTCATCTGCATGTGGTCCTGACATTCTCCATATTATCATTTTTTGCACCTTTTATTCTTTTGCAATGTGAATTTTGAAAGAGAAAGGTTTATTTTAGCTTTTATATTCAGGATTGTGGGGCAGAGGTAGGCCAAAGAAGTTTGGGGGAGGGGTGATCAGGCGGGACATGGTGCAATTTGAGCTAACCGAGGACATGACCCTAGATAGAAGGGTGTGGAGGTTGAAGATTAGGGTAGAAGGTTAGTAGGTAGCCGTACGTTTCCCTTTGTGATCTCTAGCTCGATAGTATTAGCGATAGTACAGTACCCTTTTTTCCTTAGTTTGCTAAATTGACATGTCTTGTTTCGTTGTTACTTGCCATTGGTAATTCCGTAGTTTGTAGTAGTACTTCGTTCATATTCTCGTATGCTGTCTTGGAATTAGTTTTCTAAATATATTATCTTGCTACTACTTGTTATCGATACCCCTTTCATATTCTCTGCTGCTATCTTCGATTTAGTTTTCTAATTATTTGTCTTGCTATTACTTGCTATGGGGCGTCTCTCACCTTCTTTAGTCGCGTTTCTATTGGAAACAGTCTCTCTGCCCTTCTAGGATAGGGGTAACGCTGCGTATATCCTACCTTCCCCGGTCCCCACTTGTGAGACTATACTGAAATGTTTGTTTTATTTATTCAGGATTGTGGGGATGCTGCAAAAGACACTGACCACAGTTCTCAGAAAGAATTACCAAGTGGTTCCTCAGAAACTGACCACAGTTCTCAGCAAGAATTTCAAAGTGATTCCTCTTTCCAATATGAAGCTGTGTCTGATACAATTCAACCTCCGCATCAATCTATTTCATCAACCAAAGAGTCGAAAAGTATGTTCAATGTGAATGTGGATGCAAAAGCATTCAGAATTGCAGTCAGTGAATCTATTTCTAAGTCTTCCAGGGTAAACTTCGTTTTCTCTTCGGATTTATTATGCTTTTTTCCCCTCATGAAGTTAATGGTATTTTTTCTGTGTGCTTTTCTCGCTGATTTTAGGAACAAGTTAAGATTCACTTTTCTGAGACCAGAAGTTTCAATAAACCTTGGGAAGTTGACAGTAGAAAGGAGGTGTCTTAAGTTGATTCTGCCACCGAGCTTCTCTCCTTGCAGACTTTCAGTTCCACACCAATTTTCTGTCTCATGGCAGTGATCATTGTGCATCAACGGGAGAGATTCTGAGATGAACCTAACTATATGTCAGTTATGTGTCGCTGCTAACTTAATTGTTCTCGAACAAGCTCCATTTTTGGTTTTGGATGGGATGTTTGTTCTCATCTATCTCTAGGTACTTGCTTACATTTTATGTAAATAGAACTTTCAAAAAACTCATCTGTGCCGAAATTTAGTCACTTTTCATGTAAATATAAATTTAAACAAAAATATTATTCAAAATTCGGAAAATATTCCAATATAATATACTAAAATTTCAGTGTAATATACTGGAACTCCAGTATAATATATTGGATTTCCAACATATTATATTGGAGTTCCTGTATAATATTTCGGTCAAGCATAATATATTAAAAGTTCATATACATGTGCTCCAATCTCCAGTATATTATGTTGGAATTTTCTGCGTGTTAGAGTTCCAGTATAACATACTGGAAGTTTATACACAGACAGAGGCGGACCTACCTTAAGGTTAGGGGTGTAGAGAGTTTTGGGAGAATTAATTTTCTCGTATTGCTCACAAAAGTATATATAGAGTACGGGGGTATCAAATCCTACCAACTATAGGACTGTACAATAATGAAGGAAATCAAATCCTACCAACTATAGGACTGTACAATAATGAGAGAATATTCTACTAATAATAAAAAGATACACACAATTATATTCTAATACGCCCCCTCAAGATGGAGGGCCGGAGGACACGCCAATCTTGGACATCAGCAGAAGAAGCCGAGGACGAGATAAGTGCTTTGTGAGAGCATCAGCAAGCTGATCAGCAGATGATACGTGAGCAACACGAAGAGACCCATTCTGAACCAATTGACGAACAAAGTGATAATCAATGGAGATGTGTTTCATGCGCGTTTGAAACACATGGAGTTTTGGGAGAATTAATTTTCTCGTATTGCTTACAAAAGTATATATAGAGTACATGGGTATCAAATCCTACCAACTATAGGACTGTACAATAATGAAGGAATCAAATCCTACCAACTATAGGACTGTACAATAATGAGAGAATATTCTACCAATAATAAAAAGATACACACAATTATATTCTAATAAGGGGGTCACCGGGTTAGCCTCGGAAAAAGTATTGTAAATATATTTTATATATATATATTTGTATATACACTGGGTAGCCCTTAAGTATTTTTCCTAGCTCCCTGCGTGAGTGCTTTAGTTACCTGATGGACCCAGGTTCGAAACTAAGCTCCAGCGATCACTCTCTTTTAGTTTTTTCCAATTCAACGATTGTTCACTTAGGACTTAGTAGTCTGCTGGTTTTTTGTTTTTTTATTTTTTGAATTCTTAATACTCGTACACAATAGTCAACCTAAAGTTTTAACCTTTTTCAAACTCAATTCTGCCTCTGACCTCTCCTTTTCAAGCAAAAGCAAAACCCCTCCGATCACCCCTTCTGCTAAAAAATAAAAACACCTTTTCAAACGATTGTTTTAACCTTATTGTGCGTATGCTCGAGCTCGACTCCGACTCCGACAGTCGAAACCGGTGACGAATACTGAGTTTGAAACTCTTCTTCAACTAAAAGAATAAGTTTATTTGAGTGAATTTTAATTTTATTTGAGTAATTTTTTCTTTTGAAAAATTTAACATAGCAAAATTATTTGGTAATGAACTTTTGCTTTCTGCAAAGAGATTCGAGCCAAAAAGTAAACTTAAAGTTTGTATTTTGCTGATAAATTATGGTACTCATTTTTTTTATTAAATTACACGCCGAACTTTATCGCTAGTAATTGGCATGCTTAAGGCAATAGTGTCCCGTCATGCTCAAATCGTGGGTCCTCTGTACACAAGTTTACCGTTTTCCAATATATTATGTTGGGAATTTTTCGGGTTACAGCGAAGTAGTAACTATTTTCAATGGTTTTACAAACATCAGTTATTTTTAATGATTAGTTCAAAACTGACTTAACCAAGCTAGTAGGCCCAATAGAGTATGGACCAAGTCCAAAAGCCAACCAGAGAAAAGAAGTGCAAAAGGCCAGGCGAAGTTGCGTAGTAAGGAACGGAAGCGGGTGAACCGAGTGGCTCTGTCATTTTCTCGGACGATATTGCAACGTGTGGCGCTCACGATTTTTTCTTCACATATTAGGTGAAGTAATAAAAAGGACAAAGGGATAGTATATATAAATATCAATACACGCTGTACGAGAGAGATCTTTTTCCTTCCGAAGTTACAGAATCATACTTTACTCAATCGAAAACTAGCACTGAAATATACAACACGAGACGATTACCTGCCGATTTCCGCCATGAGAACTCTTCAAGCGTCCACCTCCTACAGCGTCGGCTTTGGGATTTCATCTTTTGCTACTCTTCCTAAGCCTTCTACTCGTCGCGACGTCACCGTAGCTAAGAGTAACAATTTTTCAGCTCGACAGTCATTATTTCTTCTCATTTCCTTTCAGTTGCATATTTTTGTTTTCGTTTTTTGAATTATTAGTTTGTTTATGATGATAAGCTCCTGGAATTGGATCCATGGAAACTTTTGATGTTAAAAACTGCCTCGAGCTTTTAAATTTTTGCTTCACATTTTAGTTTCGAGTTTAGAATGTCTTCATATGGATCTTGAAGACTCATTTTTAATCACGGCAGATAAGCATCTACAAATTTACTTGTGATTTTTCCGTAAAATGAAAATAAGGCCTCCATTCAGCTAATCAAAATTTGATTATGAACATAAAATCAACAAATTTAGTACAAGTTTAAGCTAGCAATTTTACTGAAATGACTAATTTCTTCGGCGTGGCTTGCATGTATAGTGGAACCCTCAGAGAAATCTGTCGACATCATGAGGAAATTCTCGGAGCAGTATGCTCGCAGGTCAGGAACATATTTCTGCGTGGACAAAGGCGTGACTTCTGTGGTCATCAAGGTACATTCGTTTCCCTTTCACTTTTATTTTAATCATTCGATTGCTTGCAGCTGCTATAATAATAACCTCTGTTCTGCATTTCCTATATGCACTTGTATGTTTATGACTTTTGCGTGTGTTTCAATTCATATTTTCCTATTTTTATCTCTAGGTGAGGCAAATGATTAATCTTCTCTATTTCACTTACTGAGATTCTGTCTCAGGGATTGAATTTGCGACAAGGGCCTTTAGTCTCCACTCTCCATGAAAGCTGTCTTCAATAGCATATTAATGTTGTTTTATTATTTGCTCTATGATTTTGTGACTGTTGATTATCAACTAATAGAGAGGGTCAATGTCAAATTCACTACTTCAACTTGTGGATTTCTTTGTCAGCTGGTAAATTACTGTAGAAATAATAATTTTCATGTCAATGTGCTCCCTTGGTTTTAAAGATTGAATAGGTGGTCGTTTTTGCCCAGGTATCGTTCAGTTAGTATATTTTAGGTTGAGGTGTATTTTTGCGTATCTTATGGAAGCATGTTTCTAAGTTGGTTGGCGAGCGTATAAATTTAAAATTTGGAGCTTTCAAGATGTGGAAATCCTTGAACCAAGGGGATATCTTATGACATAAAATGAGGATAAGAGAGAACAACAGTATAACGTCTAATTATGTAATAAAAGAGACGTGTAAGAGGGGAAATAAAAACAAAGAACAATGGTAAAGAAGAGCTTAATATATAAAATGCCAATTTTGGCTCAAAGAAGGGAATAAAAGTTGAGAAATTATGATAATGTGAGTAAAAGATATATCATCTCATAACCAAGATAGATGAATAGGATATATCGCAGTTGTTTCAAAGAAAAATGACAGTTGTGGACTTAATAGATAGGAAAGAGGCCAATCACAAAGATTGAGGTGGAACATGATGGAATGCAATCCTTTCTTTATGAAGAGCCACGAGGAAGTTGTAGTGTGATTGCAAACCATGATAAAGCTATTGTGTTGAAGGAGAGCTATGAACACTCGAAGCCCAATATCAACAGGGCAAGGGAGTGGATAAGGAGAAGTCTTTTGATAACATGGAAGGGTGCTCGTCTAGATTGTGTTGGGGTAGTTGAGGATCCTCTTGGTGTTCTTGGTTGTGTTTGGTTGCATCCATGATTTACCTATTGAATATAATAGCTTACCCCAAATAAATAACAACAATGATAGCAAAAAAATGTCAAAAATAATAACGGTTAGCAGCAACCAAGGTGAACGGGAAGTTAAATCCAAAATCAAAAAAATGATTTTAAAGCCTCAGCCACATCAAAAGTAACCTATGGAAAACATACTTCTCAATGGAAAGAAGTGAAATTTATATGCAGTTGTGGTAAGTATCCTGTTGCGTTTTTATAGAGCATCAAAACATATGGATGTTTCCAAGCGTGTAATGGAACTTGCCTTAGGAGTATCGTTTATTAGTTTGATAGCTTGTAGTTGTAGGATTAGTGTTATTTGATTATTCGATAGCCATTATGACTTCTCCCTTTCGGTGTTGGATGATTTTTGGCTTACAAAGTTTTCTAAATTATGTTGCTTTACAAAGAACCGAAATATCACCTTTTAGAAATTTGAATCGAGAAGATATTTAAGAAGTCCGTAGGCTAAGCATGAATGAATCTGCATACAGAGACGCTGTAACTATTAATAATCTTGAGGAGACGAAAGAATATTAGTCATTTTTAGGACCTAACTCTAGATTCACAGAATACTACGACTAACCAGAATATCTTTATCCTTGAAAAGTAATTTTTGCTACAGAGACCTGTACTTTGTCTTTTTAATAGTACCTGCAGCTTATTAAGATGTTTTACTAGAAATACATGTAAGAAGCATATCACGATTGTCTGACTTATGCACATATCAAAGACAATCATTTGTGTCTTTGAAAACTTAATAATCTTAGGTTCCATTTAGGTGGAGCATAGGTGGTTTATAGTTTAGTACTGCTCTTGTTAGGATGTCTTAGTCCCTACACCCAGTGGTTCCTATATTCCTTATTGGAACATCTATGTTTACATCGAGGACAAGATTTAATTGATGGTATTTTTTGACATATGCTTAGGGATTGGCAGAGCACAAGGATATATTGGGTGCGCCACTCTGCCCCTGCAGGTAAATATTCACTCCTAACACATTTGTTCTGATGGTTTTCATGCTTTGCTCCTTTCCCATTACCACAGTACCTTTGTAATCGTTATTACCATGAACTGTACCATGTTGTTATCATTTTAATTTTTCAGGCATTATGATGACAAAGCTGCAGAAGCACAGCAGGGCTTCTGGAATTGTCCATGTGTACCAATGAGAGAGAGGTAAAATGAGTTTTGCCTGTATCTATATACTTGTTGTATTCTGGTGATCGCACTTCGTTTTTGCTTGCTGGGGGTAAAAAGAAAAGCAGAAGAAGATCTTGTAAGTAGGAAATCAGTATTCTGCATTCTGAAGATCTATTATTCAGCTTATGGGTGCATGAATTTAAGGATAACTTGTCTGTTGCTTTTGTGTCCATTGCCATTCGATGTTTCTAGCTCAACTAATCTTACCTCATAAAAAAAAAAGAATGTTTCTAGCTCAATTACGCGTGCTATCATATATATCTGGTTATAACCATTTCACTCTGTTTGTCAATCCAAGTAGCCGTGGACGTTATGGTTTAGTATTTTATCATCTATAAAAGCTCCAATTAAGTTCCGTGTTGATCAGTCTACTTTTATCGCCTTACTGTCTTTCTCATCCTCCTTAAAACTTGCATTACAGGAAGGAGTGCCACTGCATGCTTTTTCTCACCCCTGATAATGATTTTGCTGGAGAAGAACAGGTATATGCAAATATGCGAAGCTTGGTTTCTAATTACCTTCTTAGGTTGGGTATTTAGTTAGTCACTCATTTCCTCTTTGTTCTTTTGGCTACCTTGAGAGGAGAGTGGGTTATCTACTGGGGTGGGTCACTACTGGTCATGTGGGTTAATAATAATGAGGGAATGATTTGATAAGAGAAAATGGGAGCCGCAATTGGCAATAGATTTTTAATAATGGCATATGATAGCATTAGTTTGCTTACTCTACCCTTGGTATATCAGCCTCTAGGAGTATTGGTAAAAGAAAGGTTACTATTATATGCTGTCCGTGCCTCATAACTGCCTTAGTGTCTGTTTTGCAATTATATCTGCTACTAAGGCGAGTCTTCTGCCTTTTGCTTCACAGGCGATTTCTATGGAGGAGATTAAGGAAACAACAGCAAACATGTGATGCTCCGGCATATATTACTTGCTATGAACATTACGTTTTTGTTGTACATGTATATTTGAGTAGTAGATGAAGAGCCGATCAAAATTCTGATGTGACATGTTGCTGAAATCCTATCCAGTATATTATGTGGTGTCAAACGAGCTTGGGTGAGTGATTAGAAGTGCGATATATTCTAACCGTCCTGTGATGCGTCAAGATTGTGTGAGTCGTATGGGGTATTTTGGGTGGCCTCAGTTAAAGCAAATCTTGATTTTGGAATTTGGATCGAAACTGGCTATTATAATTTCCAAATGATGCTTTCTGAAGTTCATTCTCATGATGCGTTAATATTAAAATTAAAATACATCATTCACTTTCGCAACGTAAACCCGTATATACGCAACGTCAATTATGTATCATGGACTTGTATGCGCTTCCTCCAGGTCTGATTTACTGGTCGGCGCTGCTCAAATGCCTATACCAAACATGAGGAGGGAAAGATTCTCTATTCATCAACTTTTTAAGGTTTTCAGTTAGCGAGAACAAGGAGAAAACAAAAAACAATAAAGCACAGAGTTTATACCAAGTAAAAGGGGGAAATAAGAAGAACACCTATATTTGATAACATTAAGGACCCACAAAAGAAAGGAACAATGAATATCTCTTAATACACGAGTCCGTTCTACGGTTCTACCTTAGTGGAACTACATAACACGAAACCACTTTTGTACATTTTACTGGAGAGGTAAAGAACCCGTCTCATTTAAAATCTGGATTTGACCGAGTTATTTCACCTTGTGGACCAACGTACCTTCATTTCAGAGTTACCTGGTCTGAGGGGTGAATTATTAAATAGGATGATTTCAGTTGTTTTGTTAACGCTTGGATCACAGTCATCACACTGTTATGGAAAGGAGGTTGGAAAGGAGGTTCTGATGGTAAGCAACCCCCACTTCCAACCGAGAGGTTGTGAGTTCGAGTCTCCCCAAGAGCACGGTGGGAAGTTCTTGGAGGGAAGGATGCCGGGTGTCTATTTGGAAACAGCCTCTCTACCCTAGGGTAGGGGTAAGGTCTGCGTACACACTACCCTCCCCAGACCCCACTAAGTGGAATTATACTGGATTGTTGTTGTTGTTGTATGAAACAGAAATTATAGTCAAAATTTAACTGCTCATGGGAGCAAATACTGAATTTTTTACGCTGGTGAAACTTGTATATAGTACAGCATTGCCAAGCCAGTGGCATGTATGGCATGTCATGTAGGATATATTTTTACTTAGTAAATTACTCCATCCGTGTCAAATTAAATGAGGTACTTTACTTTTTACAGTTTCAAAACAAATAATACATTTCTAAATTTAGAAATAATTCAACTTTAAACTCTTTCATTTTACTCATTTACCTTAAATGAGAAGCTTTTATAAACACACAAATGTCATGGCCCCACAAATTTTTTAATGCTTAAACTTTTAAGACCACAAGTTTTTAAAATTTTCCTTTTTTTTAAACTTCGAGTCAAACTAACTCGTCCAATATGAAACGAGGGACTATATACATTCTTACTTTTATTTATTATTACTAGTAGTACTCAATACACACAGTAAATAGTACAGCATTGCCAAATATGCGTGGCACAATACCGTACGGCGTATTGGAAACAACCTTTGTCCTTTCGGAAGGAATAAGGGCTCGTATTAGTCTCCCAGAACCCTACTTTGTGGATTATACTGTGTGTACAATACTGTGGGGGCGTGTACTCTTGACGAGCTCTCGACAAATAAATGGGAAAACAGAGACTAAAAACACAATTTTATTGCGACCGTTCTAAAGACTAAAGTCCGGAAGTATAGGTATCTGATTCATCTGATTCTTCGTCAAATGCGATTCTAGGGTTCCTTCGTTTTTGACTCTCGATCATTTAATCTTTTAGCTGTATTCCTTGCAGATTTTGCGAAAGCATTTGATCAATCCAAAAGGTTATTAGCTGTGCTTTAGCTGAGACCATCTCAAAACAAACGAAAATGTCAAGGCCTCAGGTCACTATCACATTGGGCCGCTCTGGTCGAGTAAGCTTTCTCGATTTTTCACTCTTATTTTGCATCAGAATGTTGTTTTTCAAGCATCCAGACTTATGTTCCTCTCTTATTGGAATTTAGTTTCGCCTTTTTTTTTTTACAGAGTTAAACCTTCTAGGAATTTACTACTTTGTTGCTTTTTAGGGTTCAATTTTCCTAATTAAACATTTTTGCAACTCTTAAAATCTGAAGAAGGTGGTGAAGCGATCGTCAGCTTCTCAGGGAACTGGTTTTGGTCAACAAACATTGTCAGGAGGCAAAAGATCACTAGGAGAGACCGATAAGCCTGACTCTGAGGATCCTTCTCTATCGCTTCGCAAACGGTACAATCATTATTGTTGCTCTGTCTAATTGTTTTGGTAGAGCTAGTGTCGGCTGTTTATTTTTTTTAGTTATGTTTTGACTGATTCAGGTGATAGTAAAACTATCCGAGACTTATGAACACATTAAATTTTAACTATTGGTAACAGTGATACTGAATGCTTATATCTTTCTGTGGTAATTGATGACATTGTGAAAGTTAAAGTTGCTCCAGATTGAATTGATTGTCATTTTATCTGAGAGTGGTAGTTTTGCTGCCATTTTTTTTCAAGTGTGCGGGGGTATGGAGGTGCAGGGGATTCCAGATATGGTGGCCCTAATGGTATTATCTTAATTATCTTTTGGTTTCATCTGTTATTTTTTGGTTCTTTAACTTTTGATAAATATCTTTCAGTTTCACGTGTTAGTCCTTGGTCTATCACATTATCTGATGTTTTCTACTGTTTCTGCTATGTGAAGATGTAAGGGTGGGGCAAAATGACCTCCGACTAAAACTAATACGAAGAAGAAGGCAAAAGGAAATTATTCTGGAGATTGAAAAGAGAAAAAAGGAGCAGCATAAGATGATGGCAGAAAGTGTTCGATCGGCAGAACAGTCTCATAGGAAGCTTGTCACTGTCAGCCAACGATCCTCTGGAGCTAGTGAGTTGCAGCAGATGGAGGCAATGAGATCCTCCTATGCATCACAGACTTATGGCGGTGTAAGACCAAGATCCCCAAATAGACTTGCAAAAGATTCTAGAGAGATCTCGTCACCAAGCAATATCACTGCAGCTCAGCATGTACCATCAATAAGGCCAGCTGAAACCTCAAGAGCAGTTGGTATATTGAGAGCTGACCTCTTGAACCCTTCCCCATTAAAAGGTCTTACTCCTATGACCATGAGGTCCACACTAGTTGGCGGGAAATCGATGGTAGGTCTTTCTTCTGCAAATGGAAGCATGCTACAAAGCTCATATCCTGTATGAACTGACTTATTATTTATTTACTGCTTTTCTATCTTGTATTATTTGTGGTACAGTTCTAGTCTTATCTTGTATCACGTACACTACATTTTGACTTCAAGTGGAGAATGCAAAATTAGGCATTCTATATATATTTTTTATAAGACAAAATTAGGCATTCTATATATATTTTTTATAAGACAAAATTAGGCATTCTACATGACATTCAAGATCATGATGTTTGACCTCTTTTATTGTCTATCTGGAGAACTCCACAAACAGCATACTTAAATTAGTAGATCATTTATGACGATAGATGTGTCTTCTTGCTTGGTTCTAGTGCACATCTGGCATGCTTCCTATTACTTTATCAAATGGTTTCATCTGTCCAGATTGTTGCCTATATTTTCCCTGTATGCTGGAATTTAGCACTGCTTATATTTTGAATATCAAATGTTTGATGAAAGTTGAGTAGTATGGCATTGTTAGGCCATGTTCAAAAATACCTAGGTTGCTAATGCTCGTTCGAAATAGTTGTCTCTGTTGTTTTACTATTATCAGAGCAATTTCTCATCACATTGTTATTCCCCTGTCTGCAACATATAGGAATTGTCAAGGCATTGGTTGCATTCATGTTCCTAGTATTGAAAGTATTGTGGGTTCGAATGCTTTTGAACCAAATTGTCTAGTCCCATGTCAATTTCTTCTGTATTGCCTGTTAAATAGGACTGAATTAGTTGTTATTCTTCACGCTTCATGTTTTTTCTCATACTCCACCATTTAACAGCTATTGTGGTTATAGTTGTATTATTTGCCTTTATGCTTGGAATGAGGAGAAATGAGAATAAATATTTGAAAATGGACAGGAGTTTATGCAAAGATCTTAATATTTTTCTATCTGGTGTTGTACAGGATCAACCGCCCGTGACCGTGGTCAGTCTATTAAATTCTCTAGGTTTGGGAAAGTATGCTATCCACTTTCAAGCTGAGGAGGTGAATAGTACTCTTGTTAATTGATGAATCATGTGTTTTGGTTTTGTCATGGTCTATTTGTCATTACATTTCAGCCTTTTGAACATTTTTATTATCAATATTGGTACTGTGGCATAGAAGCTTTAAAGGCCGAACTAGTATTCTGCAAAAGTAACAACATCATGCATTAAGTTGTATCACATTGTTGGATGAACTTAAATTTCTTTGCAAAGATGGCTTTGTTTGATCAAGAGCTAGTTGATCGCTATTGCACCCGTATCCTACAGTTGGTACGCTATTCACTATTCAGAAAAGTTGGAGAGCTACTGCTGGATACCTTGTGTAACGTGCTATGAACATGTGACATGACAAATCTTTCAATATTTGTCTTTTATTTATTGTGATCACGATATCAAGCTCTTAATCTCGTATAATATCCTCCCTTTTTAGCCATATGCTCATCATGGCCTTCTAATCCGAGATTATTTCTTGTTATCTTGATGTGTCATTGCATAGAGGAAAGCTGCCTAATTGCTATTTGCTATTAAAAGGTGTGCTATTAACCCATGACATTCTCAAGCATTTTCTGTTTCGCCCAACCATACCTTTGTGACATAGTTCATCTTTATAATCAGTCCATCTCTTTTTTTTGTTTGTTGCCATGCATCAATTTTGTTGTCATTTGAGTGGTTTTACATACTTCACCCAGAATTTGAGAGATCCTAGTTTAAATCTTTTCTTAGTGAAGTCTGTGTGCCCATCGCAGATAGACATGGCGGTATTGAAGCAAATGGGGGACCGTGACCTGAAGGAGTTGGGATACCTATGGTAATTGTGATTTCAGTCATCTTATTTTGGGAAAAAAAAGCATTACAAATTCGAATGCAAGTCAATATATGCTGATTTTGCTAAGCACAATGACCTCTTCTCTTCAACTTGAGAAACGGATACTTTTCTCGTTGGGGGTGTGGAGAGGGGCTTAACTTCTCTCTGTTCATATGTGAATTGTAGTCTAGGGTGTGGAAAAGGCACAATGGGCTCCTAGTGCCTCTTCAATTTTTGATAATACTTGTTCTTAATTGTTGCACTCGGGGGTATTTGCAGGGACCAAGGAAGAAGATTCTCCTAGCTATGCTTCCCCAAAATAAAAGAGCAATGACGCAGGTTGTAGGAAGGTAGTTATGTTTGTTTAATGCAATGCTTGGAATTGCTATGTAGCTGAAGCTTTTGAACTGGTTGTTCCTGGGAAATGTATATAAAGAGCAGTGTTAAAATGCCGGAGTATTGGAGGACTATTGTGTATAGCAGTGAAATTCTCTTTGATTTTGGCGGAAGAGGGCGGGGTAAAACAGTTGCATCATTTTCTTTGTTTGATGTTTATTTTTGAGAAAAATTGTTCAAGAGGATAATATTTTCTTGAATGTGCGTCTTATCAAAGATGTCCATATTAACTGAAATGGAGGAAGTGCTATCTATCAAGCGTATCTGAAAAGAATGAAAACATGGTAAGATGCTGTTCTGAATTTAAGATTGTTCTCTCCTTGTGGTGTTCTCTCCTTGTGGTACTTAAGGCCATTCTTTCACATTTGGGTTTGTTCTGGAAAGAGGGGAAAAAACAATGTAAACAAATTAATGAGCACTTAAATGACAGTAATAATTACAAATGACAATTGATGAATGTATAGCAATCTTTCTAAAACAATCAGCAAGCTTTAACGGAAGGAGTGGTGGGGCGTGAAGTTGATGTTGGCAATGGCTTCCTAAATCTGGAAAAGCTTCTGTTCCTCCTCTCATGTTTTTCTTTTCTCCTTTGCTTTTCTTTCTTCTCTTCCTTGTCAGATTTTTTTTTTTTTCTGTTTTCCCGGAATGGAGTTTTCATGGTTACATATAAGAGTTAGACTTTAGGTGCTGGCTTGGGCAATAAGACAGAACAAATTACAAGTCGGCTTTCCTAATTCATGTGTGAAACGAAATCTTAAAGGAAGCCGTGAAGGTGCGACATATGTGCTTTCGTCATCAATCGGATTCGGGTCGGTGAACGTGGTCCAGAACTATCCGGAAACTTCATGGGCCTGACGGAGCTCCTTTTGTGGGGCATTTGCATCTATACTCGTTTTTCAGTTATTTTTTTAATTTATATCCGTTTTATAAAAAAAAATTAATCGTACTCATTTTTCACATAGCTTCAGATATACAAGCCTGAAATTGCAAAAATTTATGTCTGAAGTTTGAATTTACGCATGTTTTGCTTGAAATGTAATAGAACTTCATATATTTTTGCCTGAAGTTTGGCCTGACTTGTAAACATAAACTTCAGTTCATAAGCAAGTGCAAACTTCAGGTCAATTGTGTATATCTGAAGTTTGAACTTCATAATTTTGTGCCTGAAGTGTAATCTTATCAAAGCAAAATTTTAGATATTTTTGCCTAATGTTAGGCCTGACTTGTAAAGACAATCAGACAAATTTCAGTTCATAGCAATGGCAAACTTCAGACACTCACTCTGAAGTTCGCTTGCAGTATTACAAAATTCAGACATAACAGTGCATCATTTAAATTGAACTGCTCTCAGCCTCTTCTTAAAAAGAAAAGAAGGAAGAAAGGAATGCATATGTAAGGAGGAAGAAAAAAAGGCGTGTCAAGTTGTTACAATTAAAATATAAGTTAAATAATTTTAAAAATATAAGTATAGGCTAAATGAGAACGCCTCATACAATCTTGACCTTTTTGTGCTTGCTTGGAAAGAGAGAAAACTCGGAGCCCAAGCCTCATTTTCGGGCTGAAGCTCTGGACCTGGAGTCTGGGCTTAATTTTAGTATTTATCTAATTCTGGATCTGAGTTAAAAAAAAGAAATTTTTATAAAGCACTATATTTTAGTAGTAATTAGATATTTGTAAATATCATTTGCTATATTACAGAATATAGATACATTTTCTGTTATTATAATATGTATTTGATGTATTTAAGCTATTGTATTCATGAATACAGTAGAAAAAATAGGCGTAAATCAGGGAAGCCCAGCTAATCAGTTGTTATATTCGCGTGTATTCGACTGTATTCATGGAGTGAAACATGGGACTAGAGCTGGATAGATTATTGTATGCGACTGTATTCACGGCGTGAAATGCGGGATTACATTGTTTTTAAAACGGAAAGTGGGAAAGTGAATCAATTAACATAACAGAGTCTTAATATAACTCAACAAACTCAATTATAACACATAATTTTGATATTTTTCAGTTATAAAAAAGATTCGCAACTGCAAAATACAATGAAATAGATAGAATACAGAGTGATACATTGAAATGCAATGAGAAAAAAGGCGCTGAATATAATGAAATACATGGAATACAACAAGATATATTGAGTTATAAAAGAAGATAGTGAATACAATGAAATACATAAAAATACAGCGAGATACATTAAAATACTCTTTAAAAAAAATAACAAAAACTTCAAATTGCTCAATTCAAAATTTAGACTCCGACAACCCATCATACTCCAACCATAATTCCATAAGCAATTTGAATAGGTATAATATATGGAACTGACTCGCCTTATATGTAACGTTAAAATATTACAATATGTCAATTTATACCTGGGATGCTGACAATTCAATCCTTTCATAATCAACAATTAAAGAGGCTAATCTCTGTTGTTTGAACCAGTAAGTATCTTCGTGTTTCAAAGTGAGTTTTTGACCAATTGGACAAACAAATTCTTTTTTTAGAAAAAAAAATTACGATCGGAAACTTTAGACAAAGAAGTTTCTGAACTGAGTTTCTCTCAACCGGATATGGGAGTCGAAATATTTTCTAAAGTGGGCTTTGCACAAATTCGGTTGAAGGAGAAAGAGATCGAAAATTTTATTGAGATGAGAGAAGAGAATACGACGTATCAAAGTAGAGAGAGAAAGAAAATAATGTAACTCATTAGTATATTTAGTGGCTTAGAGCTAGTAAGTAACCAAAATTAGGTATTTTACTATAAAACTTAAAAGGTATCTATATAATATAATTTTTTAAATGGTATTTCTTTAAAATAAATAAGGTGTAAACTTTATCATAGGAGGCAAAAATTCTTTTAAAAAACTACAATTTCAAAAAAGAAAAAGATATCTTTTAAATTATAACCAGTAAGAAAGGACTTATGAAGAGGATTTTATTTTTGTATCAAATACACATATAAATCTTGTACACAAATTGGTACGGTGCTTTCGCTTTAAAATAAAATTCGCTCATTTGGTCTGCGCGGTCAAATCGGCTCGGCTTCTGTCTTCACTCTCAATCTTCTTTTTATTTAACTAGTTGAAAACTTCCCACTTCCAATCGAGAGGTTGTGAGTTCGAGTTTTACTGAGAGCAAGGTGAGAAGTTCTTGGAGGGAAGGATGCCGGGGGTCTATTTGGAAGCAGCCTCTCTACCCAAGGGTAGAAGTAAGGTCTGCGTACACACTAGCCTCCCCAAACCCCACTAAGTGAGATTATACTGGGTTATTGTAGTAGTAATTGAAAACATGATGGACCAATGAATATATTTGGTTTTCATCCGACTGTACAGAGCTTGAACTTGCAGAATAAGGACCAGAAAGCAAACATGAAATGAAATGCACGCATTCACGGCCCAATAAATATAATGACATAAGATTTTCAGCGTTAAGTTGTGTTTGATTGGACACTAGTCATTTTCTACGAAATTGTTTGTAATATGTACGAGGAAGTCATTATGTGTTACTTAGTGATAGATATCCGATTTTTACTTATATTTTTTTAATATACAAAATATTTTTAAAATAACATATATGTAAGTGTATTCCAAGGTTTTATTATTTTTTCATAACTTTTAAAGATTTTAAAATTAATTTATTGCCCTATTTTATCAAGTAAAAATCTAATAACTAACCCCAAAATTATTATTTTTGGCGATTCATTTATTGGAATATTATATTTATACTAAAATATAGCAAACATAATTTTGCATATTTTTATAAATTTATTTAGTATTTTAAAAGCTAAATTGCATATAATTGTAATATTAGCCACTTTTAAGATTTAGTTGTGTTTATAATTATAAAATTGACTCCAGTATTTTTTAATTTAGTAATTATGTTTTATTCATCACTTTACTGCCTTTAATTTATTTTCAGAAATTATTTTACTATTTTTATAAAATTAAACAAGAAAAAAGTGGTTATTTAAATACTAGCCCCATTTATTTTAATTATAGCCCCAAATTAACCCCCAACTAAATCCAATCCTAAAACGCAATTAGCCAGCCCAAATCTTAAATTACCCGACCCACGACCCTTTAAAAATGACCTACCCGGATCACTATTCAATCCAGGTTGTTGATCACAATGATCAACGACCACCATTTAACCTTTCCTCTTCCCATTACCCCCAAACACTAGTCATTTTGCACCTACATCCGCCTTGAATTCCCCCTTGTCCCAATTCTCTCTCAGGCTCCCTTAGAAACGCTACCGCATCCATCCGTTTCCACCTTAAAATCACCGGAATTCATGGCTTTCAAGGCCATTGAAGTCCTATACCGGCCTCTTATAACTCCTACACGCCCGATTACTGTAGTTTTAAGGCATGACCATGAGCAAGCTTGGCCTAGAATTTGTTTGATTCGAGTTCCGTGGCCGTCTCCGACCTTGCTCCGGCCAAGCCATGGCTATTCGAGCGTGATTTCGACTTCTCCTACTTAAATCAATAAATTTCCAAGCCTTTCTCACCATCTGGGTTCTTCTTAAATCCTAACTTCTGCAATTCTTCTGATTTCTTTAGATCTGTTCTAGATTTGTGTTTTCCCTAAACTTCCAAACGTTTTCTCAAAGTTTCTTTCAAAACTCTGCTTTCAAAACCTTTATCTTTTCCGATTAAGGGTTTTGTCAAGCTATTTAGAAGTTTCTCTGGTCTTTTGCGTGTTCTACTGTGTTTTTTATATTGTTGTTCTATTGTGTTTCTTATGTTGATTCTTCTACTGTGTTTCTTTATGTTAAAGTCTTAAGCTCTTTCTTAGGATTTCTAATTTTGCTTTCTCCGTTGATATTTTTTTGCCCGATTTTCTTGTATTTCATCTCTACACTCGATTGATGGCAAAAACCCTAAGATTTGGGGTTTATTCAAGTTTTGATATTATTTACTATGTGATTTGTTTGTTCTTTATCTCTGAACTTGTTTGGTTTCAAAACCCTAATTTCTTTGAACCTATTCGAGTTTCTGAAAGATGTTTCATCTACTGCTCGGTTGAATTTCTGAATCTTTGTTCCTTTATATGATTCTAACTTCCTGCTAAAATTTTATAAGGTCTTTTACTTGACCTTTTGGTATGCTATTTGATACTTTCTCTTCTCCGTTACTGAGTAACTAAAATTGACCTATGTGACTACCGGTCTCTCTTTGTCCTAAGTTCAACATTTCCCGCTTAATACTTATATACTTTTTAATATGCTGAGTTTCCCTCTAAAATGGCCTTCAATTTGAGACTAATTTCAAATCTCCTTGTGTGAGTCTGATTGCTTTCCTTGTTTTACTGACTTCCATCATTCTTGGGTTGATTTGAGAACCTTCCGTTAGCCTTTCGATTCTCCTACTTCTAACTTGGTTTATTTATAACTTCAAATCCACGACTCCTTGATTTTATGTGTATTGCTGATTTATTATGTTTCTTATCTTATTTGGTTAACCGTATATTTCAAAGATTCTTTATTAATTCTTCCCTTAATTAAACTCATATGTATTTACCTCCGATTCTTCAAAGATTCTCCATTAATTCTTCCCTTATATTTTTAGGTACCATGCCTATAAGTTTAAAACGATTCCCGCACTAGATACTATGCCTATAGGTTCGAGCAACAAGTTTCTACACCAAGATACTACATCTAAAATCAGCAATGTATAGAAAGCATGACTATATGATTTTCTAAATGAATCTTATTCGTTTCACTCAGTGTTAGATATAAAATAAGTAATAATGGATACTGATAGATTGCAGAACTTGTAATCAATTCGTTTAAATTCAGCCTCTCTTTAATAATCTAAGTCCCTCGCTTAACCAAAGTTTAGCAAGCATGTCTATAGTTTTTATTTTAAATAATTCGTCTTGAGTTTAATGTCTTACTAACTTACAAATTAAGTAGATATCATGTATATAGGATCTTGTCTTAGCACGTAGGCAAGCCTTAAGATAATAACTATTAAAAAATGAGTTTGCTTCTGTTAACTATTACAACCAGCCAGCAGGCCAGATTCGGACTTCTTATTTGAATTATGTAATAAACCATGTCTGCCTCAACTTTTAAACTCCCTCATATTTGGTATTTAATCAGACCTAAACATTATGTGAAAATCATGCTAATGATATGCTTTCTTTGTTTAACGAGGTATATGTGAGCTTTTGTTTGTTTATATGATTTCCCAAAAAATGTGCAATATGCGTTTTTGTTTGACGCCTTAGAGTTTTTACCTTTTGAAACCTCAAATAAGCATGACATCCCTCCCTTTAGGATTCATAGTCCTAACTGCCTCCATGACTGATGGGAGTAGGACGAATAATAGCATGCAACAAGTAATCGAGACCAATCCGCGCTTCTTAACAGGGTGGGAAGGGTAGATATGGATATGATGACCACGTAATAATGTCACGTGTAGCCCCTCATTGAGTAGTGATTACTAGCCATTGTGATGGGGTAACCCATATTTTTAATAACCCCTTTATTCTTTATTTTTTCCAGCATTTTTTATTCAGCTTTTCTAAATTGCTCTTTCAAATCTTTGTTTACTTCCAAATCATTATGTGTTGAAATCCCTTATTTGAGATTTATTTGTTTATATGTAAGTGTTCCTAAATTCACAATAATTATCTGGCCGGGAACTACACTAGTGGATTCATAAAAGTGCTTACCACTTTTCCTTTAGAATAATTTTAATAAGCCTTTACCCAATCTTTGGTTATCCAAATCAAATCTTTATGATGTCCTAATGTACCTTAATCATTAGGTGTCGACTCTTCAAGTGCAAACTCAATTCTCAAAAGGAATGAGTTGTCTCGCCAAATATCATAAACTCGATTTCGTGAGAAAAAGAGGACGCAACACTTGATATAGTGAAAATGATTTTCTAGAAAAATATTATCTATCAAAAGGAGAAAAATGACTGACTTAAAATTGTGGACGAAACTCAATCCCTGTACAACTATCAATTCCAACTAATGGTTGTATATTATTAATAATCTTTGTTTTACTCAATTTTATATCAAAACACCTTCCGATTTGCTAATATTATTCTTAAGCTTTAAAATATATTTTTTCTTAATAATATTTCCATGCACGTGCAATCATGCATGGGAAATCATTAGTAAAACTCCTGGGATTTATCGACCATAATAGCAATAGGAGATGACTATGAAACATCATTGGTCAAATTTACGAGATTCATCTACAAGAAAAGCAATTCAATTGGAGAGCACCAAAAAAGTAATATTTGACCCAAAAATTCACATCCCTCTGATCGTAAGCCAATTATAGCTCTTCCATACCCAAAAAAAAAGGGTCCTTTGCTCATTTGTAAAGAAGAAATTCCTTTGCTTTTATAAAGCTCCTTTTAAAGCATAAATGCTCTCTATTATAATACTTATATTAATATACTATAGGTATCTATACTTTAACCTTTTTAGCGAAGTGTAAAGGACCACTAAACCAAATTTAAAACTACCTTAATTAGGGGACAAATAAGTATATCTTATTCAGAAATGGTATGAGATTAAATATCAAAAAAGATTTTGTTCCACGTGTCAAAACTTAAGGCCTTATTCCCTCAAATGAAAAGCATGACGAGATTTCCCAAATTTCCACTTATTCATACATCTTTTCTTTACAAGCCAAAAATATCTTTTTTTTTGAAGTAGTGGGAGCCAGTTAAGACTCAGAAATTAATAAGTATAATCAACGTGCTTCAGGTTTTGTAGCTGTGGTCATGCGTGTTAATGAATAATGATTTAGTAGCTCAGCAAATATTTATAATAAATGCTAAGTATTAGATTTTCTAGGTACAATTTATCAGAAAAATTTAGTCTCGTTACATGATTTTGAGAAAATATTAAGGTCAGGTCATGAGCTAATTTTTTTATGTTATGTATCAGTCAGACTCTTCGTTACTTTTGGTCTTTGCAGTTTTGAATCCACATGAATGTTGTTCACGCTTCATATGTCTAGGTTTAAGTATGCAAAAATATGCTAAAATATCCCACGTTAATTGAGTACGTTTGTCTTCTTAGAGAGCCTTTCATGTTAAATATTTAGGCTTAATTCTTAATTTTCTTAACACAATTTACGGTTAGGCCTCAACACAAGAGTCTAATCCCACAGTAAACTATCCTTTTTCAACATCTTTAAACCAAGTCAATTAGAACCAATTGGCAATTGAATAATTGCAGGTGCTGCTGGTTTCGAAAAGCCTAATGTCCCACAATTATTATGAAAATGAATTGTCATTTGTCGTGGTAGAATAGCTTAATTGAGTAAAGAATTGGTATAACCCATAGATAAAGTCAAAAAGGAATTCGCTTTTAAGGGGTTAGTTCACCGATTGTACATTTTGCTTTTGAAATTTATGGGTTTTTTGTTGAGATAACGTGAATAATGATACTTAAAAAAAAAACAAAAGGGTCAAGGAACTATCCCGAATATATGGACATGTAAGATATATGGATTTATATCTAGATATATGGACTTATATCTACACACATATGAACAATATATGGATAATTATATGTTATGTGCTACTTTTGGTTTGGCCTAATTATGTGGTCTTATGGACATTATGTTAAGGGGGCCAATGTATTGTCATACTAAAGTGTAGGACTAATGTGTAGATACCCAAAAGGGTAACCTTAGTTTATGATGGGCTAACTAAGGTAACATAAGTAACTATGGTTACTTGCTTGTGACTCTTGAGTTATGTAACTCTTGCAAGACATAACTCAAGACATAACTCTTGTCTTGTAACTCTTGTCTCTTGGGTTATGTAACTCCTAGAGTTATAAAGTGGGGTTATGGTTCCCATTCTAGTGTAAGACAAGTTCTTCTTCTTCCCATTGAATCAAGAACCATATTGTCCGTTGTCTTGCAAATAGGGTGGAAAACCATAAGCCAAATTTTGATAATTGTCATAACACTATTATTGTGAACCTTTTCATATATTGTTGAGTATTGTGGATACATTCTTGTGGGGACAAATATACTTCAAGAAACTTGAAGGAAGGCTAAAGGATTTCACAACAAAGGACAATCATCAAAAGGAGGCTCAACATTTCCACATATGGATTCAGGTTAGCTTCCGCTCATGTAGTTGTAATTCCGGATTATTCAATATGAAGGTTGTTGTCTTTAGTAGGAATCATAACCCTAACAATTGGTATCAGAGCCACCCTTCAATTTTGGATAATTTGGATGTTCATAAGGTTCATGTTATATTAGGATTCATGTTAAAGTATAATTAGAATTTTGTTTATGAAATTCTACCATGAAATAGCATGATAGCATGATCTTATGAATGTTATGATTTGATTCAGTTTGATGTTTTTATATCATGTTAAAACGTTGTATATAGCATGATTTAGTTGGTTAAATAACATGTTTTCATGTTTAAAGATTCATGTTAAAAATCATGTTATAATTCAGAAAAAGTATACACTGTACAATCGATTGTATACACTCCAGTGAGATGAAATGTTTTTAAATTATACCTGACAATCGATTGTCTGGATATGACAATCGATTGTCTGGTCCAGTAACTTAGAAAATTTTTTCCTTGTCACATCCAGTGACTTAAAATTTTTTCAGAAAAAACCAAACAATCGATTGTCTGTTTTTACAATCGATTGTCTGGTCCAGTAACTTAGAAAAATTTTTCCTTGTCACATCCAGTGACTTAAAATTTTTTCAGAAAAAACCAAACAATCGATTGTCTGTGTTGACAATCGATTGTCTGGTCCAGTAAAGTTTAAGAAAAAAAACGTTTCAACTCTCTTAAGTTTCAGTGAATATTAATTGTTATAAAGTCCATCAATTCTTATAATATATTTAGAATAGTCCTATCATGTTCACAACGATTAATATTCAAGTGTTACATATCAAAATATGTAACACATTAAGTTGAGATTCATAAAATGGCTTAAGGAACTAAAGTTTATAGCATCTAATATTTTAGTTTTTCAATTGAAGCATTATGTTGCCAAAGTAACCTCTATTGTGTAGATTGATTAATTTCAAAATATAAGATGACTGTGGATGTTAGTCTTCCATGCGTTTAACATCGGCCCAAAGGAAGGTGTTATTTGGCAGGAATTCGAACATTCTTGTGGTGGTAAATATGAGACGATTATTTGGTTTTCCATGTGAATATTAAATCGGCCCAAAAGAAGGTTTAATATTTGACAGGAGTTTATTGTCTATGTTTGATCACTACACCAAGAGTACCACTTACAAGTTGATTTTCTGTCCAAAGACTAAAATCAATGTTGTGCTAGGTATCTTGTAATGGGAAATGCCTAACTTTGAATCTATAAAGTTAAAGTTCAAGTTTTGTAAGCATGTATTTAGTAATCCTTTGTTCAATTTTCAGTAAATTCTTCTGCTTCTACGATCTCTGCCAATATCAATAGCATCCCTGTGCTTAACGGCACTAACTTTAAGGAATGGAAAGAGAATGTAATGATCGTTCTCGGTTGCATGGATCTTGACTTAGCACTTCGGACCGAGCAACCTACTCCTCTTGAGGATACATCCTCTTCTGATGACAGGAGGGTGATGGAGAAGTGGGAACGCTCGAATCGCATGAGTCTAATGATCATGAAGCGTGCAATTCCAGAATCATTCAGGGGCACTATAAATGATGAACCTATTGCCAAAGTTTTCCTTGAAAACCTCGAACAGCGTTTTATGCAAAACGAAAAGGCGGAAACAAGTGCACTATTGAGTAAACTTGTTTCTATGAGGTATAAGGGCAAGGAAAACATTAGGGAGTACATTTTGGAAATGTCTCATCTTGCTTCGAAACTTAAGTTACTCAAGCTAGTATTACCTGAGGAACTGCTTGTGTACTTTGTTTTGATATCTCTTCCGGCACACTTTAATCAGTTTAAGGTCAGTTATAACTGCCTGAAGGAGAAATGGACTCTTAATGAGCTCATTTCACATTGTGTGCAAGAAGAGGAAAGGATTAAGCAAGATAAGACTGAAAGTGCTCATTTGGCATCTTCTTCTAAGGAAACTAAGAAGAGGAAAAATAAGGAAGTTGCGGTTGTAAGGCCCAAGATTAAGCAACATAAGGAACCTAAGGTTGAAATTACTGGATTAGGTTGCTTTCTCTGTAATGGGACTGATCATGTAAAGAGAGATTGTACCAAGTACCATGCCTGGCGTGCGAAAAAAGGTACATTTCTGTCTCTTGTTTGTTCTGAAGTTAATATAATTTCGGTACCTAAGGATAATTGGTGGGTAGGTTATGCTGCTCACATAAGGATATCTATGCAGGGTTGCCTGAACTGCTGAAAACCAAAAGATGGTGAAAGATACATCTATGAGGGTGACGGCAAGAAGGTGCCAGTTGAAGCTATTGGCAAATTTAGGCTGTTGTTTAAGACCGGTTTTCATTTAGATTTGAATGAGACTTTTGTTGTACCGTCTTTTAGACGGAATTTACTTTCAGTTCCCCAATTGGACATATGCGGTTATAAATGTACATTTGGGGACAATAAAGTTAGTCTCTTTTGGAATTCAAATCTTATTGGTACTGGTGTTTTATCAACATTTGATAGCTTATATTTGGTTGATACAATAACTTCAAATAAAGAAACTTTGCATACAAGTTTAATGGTACCAAAAGTTAACTAATGAGAATTCTATTTCACTCTGGCATAAACGTTTGGGTCTCATATCCATTCAAAGAATTCAGAAACTCGTGTCAGATGGAATTCTTGATTCTCTTGATTCCTCAAATTCGGAAATTTTGTATTGAGTGTATCAAGGGAAAACAAACAAACAAGAACTAGATTAGGTGCTAAGAGATTCGGACGTCTTAGAATTGATACATACGGATATTTGCGGGCCATTTCCTACTCCTTGTCGGAATGGTCAACAATACTTTATCACATTCATAGACGATTACTCTCGTTATGGGTACCTATATCTTATTCATGAAAAGTCCCAATCCATATTAAAAACCGTAGCTTATATTCTTAATAGAGTTCCAACTGCAGCTACAATAAAAACCCCATATGAACTTTGGACTGGGCATAAACCCGGTATTCGGCATTTTCACATTTGGGGTTGTCCAGCTGAGGCAAGGCCTTATAGGCCGAATGAAAAGAAACTGGACGCTAAGACGGTTAGTAGCTATTTTGTTGGATACTCTGAAAAATCCAGGGGTTTTAAGTTTTATGATCCCACATCACGAACTATTTTTGAGACGGGAAATGCTAGGTTCTTTGAGGATATTGAGTTTGGGGGGTGGGGAGATAAAGTTGTTAGAGATTTTTTCTTTGAGGAAGAACATGTATCTTTCCCTCAAGTTGTTGAAGCAACTCCGGTTCAAGACAATCTCGAAAATCTCCCCCATCAGGACCCTGATATAACTAATGAAAATCAAACTCAACAACCTCAAGAAACTGAAATGCCATTAAGGAGATCCACTAGAGAGAGGAGAAATGCAATTTCGGATGATTATTATGTATTTCTCCAAGAACAAGAAAGTGATATTGGACTTGAGGAAGATGATCCAATCAACTTCCGTCAAGTCATTAAGTGTTCTAACTCTCAAAAGTGGATTGATGCCATGAATGATGAGATGAAGTCTATGAGCGATAATGACGTTTGGGAGCTTGTTACATTGCCCGAAGGTATTAAACCTATTGGTTGTAAATGGATTTTTAAAACCAAAAGGGATTCAGGGGGCAATGTTATTAAGTACAAAGCTCGTCTTGTCGCAAAAGACTACACTCAGAAAGAAGGCATTGATTATAAAGAGACTTTCTCTCCAGTTTCATCGAAAGACTCTTTCAGGACTATAATAGCATTAGTAGCACATTTTGATCTTGAGCTTCATCAAATGGATGTTAAGACTGTTTTTCTTAATGGTGACATTGAGGAAACAATTTATACGGTGCAACCTGAAAACTTTGTTTCGGATGAATCAGAGGAAAAGGTTTGCAAATTAAAGGAATACATCTATGGGCTCAAGCAAGCTTCTCGTCAATGGTATTATAAGTTTCATGCAGTCATTACATCTTTTGGTTTTGAATCGAATATTGCTGATGACTGTATATACCATAAGTTCAGTGGGAGTAAGTATATTTTCTGGTTTTATATGTTGATGACATACTGCTTGCCTGTAACGATATAGCATTATTACTTGAAACTAAGAAATTTCTTTCAAAGAAATTTGAATTGAAAGATCTTGGTGAAGCTTCTTTTGTATTAGGAATTCAGATACAACGAGATCGCTCTAAAGGTGTTCTCGGTCTGTCACAAAAGGGCTATATCGATAAGGTTCTGAAAAGATTTGGCATGCAGGATTGTAAACCAGGCAACACCCCTGTTACTAAGGGAGACAAGTTTAGTCTCAAACAGTGCCCAAATAATAATTATGAAACTTTTGGAAATGCAGAAGACGCCTTATGCTTCGGCAGTAGGTAGTCTGATGTATGCTCAGGTATGTACTCGACCTGATATAGCATACATTGTTGGGATGTTAGGCAGATATCTAAGCAATCCGGGTATGGACCATTGGTAGGCAACCAAAAGGGTCATGAGGAACATACATAGAACAAAGGATTACATGCTTACATATCGGAGTTCGGACCAGTTTGAGATCATCAGGTATACCGACTCCAATTTTGCCATTTATGCTAATAACATATGTAACCATGGTTGCATATGTTAATAACAACAGTAGTTTGACGAAAGCAAAACATAAGGACGTCAAATTTCGGGTTGTTAAAGAAAGAGTACAAAATGGACAATTCTGCATTAAGTACAAGTACAAACTTCATACTTGCGGATCCGCTCACTAAGGAATTGACACCAAAAGTATTTCATGAGCATACTGCTTGTATGGGTGTCAAATTAGATAAGGATTATGTATTTTAGTGGGAGTTTGTATTGCACATTTATGTATTGTTCATTATATTCAGTAATTCAGTTATATCTGCGCAGATATTCAGTTTTAAAGTTTTTGTACTCTTACAGTTTAAGTATGATCTCAATAAGGAGAACCAGTTGGAAATAGACATTCTATTGACCACACTTTATGTTATTTCCATGCTACATACCTACACTTGATCCATGTCGTTGGTTATATTGATATACGTGATCTATGATTGGTTCTAGTTACGAATGAGTAACGACGAGCTCTTAGGTCCTATGTTGGTATGATTGATGGACCGGATTGTTCATGACAATTTTATTGTGATAGCAATTTTGTGCACCTAAGGTTTGTAACATATAATATTAAGGTTTGTACATATGTTTGTATATCTCGTCCAAGTGGGAGATTGTAAGATATATGGATTTATATCTAGATATATGGACTTATATCTACACACATATGAACAATATATGGATAATTATATGTTATGTGCTATCTTTTGGTTTGGCCTAATTATGTGGTCTTATGGACATTATGTTAAGGGGGCCAATGTATTGTCATACTAAAGTGTAGGACTAATGTGTAGATACCCAAAAGGGTAACCTTAGTTTATGATGGGCTAACTAAGGTTACATAAGTAACTATGGTTACTTGCTTGTGACTCTTGAGTTATGTAACTCTTGCAAGACATAACTCAAGACATAACTCTTGTCTTGTAACTCTTGTCTCTTGGGTTATGTAACTCCTAGAGTTATAAAGTGGGGTTATGGTTCCCATTCTAGTGTAAGACAAGTTCTTCTTCTTCCCATTGAATCAAGAACCATATTGTCCATTGTCTTGCAAATAGGATGGAAAACCATAAGCCAAATTTTGATAATTGTCATAACACTATTATTGTCAACCTTTTCATATATTGTTGAGTATTGTGGATACATTCTTGTGGGGACAAATATACTTCAAGAAACTTGAAGGAAGGCTAAAGGATTTCACAACAAAGGACAATCATCAAAAGGAGGCTCAACATTTCCACATATGGATTCAGGTTAGCTTCCGCTCATGTAGTTGTAATTCCGGATTATTCAATATGAAGGTTGTTGTCTTTAGTAGGAATCATAATCCTAACAGGACATTGAACTTTTAATTGGCAATAATATATAGTGGGGTGACATGACAAATCCAAATAGAGAGACTTTATGAGGAGTGTTTTTCCTAGGTGGAGCCTGTTTTAATTTTTGTTTATTAATTATCTCTTTGCCCGAAATTCGGGTAGGGGTACGACTCGTTTACATATTACCCTTTCCAGATCTCACTTTATGGGATTATATTGGGTAGTTATTATTGATGTTGTTGTTGTTGTATAGGAGTATTAATCTATTTGATTTGCCAATCCTCTCGGTTTGTGCATTATTTCATGAAAGAAACTACTTTTTAGAAATTAGGATAGCATTTCGAATAGAAAATTCCTTTTTGCAAAATTCAAAAGGGAACCGATAAATTTGGCAAATGAGAAATGGACGTGTTTTTCTACAAACAATCGAAGTTCTTTATGACTATGCAGATCTTACCCTATCTTATTGAGAAGGTTGTCTTTGATAGACCTCGATCACTTCAACGAAAAATTCTTTCTAAAATACATAATAATTGTTTTTATTTTTTTAAAAATAGTTGAAGAACAAAGCGAAAATTGTAATACAACAAATTCTTATATTTCCACTTCAAAAACTCAGATTCCGCATCAATTTCTTATATAATCATGTGTGAGAATAATGTTCCAGCCATACCAAACCATTACGAACAACAAAACATATACATTAAATCAGCGCAAACAAAAGTCAAAACGAAAAGGTTTTGTAGTAGAGTAGCCAACTAACTAATAGAGAGGAATGCAGGCAAGTAAAAGGAAGAAAGAAGCTTAGCAGTAAAGCTAAGTATATTTTTTATAACAAATTTTTCGGTGTAAATTTAAATTAATTGAATTATAAATATTAAATAAGTAAAATAAAAAAGAAAAAGAAGAGCAATGACGAGATTACACTACCATGCACGAGTGATGTTTCTTCTGAGAGGTTTCTCTTTCACTTTGATTTCTCCAACTTGCAAGTCTCAATTGCAAGGTTGTCACTGCTCCTTTTTGGCCATGACCTTTTAGACTTTTAATATCACAAAGTTTATTTGCTGTTTTTCCTATGATAGCAATTCATGTGCTATCTATAATTATCACGAATGTACAAAAAAGTCGTAAAGATAATCTCTCTCCCTCCCTATCGTTTTGTCTTTGTGCCAACCTATCGTTATAATTGCAGTTAATTTCTCCTTTTTGGTAACATTTTATTGAGCTAAATAAGTCCAAAATTTCTAAGTTTATTGCACTTTAGCAATGATAAAGTTACTTTTTTATCATATTTCGTGAACGTTTAATTCGCTTCTCGTCCATCTCATCAGCTGTTAAAAGTTATTCATAACTGCTTCAGTTTCCCTAATAGAAAGTACCACAATAACATATTCACTATTATCCCATATCGTGGAATCGATCTGGAAAGGTAGTGTATATGCATATCTTACCTCTACTTTAAGGATAGAAGTTTGTTTTTAATAGACCCTTAGCTCACAAAATAGAAAGTATATTCTACAAATTCCAGAAGGTTCTAATATTAGTACATTTTTTCTAACTCAAACGATTCGTAAGCTTAAGAACTACTCATCATACGATCTTTTAAGGTTGCGTTTACTAAATACTTTTGGTCCAATAACAGTAATCACAAACAAAACCATAAAAATGTATAAATATAGCATGAATTATCAGGTGACCAGAGTAAAAGACAACACATGTTAAATCAAGCTGCTGAGAAAATAAAAATTTAAGACATACTAGTATGTGATAGAATAATATAATAAGAACACAAGGAAACCGATCTTCAAATTTAAGGCACCATTTAAGTTAAAGCTGAATTGCACTACATTGCCAAAAGGACAGGTAAAAACAAAAATGGTTAATAGTAATATCACTAACAATAACATCCAAATCTCTGGATCAAGATGCTTAAAACATATGTGATAGAGTAATATAGGACATTAATTTTTGTTTCTTTTCTTGGATTTTTTTTCAAAAATATGTTTGCCCATAAAATTGTGCAAGTTTTTGAATTTTGTTTTAATTTAAAAAAAAAAATTCTCTCACTCATAAAACTACCTATAACATTTTTCCAAACGCATGCATAATAAGACACTATTTGAGTTGAAAGATCAGTTGCAGTACATTGCTAAAAGGACAGTAAAAAACAAAAAAGATTCGACAAAATATGAAACGTTGCTCTCCTCTACTCAATCCTAAGCAGTAACATTAACATCCAAAATCTCTGACTCACTTTCCTCTCCCTCTCTCAAAATCTCAGTCTGTCAATCATGTTTCCTTCAACAACTCTCCCTGAAACCGCTGCATTCAGTTACATCCTCTCCCTGCTTCATTTAACTCAACGTCCTAAAAGCTTAAGATTGAATTTTTAAACCTTTTCCATAAACCCAATATTTTGTTCATTCATATCTGAAGCTCAAGATTGAATTTTTAGACCTTTTCCATAAACCCCACATCTTATTCATTCATATCTGAAGCCCAAGATTGAATTTTGAAACTTTATTCGCTTCACAGAAAACACCATTAACATGGGTACAAGCAAACAGAGGTGGAGAATCTCATTTCACAAGTCTCCATTTAAGCAACCATCTTTCCCTAAAGAATTTGTTTGTCCAATTTCTGGTTCTCTAATGGCTGACCCTGTAATTGTTTCTTCTGGCCATACATTTGAACGCCACTGTGTTCATGCCTGCAAATCACTATCTTTTACACCTATTCTTCCAGATGGTTCTATTCCTGATTTCTCTACTATTATTCCAAACTTGGCTCTAAAATCCACTATCCTCAACTTTTGCCGTTCTTCTCTTCTTGAGCCTCCAAAACCCATCAATTTCCTCACTGCTGAAGACCTCGTTTCTTCATTATTGCACACCCAAAAGTCCCAAAACATCAGTAGTTTAAGAAATCGAGTACTGAGTCATATCTCAACGAGTTCGGAGGAATCTGTGACTCCAAGAAGTGGGCCCACACGACCCTCTTGTTACTCTTCATCTTCAGCCTCTGATGTGGATGCCCTGAACACTAATTCTTATGAAGAAGATGAACTTGTTGGTAAATTAAAAAGCTCCCAAGTTTCTGAACAAGAAGAAGCTGTAATCTATTTTAGGAAGTTGACCCGAACCCGAGAAGAAACCCGGGTCCAGTTCTGCACCGCTCGTGTATTATCAGCACTACGTGTACTTATTACATCAAGGTGTGCTTCAGTACAAGTTAATTCAGTAGCTGCATTGGTCAACTTGTCATTGGAGAACAGAAATAAAGTGAAAATTGTGCGTTCTGGAATTGTTCCGCCTTTAATTGATGTGATAAAAGGGGGGTTTCAAGAATCACAGGAACATGCTGCGGGTGCAGTTTTTAGTTTAGCATTAGATGATCAAAACAAGACTGCACTTGGGGTATTAGGAGCATTGCCTCCGCTTCTTCATGCGCTTCGCTCCGAATCGGAGCGGACTCGGCATGATTCTGCTTTGGCTCTATATCATCTTTCTTTGGTTCAGAGTAACAGGACTAAGTTGGTTAAACTCGGGGCGGTTCAGGCACTGTTGGGAATGGTTAAGACTGGTCATACGACGGGTCGGGTCATGTTGATACTTTGTAACTTGGCTGCGAGTTATGAAGGGCGAGCAGCAATGCTTGATGGGGGTGCAGTTGAGTGTTTTATTAGTATGTTGAGAAAGGGAGAGTTTGATACGGAGTCGAGTGGTGAGAATTGTATTGCTGCATTGTATGGACTAAGCCATGGCGGGCTTAGGTTTAAAGGGTTGGCTAAAGAGGCTGCTGCGGAGGAATTGTTGATACAAGTTGAGGAAACGGGAAGTGAACGGGCCAAGGATAAGGCTAGAAAGATATTGGAGGTTTTGAGGCAGAAGGATGAAGAGGAGGAGGAAGTTGATTGGGAGAAGTTGCTTAATTCGGATGATGATATCAGTCAATCAAGGATAAGTACAAGTTCTTCATAGCTCTTGTTTGTTTTTGTTTCTTCATTGTATGCTGTTTCATTCTTTTTTCCTGAGAAATGGCTTGCAATTAGGCACGATATTCTCTTCGAATAGCTGCTGATAGTATGATTTGGGGTTTTGGTTTTGCTCATGATGTCTTCTGAGATCATGCTGTGACGACGGGGTAAATAATGTTGAAAGTGTAAAGAAAAAGATTCTGAACAGTGTGCTTTTGATTTGGAAAAAAAATGTTGTCTTTAACATGAACCCATGGTGTCCTAATTCGGATGATGTTCGATTACTTGTGTGCCTGAGGCTTATTTTCTGAACTATTTGTGGCTTACATCTACTCTATGTATTGATTTGATTGGCATTTTGCAACTACGAAAGTTTTAAGGGAATTGTCCTTCCTAATTTTCTGAAAGTTAGAGGTCTATCATACAATAGATGTTGCAGAACAAAGGAAATGAAAACCAGTGTTGTTCGTCATCTTTGAGCATTGGTGTTCAAACAATGAAAGCAAGAAAGAAGGGGGCCTAGCGTTCCCACGATCTTTTGTCTGATGTCAGGTACTTCTGTGAAGGTTAGAATTTCTATACTAAAGATTCTTATACTGACTTTTACATGCAAAGACAATTCAGAAAGATTTTCATTACAGAATATATTGCTGCAATAAATATACAGTACAATAACAACAAACTCAGTTTAATCCCATAAGTGAGGTTTAGGGAGGGTAGTATGTATGCACATCTTACTCCTGCCTTGTAAAGGTAGAGAAGCTATTTTCGGTAGACCCTCGGCTCATGATAAGGTGAACAAGAGAAAGGAAAAAGAATTAGTGCTCCCTGATACTTTTTGGTACATTAGTTTGTTCCTCTCAATTACTTGGTCTGATTGATGAAAGACATAACCAATAGGCGCTGTTATTCATGCCATAAATCTACTATTGACATCTTTGTCAGAGCGAGATGGTCGATCCATATCCCGCGCTTTCTCTTTCTGATAAAATGCTCTTGAAATTTCATTTACCAATGGATAAAATGCTCTAGTTTTCTTTCAATATTAAGGGGTCGATCTTTGAATAGGAAATGGAATGAATCTGCAGGGTCCAAAATGTATTCGCTTACTTGAAAAGGTTTGCATTTAGGAAGATAAATCTCGTGTCTACTACTATACTGTTCTGTACTGCGACAACTCTAAAAGCATTCCTTATTAGCACAATCTTGATACGGAACCCACATAACTGAGAAAGTAGAATTGGCAGTGAAAATATATTTACCTAGTTGTATTCAACTACGAACATAACCTTTCTACTCGCTCGGGATATGGTTAAGGTTACGTACTATCCTCCCCAGACTTCACTTGTGGGATTTTACTAGTTTGTTGTTGTATCCATCTATGAACATAACTTTAACATGCCAGTTACGTTGAGTATCTAAGTGGCTTGGATCAACACGCAGTGCTCTCTGAACATGCATAGGTTTCTTGAGGTGAGCGGTCCTGTAAAGCGTGAGGTTTCGTTTTTTGCTCTCTCTTGGCAATCAGAAAGATAAATAAATTTTGTGAAAGGTGTGTTAACATCAAGATTAAACGAGAGAATCATACAAATTATAGAGAGAGAAAGTAGAGAGAAGGAGGAGAGTAGGTGAGAAGTCTCTCGAATGTCAGAGAGAGAGTTGCATTAACCGAGAAACAATAAAGGAAAATGAAGTCTGGGGGGTCACTAATGTCGGTGACCCCGATATTTATACTTACACACTCGGGTCGGGTCAATGACCCGCTATTATAAAGAATGGATGGGTCACATATCTGGGCTCAGATATGACTCTCAGTATTGGGCTCGGGAAAGGCCCAATTTCAGACTTTATCATCATTGCCCAATTGTATACCAACTATACACTTTAAATACACTGTGTATACACTATTACAATATGATACAACATCATGTATCTCAACACCCCTCCTCAAGTTGGAAGGGGGGAACCACTTGCAACTTGGAAAGCTGCGGAGCCAGCAGAGTACCCGGAAGCGGCTTGGTGAGCAAATCAGCCAGCTGACGAGAAGTTGGCACATGAAGCAACCGCAAGAAACCAGAGAGCAACAAATCCCGCACAAAATGACAATCCACCTCGATGTGTTTCGTGCGTTCATGAAAAATAGGATTGTTAGCAATATGTACAGCAGCCATACTATCACAATAAACAGAAACAGGAGTTGAAACAAAGACCCCAAGATCACCCAATAAGCGGCACAGCCAAGTTAATTCAGCCACAACCTTGCTCAGGGCACGATATTCTGCCTCAGCAGAGGAAAGAGAAACAACAGGCTGTTTCTTCGATTTCCAACTTACCAAACAACCACCCAAAAACACACAAAAACCAGTAACAGAACGTCTGGTGTCGGGGCAGGCTGCCCAATCACTATCAGAATAACGAGTAACAGAAAAGTCAGCATGATCAGAAAAGAACAAACCCAAGGAAGGAGTGCCTTTGAGATATCTCAATACATGCAGGGCAGCATGCATATGGGGAAGTCTGGGGACTTAAGAAATTGACTCAGATGTTGAACTGCATAACAAATATCAGGCCTGGTATGAGTCAAGAAGAGCATTTTGCCAACAAGGCTCCTGTACTGATCAGGAGAGGGCAAAAGATCACCAGAATCAGCATGTAGTTTGACATTGATGTCCAAAGGAGACACAACAGAGGACACATTTACACAGTCAAATTGGTGCAACAAAGCAGAGATATATCTGTGCTGATTAAGGTGCATCCCACCTGGGACAGCAGACACTTCAAGACCCAAAAAATAATGCAAGGACCCTAGATCCTTGATTTTAAACTGAGCATCCAGAAATTGCTTCAAAGCAGTCAATTCATCATTGTCATCCCCAGTGATAATGATATCATCCACATACACAGCAACTACCAGAACCAGGTTTACCCTTGAGAAACAAAGAGTAATCATTGAGAGAATGATGATAACCCCTGGAATAAAGAGCAGAAGAGAGCTTGGCATACCACTGCCTGGAGGCTTGCCTTAACCCATACAAAGATTTTTTGAGTTTGCAAACCAAAGGAGGAGAAAGAGAAGAAGGAGAACCAGAAACAGCAGAAACAGTCAAACCAGGAGGAAGTTTCATATAAACATCCTCATCCAAATCACCATGAAGAAAAGCATTATTCACATCCAGCTGAAACAGGGGCCAGTGGTTTTTGACTACCACAGCAATGAGACACTTGACAGAAGTCATTTTTATCACAGGGGAAAAAGTTTCAGTAAAGTCAATCCCCTCAACTTGAGTGTCACCCCTTATGACCAACCTGGCCTTATACCTTTCAACAGTGCCATCTGCCTTATATTTGACTTTGTAAACCCATTTGCAACCAATGGGTTTCTTACCAGGAGGAAGAGGAACAACATCCCAAGTCTGGTTTGTGTCCAAGTCTTCAAACTCCTGTCTCATGGCAGCTTGCCAAGCTGGAACAGATGCTGCCTGAGAATAGTATTGAGGTTCAACTTCCATAAAGGAGGAAGAATAGCCAGAGAAGGCAGGAAGTTGGCACACATAATCCTTAAGGTAGGAAGGGGGATTATGATGTCTGCTAGATTTTCTAGGAGCATAAACAGAGGAAGTATCCAAGACAGGAGGACTGAGTGGAGCAGAAGGAGGTAGATGGACAGGTGAAGCAGAATCAGAAGGAGATGAAGGAAGAGGAGAATCAGAATCATTAGAAGAAGCATCATTTTCTCCAAAATGAATAAAAGGAAAATAGGAGTGGATGAAGGAACAGAAAGAGAGGCATTTTTGAAAGGAAAAACTGATTCATGAAATTGGACATCCCTGGAGACTAAATACTTCTTGGAAGTATAATCATAAAGCCTGTAACCCTTTTTACCAAAAGGATATCCCAGAAAAATACAAGGAATAGCCCTAGGCTTCAATTTGTCCCTTTGAGGAATTGGAACAGTGGCATAATCTAGGCAACCAAAAACCCTCAAATGAGCATAGGAAGGAATGTGGCCATACAGAATCTCATGAGGAGACTTGTTATTTAATAATCTGGTTGGGACCCTGTTAAGGAGGTAAGTAGCAGTCAATAAGCAATCCCCCAAAAGGATACTGGCAAGCCAGATTGAAAGAGCAAAGCTCTACAAGCCTCAAGAAGGGTCCTATGTTTTCTCTCAACTACACCATTTTGTTGAGGTGTGTGAGGACAAGAAGTTTGATGAATGATACCCTGACTGCTAAAGAAAGAGATGCCCTCATTGCTAGAGCCCAGCTCTAAAGCATTATCACTTCTAACAGTCTGAACTACAGAATTAAATTGAGTTCTCACCATGGCAATAAAAGACTTAAGCATAGAGAAGGCATTACTTTTGGAGCCTAACAAGTGTGTCCAGGTTGCCCTTGAATAATCATCAACAATGGTAAGAAAGTATTTGCAACCAGAAGAGGTTGAAGTATGGTAAGGTCCCCAAGTGTCCACATGAATCAGTTGGAAAGGTTTAGAAGTTCTAATAGAGCTATCAGAGAAAGGGAGCCTGGTTTGTCTGGCCATAGGGCAGACGGAGCAAGGAAATGACTATTTAGAAGCAAATTGGAAAGGAAGACCAGAAATGCATTTCATGTTAGCAAATGGAATGTGTGCAAGTCTTAAGTGCCAAGTGTAATTCATATCAGAATTAAAATCATCATTACAAGTAGAACTATTAACATGAGAATGCATAGAAACAGTCTTGTTTTCAGATAAAAGATCATCTTTACAAGAAGGCACAGAAACAACTTGTTTATTACTAGTATTACAAGAAACAGGAACAGGATTACAAGGAGTAGGGGAAGAAGGAGACCAAGCTAGTTTATACAGTCCAGCAGATTGTCTACCAAGATCCAGTGGCCTCCTCAGAGAAGGGTCCTGTATCATGTGTAGAAAACAGGAATGTTCAGTGAACATAACAATACAATGTAACTGCTTCACTAACTTGTGAACAGATATCAAGTTGTGTTTAAAAGAGGGGACAAGCAGCACATTGTGAAGGGTAATGAAAGGAGTCAAGGCAAAAGAGCCAGTACAAGTTACTTTGACTTTATAACCATTTGGAAGACTAACAAGGTAAGGCAGAGCTAAAGGGACAATATTAAAGAGTAAATTCTTATCATGAGTCATATGATTAGAAGCACCTGAATCTATTATCCAGGTGACAGAATGAATGTGGGTGAGCAAACAATGTTTGGAATCAGATACAGGATTTTCAGTCAACAAAGTACCAGCAAAGTTTGCATATGAGGGAGAAGGAGCTTGAGCAGTGGATTCACCCAGCTTGGACTGGTGTAGCATCATCATCAGCTGGTCATAATCATGCTTGCTTAACCCAGGGATCACAGAGCTTGGACCATCTAAGCTTGCAGCAGAATGATGGTCAACAGAAGCATTCCCTTGAACAGACAATATACCATCAGAAATATTAGAATCCAAGTCACTACTCAGATGGGCAGCAGCAGGCCCCCTTCCCTTGTTAAATGTGGGACTCTGTGGATACCCATGCAGCTTGAAACACTTATCAATTAAGTGTCCAGACTTCCTACAGTATCGACAGAACAAAGTCCCTTTTGTTTGATCAAAATTAACCCTCTGTCTGAAAGGAGGAGGGGCAGCAGGCACTGTGGCCTTGTTGAATGCAACAGGCTGCTTATTTGTGTGCACATTAAAGGAGACAGAGGTAGGATCAAATTGAGATGGAGACTGTACTTGTCTTTGCATCTCATCATTCAAAACAATATTATACACACTGTCAAGGGAAGGAGGAGGCTGCATCATCAAGACATTACTCCTAACTCCCATATACACTTCATTTAAACCCATCAGAAACTGAAACACCTTGTTATCATCACATCCCTTAATTATACCTTCCTTAGCAGCACATGTACATTGCATACCATGATTGACACACATAAAATCAAGCTCATCCCACACACTTTTCAATTTGTTAAAATAGGAAACAACATCAGAGGATCCTTGAGAGATACGAGACAGTTCTCTCTTCAATTCATATATTTTGGACCTATTTGTAGTCCCATACCTGGTTTGAAGTTGGGTCCATATACCCTGTGCAGTATCAGTATACTGTACAGATTCAGCAATAGAAGGGGGGAGGGAGGCAATCAACCAGGAAATCACCATATTGTTGCACCTATCCCACAACCTCTGTTGAGGAACATTGGTAGTAGGACGGGCATAGGTGCCATCAACAAAGCTGATTTTATTTTTAGCCGACAAGGCAACAAGAACTTTTCGTCTCCAACCCCCATAACCAGTACCCGAGAATGGGATGGGAACAAGTGGTACCCCAGGGAGATCAGATGAATACATAAAAAGTGGACTAGAGGAATCCACAGTAGTAGAAGCACCAGTACTTGTGCTAGAAGCCATAGTGAACCGGCTTAAACAAATAACTTGTCAACAAACAGGATACTACCAGAACAAGTGCACAAACACAGTAACCAACAATGACCAACAGACAAACAACAATTAGGTCAAGTAATCACAGATACCACCAGATACTCGCAATTACAAAGTCAAATAAGCACACATAAATCGAGGGGAAGGACACAGAGTTACCCTTCTTCTTCGCAACCGGAGAAGATCGGCCTTCAAACACAGAGAAACCCTAGGTTTCAAACCCTAGGTCTAGATTTTGAAAAAACAAAAAAACTTTACCAGAGAGCTGGTGAGGAACGTCGGAAACACACCCAAACTGTCCAGAGAATGACAATCGGGCCACCGGAATGCGGTAAAACCGTAGGTCAAACCGTCAGAAACCCTAGAAGCCGATAAGTCATCAAAATCAACCGTCCAAAATCATCACAAAGTCTTTCCGGAGTGTGTAATAGAGAAAAACACACTCGGATACACTCAGAAAAGTCTCCGATGGACTAAAATCATCATTGACGAAGCGGTCTCAGAAATCACCCCCAAAACCTCGATACAGACTTCATCCATGACCACGAACACTCAGAAACATGATCGGATCGTCTACGAGGCTCTGATACCATGTTAACATCAAGATTAAACGAGAGAATCATACAAATTATAGAGAGAAAGTAGAGAGAAGGAGGAGAGTAGGTGAGAAGTCTCTCGAATATCAGAGAGAGAGTTGCATTAACTGAGAAACAATAAAGGAAAATGAAGTCCGGGGGGTCACTAATGTCGGTGACCCCGATATTTATACTTACACACTCGGGTCGGGTAGCATATGACTCCAAAGGCATTAAGAAACATAGTTATAAGAGCAAAATAAGTTCTGCCGAAGAAGTAAGAGAGTAAGAAAGACACCAATATGTTTGACGGGGAATGAGTGGAAAGAAACCATTTCTTCCATTTTTCCTTAGAACACCCCATCATTGCCATAGTGACTCGTAATCATACTCTACACGATTGGGTATCAAATGCAGATTGAAAAGGTTTTTCCTCTGATGCTTTTCCATCAATCTGTTAATGGAAACTTGTGCTTAATTTACGGATACAACTTACTGGGATATTAACTGTCCAAATGGACCCTCTGGTCCTTTATTTAAAAGCACATAACTTGCTTTTTGAGACCTAAAAGTTGGTCTGCTCAAGCTAAATTGAGCCTGGAGAGTCGAACTAAGTTTGTTGTTTTACTTAGCCTGCTTGTTTTCTTAATGTTCTTCATTTTTAATTGCCTAAAATCTTATTGTCTATTCCAAAAGATGAATTATCTATGCTCCTATTTTTATGCTGAATTTGGTTAAACTGGCATTCGAAACGTCAAATATTACAGACAAATGGGCCAAGGAGTAGCAAAATGAGTCAAAAGTCAAAACTTTTAATGTTTTGACAGTAGAACTACGTCAGTATGTATTCGTAGCAATGGGATATGAGTATTGACTTGAAGAGGCCGTAGGGAATATATTTCTTGATTTTAAATCTCATAATAAAATTTTTAATGATGGGAGCAGGCTCGTCTACATATTACCCTCCCCAGATCCCACTTTGTGGGACTATACTGGGTAGTTGTTGTTGTTGTTGTTGAGCATGACCCAGACAATAGGGCGGTGATGACGGAGACACAATTGATTGGGCAATTCTCGTTCATTTGCATGCCAATTTAGGTCCTGTTCAAACATTCCAAATTATGCTGTTCTTATCTAATTTAAGTATTCCAATATAAGTCAGCATAATCAAGACCTAGAGGTTCAATTTAAATACACCTTTTTCTATTTCTTTTTTTCGCAGCATAAATTATAAAGTTTTGTTAAAGAGGGAATATAGTCATAACTCAACCTTTTCAAAATGACTCAAAATATCATCCTTTTAGTGAAATATAATAAAAGATAATGTCTTTTTCTTAAACATTTAAGTTAGTTCTTCCGACATGCGAGAATATTTATAGAGAGGATTCAAAACATAAAGAAGTATATACACGAAGAGGGAAGGGAATTCAATATTTAATCTTGTATAAAAAGCGTACTTTTCTGGCAAATGGTGAATCCCCTTCCGTCGCCTTAACTTCGCCCTACTTTTAAGTTAAAATATTTTTTAATATATTTGTAACTCTATTTTTTACATTATTTTGACCCAATAATTTGACGATTCATTTTGCGTTCAGTCCGTTAGATCAAATTAAAGAACAAGTTGTAAGGGAGAAATTCAAAAATAGTCAGATTTATAAATGGTCGTTTAAAAATAGCCCAATTTCAAAAGTAATTGAAATTTAATTACTTTTAATGTAAAGATAAATTTGAGCAAAAATACTATTCAAAATCCGAAAAATACTCTAATATATTATGTTGGATTTCCAGCATAAGTATACTTAAACTCCAACATATTATACTAGAGTTCTTTAATGTGTTATTTTTACGAGTTATGACAATCCGTTTTAACTTAGATGGCATGGGAAGAGTTACAAAAAAAAAAAAATGATTTGATTTTGACACCCACGTTATGTGTTCCTAGCTTATAATTTATTTGGTTAGTCGCATCATACCAAGTACTAAAGCCAGATAAAGTTGAGTTGGCAATGCCCTTATATCTGTAATAAAGGAAACATCGACTGAATGTTATGTGTCTTCCTATGTAATCCAAATACCGATACTTGCAAACACTGTACTGTAAAGGAAACATAGTTGCGAAATCAAACTGGAAATTAGTGGATTCCATACAAATACACCTTCTTCTATTTCTTTTTAATCGGAAGAAATTATGTTATATTCCAGCCAATGCACATGGACTAGGAATCTCAACAATTATAAGAACCTAGAGGTGTCGAAACCAATTAATTTATTTGTAATTTGCCCAAGATGATTGAACGAGTTGAATTTGAAATGATGTCTAGTAAACATGTCAAAAAATTGTAACCCTATGGGTCAAAAACTCAAAACTCAAACTTGAGCATATAAAATCAAAAATTTGAGATCGAAATTATATCAATTTGGAAGAAATTAGGAATTATGTCAATTTGGTAAAAAAGAAGAAGAAGAGGAGAGTAAATCGGTCCGAATGTCATATGAAAAACATAAGCTAGAGGGAAATCTAGAGTCAAACTAAGAATCTCAGCCGAAGTTTGCCAAAGTGTCTGTCACTTTATTGTTTTCTTTAAATATATGGGCGATTTTGAAATGGCCAGCAGAGAAGTTGAATGAAATAAAGCTCCACCACGAGTCTGGATATGGGTAATTTTAGGAGCTTCTTCATTTTCATTGAAGCAATCAATAATGATTTTGGAGTTAAAATATATTGCTCCGTTTTATTTTATATGAACTTATTCGATTGGACATAAAGTCTAAGAAAAGAAAGAAATTTTTTAAACTTGTAGTCTAAAATAAAGTACAAATATTTTGTGCGGCTGTAAATCAAAATGAGCTTGTATTGCCTTTGAGAATGCTATACAATGTATATGAATGCCTGGCTGAATAGATGCCTCAATATGTATGGATGCCTAACAATTGCTAAGTGCTAAGCTATTTATACAAGTCTCTAATATTCACAAGAGGGGTACTAGCCGTTTTTATGGCTGTTGGGGCAATCTGAACCATTACTGACAGACTGGCCGTTGGGCACAGCTGGCTGACTAGCCGTTGGGTAGTGCTGGCCGATTTCCGCCAATGCCCTTCAATTATATCACCCTACTTCCAGAAAATGTTTGTGATGGAAAAAGGAGGATCGTGTTAGGGGCCATTGGTCCATATCCCCAAGACAGCACACCTCTTCCATCTTTCGGCCATGCAGATTGAGAAAGGCCTTAAGAGTGGAGAACCAACATATCTGGCCACCGTCGCTGGCCATTGTTTATCCTTAGAACCTGCTTTGATACCACGTTGTTACGGTCTTAGAACTCAAGTTAAGTGTCGTATGGCACTAAATGATTCTGCCTGCGGAATATGGCAGTCTAGTAAGCCTTGTTGCCTAAAATCATACTAAGGGACGTTGGTCATCGCATAAAAATAAATTGCTCCACATCATACCAGGTGCTAACGCCAGATGATCTTGAGTTGGCCATGCCTTTGTAATCTGTATAACAAAAGGAGACCCCTGCCGAAACAAGACCCAACTTTTTTTCAACTCTAGCTCTCAAAATCATAAAGCCACAAGATAATCCACAATCAAACATTTTGAACTGAAAAGAAAACATCGCTTCACACAAAAGTTGCAAAAGGAAACGAAAAAGTAGGAAACTGGACACACCAGACGTAATAAAGAAAAATAAGAAGTTGCAAACTTTATTTACGGTTTACGCCTCTTACGTGCATCTCACCTGAATCAGTATACACATTACAACATAACGCAGTCCACACTAATCACAAATACATTAATTTCCCTCGAATACAATACTAATTACCTAATTAACAGAACACAGAACAAAAAAAGAACTAAATCTTTGCAAAAGGAGAGCTTTCTAATCTAAATAAAAGGGTAAAAACATTGTATACATATTATAAGTTGCTTTCATCTCGTAAGTAATTTAATACAAAAACAAATAAATTCGAACCCAAAAAACATAAGATAATCAACTCTTGAATCAAATTCCTTATCAATTGTTGAAAGCGTCACACCTGTGCCTGATCTCACCATGTTTACCAATTTTAACACCATGTTCACTAAGCTTCTGCATTGCTGAAGCAAATGCCTTAAAAAATGCATTCTGATCTCTAACATATTCTTCAACGTGAATTCTCGTCCTCGGATCTGAAAACAGACCACGGTCTGAAGACAACAAACCTAATCCCTTGGGCAAGTTCTGGTAATACATATTGTCGAATTTATTAGGAGTCATTATATCATTGAACACTGATAATGTTGGATCTTTCTGGGAATTACTACAAGCATCTTTCAAGGCTTGAGCAAACCTCGGATTATACGAAGGATCAGCTTGTGAAGTTTTGTTGTAGTGATGAAGATCTGAGTTGAACTCTTTACAGTGGGAAAATCCAATTGTGTGAGCTCCAGATAATGCTACCATTTCTTGGATAGAAAATCCTCTGGATTCGAAAATCTTAATGATTTGATCCATCGGCATTGTGGGCCGGGGCAGATTTCCTTCTACTAATGAGGCTTTGGATATATAAGAATCTTTACGGCCCAATTTAACTGGATAAAACGGGCCGCCGGTTTGGACAACGAGGTTCCGAGCAGCGACAGTGAGAATGTCGGAGCAAGAGACAATACCTGGACAAGAAAGTTCAAGCGCAGTCTTGGCGCGTACGACTACGTCGAAGCCGTCGCCGGGGAGAGAGAGGTTGATTTCGGCGTCACGCTCGGCTTTGTTGAAGGTAGTGGAGGAGACGAGTACGGAGGCGTCACAGCCGCCGACGAAACAGTCGTGAAAGAAGAGGCGGAGGGTGGCGGCGGCGGTAGTAGGCGAAGTGATCTGTTTGTTTGTAGTGGTTTCTTCCATTATCTGCTCAAATCTTGGGCATGATTTACGGTAATAAGCAGTGTTTAGCGGCGAATGGCGCTGGGATAAAGAAGTACTTAATAAGGCGGAAATGCATAGAAAAAGAAGCATTTTTATAGCCATTTTCACAGTTTAAGCTAAGCTATTTCTGCTTCTTCTTCTGAGCTCACTCTTGGATTTGGATTTGAGTAGCTTTTAGAGAGAGAGAGAGAAGGGAAAGTAGATATGTTTGGATTTTTTAGAGAAAAATGTGGAGAAAAGAGAGGAAAATAAGGAAAGGAGATGCTAAGGAATGGGGGATGGGAAATAGCTGGACGGCTTCAATGGTTTCTCATTCCTCTTCATTCAATGATTTGTTTTTTCTTTTTGGTTGGTTTTACTTTATTTTTATTTAATGTAACATGTTCTACTCTCATTTTCTTCCATAATTCCAAGTGCTTTTCTGTTTACAACGCAGCACATTATTATGGGAAAAAAGGACTACTAACTCGACGTTTTTAAAACCATTTATTAAGAGGTGAATAAATGAGTAAATGTAACTAAGCAAGCAATGTTATTTTTTTTATATTTATATTTAATATTTTTTATTTTATATTTATTTTTGAGTATATATACTAAATTTTTTAACAAAGCGGCGTTTCATAATTTGCCAGGGACAAAGGTGTATCTACCCCAGATTATTTTAGTAGAATAAACTTCATTAATTATTATTGTGGGAAACTACTAGGTTTTTTTTATTGTTGTTGTAAACTCCATTAACCATTATGATGGACTTAGTTTGATCAGTATTGAGGTGAACAAGTTTTTGCCTTTCCTAATTTTTAACTACCAACTTTATGAAAGAATTGCTCTTGGATTCAAAATACTTTTTTTCCTTTTATTTTTTATGAACGGTATAAATCATATCTTCCAGCTCAAAGGAGGATAATATTTTTTGTCAGTTTAATCCTCATACTAATAATTATGTCAATTCTACCTCTCTTAGGGTGATCAAGGGGCTCTAACATGCCACCAAAGATGGATGAGGATCAATTAATTAGTTAACTCTGTTAGAAATATGATTTCTATTAAAATACAATAACCTTCATATTGAATAATTGGAATTACAACTATATGAGCGGAAGCTAACCTGAATCCATGAGTGAAAATTGTTGAACCTCCTTTGATGATTGTCCAAAGGTCCTTATGAAGATTGCTCCTTGATCCTTCCTTCAAGATTGTCTTGAAGTTTATGTCTCCACAAGAATTCCTTATAAGACTTGAATATGTGAATGGTTTCACAACAATAATAATATGACAATAACCAAAGTTGGTGTATGGTTTTCCACAAGAATTTGCAAGACAACAATGGAGTTTTCTCTTGATTCAATGGAGGAAGAAGAGATTATGTCTTGCAATAATGTGGGAACCATAACCCCCACTTTATAACAAAAGAGTTACATAACCCAAGAGTCACAAGAGTTACATAACTCAAGAGTCACAAGCATGTAACCATGGTTACATATATATAACCTTAGTTAGCCCATCATTAACTAAGGTTACCCTTTTAGGTATCTACACATTAGTCCTACACTTTATATGACAATACATTGCCCCCTTAACATAATGTCCATAAGACCACAAAATTAGGCCAAACCAAAAGATAGCACATAACATATAATTTATCCATATATTGTTCATATGTATGTAGATATAAGTCCATATATCTCACAATCTCCCACTTGGACGAGATACACATACATATGTACAAACCTTAGCATTATATGTTACAAAATAACCTTAGGAGCTCAAAATTGCTATCACAATAAAATTGTCATGAACAATCCGGTCCATCAATCATACCAACATAGGAACTAAGTGCTCTTCGTTACTCATTCGTAACTAGAACCAACATAGATCACGTATATCAATATAATCAACGACATGGATCAAGTGTAGGTATGTAGCATGGAAATAACATAAAGTGTGGTCAATAGAATGTCTATTTCCAACTGGTTCTCTTTATTGAGATCAATCATAAACTGTAAGAGTACAAAAAAACTTTAAAACTGAATATCTGCGCAGATATAACTGAATTACTGAATGTAATGGACAATACATAAATGTACAATACAAACTCCCACTAAAATACATAATCCTTATCTGATTTGACACCCATACAAGCAATATGCTCATGAAATACTTTTGGTGTCAATCCCTTAGTGAGCGGATCCGCAAGCATGGAGTTTGTACTAATGTACTCGATGCACAATTGTCCATTTTGTACTCTTTCTTTAACAACCCGAAATTTGACGTCCATATGTTTTGCTTTCGTAAAACTACTGTTGTTATTAGCATAAAGGACTGCCGATCTGTTATTGCATAATAGCCTAAGTGGCCATTTGATGCTATCAATAATTCACAGTCCACCAACAAAATTCCGCAGCCATAATGCCTCATTGGATGCTTCATAACATGCCATAAACTCCGCTTCCATGGTGGAAGTGGCTGTAAGAGTTTGCTTGATGCTTCTCCAAGAGATAGCACCGCCCGCAAGCATGTAAATATAGCCTGAAGTGGACTTCAAACTATCCTGACATCCAGCAAAATCGGAATCGGTATACCCAATGATCTCAAGCTGGTCCGATTTCCGGTATGTAAGCATGTAATCCGTTGTTCTCTGTAAGTACCTCATGACCCGTTTGGCTGCCTTCCAATGGTCCATTCCCGGATTGCTTAGATATCTGCCTAGCATCCCAACAATGTATGCAATATCAGGCCGTGTACATACCTGAGCATACATCAGACTACCTACAGTCGAAGCATAAGGCGTCTTCTGCATTTTCGAAATTTCATAATTATTATTTGGGCACTGTTTGAGACTAAACTTGTCTCCCTTAGCAACAGGGGTGTTGCCTGGTTCACAATCTTGCATGCCAAATCTTTTAAGAACCTTATCGATATAGCCCTTTTGTGACAGACCGAGAACACCTTTGGAGCGATCTCGTTGTATCTGAATTCCTAATACAAAAGAAGCTTCACCAAGATCTTTCATTTCCAATTTCTTTGAAAAAAATTTCTTAGTTTCATGCAATAATGCTATATCATTACAGGCAAGCAGTATGTCATCGACATATAAAACCAGAAAAATATACTTACTCCCACTGAACTTATGGTATATACAGTCATCAGCAATATTCGGTTCAAAATCAAAAGATGTAATGACTGCATGAAACTTATAATACCATTGACGAGAAGCTTGCTTGAGCCCATAGATGAATTTCTTTAATTTGCAAACCTTTTTATCTGATTCATCCGAAACAAAGTTTTCAGGTTGCACCATATAAATTGTTTCCACAATGTCACCATTGAGAAACGCTGTCTTAACATCCATCTGATTAAGCTCAAGATCAAAATGTGCTACTAATGCCATTATAGTCCTGAAAGAGTCTTTCGATGAAACTGGAGAGAAAGTCTCTTTATAATCAATGCCTTCCTTCTGAGTGTAGCTTTTTGCGACAAGACGAGCTTTGTACTTAATAACATTGCCCTCTGAATCCCTTTTGGTTTTAAAAGTCCATTTACAACCAATAGGTTTAATACCTTCGGGCAATGTAAGAAGCTCCCAAACGTCATTATCGCTCATAGACTTCATCTCATCATTCATGGCATCAATCCACTTTTGAGAATTAGAACCCTTAATGACTTGACGGAAGTTGATTGGATCATCTTCCTCAAGTCCAATATCACTTTCTTGTTCTTGGAGAAATACAACATAATCATCCGGAATTGCATTTCTCCTTTCTCTAGTGGATCTCCTTAATGGCACTTCAGTTTCTTGAGGTTGTTGAGTTTGATTTTCATTAGTAATTACAGGATCCTGATTAGGGAGATTTTCGAGATTGTCTTGAACTGGAGTTGTATGAGCCGTGTCAGGAATGAGAACTCCCTGACCAAGATCAACAACTTGAGGGAAAGACACATGTTCTTCCTCAAAGACAAAATCTCTAACAACTTTATCTCCCCACCCCCCAAACTCAATATCCTCAAAGAACCTAGCATTACCCGTCTCAAAAATAGTTCTAGAAGTGGGATCATAAAACTTAAAACCCCTGGATCTTTCAGAGTATCCAACAAAATAGCTACTAATAGTCTTAGCATCCAGTTACCTTTCATTCGGCCTATAAGGCCTTGCCTCGGTTGGACAACCCTAAATGTGTAAATGCCTAATACTGGGTTTATGCCCAGTCCAAAGTTCATATGGGGTTTTGATTGTAGCTTTAGTTAGAACTCTATTAAGAATATAAGCTGCGGTTTTTAATGCTTCACCCCAGAGTGAGTCTGGCAAAGTAGTACGACAGAGCATACTTCTTACCATATCCTTAATGGTCCGATTTTGTCTCTCAGCTACACCATTCATCGTAGGACTGCCTGGCATAGTATACTGAGGGACGATCCCACACTCATCTAGGAATTTAACAAATGGCCCTGGACGTTGTTCACCTGAACCATCATATCGACCATAGTATTCTCCACCACGGTCAGATCTAACGGATTTAATTCTTTTGCTTAGTTGATTTTCAACTTCAGCCTTAAATGATTTGAACACGTCTATGGATTGGGACTTTTCATGAATAAGATATAGGTACCCATAACGAGAGTAATCGTCTATGAATGTGATAAAGTATTGTTGACCGTTCCTACAAGAAGTAGGAAATGGCCCACAAATATCCGTATGTATCAATTCTAAGACGTCCGAAGCTCTCTTAGCACCTAATCTCGTCTTGTTTTTTTTCCCTTGATACACTCAACACAAATATCTGAATTTGAGGAATCAAGAGAATCAAGAATTCCATCTGACACGAGTTTCTGAATTCTTTGAATGGATATATGACCCAAACGTTTATGGCAGAGTGATATAGAATTCTCATTAGTTAATTTTCTTTTGGTACCACTTAAACTTGTATGCAAGGTTTCATTATTTGAGGTTATTGTATCAACCAAATATAGGCTATCAAATGTTGATAAAAGACCAGTACCAATAAGATTTGAATTCTGAACGAGACTAACTTTATTATCATCAAAAGAACATGTATAACCGGATATGTCCAATTTGGGAACAGAAATTAAATTCCGTCTAATAGATGGTACAACAAAAGTCTCATCCAAATCTAAATGAAAACCGGTCTTAAACAACAGCCTAAATTTGCCAATAGCCTCAACTGGCACCTTCTTGCCGTCACCCACATAGATGTATCTTTCACCATCATTTGGTTTTCGGCAGTTCAGGCAACCCTGCATAGATATACTTATGTGAGTAGTAGCAGCAGAATCTACCCACCAAGTATCCTTAGGTACCGAAATTAAATTAACTTCAGAACAAACAAGAGAAAGAAATGTACCTTTTTTGTACGCCAGGCATGGTACTTGATACAATCTTTCTTCACATGATTAGTCCCCTTACAGAAAAAGCAACCTAATTCAGTAATTTCAACCTTAGGTTCCTTATGTTGCTTAATCTTGGGCCTTGCAACCGCAACTTCCTTACCTTTCCTCTTCTTAGTTTCCTTAGAAGAGGATGCCAAATGAGCACTTTCAGTCTTATCCTGCTTTATCCTTTCCTCTTCTTGCACACAGTGTGAAATGAGCTCATTTAGAGTCCATTTCTCCTTCAGGCAGTTATAACTGACCTTAAACTAATTAAAGTGTGCAGGAAGAGATATCAAAACAAAGTACACAAGCAATTCCTCAGGTAATACTAGCTTGAGTGACTTAAGTTTCGAAGCAAGATGAGACATTTCCAAAATGTACTCCTAATGTTTCCCTTGCTCTTATACCTCATGGAAACAAGTTTACTCAATAGTGTACTTGTTTCCGCCTTTTCGTTTTGCATAAAACGATTTTCAAGGTTTTCAAGGAAAACTTTGGCATTAGCTTCATCATTCATAGTGCCCCTGAATGATTCTGGAATTGCACGCTTCATGATCATTAGACTCATGCGATTCAAGCGTTCCCACTTCTCCATCTCTCTCCTTTCATCAGGAGAGTATGTATCCTCAAGAGAAGCAGGTTGCTCATTCCGAAGTGCAAGGTCAAGATCCATGCAACCGAGAACTATCATGATGTTCTCTTTCCATTCCTTAAAGTTTGTGCCATTAAGCACAGGGATGCTATTGATGTTGGCAGATATAGAAGCAGCAGAAGAATTAACTGAAAATAGAACAAAAGGATTACTTAACACATGCTTACAATTACTTGAACTTTAAATTTACTTTATAGATTCAAAATAGGCAAATCCCATTACAAGTACCTAGCACAACATTGATTTTAGTCTTTGGACAGAAAATCAACTTGTAAGTGGTACTCTTGGTGTAGTGATCAAATATAGATAATAAACTCATGTCAAATATCAAGCCTTCCTTTGGGCCGACTTAATATTCACATGGAAAACCAAATAATTGTCTCATATTTATCAGCACAAGCATGTTTGAATTCCTGCCAAATAACAACCTTCCTTTGGGCCGGTGTTAAACGCATGGAAGACTAGCATCCACAGTCATCTTATATTTCAAGATTAATCAATCTACACAATAGAGGTTACTTTGGCAACATAATGCTTCAATTGACTAATTTAAATATTAGATGCTAAAAATTTTAGTTCCTTAAACCATATTATGAATCTTAACTTAATATGTTACATGTTTTTAACATGCAACATCTGAATATTAATTGTTATAGACTTGAGAGGACAATTCCAGAATATGAAAATTGATGGACTAAAACAATTAATATTCAAAATTTAAATATTAATGTACAATACATTAATAAAAAAAAAACTTAGTATTATTGACATATTATTAATATTCAATTAAAATCTGAAACTTAAAAAACTTGAAACGTTTCAACCTTACTGGTCCAGGATAATCGATTATCTTAGACATAATCGATTATTCTGGTATTAAAATTTCAAACTTACTGGACCAGGATAATCGATTATCTTTAAACAGATAATCGATTATTCTGGTATTAAAAAAAATTTCAAACTTACTGGACCAGAATAATCGATTATCTCAAAACAAATAATCGATTATTCTGGCATTAGAAAACGTTTCAAACTTACTGGACCAGAATAATCGATTATCTCAAAACAGATAATCGATTATTCTGGTATTCTAGAATTGCCAAAATTTCTGAAAAATGAGAGATAATCGATTATCTAAAATGAATAATCGATTATCTTTAGGCAGTGTCCAACAACTCAATATGATTTTCAACAAGAATCTTAAACAAGAAAACGTGTTGTTTACATCAACCAAATCATGCAAAATTCAATATTTTAAATCAGGTAAAGATAACATGATATTAAAACATCAAATTTCATCAAAACATAACATTCATAAAAAAACATGCTATTTCATGGTACTTGAATTTCATAAATAAAATTCTAACTTTACTTGAACATGAACCTAACATAACATGAATCTTATGAACATCCAAATTATCCAAATATGAAGGTGGCTCTGATACCAATTGTTAGAAATATGATTCCTACTAAAATACAATAACCTTCATATTGAACAATTCGGAATTACAACTACATGAGCGGAAGCTAACCTGAATCCATGAGTGGAAATTGTTGAACCTCCTTTGATGATTGTCCAAAGGTCCTTATGAAGATTGCTCCTTGATCCTTCCTTCAAGATTGTCTTGAAGTTTATGTCTCCACAAGAATTCCTTACAAGACTTGAATGGTTTCACAACAATAATAATATGACAATAACCAAAGTTGGTGTATGGTTTTCCACAAGAATTTGCAAGACAACAATGGAGTTTTCTCTTGATTCAATGGAGGAAGAAGAGATTATGTCTTGCAATAATGTGGGAACCATAACCCCCACTTTATAACAAAAGAGTTACATAACCCAAGAGTCACAAGAGTTACATAACTCAAGAGTCACAAGCATGTAACCATGGTTACATATATGTAACCTTAGTTAGCCCATCATCAACTAAGGTTACCCTTTTGGGTATCTACACATTAGTCCTACACTTTATATGACAATACATTGCCCCCTTAACATAATGTCCATAAGACCACAAAATTAGGCCAAACCAAAGATAGCACATAACATATAATTTATCCATATATTGTTCATATGTATGTAGATATAAGTCCATATATCTTACAAATCAATGAAATGATATTCTTGTATGAGAATGAGGCAAAAGGAAAATGAATAAAGGAAGGGAAGTTGGTAAAGTTTTTGAGCTGAGCTTTTAGCCTTTAAGCATATGCTAATATCAGTAAAACACCAATATTAAGAAATAAAAATAGTATTAATATTTTAAAAAAGAAAAAAGAAGACAGGTGTCATATGAGTGTGAAGTTTATTAAGAGGATCCAATGAGGAAAGGAGAAAAGGAATTGAGAGACGCGCCGTTGCATGAACCACTAATCACGGGATGTGCGCTAGCAAGAAACATGGGTCCACATGGAACCCGGTTCTTTGAATTGACCCGTCGGTGCCGTTCTACCGTTTTTATTTTGGGCTCTAATTTTGTGGACTTGATAGGCGTGTTCATCGGGCGGATTGGGCGACTTTTACTCTTAACGGTTTGGCTTAACGGTTATCGGCTACGGCTTTTACTCTTAACGATTTGGCTTAACGGTAATCGGCTTTTAAATGTATTAATCCGTTAGCCACCCGATAAGATATCGGGCGGATTGGTATCGGGTTAGCTCTTATAGGGTGGTTAATGGGCGGTTTATCGGCCTAACATACATGTTCACTAAATATCTCTTATTCTCCTCGTCTTAGAAATAATGAATTACTATAAAAAATAATATTTTAGAGGCAATATGATGTAGCTAATGAAAAAATCGCCATCAGCATGTAGATTATAAAATAGATAAATTCACTACTAGTTCAGTATCGAGAAAAATAAAACAGAATTTATCTTCTGTTAGAGGCCACACTACATGTGTACTCATAAGCTTCAGATATAACCAAAAAAAATCTGTCACGCAAATTTCCATTCAGCTTCCACAATGAACTTTTAAAAACTGAAGTGCTCTGTTAAATTCTACTCTCTACACTCATCTTCCATAAATAACTATCGTTCTCCATTTTCCACAAGCAATCATCCAAAATGCACAAATTTATTTCATGGGGTGTCGTTCCTCTAGTCATAACCAACCTTTTCAATTCTTCTTTTTTCATGATACACATAGAACCATATATGTATTAGACAACTCAATTCTATCTTATATATATATATATATATATATATATATATATATATATATATATATATATATATATATATATATATATATATATATATATATATATATATATTCTTAACGGGTTAACGGATTAGCCGTTAAGAAAATTGAATAATCCATCCCCAAACCGATAAGCCGTTAATAAAAAAAATTCAATCTGTTCCCCATCCGTTAAGCCGTTAAGCCGTTACCAATAAGCCGTTAAGCTTCGGTTTGGATCGGTTTTCGATTTCGGATCGGTTTTGAACATCCCTAGGACTTGAGATGACAACCAGTTAATTCAGCAGAGTAAATTAAAAAGGAAATTTTTATAACCTTATTAATTTTAAATAAAATTATAATTAATTTTAATTTTTATAATTAAATATCTATTTACGATCACCTCATATCCTTAAGCCATAAAATACTTTTATATTATTTTTCTCTTTAATTCTTTCAGATTTTTCTTCATCCTCTCTCTTTACGATAGTTTTCTCCATGAATAAAATCTCATGGTCTCTTAACAATACAAGTGTGGAATGTTATAAAATGTACCTTGAGGTGAGACTAGGGTTCTTAACAAGATAAGGAGGTTATGGCATGAGTTATTTTAGTTGTATGATAGTCATTTGCTATGTTTTGAGGGAAAGCATGTTGTGGAACAAAAGTTGGCAAAGGTCATCACAAGTTACATTTATAAATGTGCTAAACGTTAGGTTAAATGTAGATACACTTTTCTCCCAATACACTTGGAATCAAAGGATGATCTATATATAAAATTAAAAATATACGAGTCTACTTTCTAACTCATTAAACCGTTCATCGATACGATATCGGACTAGAGAGATATTCGCATTTTTGCAAGACTGCATAAGGAGCCTCCGTGGGACCTACAAAGTCGGTTTAAGCTTCAGCTTGTATTTAAGTCATTTATATGCCATTGTAACTCATTTTTGCACATCCACAATAGTTCCTAAACCCTCATAAATTCTCTCCGAGGGTTCCTCCGTGATTCTATGGTGAAAACCTAAGATAAAAACATGAATATAACACTAGAAATACCGTGGTGCTTGTTAGATCGTAGTTCTTCATCTTGTGGTTGTTTTGGAGGGTTCTTCAAAGGTAAGTAACCTCTCATTTCGTGTTTTTCTTTATGATTAATCTAAGAATCAGTACCTCCTTCACGTATATTATAGTTTCAAAGAAAAATACAAGTGTTTACACACCAACATGAACACAAAAGTTGATTCAAGAAGAGAATACAACTCCTATAGTGTTGTGTTGTGATTAAGGGTTGTTGTGAACTACACCAGCTGGGGATTTCAAGTTGTATCTACTGCCTAAGGTAAGTAAATCATGTTATTTCGTTGTGCTTAAGGTCAATCATGTGTTAGTTGAGTGAAAATCTACAAGATAGTAATTGACATGGCATAAGGAATCATTATCATTTTTGTGGGCTGTATTGAGGTTATATATATGGTTTGTTGTGGCTGAAAATTATTATAAATAGTTTTATTATGTAGGGGGGTACTGTTGATAAGCTTATCTATGTGCTAATTCAGTGTATTGAAGAAGATAACATGTAAAATAAGATGTTGACGATAAATGTTAAGGTGCTAGGTGTGTGGACTATATTTGAAGATTACGCTTATGATGTTTTGGGTTGAAAATGATATGGTAAGCATAAGTATGATATTATATTTGTTGTAGGTAGATTCATGGAAAAGTAATTGGATTCACATATTTTATCAATCATAAATTGACCTTGCCGCTCAAAATAGCTGTTGAACAAATTGGAGAGCTTATTGTCAATTATACTCTTGTTGTTTGGGCTGTTTGGTTACTTTTGGTAACATATGGGATGTATTACTAATAAGGGAGGTGTTTTCCATTTTCGTGTAGAATATTGGTTTCCAAGTATCAGAGTTACAGCACTTATATGGTGACGACGAAGTCGGTTTACTCATTGTAGATGTAAGAAGATCATATTCAGCTTGCTTGATGCTTGGATAGAAGATTTCAAAGGTATGTTAAAGCACATCCTTCTTTATTTTGGCATGATCTAATGTGAAATGAATATGCTATTTCATAATGAATCTACTCCTAGCAACTAAGATTGTCCATGTTGTTCTTTCCATACAAATTTATTCTAAGAATGTACCTATGATTCTCGAGTCCTAGTGAAGTTCATATTGATGGTATGATGTTCATAACGTTAATTGAAGGTGCAACGACCTTACGTCACACTGAAAGGTTTAGAACGTTATGATTCGAGAATGCACTATATATGTATCAATTTTACTCTACCGAGCCGCGCTATAATCGGCCGGGCACGACACATATTGTGCAACCATTGATCAGTTAGGTTTACCGAGCTCCACATGGCGGGTATGATTCTACGAGCCTAATGATGGTCGAGTATATTTTTACCGTGTCCTCTTTAAGGCCAGGTACAATATGATGATGATGATGCCCATAGAGGCGAATATTTTAAAAAACGTTTATGTATATATATGTATTATGTAATTTATATCAGTAGACCCCAGAGGAACTCAGATGTTACAGGTTGTATCTCCTTTATCTCTCTTTACATTATTGTTCTTGTTTATGCTTTCCTGCCTTACATACTCGCTACTTTATTCGTACTGACGTCCCTTTTTCCTGGGACGCTACACTTCATGCCCGCAGGTCCCGATTGATAGGTTGACAGTCCTCTTAGTAGGCTATCTGCTCAGCGAAGGTGTTGGTGCACTCCACTTGCTCTGGAGTTACCTATTTGGTCAGTATGATTTGGATATGTATTGATTGGTATGGCGGGGCCCTGTCCGATCTTATGATTTTATGTACTCTTAGAGGCTTGTAGACAAATGTCAGGTATATGGATACTTGTATGACCTTGTCGGCCTATGTTTTAAGTTTACAAATGGTCATGTCGGCCTTATAGGCCCGTATGTCACATATATAAGTTTGTATGTCATGTTGGGTCTTCATATGTTGAGTATTCCTTTATGTTTTATTCTTGTTATATCATGACGGCCCTTCCGGCCCTTTTACCCATGATGGTATGATAAGAAAGATATTTTACATTGGTACTCGGTTGAGTAAGGCACCGGATGCCCGTCGCGGCCTTTCGCTTTGGGTCGTGACATCTTTTCAACTTTGAAATCCGAGTCAAGGACGTATGGCGGAGGAAAGAATTCTTCAGGAGTGGCTCTGTTGTTGGTTGTTTGCTGCTCGGCTTAGACGAGAAAGCTTTTTTCCTTCTGTGGAACAGTTTTAGATGTTTTGGACATTTCTGTCTTTATGAACAAAGAAGAACGGGGATTAGGATGTTTGATGTATGAAAAATGGTTAGCAACGAAACTTGAAGATTTTCAGATGAAGAACTTGAAGAATGCAAAGAGATTTGAAGAGAGATTGAAAGTAATGTTTGGAAAAAATGAAAAAATGCTTATTTATGAGTTTCACGACGACTTTTCGAAATTACTAATGGCCGACCATCAACTGACACATATTAATGACCCGGGGAACTGCACCGACAGGACGTTTCGGTCACCTCTGTCACTTACGTCACGGTGATGACGTCATGATAAATTGGGGTAAAGATGGAATGCTCAATTCGTTTCTTGTCATTACACTCTAAAAAAGAGGGGACTATCTGTATATGGTTAAAATCGAGCTTACCCGATTTTACTAATTTACCGAGACCAATGTGAAGGATCGAAGATCGATCCCGAATAGATACCGAGGCACGAGGATAAGGTATCGAGTTCAAAATTCAATGTACCTATCAAGATCGAGGCCGGTAGTTATAAAATATTTATTTAAAAGTATACTGTCTCTAGAGATAGAAAGTCAGAATTGGATCTTTACTAAGAGGAACCAAATCTTGATCTTGAGAAGTTTCAAGAGAGGATGTTGTCATGTGTTGGAAGGATCATTCTAAAAAATATCTCGATCTTTCAATGGTGATTGATGATGCGTGATGTAGTTTGTATTCCTATTACCATTGTAGTATCGGTATCAACATTTAGCATTGGTGGGGTGTTCTTACAAAGTACAAAAGTTGTATTTATTATGAAAATGTCCAAACACTTTTTACTACTCGCAAATGGCTGCATAGCTTTCAAACTCAAACTAGTAATATTTTTTTATGTGAATTTAAATGTTATTAGTTTTTAAATTTTAATTATTCTTAATATTTAACTAATTAATGTTGCATATGAATTATAGATGTAGATGAAAGTGAAGATGTTAAGACTATCTTGTCACTAGCAGATTCAAATGTGTTTGATGAAGATGATGTGTTGGACATCTCATAAACATCATGAACGTTCTCTTGAATAGTTTGTTTTAAACTTTGACTTTTAATAAATGAAATATAGTTTTATTTTTTACTTTTTAGTGTTTATAATGATATATTGAAACAATATAAAAACTTATTAAGTTTTACAAATAATTCTCAATAAGATCTTTTTTAACTTTTAAATAATTATATTTTTAAGTCAGAACTTGAAGCTAAAATATAAAATTATACTTTTTTTAATAATGGGTCGGACCGAGGCCCTCAAAGGGCTGGGGTGAGCTGATCATTATAAGACCCATCAAAATGGTGGGCTAGCCCATCCGAACCTGTCAGTTATTAAAGCCCGCGAGGCTGGACCCGACCCATATTAACAGCTCTAGCTCAAATTGTTTCTTTAAACAGTGATCTTCATCCATATTTTAGTATCTTAGAATTATTAACTATAGTAATTGTTTTTCATGCAGTTTATAAATATTTATATCTTCAAAAATTATTTGAAGAATTTACGCTCGAATTCACATGGAAAATTGAGTGTTTCAATCTTGTTCTCTGAATCCCTTCACATAAATTATGTAGGGAGAGGATAAAGAATTAGGAGTAGTATAATTTGATTATTTTTAATCAGACTGTAAACTTATTTCAACACTCATTTCTCATTCAAAATTGACACAGCTTATGCTTCGCGGCAAAGTTAAACAATGAAATACCTTGTAATTTTAATCATCGTTCACTTAATTTAAGTTCCAAAAAAGAGATCAAACCTTTTTAGGGTTTAGCGGCAGTACGGGTACCACATCCACATAGATAGGGATGCGTGTCATTAGCAGGATACAAGGGTTAGGCTCTAATTGAAGTTGATGAACATGTGATTTGTGACTTTCAAGTTGTACTTTTTCGGAAATTTGTGGGCAAAAACAGTAGAAATTAAATTTTAATTTTCTCTCTACAAATACGGGACAGAGTATACATAGGAGAAATTAAGGACGGAATCGGCGGCGTATGTTGTGTCCTTAATCACATGATTGTATTGCTTTTCCCACTTTAATTATTGAGCTTCATTATCGTAGTTCAAAGTTTCATACATTAAATATTCTTTATTTGGGGTGGAGAGTAGAAATTTTTAATTTTTTCGTTGCGACATTATTATCCAAATTTCTTTAATAAGGATCAATCGTCTGGGGTGTCTGGAAAGGGGATAGATGAAAAAATTTTGGAGTATCAATTTAACAACAACATCAATCCAGTATTATCTTACTTAGTGAAGTATGAGAAGAATAGTATATACATAGACTTTATCTTACCTTGAAATAGAAAAGTTGTTGCTAAATAGACCATCGGCGTCCTTTCCTCCTACAAGAACTTCTCACTTTACTTTTAGAACGATTCGAACTCACAATCTTTCGAGTATCAATTCAATGTCCAATAATCTCCCTCAGAGTATTAATTGTTCTCTTTCCTATTCTGTTTTTGTTTGGTGCCCCTATCCTCAGATTGTCGGTGTAGGAATAATTTGAAGCTAATTATATTACCAATTAGTATATTTGTCTACGCTTTGCATTATAAAATTAATTCTTTTACAAATATAAAAATCATAAATTTAATAGAAGAAATAGAAAATACAAAAAAAATCATTATCGTATATAAAATGGAGGTACAGACATTTAATCCACACATTCAATCTAAAGTACTCTCCATTTGACCTTATATGAATATACTAATATTTATAATATCGAATTATTTTTTCTACTATATAAATTTCTCAAACTTTCCTCATCCCTGGTTGTCCCCTTTTCTCCTTCAAACATAAATCAGGATGATTTTATTGACAAATAACCTGTTGAAGTAAAAGACATTAAAACAAAAACATCTACAGATAATTTAATTTTCAACCTTGAGATGATGGGAATTCTAAAATTCAAAGGCTTAAAGTAACCTTTCTAACTTGCTCTTTTCTAACAAGGAGGTAAACAAATCATGCATAATGAATAATGATCCATAAATCATAATGAATGTTGTGATCAAAACGCACACGCAAGTATACGCGGTCGTCAAGTAATAAAGTGATTAAAAGTCGAATGTCGATCCCACGAGAACTTGTGATTAACTATTAACTAAATTAGATTATCCTAATTATCTATTAGACAAGAAGGGTTGCTCTGGTGGTAAGCAACCCCCCACTTCCAACCGAGAGGTTGTGAGTTCGAGTCTCCCCAAGAGTAAGGTGGGAAGCTCTTGGAGGGAAGGATGTCGGTGGTCTATTTGGAAACAGCCTCTCTACCCCAGGGTAGGGGTAAGGTCTGCGTACATACTACCCTCCCCAGACCCCACTAAGTGGGATTATACTGGGTTGTTATTGTTGTTGTTGTTGTTGTTGTAATTATCTATACAAAAATTAAACCTAGAAGTATTTGATTCTAAACTACTTAAAATAAATAAAACATAAATAATGAACTTTGGACAGAGAAAGAACAGAATTTTATGATATCAATATAATGAAAACGATCTAGGATTATGGGCTATCTAACATTCCTATTGTATTCTTCAATTGAATTGACTAACTAATTTATCTAGTTTATTGGTTGACAAGGTTAATATTGCTCGTAAGAATCTGTCGAGTTCTTACTCGCCTATTCAAGCTAACCTAACCCCTATGTGTTTATGGAGTTAGAATCAACAAGAACACATTTATAATTCCTATAAATCAACCAAGCAAGGCAATTAGGTATATGTCTATCCTAACTGCGAATCTGTTCCCCGATGCCCAGGTTCAAGAATTTGCTCTATTCAATCCTATATGCAATCTAGAATTCTCACTTTCGAGTTCAATTCAAGATTCGTAGATAGTAATTAATTGGTGATCAAGTAACCAAATAATTAAGTGCATGATTGAATAAATAAACTAATATAATAAACTAAGAAATTAAAATTAATATTTGAATAACAATAGTCATGAAATAACCACAACCCTAGAACGTGAAGTTTAGCTCCACATAGACATGGTAGCAAAATAAATATTCATACAAAGAAACATAAAAAGACTAAGTTGATGGAAGAAATGATGAAACCCGGCCTCCACGATGGCTCTGTGCTTGTGTTTTCCTCTCCAAAACGTCCTCATCCTCTTGCCTTCGTCTCCACGGCGGCTCTGTGCTTGTGACTTCATATAGGTTAAGTGAATTTTCCTCCAGGTTTCCAATTTTGCCCCTAACAAACCTTTTCTGGAACTGGGACTAGCGCGAACGCGCTAATGTTCGCGCTAGAGTTCGCGCTAGTCTCCTGACATTCTGCCTCCCGCTTCTGGACTAGCACGATCGCGCTAGACCTCGGGCTAGTTCAGCCATTTTTTCGTCCATTCTTTGTTTCGTCTTTGCGCGCACTCAACTCCGAGGAGTCTTTTTTGCTCTAATGCAACTCCAATCACAACTTTAAAGCATCACATAGGCTCACCACCCTACAATGTGTAAAATTCACAATTAGAGCCCATTTTTCATCATTTAACCATATTATAACATTGAAACATAATCAAGCGGAAGTATAAACAATCGTCAAATCACCTAGACTTAGCTTATTATCAACAAACATGGGTCTAATTTAAAGATACTAACAATGGTTGTTAAAATAAGTGTTGTAACTTTTAGTAAAGCATACCTATAGACTTTTGGACTATAGATAAGGGAGAAACTCAATAATAGCCAAATTTTAAAGTGGTCGTTCAAAAATAGCCAATTTCAAAAGTAATTGAAATTTAGCCACTTTTTATGTAAAGATAAATTTGATTGAAGACACTGTTCAAAAATCGGAAAAATATTTTTGGCATGATATACTAAAGTTCCCATATAATATACCGGTCCAGAATAATATACTGGATTATGGACCATCAGTGCTCCAGTCTCCAGTATTACCGGAGCCAGCAAAGTATACAGGTCTTGTAATATATCGGAGTGGCTATTCTTTATTAACTTAGTAAATACTGGCTATTTTTAAATGACCGGTCTGAAAATGGGCTAGACCGTGCAATTTTTATTATGGATAATGGTTGTATCATTTGATAGTAACTTTTGAATTTGGTAACCGATTGTCTCTTTACTAATATACATAAATTTTTATTTTTTTTGGTAATTAAAGTTTTTTCATTAATCACCAATGAAGTTGCATTACAAAACCACAGTCAAGCTTCTACTCGGCCGACTGTCTGAAAGCTAACATAATAACTACACTTACTGTCCTAACTGTCTAACTTCTACTATATTCTAAGGTGTTGCAATTGTTGCCTAATTCTAGGGGTGCCTCTAACATTATAGTTGTACACTATGTCTCTCAGTAGAACAGTATTACATCGAAAAGTCTTGTTGAATACTCTTGCATTCCTTTCCATCCAGATAGCATATGCAACTTCAGCTGTGACCATTTTAAAAATGGCTGCACGACATGTGCGTCCCTTGGCTTTGGCAATCAACCATTGTATTTTCTGGTTCCAACTGATACTAAGTAGGTATTGTTCCTGTAGCCAATTCATTACTCTTCCCCATAGATCCACAGTGACAGGGCATTCCGTGAACAGATGATCTCTTGTTTCAGGTTGGATTTGGCATAGAGTGCATTGTTGATCAATGCCCAATCCCCAGCTATGTAGTCTATCCTTTGTTGGTGGTCTGTCCTGTAGGAATAGCCACAGGTTGAACACTGCTTTTGGCCTGGCTTGGTTTTGTATGATTAAGTTCTTCCATGGGATTATTTTTATTTTTTTAAAAATAATTAAAGAAAAAGAATTGAGTGAATTTGCAAAAGAAAAAAAAAGAAGAGAAAATGATAAGTAAAAATGCTGACCTTAGAGAAATATTACGTCACCTTTTCTGTGTCCAATTTTATATATATACACTATATATAGTTTAAAACATGAACTTATAAATAATACATGATCTTATACTGCTTCAAGGAGATTTAAGTTGTATGAAGCAGAGCAATTTTATAGTTTTCCCAAGCACTTTAAAATTAATTTATTTTAATTAGCACAAAAGGCTTGTGAAGTAGCTATTAAGCATTTCAAGTCAAGTTAATAACTTGTCTGATGAAATAAAACTATCCGTTTATATGTCAAAAAATTTGAAGTCTAAAAAATATTAGGATATACTTGGAAAAAAAGTGTTTGATATATATGAAGATAAATTATGCTAAGTAAATAAATTTACCAAAGTCTAATTCGCATATTTTTTACTTGCCCACATACAATAACAACATATCAACATTTCATACAAGTGGTAAACAACTCAGTTCTAAACTAAAACTATATAGTAGTTAATTTGAAATACCTAAGATACATCATTGTGAAACTTCAAGATATATATATTCTAGTTATTGAAGATTAAAAAAAACCTAACTAATTAAAGAATGAGATTCAAATAAAATTTAAGAACATAAGTGAATAAGGAAAGAACCTAATACCGAGTCATTAGAACAGTTTTATATCCGAAAAGAGTTATGTTGTGATACTGTTGTCTCCGTTGCAATGGCCATAAAATGTACACAACACGAGAAAAAGAGCAACAATGATATAAACTCTTTAAAGTGAAAAATAAAATAAATAAAATAACAAAAATTTTAAACGAATCAAAGGAAACACCACTTTGAGAATTAGAATAAATTTATACTGGGTAGGGTACTCTCCAATATAACGATCGACATTTCAATTAGGACAACTTCTTTAGTGAAAATATACATCTGTTCTCTTTAGATTTGGTTATCTACGACTTTAATGATGGAATTGTAACGGTAGTTATAGCTGCACTTAAGTTGGGCCTCATTTTGTTTTAATATTTGAACCTATGTAGTGATTGCTTATTAGCAATAAGTGTCATTAATGAAGAATATGAGTGGAATATATTGAATTTATTATCAATAGAATTAGACAAAAAGCCAAAAAAAGAAAGATAAATGAACTTCTATACCATAGAGAGGTGCCACATCATCTTCATCTTGTCTATATATATATATATATATATATATACACTTTGGGCGGCTCTTGGCAGTTCTCTTTTGGTAAATTAATGGGCAGTGCTGCGCGGCATAAGCTCATTAAAAGAATTTTTTATTTTATTTTTAAAGTTCAAACCAAATATATTTGAATAGAGAAGTTTTATCTATCCTAATCCCACTATAGCTCTTGATAGTATGGCTCTTGGTTATTCCTTATTACATATCAAGTGGTATATGATTCAGCAAATAGGCTCAACTTATTCGTAGCGTATTTATATATAGTGAACTTATTGTACCTACTTTCGTCTTTTTCTTAATTACCCTAAATGATAAGAGTAATCTATTAGTGAAAGGACAAAGAGGAAAGGAAGAGGGTTTAACATGCATCTACATATATGGGAGATACCAGGAGAATTGGAGAATACCCCAACCCCACCCCACCCCACCCCCTCCAAAAAAAAAACATTTTCATTAAGTAGAGAATCAAAAGCATCATTTCAATAGTTTTAACTATTTTTTTTCTGTTGAAAATAAACAAATAGTTTCTGAAAACGCAAATTTCTTTTTGAAAAATAAGTGTTAATGTAAGAATTCATATAAATATTACAGTACATGTATTCATTTTTGAAGGGGGTAACAGACTCGAGTGTCGACAATAGGACGGTAGGGAAGAAAATAATAAACGATAGGACGATAGGGAAGAAAATAATACTTTTTCCATTTCAATTACGTGGGTTAGTAAGTTGAAGTTAAAGAGTTAGTACTAAATATCGAAAGAGAAAATTCTTATTTACTCAAACTAACAAACAAAAGAAAAGACGATAGCGTAGAAAATAGGAAAGTTTGGCATCCGAAGATCTTAGATATGTCATGTATGTGAAAGTTGAAGTTAAAGAGTCAGTATTAAATATCGAAAGATACATTGTTTTTTACACAAACTAACAAGTAAACGATGAGGAGATAGGGAAGAAAATAGGAAAGCGTGGCATTCAAAAATATTAGATTTTTAAATAAAAAAATAAAAAAATAAAAAAGAGAGAAAAGGAAAGCGCAGGCTGAAGCTGGTCCCATGTCATGAGACGAGAAATTGAAACGTCCATTTTGGTAGTGAGCAGTGACAGTTATCTAACAGCTCATGCGCGCTTCTCTTATGGCCCTTCTATATGATAGGTACGCCTCTTACTTGTCTCATTGTCCTTTAACTCACACAAATTTTCTTTTCTTGAATTAAGTTCAGACACCTTTCTATTTTTGTCCCTTTTTGGGCCGCATGGGTGAGTGTTCGGTCGATTTGGTTTCATTATTTGATTTTCAGTTTTATAAAAGTATTAATCGAAATCGAACTGAAATAAGTTCGATTTAATGTATTTTTTCTAATTTAGGTTCGATTATTTCATTTCGATTTTTGGTTTAAATATTATCATATTGAGGTCCTTTTATGTAATAATAGGACCGGTGAATTTTTTTTTCCAAAACTTCGAAATTGTTGGAAATATTGTGTTTATAAAAAAAATAGACTAAGCTTTGCATGCTATTATGGATCATAAAATTCAAACATCGTGTAATTATAACTCTGCGTGAAATCCTCCAGGTATCTATCATATATGCTATGAAAGTTTTAATAGAGTGAAAATCTATAAGATTGAGAAGTTGATGGACATATTAATTAGGTTAAGTCTCTGATAGATTGGACCTAATAATATTAATTTATTACCTATGTGCTTAGTCTATATATAATTTAAAGAACCTATATGCTAATAATTCATTTTTTTGGTGAAACCGAACTAAATAACTTAATATCCGAAAACCGAACCGAAAAACTGAAATTTTAAAATTTTAAACCGAAATCGACCGAACAAACGAATAACTAAAACCAAAATAAAAAAATATTCTGTTCGGTCGGTTTATTCGGTTCTGACTGAAATATGACCACCATAGCCGCAACAAAGCCAAAATCATTAGGGTGAAATTCAAAATAGTTAAATTACAAGTGGTAATTGAAAAATGGCCACAATTTTAAAAGTAATCGAAATTTAGCCATTTTTAATGTAAAATGAATCAGAACGAAAATAATGTTCAAAATCCAAAAATATCACCATAATATACTGAAATTCGAATTTTTTATATTTGTAAACTTCCAGCATAATATACTGGTCCAACATAATATACTGGTTCAGCATAATATGCTGGAAGTTCATAATACACCAATCTCCAGTATATTATGCTAGAACTTTCCGTGTTACAGCTAAATAATGGCTATTTTTAATAACTTTATAAACGTTGACTATTTCTAATTTTCAGTCCGAAAGCTAGCTAGTCGTGCTTCTTTCACAAAATCATTTTTGCTGAAACACATTATTTTAGGCCTTCTAACAAACTTTAAAGTATGAATGTGAAACTATCAGTGGCGATTCAGGATGTGAAGTTAATGAGTGCTCGATTGCCAAAAGCCTATCTCTAACACTAGTCACAAAATCATAGTCAAGGTATATTTTGGAGTAATTTCGTCTAATCAATTAAATTTTCTGTTCATAATCATCAAATCGATATGAATTCAATTAAGGTATTTTGACAAAGTCATATATTCTATATACACCATCAAAATTGGGTCTAAGATACTTTATATAATAATATAATATCCAAATTCACGAGATGCTTTGATATCTTGGTATACTATCTTCAACTACTAGCTTTTTAATTTCTTAAATAAAAACTTAAAGTAAGTAATTGGAGTATAATAATCAATTTAGAAAATAAATGGTTTTAAAAATTATTTTAAGATCAAATCAGCATAACTATAAACCCACTAATCAAAGTAATTACGGAAGAAATGCAAATATGATGGATAAAAGATTCTTAGGTATTACAATGCAAACCTACCTTCAGAACTATTTTCGCATAAGTTAGATAATTATTAATTAGTTTTTGTTTTTATTCATGTATGAACTTAATTTTTTAAGGAGCGAAAAAAGAAGAGAAATATAAATATTATTTGGCCAAATTCAACCTTAATGGGTGCTAATGTACCAATTATACTAAATTTGTAAGGAATCTCTACATAATTATTAGAGTTTCAACTTAAGTTGGTGTCCGCCCATGGAAACTATGGATTGATACAGGCACATGTATATTGCAGCAGGGATACCTCATCGCATTTGAATATGTTTCTCCCCCTTACTTTTTCCCATTTATATGCCTTATTACTTGGCTTCCAAATGGGGTTTTGATCAATATTGTCCCTTATTTTTTAGGGTAAATCTATTTTGGTCGAGCATATTTAATCTTTTAAGTATACTAAAGTAGAGCATCTTTAGTCTAACTTACATAATATGTTCAAAAACTAACGATGTTACCCAACTTTGATTCATGAAGCAAATCTTATGCTCTGAATCAAAACGTTTCCTCTTCTTTTATTGGAAAACACAAATTATTACTTTAATTTCTTATTTTTAGATAATGTCTTCTAAAATTTTGGACCTAGATATCCCCTTTTGTACCAGTTTTCAATGGGAAAATAATACTGTATAACCGCTTTAAAAATAATAACCAAAAATATATAAAATTTGTATACTTTTGTATATATATATATATATATATATATATATATATATATATATTATATTTGTATGTTAATTTACAAAATTTTAATTACTTTTTCGGCTACGAAATGTAAATTATTTCTAGCGCGAGCTAAGAGTGATATTACAACCTAGTTATTCGTTTGCTTCAATAATATGCCTAGAAGTGATCCTGTCTGCTCTATTTTCTTTTAAAATTTTAACTTTTCTTTTTGAAAAAATCAACGGAATTTTTTAAAAGTAAAAGTTTCAACCTCAAAATCTCAAATTTATCAGCTTTATACTATTAGTGGATGTTGGTTTATAAAATCTTTTCGATAAGTAATTAGAAAAATAGTGGGGTGTTGGTTTATAAAATATTTTCAATAAGTAAATTAAAAAGACGGTGAGTCCGAAACCAATCCCGAATTTCTTTTACTGTTGGTCTTCTTTACAGTGTCACATCAGTAACACGAGGTAGTGATGTTAGTTTTTGAACACATTGTGCCAGTAAGACGGTGCTCCACTTTAGCATGCTTAAAGGACTAAGTATGCAAGGTTATATTTACAACAACAACAACAACAACTACCCAGTATATTCCCACCAGGTGGGAGTCTGGGGAGGGTAATATGTAGACAAGCCTTACCCCTACCCGAAAGGGCAGGGAGGCTGTTTCCAATCGACCCTCGGCGTATAGGACAAAAGGAAAAACAGCTGTAAAACAAAACAAAAACAGAAAGCATTAGTGACTCCCGCAGAAAATAGTGAAAATAATTAACTAAAAATAAGAAACATACATACAATCGCAGGCAATAAAATCGTGCAGTAACTACCATAACTAACAGCCACAGGAGGGCACACGCTAACACACAAATCGTCTATGAGAAAACCTACTGACGTGCGAAGGACTCTAGTAGCCTCTAACCTACAACCCTGATTCTGGACCTCCAGACGCTCCTATCAAGAGTCATGTCCTCGGAAACTTGCATTCTAATCATGTCCTGCCCAATCACCTCTGCCCAATACTTCTTAGGCCTCCCTCTACCTCGCCGACCGCCAACAATCTCCAGCCTCTCGCAGCTCCTTACCGGGGCATCCGGACCCCTCCTCCGAACGTGTCCGAACCACCTCAGTCTCGCTTCTCGCATCTTCTCATCCACTGGGGCCACCCCTACCTTCTCTCTGATAACTTCGTTCTTAATCCTATCTAGTCTGGTGTGCCCGCACATCCACCTAAGCATCCTCATCTCTGCAACCTTCATTCTTTGAACATGGGAGTTTTTCACGGGCCAGCACTCCGTCCCATACAGCATAGCAGGTCTAACCACGGCTCTATAGAATTTCCCCTTGAGTTTGTGTGGAACTTTTTTGTCACACACGACCCCTGAGGCGAGCCTCCATTTTGCCCACCCGGCTCCAATACGATTGGTGACGTCCCCGTCAATCTCTCCGTCCCCCTGAATCACAGACCCAAGATATTGGACATTGTCCCTCTTGGCAATGGCCTGGGAACCAATCATCACGTCCCTGCCTACCTCGCTCGGCTCCGCGCCAATCTTGCACTCCAGGTATTCCGTCTTGGATCTGCTTATTTTGAAACCTTTAGACTCGAGAATCTGTCTCCATACCTCTAACCTCTCACTGACGCCAACCCTCGTCTCGTCAATCAATACAATATTATCAGCAAAAAGCATACACCACGGCACATCCCCTTGGATATGTCGGGTTAGAGCATCTATCACTAAGGCAAACAGGAGGGGGCTCAGAGCTGATCCTTGATGTAACCCCATGACCACAGGAAAATGGTCTGATTCACCACCCACCGTCCTAACCCTAGTCTTAGCACCATCGTACATGTCCTTGATTACTCTGATATAGGCTTCCGGCACGCTCTTCGCCTCCAAGCACCTCCATAGCACCTCCCTTGGTACCTTGTCATACGCCTTCTCCAAGTCAATGAGCAACATGTGGAGGTCCTTCTTCTTATCCCTGAATTGCTCCGCCAGCCGCCTGACTAGGTGGATAGCCTCTGTGGTGGAGCGGCCCGGCGTGAAACCGAACTGGTTCCCGGCTATAGAAGTCACCTCCCTCACAAGCGCCTCGATCACCCTCTCCCAAACCTTCATCGTGTGACTTATTAATTTGATACCCCTATAGTTGTTGCAGCACTGGATGTCCCCTTTGTTCTTGTACAAGGGCACCACTGTACTCCACCTCCACTCCTCCGGCATCCTCCTGGTCCTGAAGATAACATTGAACAACCTAGAGAGCCACTCCCCTCCAGATTTACCCATGTACTTCTAGAACTCCACCGGGATCTCGTCCGGCCCGGTCGCTCGACCCCTACTCATCCTACGCAAAGCCCCCATGACCTCTTCCACCCTAATGCGCCTGCAGTACCCAAGGTCTCTATGCCGCTCTGAATGCCCCAACTCCCCTAACTCTATGATACGGTCCCCCTCCTCGTTAAAAGGTCCCGAAAGTATGCCTGCCATCTCTGTTTGATTTGAGCTTCCCCCATCAGGACTCTACCATCCTCGTCCTTGATACACCTAACTTGATCTAGATCGCGTGCCTTCCTTTCCCTTGCTTTAGCTAACCGGAATAACTTCTTATCCCCGCCTTTCTCCCCTAGTTCCTCATACATGCGGCCGAATGCCGCGTTTTTAGCTTCCGAGACTGCCATCTTCGCTTCTTTTCTCGCCTCCTTGTAGATCGCCCTGTTCGCCCTCCGTTCCTCCTCGCTAGAACTCCCTGCCAACCTAGCGAACGCTGCCTTCTTCACCTCTACTTTTTCCTTGACTACATCGTTCCACCACCAATCGCCCTGGTGCCTGCCTGAATAGCCCTTGACTACCCCGAGCACGTCCCTTGCTACCTCCCTAACCAAGTTCGCCGTCGCTGACCACATAGCGTCCGCTTTCCCAGAACTTCTCCAAGCTCCGCCCTCAACTAGCCTCCTTTCCATCTCCTGTGCTTTCTCCTTAGTCAAGGCACCCCATCTAATCCGCGATTTGCCCCGAATGCCCCTCTTCTTCCTCTTCACCCAGAGACCGACATCCATCACTAGGAGTTTATGAAGAGTTGTGAGAGACTCTCCTGGGATAACCTTGCAGTCCTTGCACAAACCTCTATCGCTCCTTCTGGTGAGGATGAAATCAATCTGAGTCCTCAACACCGAGCTCTTGAAGGTGACCAAATGCTCCTCCCTCTTTTGAAATGCCGAGTTCGCAATCAGAAGCTCGGAAGCCCTGGCGAAATCAAGGTTATATTTGAGAGATCAAAATAGACCTACCCTCAAAGATAAGAGACAGTAGTGGCCAAAAACTGTCAAACTCTAATATAAGCTGTGGTTTATAGTCAGCGAGAAGTTAAATTTAGTTTCTTCCGAGAGTTTTGACTAGTTCTAAATTCATTAAAGTACGTTAGTTTGAGAACCTAAAATATGTAATCAAATTCATGACAATGAGAATTGAACCCACACCTATTTCTATGAGCTAAGAATTGGAAATTTCAGGGGATACTCAGTTTAATTGAAGAAAATTTTTGAGGAGATACATAGCTTATTGCATGTTCCAATACCCAAATTTGACCGAATTCCTCAAGAATTCTCTCCTCTGAACTGCTTTTGGGCTTCTTCTCCTTTAAAAGGATAATTTGTTACACTAAGTTCTTGCTATGTACGAGGTCCAGAGAAAGGCTGGACCACAAGAGTGTATAGTACGCGGCCTTATCCTACATTTCTGCAAGAGACTGTTTCCACAGCTCAAACCCATGACCTCCTAATCACATGACAAACAACTTTACCAGTTAAGCCAAGACTCCCTTTCAGCTTCTTTCTATTCTTTGGAACTAAAAATGACATCCTCTACATGCGCCCAAAAGCAAGAATCCTGAGAGAGCTAACAGCTTTGTTTCTCCCATCAACCATTCTATCTTCGTTCAATAGTTTCTCTAATAATTTGTAGTCTTTGCTGCCTTTCATTCGCCATATCAAACGGCTTAACAGTCCTATAGTTTGTCCCTGCATACAGCCATTGAATTAGACAAGATACCTGCTCTTTTTTTGTGGCTTTTTCTCTACATCTGCAGCCATTCTTTTCTAGCACTCGGTGAGGTTTAGAGAAGCTCGACACTTTCTTCTTTGTTTTCTACCTCAACTCTGCTTCCTGAACTCCCTTCTTAAAAATGCCAGACACCTTCATTCACTGTGACTTTGTTGAACGACTCAAAATAAGTCATATCTTTTTCATTTCATTAGCTTCTTGTCGGGATAAAATGCAATAATTTTCTTTTAAGAAAAAAACTTCCACCCTTTTCTCCAAAATTTCGAGATAACTCATGTGCTACTATGCTGCTATTGGATATACATATGCATGAAGTTAAGAAAAGAAATAGAAGAGATATTTGAGGACAATATAAATAGTTTTTGAGATGCTGTTCGGACATCAGTGTTATCATCATCTTTAATAGGGTCAATTGGCCAGGAAGCTTCTAGCTTTTATCAGTCTGTTATATGCTTTCTGAAAATTGGTTTCCTATTCATTTCCTTTAGGTAATGGTCAGCTGCCTTGCTTGCCATTTAGGGATTAACTTGTATAAGCTCTCCATCAAATCCAATTTCTGCTAGCTGTAAAATAATCCCTGCTTGAAGGTGATCCACTCTGGAATCACTCAGAGCTGTGAAGCACCTATGTCTCACCTACACTTGAGATATTCTAGTACCTGCTCATGCATCATAGAATTAATCAAGAAAGATGTCTCTGGGCAACTCAAAACAAAGTTTCCGAACTGATTCAGGCTCCTCAAAGGAAGAACAGTCTGATTCTGTGCGCAGATGGCTTGTAATTACAAGAGGAACAGAATCAGCAAAGTTGTTATCAGATGGAATAAATATCTGTGGAGTGGATCTTAGTTTGAGACTACGTGTAGGAAAGCATGAATTCCATGTATAACATTATGATATGACTAGTCGGAAGACATTGCCACCAAGAGGGACGAACCAAAAGTGAAGCAGGGGGACACTAATTGAACATTTGGGGAATGTTGTCAAACAAGGTGAAAAGTAGATGGGACTCAAACTGCTGAACTGCAGTCAAGCAGAATGCACGAAGCATTACCAATATGACTAAAATAAACTGCTCCCTAAGCCTAAATTAACACGTCAAAATCAAGACTTCACAAAATGAAATCCTTATCCTTACTGGTTACACTGAACTACAAGTTCACTATCTGTCAATTTCAATAGAATCAATGTTGGAAATGCATTACTTTTGTTGTCTTCAAATATTCTCTGAATACTGGAATGATCTTACTCTACAGAGAGCATAATTATGACAGCTTTTACAGGTTACAAATACAAACAAACAAAGAAACAAGCTCACAGTTTGATCTTGACTCTTCAGAACACTGTTGGGACAAAATGTGACATATAGTTACTGGGAGACCACATAATACATGTTATCACCTTTACACTAGCTCTTTTTATTTCTTGGGTATATCATGGTCAACAGGCGTAGCGAAACTGATGAAAAAACCTAAATTACGCACACGGTAGATAGAAACCTCAAGAACATGAAACTGAAACTCACATGCCCCCCAATTATACAGACAGAAGAGAGCAGGGATACCTGTTGTTTGAGAGAAAATAACTCATCCAGTAGGGAGGCAGAAAGGGGTACCACTGTTTTATACAATGAAACTGTATATGGCTAACCTGCTTTAGCTACTCAAAACAGGTAACAACATCAATCTTCACTATCAGAGCTGGCCTCACAACTATAATCGCTACCATCGTCCTCAATATCAAGCTGCACATGCCGAACCTGTATTGGCTCGGGCATTCTTGGCAGTCCTGGAGGAGGTACTGGTCGTGCTGGCGCTTCCTCCACTTTTGGAGGAAGTGGAAGAGAATCCACTGGAGGGAGAGCAATTGGGTCACCAGGCTTCCACCCAGGTGGAAGAAGTGGGAGGTTAGTGGGCAACTCGACAGGCATACCAGGTTTCCATCCAGATGGATATTTGGAGGGATGAGGCCTGGAATTGCTGAAAGATTGGTAATATCTGCTGAAGGTTCAATGAGCGGCTCAATGATATTCTCTTTGTCATCATCTGTTTTAGGTAAACCAACATTGAGATTGGCAAAATTATATAATTGAGATGCACGCATTTGCTCGTCCTGTGGAGCAGGTGGGAGTGCTCCCCCAAAGAGGAGCCTGTCCAGCACCAAATTCAGGTGGTGCAAAAGTAGTGTAGCTTATCCTATGAGCATATGACAATATGTCAGATAATTTCAACTGAGTTGCCACAGTTGAATATCATTTTCCAACTTCACCCGTTTAGGACGGCAATAATCAGAGTAATTGTCAACAAGATTGTCAAGAACACGCTCAGCTCCTTTGAGTTTATTGGCGAAAGCAAGAATTGCAGAATCATTTGACCTAATTTCACGGGTGACTTTTTGCTTCTCATCTTGAAGATCAAGAATTTCTTGCAATTCGGCAACTGCTTCAAACAGCTGTGTCTGAAGAGAAGTAAACACAGAAAGGATTTCTTTTGAGGATGATGGGTAGGAATCTTGAGGAACCGGTGATGCAGAAGGCAGAAATGAAGGGAAAGAGCCTCGAAAAGCACTAAGCCAATGAGATCGGTTAGGTCATAGGTGAGACTTCAAAGAGTCTTGAAGAAAGAGATGACATTTGAATGAGGAGACTGAGCTCTAGAGAGAGGTGGGAGTAGAGGAAGCAGCGTTGATGAGGTGGTAGTGGTAGTTAATATATTTGCCTGTTGATGGGGTTGAAGATGTTGCGACACTTGTGAGGAGAACTTAGGAGGAGCGGTTGGGTTTTGAAGAGAAGGTGAACTGGGAGTTGGCAGGCCAAGCCGGGCCGGCGATTGCAAAAGTTGGTGTTGAACATTCTGTAACATCTTCAAACACCACGGTTGAAAAACTAGAAATGGTAAAAAACAAAACATATGGTCAACAAAAATTTTTAGCGATGAAACACAATATTAATATACTACTGAAAGAACAATTCCTTTTCCAAGAGAGAGTTAGAGAGGAATAAGCACACACCTATGAAAGGGGAGAAGACTTCCAAAATTCAAACATTCTTTTTTGTGAAAGGTAACGGCGAAAATTCAAACTATTACATTAATAAATTGAATACGTAAAATTGTTCATTGAACAAATATATAAATGATTCAATTAGCATGAAACAGAAACTTTAGGACTGCGCAAAGGACAATGAGAAAAGAAAGAATATAAGAAACCAATTGGAGAACATCAACTAGCACTAAAAAGAACCAACAGAAAAATGCGAAAAACTGATCTAGTAATATATACCCAAAGAGTACAACATTTTTAGTATCAATACTCAATTTCCTAGACAATTCACTAGCATAAGATTCTTGCCCACAAAAAAAATTAATCAAGGCATTTCAAAGGCAAATTGTGTAGCATACCCTTACTAAACCTAGAATCCAATAAGATCAACCACTGGAAGCAAATGCAGAAAGCAGTGCATGACCCACCAAGTTTGAAACATTACTCAACACAACATAAAGATACTTGTGAGTGTCTATGGGAAACAGACTCTATTCTCACAAGTAGAACGTATGCGTACACACCAATCTCCCAAACCATATAGTGTAGGATAATACTAGGTATGTTTGTTGTTGTTAACATTCAGATACTTAAACTATAACTAACAAATGACATGACTCCTGAAACAAAAAGCGACATAGCAATTTCAAAAGCTAAAAACAAGTTGCTGATGACTTGCACAAAAGTTTTAGAAACTGGGAACAGTCGGAAAATGGAAACCAAATAAAAATAAAAGAAGAAAATAATGGGGCGTACCGTGGTTTTTGAAGAAAATGGACGAATTAATTGTTTACAGGCTATTCTTTCAGCGAGAACACAGAGGAGGAGAGAGAAAACTTGGGCGAAGATCTGAAAGACGGGTTGATATAAGCGATGATATTGGGCTAACTACTACTTTTGAAACGAGATATATGGTGGGATTTTGGCCCAGTGTGACACCGTATCCGCCTAATTAGTAAGAAAATAACCCTAATTATGAATATTAGCACCAAATAGCTAAAAAATATATATCACAATAATATATATATATATATATATATATATATATATATATATATATATATATATATATATATATCATAATCTTTTCTTCTTCCTTGTAGTATATCAATATTAAAATTTTATTTTCCTTAATTGTATATCTAAAATAGGAAATCATATATATGGTCATTAAACATTTATTGTTGCCTTTAATCAATATATATTACAACAAAAAATAATTATATTATTTGTATATCGCGGTGTATAACACATAAAATGTATATCAAATATTTATTTTTATTATTTTTATATTAAAACTTTATTTATTCCTATAATTTATTTGCTATTTTTATATTTAAAAACTTGCTCTAAACTTGTTATAGCAAAATTTTATTTTCTTTCTTTGATTAATAAAAAAAATAGAAGTAAGTTTATTCGAAATGAATTCACTATCTTAAAATTGGTTAGCACGATCTGATTCTATATTAACCTTTTATTGCCTTATCTAACAACCTACATCACCATATACAATATGATTTTATATATATATATATATATATATATATATATATATATATATATATATATATATATATATATATATATATATATATATATATATATATATATATATATATATATATATATATATATATATATATATATATACCATCTCACCATCTCAATCACACATTTTTTTAACAATTAAAAAAAAGAATAGGTAAGAATAAGAAGAAGAAAATTGGAGTCTGCTAAAAAATACAAATCAAACCGAAAAAGCAACAATCGAATGAAAGACAAGAAGAAAATTAGATAAAAAGCAAAAAAATTTTCAGATAAGTACTCTTTCAAATCGATTGTAAGTTAGTTTTAATTTGTTTCTTTAATCTTTAATATATTTTCACATGATTTTAACTTAAAATTGAGGGTTTCCATTGGAGAAATTAGGTGTTTTGGTGTTTGTAAATTTGTTGATTTCCTTGCCCATATTGTTTTGTGATTGTTGTTTGGGTGAGGAAGAGTATTAAAGCGCGAAGGGTGACGCAGTTTATTATTTTGGTAAGTGAGTGTTAAAGCACGAAGGGTGATTTCGTGTATGATATTTATGAGAGAGTGTTAATACACGAAGGGTGATGTCATGCCGTACGATATACTATTCTGTGCCTTTATATGATTGATAAATGAATGAAGGATCATTTATGTCATAATTATGTAAGGTAAAAGCATGAATTTATATTGATTTTGTGATGAGGATGAGAGTAAAAGTACAAAGGGCGATGTCGTGCACTTATCTTTGATTTCTTGACTTTTACTGATGATTGGGTTATGGTGTTATTTACATTTAAATATTGGTTTTTGTTGCTAATTTTTGTTCCCCGCAGCATGACTCCCCTTTCCTATCTTTTATTGTACAGTTTTGCCTTTATTTTCTGTTGTATGTGACTTAACTGCATATATTTATTTGGTAATCTGGTCCTAGCCTCATTATTACTTTTCGGGATTAGGCTAGGCGCTTACATGCACATAGGGTCGGTTGTGTTGATACTACACTTTGCACTGTATGCACATCCCGGTATGGGAGAATACGGGTCGTAGCTTTAGGTTGCATCCTTCAATCCATTCGGAGATCCGAGGTAGTTCTACAGGAATCCGCAGGCCTTGGCGTATTCCCCTATCCTTTCATTCTGTTTCTTTTATGTAATTCAGAGATAGTGTTGTAGTAAATCTTTCGGACCTTTATCTGTAGTATTTCTAGACAGACTGTGAAATTGTGACACCAGCTCTGGGTAGTTTATGTGTGGATTGGTATTGATATCTTTATTCAAATATTGCATTTTAGTCTTCCGCTTATTAATTTCCGTTGTTTATTTAATGTTGGTTATTAATAGTTAAAGGATTAAAATTGAAAAAAGATAAACAATTCAAATGGTCGGCTTGCCTATATTTCTTTATTAGGCACCATCACAACTCACGAGAGTGAGAAATCCGGGTCGTGACAAGTTGGTATTAGAGTTCTAGGTTACATAGGTCTCACAATTCACGAACAAGCTTAGTAGAGTCTGAGGGATCGGTAGGGAGACGTCTGTATTTATCCTAGAGGCTACAGAGTTAGAAAAAACTTCATATCTATTATATCCTATCGTGCAGTTTAGTTTCTCAATGCTAATTGAATCTCTACTATATTTTTTTGCATATGGCGAGAACACGTGCTTCGTCATCCACTGATCAGCAGCCCGAGTCTCCACCAGTAGCTCCTACGAGGGGCAGAGGGCGAGGCTGAAGCCGTGCCAGAGACCGAGGTAGGGGTAGAGCTTAGCCCAGAGCAGCAGCACCGACGGTGGATCCTCAAGTTGAGTTTGATGATGAGGTTCCGGCCCAGTCAATTTCGGTGGGCCCAGCTCAGGTCCTCGAAGGGTTCATTGCTACCCCAGTACTCTAGGATTCTCTGGTCCGTCTTGTGGGCTTTAAAGAGAGTGTCACTTGGGCACACTTTCTTCCTGTAGCACCAGCCGTTTCTCAGGTTGGAGGAGAAGCTCAGACTCCTACTGCCCGTACTCCGGAGCAGATGGCTCCCCAGTTTCAGACTCCAGCATCTCAGCCAATTGGAGCAGTTTAGCCGGTTGTAGTAGCTTAGACTGGTGATGTGGCAACTATGCCTCCTGATGTCTTGTGGAGATTGGACAGGTTCACCAAGCTCTTCACTACCACTTTTAGCGGTGCATCTTCTAAGGGTCCCCAGGGTTATCTAGAGAGCTACTATAAGGTTCTCAGAAACATGGGGATAGTGGAGACCAATAGGGTTGACTTTGCTACTTTTTGTTATCTGGATCCGCCAAGACTTGGTGGATATATTATTGTTTGGCTAGACTAGTTGGGTCACCAGATTTGACTTGGGATCAGTTCTCTCAACTATTTCTGGAGAAGTTTCTTCTTGTCACTCAGAGGGAGATCTATCGGAGGCAGTTTGAGCATCTCCAGCAGGAATCTGTGACTGTTATTCAATACGAGACCATGTTTATTGATTGATTTAGCCCATCATTCTCTTCTTATACTTCCCACTGAGAGAGAGAGTGTGTGATGAAGTTCATTGAGGGACTCATTCAACCTATTCAACTTCAGATGTATAAGGAGACGGGGAGCGAGATTTCCTTTCAAGATGCAGCCAATGTAGCCAGGAGGGTTGAGATGGTTTTATCGGGGGGGGGGGGGGGGGAGGTCTGACAAGAACCCTCGTCGTTCAGGCAGATTCAGTAGTGCCTCGTTTGGAGGTAGGGATTCATATGGTAGAGGCCATCCTCCTAGGCCTTTTCAGTCATCACTTCAGGTTTTTCATAGTGCTTGAGATGGTCGTGGTTCCCATATGTAGTATTCCGATCAGTAGACTTATAGTGCACCACTAGCTCCTATTAATGCACCGCTGCTCTAGAGTTTTTGGGTGGTCATTAGGGTAAGCAGTCTCAGCAGCTCAGGGATTGTTATACTTGTGGTGATATGGGTCATACTGCAAGATTTTTCCCTCGCGCATCGAGCAATTCTCAGCATCAGGGTTTTCGTGCCATAGCTTAGGCACCAAGTGTTCCACAGCCTGCTCAACCAGCTAGAGGTGGAGGTAGATGTTCTGGAGGTGACGGTAGAGGTATTAGAGTTGGAGGTCAGGCCACTAGAGGTGGAGGCCAGCCAGCAGCAGGCCGTCCCAGAGGTATAGTTCAGGGTGGTGGCGCCCAACCCCGATATTATGCTCTTCTAGCCAGGCCTGAGGCTGAGGCTTCCAATGCAGTTATCGTAGGTACTATTCTGGTTTGTAGTAGAGATGCTTCAGTTCTATTTGATTCAGGATCTACGTACTCCTAGTTGTCTTATTTTGCACTGTATCTGGTTATGCCTAGTGATTTCCTTGAGTGCCCATGTATATGTATCTATACCGGTGGGCGATTCTATTGTGGTTGATCATGTCCATCGTTCATGTACAGTTGTGATTGAGGGTCTTGAGACCCGATTAGACTCATTACTTTTGGACATGGTTGATTCTGATGTCATATTGGGATGGATTGGTTATCCCCTTACCACGCTATCTTGGACTCATATGCCAAGACTGTGACCTCAGCCTTGACGGAGTTGCCTCGTTTAGAGTGAAAAGGGACTCCTGGTCATTCTACCCGTAGTGTTATCTCATATGTGAAGGTTGGGCGTATGGTCGAGAAAGAGTGTTTGGCCTATTTGGCTTATGTTCGTGATTCTAGTGCTGAGGTTCCTTTTATGGATTCTGTGCCTGTTGTTCGTGAGTTTCCTGAGGTTTATCCTTTAGACCTGTCGGGTATGCCACTCGACAGGGATATTGACTTCTGCATTGACTTGGCTTCAGGCAGTCAGCCAATTTCTATTCTGCCGTATCGTATGGCCCCGCCTGAGTTGAAAGAATTAAAAGAGCAGTTGCAAGACTTTCTTGATAAGGGATTTATTATACCTAGTGTCTCGCCTTGGGGTGCACAGGTGTTATTTGATAAGAAGAAGGACGGATCGATGAGGATGTGTAGAGATTACCGGCAGCTGAACAAGGTTACAATCAAGAATAAGTATCCATTGTCCAAGACTAGTGATTTGTTTGATCAGCTTCAGGGTGACAAGGTATTTTCGAAGATTGATTTGAGATCTGGCTACAATCAGTGGAGAATTAGGGCATCCGATGTCCCTAAGACAGCTTTCTGCACACGGTACGGGCATTATAAGTTCTTGGTGATCTCATTCAGGTTGACAAATTCCCTAGAAACTTTTATGGATTTGATGAACCGAGTGTTCAATCCTTAATTGGATTCATTTGTGATAGTCTTTATTGATGATATTTTGATCTATTCCTATAGTCGGAAGAAGCATGAGCAACATCTGGGAGTGGTTCTTCAGACTTTGAGAGACAGCCAGTTGTATACTAAGTTTTTGAAATGTGAGTTCTGGTTGAGTTCTGTTGCGTTCTTGGGTCATGTTGTATAAGTAGAGGGTATTCAGGTAGATCCGAAGAAGATAGAGGTAGTCAAGGACTAGCCTAGACCCACATCAACTACAGATATCCGGAGTTTCTTGGGTTTGACAGGCTATTATTGTCAGTTTGTGGAAGGATTTTCATCTATTGCAGCCCCGATGACCAGGTTGACCCAGAAGGGTGCCTAGTTTAGGTGGTCGGACAAGTGTGAGGCGAGCTTTCAGAAGCTCAAGACAACTTTGACTATGACGCTAGTGCTGGTTTTGCATACAGATTCAGGGCCATATACAGTTATTATAACGCATCTCGTATTGGACTTGGTGCGGTGTTGATGCAGGATGGCAAGGTCATTGCATATGCTTCGCGGCAGTTGAAGATTCATGAAAAGAACTATCTAGTACATGATTTGGAGTTAGCATCCATTGTTCACACATTGAATATTTGGAGACATTATGGTGTTCACGGATCACAAGAGTTTGCAATGCTTGTTCAAGTAGAAGGAGCTAAATTTGAGGCAGAGAAGGTGGTTAGAGCTATTTAAGGACTATGATATCACCATTTTATATCATTCGGGAAAAGACAATGTGGTAACCGATGTTTCGAGTAGAAACTCAGCTAGTATAGGCGGTATTGCTTATATTCCAATCAGCGAGAGATCGCTTGCTTTGGATGTTCAGGCTTTGGCCAATCAGTTCGTGAGGTTGGATGTTTCTGAGCCCAGTCGTGTTTTAGCTTGCACAGTTGCTCGTTCTTCTTTATTGGAGCATTTATGAGATCGACAGTATGATGATCCTCATTTGTGTGTCCTTAGGGACACGGGGCAACACGGTAGTGCCAAGCAGGTTACATTAGGAGATGATGGAGTTTTGAGGCTATATGGTTGCGTTTGTGTGACTAATGTGGATGGGCTCCGAGAGTTAATTTTAGAGGAGGCACGTAGTTCCTGTTACTCTATTCCTCCAGGCGCCGCTAAGATGTATCAGGATGTGCGGCAACATTATTGGTGGAGGAGGATAAAGAAGTATATTGTTGCATATGTGGCTCGGTATTGGAATTGTCATCAGGTAAAGTACGAGCATCAAAGACCTGGTAGTTTGTTCTAGAAGATTGAGATTCGTGAGTGAAAGTGGGAGCGTATCACTATGGACTTTGTTGTTGGACTCCCACATACTTAGAGGAAGTTCGATGCAGTGTGGGTTATTGTTGATAGGCTGACCAAGTCAGCACATTTCAGTCCTGTGGTGGTCTCCTATTCTTCCGAGAGGTTAGTTGAGATCTATATCCGCGATATAGTTCGTATTCATAATGTGCTTGTGTCTATTATTTCGGACTGTGGTACGCAGTTTATCTCACGTTTCTAGAAAGCAGATCAGCGGAAGCTGGGCACACGAGTGGAGTTGAGCATGTCATTTAATCCTAAGAAGGACGGGCGGTCTGAGCGTACTATTCAGATTTTGAAGGATATTCTCCGAGCTTGTTTCATTGACTTTGGAGGCTCGTGGGATCAGTTTTTGCCTTTAGCGGAGTTTGCCTATAACAACAGTTACCAGTCAATTATTCAGATGGCTCCTTATAATGCTTTATATAGTAGGCAGTGTCGGTTGGATGGTTTGAGACGGGAGAGGCTCGATTTTTGGGTACAGATCTAGTACAGGATGCCTTAGACAGTATCAGGATTATTCAGGATAGGCTTCGTACAGCTTAGTCCAGGCAAAAGAGTTATGTCAATCGTAAAGTTTGTGATTGACATCCATGGTCGGTGAGCTGCTTCGGGTGTCGCCTATGAAGGGCGTGATGAGATTTGAAAAGAAAAGCAAGCTTAGCCCTAAGTTCATTGGCCCGTTTGAGATTCTTGATAGAGTGGGAGAGGTGGCTTATAGACTTCTGTTGTCTCCGAGCTTATCAGTCGTGCATCCAGTGTTTCATGTGTCCATGCTTCGGAAGTATCACGGTGATCCATCCCATGTGTTAGATTTCAGCACTGTCCGGTTGGACAAGGACTTGTCTTATGAGGTGGAGCCGGTAGCTATTCTAGACCAACAGGTTTGTTTGTTGAGATCGAAGAGTTTCCCTTCTGTTCGTGTTCAGTGGAGAGGTCAGCCTGCTGAGGCATCGACCTGGGAGTACGAGTTCGATACGCGAAGCCGTTATCCCCGTCTTTTCTCTGACTAAGGTAGTTTCTTCTTATGTTCGTTTGAGGAAGAACAGTTGTTTTAGAGGTGGATAATATGATGACCCGAAAGGTCATTACTTGTTTTAGAAATAATTCTATGTTCCGAGGCCTAAAAACCTCCCATTTGTCTCACCTTGATTTGCCTGCACAGTCCGTATGCGTATTCGAAAAGTCATTATGTGAAAATCTGTAAAAATGGTGAATTTTGCTTTTAAAATGAATTTAGGTTGACTTTGGTCAATATTTTAGGTAAACGGACCAGGACTCATGATTTGACAATCCTGAAGGTTCCGTAGGAAAATATGAGACTTAGGAATATGCCAGGAATCGAATTCTGAGGTCCCAAGCCCGAGAAATCAATTTTTTAAGAAAATTATTTTCTGGAATATATATGAGTTTTTGGAAATGAAATATATTTAAATTCGATGTTATCGGTCCTGTATTCTGGTTCCAGATCCCGGTACAGGTATTTTATGTGATTTAAGTTGATCCTGTAAAATTTGATAAGAAACAAAGGTCATTTGATGTGATTCGGAATCTTAGTTGAAAATTTTTAAACTTTGAAAGTTCTCGAGATTTTCTTCGATTTTGATGTTAAATTCATAGTTATTGATGTTATTTTGATGATTAGATCGCACAAGCAAGTTCGTATGATATTTTTGGACTTGCGTGCATGTTTGGTTTTAAGCTCTGATGGCTCGGGTGAGTTTTAGATAGGCCACAAACTAAAATTTGGACTTACGATTTGCTGATATGTTACAGGTCTGCAGGCTTCGCAATGCGAAGTCTGGCTCATAAATGCGAGCCCGCAAATGCGAAGATGACCTGGTTTTCTTGGGTCACAAATGCGACATGTTTATAGCAAATGCGATATTGCAATGCTAATGTCCCTCGCAAATGCGAAAAGCACCGAAATTCTTTAGTGTCTCAAATGCGACAATATCTTCGCATTTGCGAAGTAAACAGGTTCTGATATGTTCGCAATTGCGAATCCTTGTCACAATTGCGACATCTGCAACCTGCAAAATCATAACTTAGACGCATTCTAACCATTTTTCAACCCATTAAAATTGCCAAGGTAAGGGTCGAGTCTAACTAGGCGAAGTAGTAACGAGGCTAGGACAAGACACCTATAAATAAATCTGTGCAGTATACCAATATATACACCAAAAATTACAACTAAGGGAACAATGTAAGAAATATTGGGCATGGGACATGCTAGGGGGATTACAAGACAAAGAAATCACACAGAAATGAGAATATGCTAAATCAATATACCTTTAACAGATAGAAACAAGTAAACATGGGTAAGGAAAGTGCACGTCATCGTCCTTCGTATTTTTACTCTCAACTTCACCATAAGAAACAATAGAAATGGTATGGCATCACCCTTCGTGCATTAACTCTCTCATAACATGGCACGGCATCACCCTTCATGCATTATCACTCACAGAACATGGCATAGCATCACCCTTCGTGCATTATCACTCGCTCACAAAATATTGCATGACATCAACCTTTGTGCTTTAATACTCTCCCTCACTGAAACAATGAACAATAACAACAGACAAATAGAAATATCAAGAACCAGTTTTACTTCAACGTTTAGTTCCACAATACCAACCTCAACTTTGAGTCAATACTCAAATCAATATCAAATTCTGTAAAACATGATAAGAGTTGCTCAACATAACGAATATCTAGTCTAAGCATGAACAATATGATCAAAGAATACAACAGTTACAAGAATAAGGCTCACTCGCATGTTATGACTTGACAACAACACATAGGTGCTCATCATCACCTATACGTTGTATTCAACATCCAAACACATAGCAAATATGCAAATAATACATAATCCCTCAAGTCAAAGTTAACCACGATACTTATCTCGCTCCAACGGCCAAACTCAAAGCTCAATCACAGCTTTTCTCTTCACACAAACCTCCATACCAATAGAATCTAGCAAATTACCAACCAAATAATTCAAATTAACCTTAGGAACTACCCATGATTGCAAAGAATTTAATTTAGGCTATTTTTGAAAAAGTCAACGCCCGGGCCCGCTTGATCAAAATCCAAAATTTGGACCAAAATTCGATTACTCATTCACCCCCGAGCCCGGTTATATAATTAATTTTAGAATCTGATCTCGATTTGAGATCTAAATCCCTAATTTATCAAATTCCCAGTTTCTATCAAAAACCCCCAATTTTACCATGAAAATCTTAGATTTTTGGTTGAATCGTATAAAAAGTAATGAAAGATTGAAAGTAATTAGTTTAAGATCACTTACCAATGATTTGGGGAAGAAATGTTCTTTGGAAAATCGCTTCTTGTAGTTTAGGTTTCAAAATTTTGGGAAATGAATAAAAAATTATGTTTAAGTCATTTTTTGTTCAGTTGCAGGTATCAAATTTTGCGAATAAAATTTCGCATCTGCGAATAAACAATGTTTTTGCAATTTCCATAAATGGTTCGCATTTGCAAATGAACAATATTTTTGCAATTGCCATAAAAGGTTCGCAATTACGAATGAACAACTGTGTGGCACCAGAAACCAACAAAACCCAAACTTCTCCAAAATGCTCCAAAACCACCCTGAAACTCATCCGGAACCTCCCGGTCACAAATCATATATGAATTTCAATCATAAAACACGCTACCGACCTGCTCGCGCACTCAAATACTGAAAAGAGGTCGTCTTAATCCGATATTGACCATGATCAAACTCCTAAATTTCTTAACTTTACTAGTCTCTCAACCAAAGATCCAAAAGTACATACAAGCCGGGGACTCCAAACAAAAAGTGCACACCAATGTAAAAATATCATTCGAACTTGCTCGCGATCAAATGGCCAAAATAACACCTATAACTACGAATTGAACGCCAAATCAAATAAAATTTTCAAGAAAGTTTTGAAATCTCTATTTTTTCAACTGGATGTCTGAATCGCGTCAAACCAATTTCGTTTCTCACCAAATTTCACAACCAAGTTATAAATTTTAACATCAATAATTTCTTAAAAGCAAATAAATTTTAAGACTTCCAAATTTCAACAAAAATTCATAAATCGGGCTAGGGACCTTCGAATTTGATTCGGGATATACGCTCAGGTCTTATATTTCGGTACAGACTTATTGGAATGTTAAAAATAAGAGTACGGGTCCGTTTACTAAAAATATTGACCGAAGTCAACTCAAATGGAGTTTTTGAGTAAAATTTCTTATTTTTATCAACTTTCAACATAAAAGCTTTTCCAAAATACGTCCGAATTGTGCACACAAATCCATAAGGGTAAAAATGAGATGTTAAGGCTTAAAAGCATAGAATTAAATTCTAAAACATAAGATGACATTTCGGGTTATCACACTAATATTAAAGGACTTGCTTAACTTGTATAAGTTGCATATCGTTGTCATGTGAATTCCTTGAAAATTTACCAATAACTAAAATATTCAAGAGATATCCTCCCTTTTTTTTCTTTTTCTTTTTTTATTCTTTTGCAATTGCCTTGTTTTCTAATATACAGGGTAGTTTAATTTTAGAAAAAAAATCATCTATCCTCCATCTATCATGACTAGTTATGTTGCAGACTTCAACTCTGTCAAATATAATATGCATTTTGCCAATATGTGTAATCGTTTCTTGGAAATATTCTAATTCACTTTCTCTCTGTTTGGTGAATTATCACTGCCTTCTGAAAATTACACATTGCTCTATTAATTGTGTTCTCTTCTTTATTTGCATTATATAATGTGCATTTTGCCACATCATTTGACTTTCTTTGTGTAATATTATATTACCACTGGCTTTTAATAATTTAGCAGTAGAAGATAATAGTGTACATATCTAGTACTTTCTATTTTCATTTTTATTTTATATAATAATATTGGTCTAAGACGAGCTTATATAAAGCAACATGATTCATATAGATGACTCAAACTTGCTTGAGATTGTGTCACCGTTATAGTTGTATCTTCTCATCATTTCTCAGAAATATAATTCAGAGATAGTAAGCTTGTTCACTAAGCTCAAATAATGAAACAAGTTTATCTGTAATAAGCATAGTTGGAATAGACAAGAGGGGTTGCTTTGATGGTAAGCAACCCCCACTTCCAACCGAGAGGTTGTGAGTTCGAGTCTCCCCAAGAGCAAGGTGGAAAGTTCTTGGAGGGAAGGATGCCGGGGGTCTATTTGGAAACAGCCTCTCTACCCAAGGGTAGGGGTAAGGTCTGCGTACACACTACCCTCCCCAGACCCCACTAAGTGGGATTATACTGGATTGTTGTTGTTGTTGTTGTAAGCATAGTTGGAATGCCCGGCCAAGGAAAGACAACATTTGCACAATTTTTTCAATAAAAATGAAAAAAGTGACAAGGCATTTTGATAAAAGATTATGGCTCTGTGTATCTGATGATCTCATGGTGGAAAGACTTGTAAATGAGATGTTCCAATCTGTTACACAGACCAAGTAGTGCCTTAACTTCTGAGCGATCCAAGTCATAGCAACAACGTGTATCTAGCCTCGCATGGTGTAAACTTCTTGCTCAGTTAATAGGGACTAGGGAGGCTATAGTAAAGAAACTGCATGCAAGGATACCTTAAGAGGCAAAGATATTTGCTCGTGCTCGATGATGTATGGAATGAGAATCAAGACAAATGGGACCAATTTACGCGAACTGGAGATAGGATAGAAGATGCACACTTGACAACTGCCCATAGTGGCACAAGATTGCGCACATACCTATTGTTCAGATTAACTACCAGAGTGTAACTCCACGCTGAAGTACTGCACAAATCTGTGAGTAACTACCTTTCCTCTATGTCATCTTCTTCTTAGTCATTGTTGTAATTGATTTTGAAGTACTACTGCCATACAACTTTTATTACATGCGTTAATTTTTTTTCTCGAAATTGCTACAGTTCTGGAAAATATGCATACATGTGCCTCCTCCACTCTTAATCCTTATACTGTTCCCTTGTGATTTGATTATTTTCCATTTTGTAACAAGTCAATCCATATCAAATTTGTGTATTCAGCGAACATATCTATTCTAGGTATCGATCCAATTTTATTGGATGTCCCCGGACAAGTGATCTAATCTATAGGGAGTTCTTTTCTGCAATCTACCGAACCATGACACCAGGCATAGATGCTCACAAGATCTTGTTGTACTATAATGAGTTCATGTTTTCGAAAAAGAAAACTCTTGCTAAAGTCCTTTCTCATTTGAGTATAATTCATCTTAGCACAGCAAATACTGATGCTTGTGGATGTTTTGCAAGATTTATGATTCTCAGGAAGTCATTAGATGAGGCTACAGTTGAAGAGTAGTATTCGTACAAGCCAAATTGCAGGTATTGACCCAAAAAATGGCAGGACTCCAAACATGTTCATATATTGAAATGACTTCTTGTTTTATCGATGCATTGAATGTAATTTGATTTCGGCAATGATAATGATATGAGTTGAGCTTAAAAATATGAATGAGGATTCATATTGCCGACCCAAACTTCTTTGGGACTGGGCGTAGTTGTTATTGTTGTTTGTTAGTCTATGTAATTTGATTCGCTCGCTTATTTCCTTCTTGCCTTCCACAAATGCTCGTCCTATTCATGTCTGACATTTGGTGGTTGCGACATGTCGTTTGCCTTTAGCCAATGGAAACGAGAACAAGGAGTTTGTTGGGTTTATTATCTTTCTGAGAAACGAATTGCAAAGTGAACTTTGCTGTTTACAATTGAATGAACTCAAAATAGGCAACAAAAGTCTGCTACTGTAATAACATATACTAACATTCAGTTATTTCCATGCAAGATGATTCCTAAATTGCCAATAAACAATCAAGAGAACAAAAGTCTGCTACTATAATAACATATACTAACATTCAGCTATTTCCATACAAGATGATTCCTAAATTGCCAATAAACAATCAAGAGAATAGCCAGAAGATACACAAGTTTTGCTTTTCCAGACTTTGTTTTACTATCAAAACATAAACATCAAGAACAAAAGTAAATGCCTATGAATATCCAAGCATATGAATATACATTCTCGGTTCTCTTCTCATAAGCAATGGCAGGAACAGGTGAATGGCGGTTCATCAGCCAAGATGGACACTTACAAAACAGCCTTCCACCACCAATGACTCCTAGCCTTCTCGACCACCACGGAGACGATAAATGATGCGTCCTTTAGTGGAATCATACCGACTTACTTCAATTTTGACTCTGTCTCCTGGTAGCAATCGTATGAAATTCTTTCGTATCTTCCCAGAAATGTATCCCAGAACCACATCTGCGTTATCCAACTTGACCCTAAACATGCCATTAGGGAGAGACTCGGTAATGGAACCTTCATGAGTCCATTTCTGTTCCTGTGAGAGACACTGAATGCTGGTACCACTTCTGGAATTGGTGAATGAATGATTCTTTTTCTTTGACTGTTGCTGTGTTTTAACCAAAAGACCCTTGGCTTGTTTCATTAACTTTGCCTGCTTGCTGACAAACACAGGGTGTGGCAGTGCTAATGAGTTAGAGGTTTTACAGGACGTTGGAGTTGGAGAACAAGCTGCCATGGCAGGAGCAGGACTCCACCATGAGAGAGATGCCATAGTAGCGAGATCTAGTCTATGGCGCACGATCACGAACCCCGAAACAGAAGCGATCTGAAAACAGCCAAAAGACAACACAGCTACACTAAGATTTAAAAGAATGTACGAAAACAAAAAATTAGACAAATAATGAACTTTGTTTAGTCTTTTACAGTGATAAACAAACTTAAACCAGCACTACTGAGGCATTTTCCCTGAGAAACCAAGTTAAAATAAGACGACAGTATGAATGTAAACCACAAATTAGACAAACACTGAACTTCGTTAGTCTTTTAGAGTAAACTGGAAGCCTTCTTTCACCCCTTCGCTACTTTTCTGAAACAAAATTTGAATCAATTATCTGCAAACGGAAATAATAAAAATAATATGCCACTTCACTATTCATTGACACTAACATTCTGCATAAATTAAGGACAAAGAGGAAGTTATATTTTATTCTTTCTTCTTTTTCCTCTTTATTTCTGACTCAATTCATCTCCTCTTCTTCTTCTCCTTCTTCAAGTACCTTCAGGTCTTCCCATCAACTCCCAACTGCCATTACAGCTGGCAGTCTACCACCTTACAAGTCGAGTAAACAATTCATATTTTCTTCTATTCTTGTTTCATTTGTAAATAAGTTTTCTTTAGGTTTCCTCCTCGTGTTTCTATGATCTCTTTTTGTTCTGCTGCTGCTATTTCTCTTTTTTCTCCTCTTCGTCTTTCCTCCTCGTCTAGCTTTATTATCCCATTATGTCATCCCACTCAGACAACTTCAATTTAGCTCCCACGGTCCAACTTCCAATCATCATTGCAGCTTAAAAGTCCCACGCCGAACGATACTAGTGCTTTGTTAATCTCCCTCCCTTTTTGTCCTCGTCTTCCTTTGTCAAATTTCTATCCCAAACACACATTTGATGGGTGCCAATTGGGGCGAGGGAGGAGAAAAGTAAACGACAAAGATAAAAAAAATAGAAGGCTAGAACGAAGAAATAGAAACAATAGAAGGCAACGAAACACACTGAGTGTTAAGTGGGTATTTTACCTTAGTTAAAATGATGTCATTTGAAAAATAACAAAAGTGTGAAGCTTGAGAGTGGACACCGAAGACGCCACAAAATAGAGTCACCAAGCTAAAGTATGAAGGCCGTTTTTCACTTCATTATTCTTAACTCAACGTCATTGGCTAAATATTTTCATCTCCTTACATGTCGAAGTTACTTTGGCACATAGAATTTTATGAGCTACGCCCCTTGAATACAACCAAGTTGGTTTAGAACATCAGATGTAACATTGTAGAAAATCACATTTCATCAAAAATCACCTATGCTTCACCATTAATACATATTGAAACAAACAAATTCTAGCTCCCCTGCACCGTTATCTAGAGTAAATATTATCATCTCAGCTTGTACTACCGTCAGAACTTCCAAGAGCGGTTAGGAAGTGGCAGCTCCCTAACATTTCATGTTTATATTTTTCAATTTTCACCTTTCAAATTTCTAAAGCATTTAAGTTATACATTGACACTATCAATAATTTCAGTACATAAATCATATAATCATTTCTAAAAGATTTTGATATTCATAGTCGTTCATTTTAAGCATAAATCCAGTAACCTGATAAATAAACTAAAATTGCAAAATATCAAATGAAGAGAGAGAGAGAGAGAGAGAGAGAGAGAGAGAGAGAGAGAGAGAGAGAGAGAGAGACAGAGAGAGAGAGTGCCTACAACTCAATCACGCCGGAGAAATCACTGCCGATGAAAAAGGGCCAGCAAGTAGTACCAACTTTGCCGGAGAAGACGAGCGAAATTTGACACTTCAAGAAACTTGAGGCAAAGGGGTAAAGCAAAGTGAAGCTCTTGCCTTAGCCGGTTAGCCCCAATATTTAAGGCGCAAAAAATATAAATTACTACTATATCAGTATATATAATATATGTAATTTATATTTATATACTTTATAATAAAATATTTTAAATTTTAGTATTTTATTAAAATTTAATCGAGGTAGAATTGTATAAGTTAATAAAAAAAAAATTTCTCTTGCTAAATTAAATAATATATTTATCTTCTCGTTAATTCTATTTTTCTTTCTTTTTTCATATGTTTTTTTACTATTTTGCTTTTTAATTTCAATTCAGATTCTCTAAATTAGCTATTCATTTTCGTCATATTTGATTGAACCACATATCAGAAAGAAAATATTTTTATATTTCATCTTTTTAACTAAGAAATTCCCGGAGATAAGTGTCGTAAGGTTCAAAACACGATGGATAACATGCTTAACCCTTTTACCATTTTTACTTAATGTTATATTTTGTATAGGGGAGCGTTCAACACCATATAATGTGCGCCTAGCCCACACATTATACGTTGCTCTTTCATCACTAGATCAAATGCATATAGAATTCTTTCGTTGCAATATTTATAGATTTTATGAAAGAAATTTTAGGGAATTTTTATATATTTTAGATTTAAGCCACCAATTCCATTGAGCCGTCCTGATTAATGATTAACATATATTTATAGATCATTTCCTCATGAATATGTTGTTCAACCAGCTTCATTCACATTTGGTAACTAAAATAACTCATTAACTGATTGTTATCTTATCTTAATTGAAACTCTATAAAACTTGATTGAGAATTTCAGGGGTGAACATGCGTCTCAAGTAGAAAACTAAAAGATTCTTTTTATCCCTCCAAAAGAAAAAAAATAATATCTCTTATTGTATTTATTTATTTATTAGGCTTTTTATTTATAATATTTATTTTAAGTCTCAATTAATTCGAATTCGCATTGAAAAATTTCATGAAGTATAGTGTTTCTTGCCAAAGTTCCTCTATTATTACAGTTTAAACCCGAAACCTCTGGATACTTGCCGGCCACCACAATTATACAATATCGTTTATGACTGCTCTATTTCTTTAAAAGAAGAAATGGTCTAATTTACATCTTGATTACTCATTTAAACTAATTTAAAATTAACAAAAATATGAGTAAACTCACTAATTGTGGCATTTTTTTCCTCAAAAATGACCAATAAAAAAGCCAATATACTTCATTTTATTTTAATCTCAAGTTGGCAAAATTTGAATTTATCATCATTAGATTATCTTCTTTTTTTAAAGAAAGGGGTTGATTGGTATACGTACTAAAGTTGCTGGTTCGAGACGTGAAAACAGTCTTTAGCAAAAGTTCAGAGTAAGGCTATATATAAAACCTTTGTGGCCCTTTCCTAAATTTCGGGCATAGCGGAAGCTTAGTGCACCGGACTATCCATTAAAAAGCAAATGCTTTACAATGATTTGATAGTTCTAGAGATCTAATGAATCTTCTTTGATTGATGTTGGAGTACTTTTTTTCTATTCCTCTGTTTAAAGTTAAAATATAAAAATTACAATGCCTGATCGGGACTTATCTTTCCACAATGCTTACATTAAGCAACTGGTTTGTTAGACCAAAATCTAAAACAAAATTGATAAGACCAGCTTGAAAAGGTCCTATAAAACAAAATCTTTGAAAAATAAAAGAACATAACACGGAAACCACAAGATTCTCATTATTTCCTGTAGATAGGGCCATATAGGTAAGTACTAAAAAAGAACACATTGCCAGTGTTAGAATTCTGGTTGTTACAAAGAACTCTCTGATGTGTAGTCAAGATTTAAATTTATCATACTTTCATCAAATTTATTTTGACTAAAGAACTTACCCCAACTCTTATGACAATAAGGTAGCAGTAACCCAAAAGAGTCTGAAGCATAAAGAATATCAATGTCTTCTACAGTTCTCAGCTCTTGATACCATTGTTAACATGCTCGAAACTAGGGGTGGCAATTTGAGCCCAAACCCATTTAAGCTGTTCAACCAGCTCAAGGTTGGGTCGGTCCCATTTGACACCCCTACCCGGAACCAAGAACCACAACCATTCTTAATCTGATCAAACATGCTCCCTTTGCTATAAAAGAACATCAAGAACATTGCAACTCCAACCTCTTTAGACTTTGTTACAGATGCTCAACTCAAGCTTGTACAATACTATGTTTTATCAATTTAAGCCACACCGAGAAGTGTCTTCTCTACAATGTCTAACATGCCTCCTCAACGCCCTTGCTATAGAAGAGGAAAAGGGAATAGTCTATTTGATGTTGTCCATATGAACACTTAAATAGAATTTGAGAGGGTTATATCCATCTTTAGTTCTCGTCTTTGTTGGGAGACCAAATTCTTCCATGACAGCTGCTGTATCGAGCTACAACAAACGTTTACATGAATGAATAAAAACCAATGAGAAATAGAGAACTTTGGTTTCTCACAGCTGAAGAGCAGGAATTACCGAAAGAGTACGTCTTATCTTTCCCCGCTTCAATGACGTGTCATCTTTTTGCTGCTTCATCCACCCAGAGCAGTAATGATCTGGGTGTCCCCTGCAAATAAAAAAATATAAAACATTGCAGCCAAGTACAGATGTTATTACACAATAGACATTCAAAGTTTCATATTTTCAGGAGCATAATAATTGAAACATCGAGTGAATACACCAGTCCTACATAAGTTGATTTTAAAAGATTATTAAGATAACAAGTACGTGCAGCAGTGGCTTAAGGCGTGTTTGGTATGAAGGGAAGTGTTTTCCACTCGCATTTTCCTGGAAAATAAGTGGTTTCTTACTTACTTTCCGGTGTTTGGTAAGTATGTAGAAAATATTGCCCCAAGAGCATTTATATACAATCTAGGCTGAAATAATAAAAACACAGTACTCTCTCTCTATTGGAAACAGTCTCTCTGCCCTTTCGGGTAGGGGTAAGGCTCGTCTACGTATTACCATCCCCAGACCCCACCTGGTGGGAGTATACTGGGTAGTTGTTGTTGTTGTTGTACAGTACTCTCTCTCTGCTGGAGTGGAAGTCCAACATACAAATACCTCTTATAAACACCATTTCATGATAGAATCCAGGGAGGAATACAGAAGATAAGGATCAGATCACCTTGCATCATAATAACTGTTATAATCAGAGCTGCTGCCATCTTCTGCATTTATTTAATATGAACAGGGAAAATGAATTTATAAGAATTATGTTAACTTGTTATCATAAATAAGCCAAAAAGGAGAAAATACTTAAAGCAAGCTCTTGCCATTTAAGATGACAGAGGATTATATTATTCCATGTGACAATTTGCAAGAAAAGGGTAAGTGCCAAAAAATAAATCAAGTGGAGATGCACGTAAATGAAAAACATTGCAATCAACACTCACATATGTTCTTCTCATACCAATCTTTTCCTTTTCAATCCCGATACCCAACAGATAAATTTGTAACCTACATGCTTTCAGAAGGTCTAAAGAAAAGTGAAACAGTTCTAACACAACAACCACCACCCAACCAAACTTGCCTTGCGACTCACTAATTTAACCACTAGACACTCAAAAATGTAAGAACAAGACTTTTTTTCAGTTTAAGGTTTTAAAGAATATCCAGGTTCTGCAAAAGGATATTTATAGACCGGACCAGCTAGTCGATCTAAATTTAATGATAAAACCAAGTTGCTCCAGGGCATTGGCCTAATGGTAAGAGCATAGCTTGTGATGCGTCAGGCAAAAAACCTGGTATTTAAGAGGAGAAGTGTAGAAGGGTGGGGCCCATTATTCACCGAGTTCCAACCGGTGCGCAACTGTCCTTCAGAGATTTCTGACTTATCAAGCCTATAGAACAGGAGAAATGGTGGATCTATACGCTCCTTCTCCTACCATGGTTTCCTGTTTATTCTTGCATCACTTCTGCTGTCATGTATTCTTGGCGTCACGCTACCCTTAATTTGGATTCCAAAACACAACTTTATTGCTCATAATTTTCTCCAACTTCCAAATTAAAGCTATGCTATCTATTCATAATGAGGGTATGTACAGTTTCTTCTACTTCTAGTAATTTTTCTTCTTTTTTTAATTGTTAGAGGGTTTAGGAGTCCAAAAAATACACTCTTGTCTTGTTTGATAAACTAATTAGAGTAAGATGTTTTAGCAGTACGAGTATTAATCAAAGATCGAGAGAGGCTACAATGAAGGGCAGAAAATCAATGGCATAAGAAGAAAAATTGAAATGTACCTTGGTTGAAACCAGAGGAGCTCTTTCACCGGGAATTTTAACAGCAGGCAAATAACTGAAACCGGAAGCAATTAAAGACATCTTTGGTAAAGCTCCATCTAAAAATTCTAGAAGTTTCTGAAGTTTAGGAAGTAGCACTGCATGAGTATATGATATTTTTTCCCAAGCATGAGCATTTAATATGTTAACCTAAACTGAGGAAAGAGCTCAATCAACATTACAGAATTATTAACCAAGCAACCAGTGGGAAGCCAGCACCAACTTGGCTTAGGAAACACTTTTGCCCATATACTTTTCATCGCTGAAGAAACCCTGCTCCCACCCATTGTATCTCCATGCAAGACTTGATTAAGGAGTCTTGAATTGGCCTATACAGACAAGAGAGGTTGCTCTGATGGTAAGCAACCCCCACTTCCAACCGAGAGGTTATGAGTTCGAGTCTCGCAAAGAGCAAGGTGGGAAGTTCTTGAAGGTAAGGATGCCGGGGCTCTATTTGAAAACAGCCTCTCTACCCAAAGGTAGGGGTAAGATCTGTGTACACAATACCCTCCCCAAACCCCACTATTTGGAAACAGCCTTTCCCCTTTAAAAGAAGACAAAGACTGTCTTAGCATTATATGCAGATTTGACAATCTTGCTTGGCCATCATACCTACTACTAATGGACAAAATCACCAATCCAAAATGACTCAATATCAGGCTACATCCTGCTATAAAGCAAGCAAAAATATCTCTCTTATCTTCTCTTACTTCTTTGTGTAGTTCCCTTTTTTGCATATTTTTATGGAGTGGAGTGGCATAAGAGATCCTTATGAAAAAGAAGCAATACTTACTGCTACTTCTATTACTAGTTCTCAGGATTTATCAACCAAAAGGCAAAGATAATTATGCTTGTGCAAATACTACACTGTTAGGAATATTCATAAGGCTATCCACCCATATACCGTCGAAGAAACATCTCAGTCAAAAATGTAAAATTTGCTTAGCAGAAAAAAAATTTCCAGAGTACAAACGTCATTATGCTGTTTCAACAGTATAAAGTGAATTACCGTTCTTTGCTTTCAACCTACACTTCTGTCCATGGAGAAATTTGATTCTAAGAGTGTTGAATTGTTACACATCGGAGGGATTTTAGGTCCTTGGTCTCCTTATATGGCTTGGGGAATCCTCACCTCATAAACTAGCTTTTGGGGTTGAGTTAGGCCCAAGGTCCATTCTTTTCATGGTATCAGAGCCAGACTCTTCCCAATTATTTTGTGTTGTCCACGCTCCAGAGATCTGGGCGTGAGGGGGTGTTGAGTTGTCCCAAATCGGAGGGATTTGAGGTCCTTGGTCTCCTTATATGACTTGGGTAATGCTCACCTCATAAGCTAGCTTTTGAGGTTGAGTTAGGCCCAATGTCCATTCTTTTCACAAAGTAAACGAGATCATGCGGAAGATTGTCAAGCACCTAAAAGATTACTCGATCGGTAATAAGATCAATGAATAAAGTTTCTGCCAGAACCTTTCAGGCTCAGAGTTTAATGGTGTTGCAGAAACCAAGATACAAGAGTTGAAATTCTGTTCCTGTAGAATTTGTGAAGTGCTCATTTGAAGCATGGCATGTATTTGTAATCGGCATTTTAAGAGGAGTCAATTTTTCACCAACTACCCAATTTCCCTCATCATGATTGAGCTTCATTAACCAAGTAAGGAAGCCAGTCGTCACTTTCAATGCACACCATATCTTCCTAGAGAAAGTAGAGACATACCTCTAACATGATAACCCAACAAGGTTGTTCATTCACATCTCCTGCTTCAACAAGAAAACTTCAGTGTTCAAAATATATTAAACTGCTATGCATTAATGCAAAGATAAAGAACAGGGTCAGATAATTAAAAGCATCATACCCCATCCACTCCTGTCCGCAGCATCACGACACTTTACTCTAAACTTGGATGAGTGGCTATCAACTTCGCTAACAGTTTGAATCGGTTTCGCTACAAGTGAGGAACTGATCTCAACCGAATTGCACTCAAGAGAAAAGAGCTTGAGTAATTCTTTATGAAATGATTGAATGAAGAGCCCGCACAGAGAACAATGATTAAAGAAGAGGAACAGCTATCTGACACTTCTGAAGCAAAACAATTTGCTCAAGATGTGTTGGAAGCTCACCGAAGCCCTTTTGAAACTTTAGAGCAACATGTAAGGTTAATATTGATCAGAATTATAACAACAACAACAACCTAGTATACCAACCCAGTATAATCCCACTTAGTGGGGTCTGGGGAGGTTAGTGTGTACGCAGACCTTATACCTACCCTTGGTAGAGGCGCTGTTTCCAAATAGACCCCGGCATCCTTCTCTCCAAGAATTTCCCACCTTGCTCTTGGGGAGACTCGAACTCACAACCTCTCGGTTGGAAGTGGGGGTTGCTTACTATCAAAGCAACTCTTCTTGTCAAAATCATTTCTTTGTTGTAACTTTCTATAAATCATTTCTTGTTGTAACGATAAGAAGACAATCATTTTATGTTTACACATTTGATAAATATTCAGCATTATTTATTCAATGTGCTGGGGTTTTTGAAATTTCTTAATTTATGAAAACATATATAACATGTACTTTACTTTGTTCCGTTATGCTTACATCAGGAAAATAGAAAGAACTTTAACCTTTCAGTTTAATATGATGTTCAAGTACTTGAGATGCATCAGTTCTTGCTTAATTGTTTTCTTTTTTTAGTAATGGTACTGTCCGGGCCAGTTTGAGCATACCTCGACCAGTTTCACTAGGTACCTGTTATCTACCACGAACACAAGTACCGGATAACTCTGTCTACCAATGCTTAGACAGATGGGACAAAATAACCTAGCTGTTATGAAATAATATAAAGACAAGAACAATAATGCAAGAATAAGAACAATATAGAGAGAGAATAGGGAGAGAGAGAAGTATTCTTATTAATACTTGGGGTGATTTACAATGGGGTAAGACCCCTCTATTTATAGGAAGAGGAATGACTTAGCTTCAAGCTAAAACTCTTAGACATTCACTCTAAATAGACTTCTATTTTATAACACTCCCCCTTGAATGTCTATTCAATAATGTGCCTCATAAAACCTTAAAACCAAAACCCATTGGGAAAAATTAAAGAAAGGAAATAGAGTACACATGTTTGAATATGCGCCTATTGGTTGCCTCGTTAAAAACCTTGCAAGGAAAACCCAGTGGGACAAAACCTTGTAAGGGAAAAAGAGTGCAACGCGCATTAACTCCCCCTAATGAGTACATCAATTTATATCCTTGAGCATTTGCATTCCAATCTTGTGCATCATCTTCAAAACGATCTTTGATAGAGATTTGATAAATAAATCAACCATATTGACTTAAATAAATATTCCGCACTTTTGAAATCATCATTCTTGATAGATATGAACATCTTCATATAATGTCGTGGAACAACTCTTCAATATCTCCATAGATGCATTCTCAATGCCATCATGCTTATAGTTATAGCAAGATTCATATGTACACAAATTGTACTAAGGATGTGGTACTTCAGGACCAAGAATTGCATATGCTTCAAGCAACTTAAATCTTTCAAGTTAAGTCATATAAGCCATATAATAGACTTTAGATGCATATCAAGTTTTCCATGTCATGCTAGACAAATAAGATATCGAAAACTGACTATACATACCTTTGACTTTATACTTTCAAGCATTTGAACTATAGGTTCAAAACTACATGTCTTTCATATGGAATCAATTCTTCTTGAATTGTATCTCTTCCATTTAGTTACTTTCTTTGGGTCAGCAAATGCGTATAGCATGCTTTGCAATATGTTGCAATTGAATTATCCCTTTTATGAACTTCAGGTTCATATCATGATATTCGGGGATATACATATACAAATGATAATTCATCCCATGTAACCTTTTCTCAAGTGTTTATCATGTCTCCCCCTCATGTTAGAAAAGCTAACTTGTTTCCTCAACTTTGGGAAATCATCTTTGTGCATTATCATGTCAATATACACGGCACATTAATAATAAGATGAGATTATTTGGTTCCTGACCTTGAACCACTTGTGAGGGGAGAATATACTCTCGTATACAACTTATATCAAACTGATATATATAACTTTGTTCTCATAAGAAATAGTTTAGCTATTAAGTGGAAGCACTCAATAATTATCTTGCTAAACCAACTTTGATATAAACCAACTTATCAAGATGAACTATCTTGAGTAGAAAATCTGAAAATTATGCTCGAAGTTAGATTACTGAGCAATTTGCCTCGCAAGCACCGGCCAGGCTGCGGGTCAATAACAATTGCGCATGTAACCATATCATAGATGCATCATATGTGGTATACATGGCAGGTGAATGGGCCCATATTCACCTTTGATATTTCCAGAATTTATGGGCTTCAACCCGAACTCTTTAGTTGGTCAGTTCATTAATGAGAACAAGTGATACAAGAGAATTCGTAAAGAACTTTCTAGTTCTTTATTATTCACCTATGTGAATTTGCACATCATACATAAAATGAGATGGCTAACACGAATGTCAACTGAATAAATTATCAATATTGGTAAACTTCAAATTTACATCATGACATGTGCACTTATCAATAAACTTCAGGTTTATTATGACATGGGTTTTATACCAATAGATATCCACTTTATTGTGGCATTATTTCGTTTGTGTAGTACAAACTGGAGAACAAAGCGGGTAGCTTTTCATATACAAATTACCCCGCTACAAGTTGTAGTAATAGGAGATATCAAAGCCTTCCTTTATTTATAGTCTCAATATAATCAATCGCTTTCGCGTGTACTTTGGAAACTGAATAAGTTTCTTTGAGACTTACTACAGCACAATACTCAATTGTGTTTCTCCAACATAGTAATAATTGGCTCTTCTAGAGCTCTCAATTAATTTTGTACTACCACAGATTCATCAACATCCATGTGGTGAATATCTTTCTTAAAGAGAAAGTTATACCATTATGGTCATGTCAAACTTATATGCAAGATACATTTCTTGCATTATCGTTGTCCTTTAATAGTCATATTTCCAAAATACTTTGGCGTACAATAGGTACGTGACCAACGATCATTCATGCCATATATCATCTCAAACCTCCTTCTATGGGTGAGTGTGGTATCATCTCAAACCTCCTTCTAGGGGTGAGTGTGGTATATTTAATACCAATTTCATGTTCATATTCTTCCAATAATGAATATGTATTCGTGAATCAGATGTTGTCACATTCACTTCGAGGATATGTGATTTTGTTATCCTTTTCAAATCTATAAATGCGTCATGCATTTGATTTGCTATTCTTTGCAAATGGATAATCTTTTGTGCCTCTTTCTCACAAATAGAGGTATGTGGATCAAGATGAGATAATGATGCATTTTTCCACAAAATTTCCCGTTTGGTTTCACCAACTTCTCCCCCTAATTTTGGGAAAAGTGTCTCATCAAATCGACAGTCTGCAAATCGTGCAGTAAACAAGTCGCCTGTCAATGTTTCGAGGTAGCGAATGATGGAGGGCGATTCAAACCCAACATATATTCCTAACCTTCTTTGCGGACCCATTTTGGTGCGGGATGGCGGTGCTAAAGGCACATATACTGCGCATCCAAAAATTCTTAAATGGGATATATTTGGGTCCATGACCCAAAACCAATTGCAACGGGGAATATTTGTGTCAATTCGTCAGTCAGAGACGAACTAGCATTGCTTTATGCAAAATGGCGTGACCCCAAACCGAAGTGGGCAGCCGACGAACTAGTATTGCTGCATGCAAAATGGCGTGAACCCAAACCAAAGTGGGCAGCCGACGAACTTAGCATTGCTGCATGCAAAATGGCGTGAACCCAAACCGAAATGGGCAGCCTCGTTTTCATGAAGAATTCAAGATTATTCTCATCTATTGTCTCAATATGATATCCATTTTGAATGATATCTTTAAAACTCAACAAGTTCCTTTTAGACTTGGAGGAGAACATTGCGATTGATATCATTAAAACTCAACAAGTTCTTCTTAGACTTGGAGGAGAATATTGCATTCTCTAAGATAAACGTCGTGCCTTTGGGCAGAGTTACAGTTGCTCTTCCGGAGCCTTCAATCAATTTAATTCTCATGGTTTGACATATAAAAGAAATATACGAACATAAGAATAAATAAGTTCAATTCTTTTGTGTCACATAATATTTTCAAAATCTGCTGCTAACAGTTGACTAACAAAATCAGATATGTTATCCATTACTTTGCAGTTTTAAACGTTTTCTTCAAACAATCGATTGTTACTTACAAACAATCGATTGTTGAACATTGACAATCGATTGTTAAACACACACAATCGATTATTTGCTATTTTGAAAAACTTCAGATCACACTGTCTTAAGGCAATCGATTGTTATGCATGGACAATCGATTGTTGGCTATTTTTGAAAAATTCCAGACCTCACTGTTTCAAGACAGTCGATTGTTATGCATGGACAATCGATTGTTGGCTATTTTGAAAAATTCCAGATTACACTGTCTTAACGACAATCGATTGTTAGACAAAGACAATCGATTGTGGATGATTTTTGAAAAATTCCAGATTACACTGTTTTAAAGACAATCGATTGTTAATCATAGACAATCGATTATTGACTGTTTTTGTAAAATTCCAGATCACACTGTTTTAAAGACAATCGATTGTTGATCATTGACAATCGATTGTTTTGCAGTTTTTATGCGAAATATGAGATAACCGACTAGTTTTTCAGGTTAGTCGATTACCTCTACTGGAAAGTAAAAATATTATTGATATTTGAGCATATTGATACATTCTAAAGAACTAATACTAACATTACGTCATGAACTAACTAATACGAGCTAATACTGATGGCTATTAGTTTATTCATTCACTAATACAAACAAGTAAAATAAAAACAAATAGCTCCATCTTCTTTCATCACGGATCCATCACCGATTAGGTGGTCTATCTACCCCTCGGGTTGCTCAAAGAAGTCTGCCACATCCAAGTGGGTGATGTCAAAGTTGTCGTCAGAGACAAAATTCGTTTCAGGGCATTTACTCTTTCGAGATGCTTGATAAAGGTCAACCAAAAGTCATGGTATACGGCAAACCTTTGACCAGTGCCCGTTGTCACCGCAACGATAATATATAGTTTATAAACTATTTGCTTTTGGGTTCTTATCGTATCGTGCTTGTGGCAGAGTGACCAACTTCAGGTTGTCATATCTCTTCTTTAAGCCATTCCACAAGATAGGTGGATCCTTGACAGTGAGATATTCAATCTTCAAACCTTCATCAAGGTGATGGCGCAAGAAAATCAAGGCCTTAGCATAGTTTTGGATGGATGCATTATTTCTGTCTTTAATGGCGTCTCCAAGACCCATAGCATCTAAGTGGATTTCAGCATCCAACACCCATGTCATATAGTTCTTGCCCGAAATTTCAAGGGCAACGAACTTTCTTTTCATAATGTCAGACATAAAACAAATTTGCATCAAGAGCGTGTTCATACTTACGGGCTCTATTACAATTATCACATTCACTTCAGGGAATGGATCATAATCATGTGCTTTACACAATCTCATGTCAAATATTACTTTCATAAAGTGAAAGATTATTTTGAGAATCCTTATTGTTCTCATTACCACGATAATGACGATTATAACTTCGTCTATTGCCATGTCCACATCCATTGATACCTTTACGGTAATTAGTCTTCTTTCAGACTTATCACATACTGCTACCACATTCTCTAAAGGGAATGGAGCAAATTCAATTGGACGGAATTCTTTGCCACGTCCACATTCATTGATACCTTCATGGTAATATTTTAGTCTTCTTTCAGACTTATCATATACTGCTTCCACATTCTCTAAAGGGAATGGAGCAAATTCAATGGGACGGATTTTCAATTATTTGCCCACAATCATACATGAATTTAATCATGGCAGGACATAGAAATTTTACCACTTCATGTGGTTATAATTTCTTACAAACTCCATTAGAGTTATAATCAAACTTTGTTGTCTATGCTTTGTATATAAAATCAAATTATAGAATTCCAAGAATTTGAAAGGGAAAAGTAAATTACTTACCTTTAAGGTATACCAATTATATTTTCAATGTTTTCTTCCTTTTCTCTTTGTTTTTCGTTTCTTTTCCTCCCTTTTTTTTCGTTTCTTTTCCTTCTTTCTTCATTCTTTCTTTGAAGCAAAACCTTGCACAAACAAAAGTTAAGACAATCGAAAATTAAATTAGGAAGAGGGAAATACCTCATATTTCTCGAGAATGGTTCTTGAGACGGTAGAGTCTCGTGCTGATAACGTGTTATGAAATAATATAAAGACAAGAACAATAATGCAAGAATAAGAACAATATAGAGAGAGAATAGGGAGAGAGAGAAGTATTCTTATTAATACTTGAGGTGATTTACAATGGGGTAAGACCACTCTATTTATAGGAAGAGGAATGACTTAGCTTCAAGCTAAAACTCTTAGACATTCACTCTAAATAGACTTCTATTTTATAACACTAGCGTGTTTGTCTCCATTTTAATTTGAACCTGAGACCTCACGGTTCTCCAATCCACTTTATTGACCAGTACCATTAGGCTACGCCCTTAGGTGCCATTTCTTGCTTAACTCTAAAGTTGATTGTAATATGTTTTACAAAAGGCATGAACTGATATCACCGATATCACCCGAGCTTGGACCTGCTATCATCTTCTCAAAATCTAAGGAGTTACACTTCTAAGTTATATTTTTAGACCATCCAAGCAGTTAGAACTCAAAATTGTATACTTTTAATAATAAAATATGGCAGAGATTGGATTTTAAAAAAGCACAATACCATTTAATTAAAAAAAGTATTTTGAAGAAAGAGGGTGTAAAATCGTACTCATGAAAAGAATAGAAAAAATGACCATTAATAATATTTTATTACTTTGTCAAAAAAAAAAAAGGACTAAATGCCCAGGAAAATAATGCATGTATCTATCTAGTCTAGAAAAAAATCTTGCCTTAGACAATTAAAGCGGAGATCAATGAGCTACTTTTTCCCCAAGTTCCCCTTAGTCTAGAGAACTTTGAGAAAATATGGCATCTACCCAACTTAAGGCCAATAGGTGGAGTGGTACAAAGATTATTATACCCCTTCAATTTCCCTTTTATACGATGTGGGGCATCATATAATCAACACTTTCCCGCATGTATTAATTCGATTCTCCGCAAACTTCAACGTGGTTTTTTTTAATGGCAATAATTACTTAAAAAAACCTAGTAAATCTAATAAGTAATGTTGAATTTTAGAATTACGTGTAGAAGTGCTTGCTAAAGGTCTGCTCTAACACCAACAACAACAATAACTACCCAGTATAATCCCACAAAGTGGGGTCTGGGGAGGGTAATATGTAGATGTGCCTTACCCCTACCCGAAAGGGCAGAGAGGCTGTTTCCAATCGACCCTCGACTCAGTGAACGAAAACAAAAACAAAAACAAAATAGCATTATTAACTCCACTAGAAATAGCGTAAATAGTTATCATAAGAACCATAAATAAAATAGGATGCAATAATATCATACAGTAACTACCATAAGGGAGACACACTCCAAAACACAAATCATCTATGGATAACCCTGCCAAACCTCACCCAACCCCGGGTGAGGAGTACAAAAAACTCTAGGAGCCCCCTATCCTACAACCCTGATACTAGATCTCCAGACTTTCCTATCAAGTGTCATGTCCTCGGAAACCCGCATTCTAGCCATGTCATGCCTAATCACCTCTCCCCAATACCTCTTAGGCCTCCCTCTGCCTCGCCGGACGCCGACAATCGCCAGCCGCTCACAACTCCTCACCGGGGCATCAGGACTTCTCCTCCGCACATGCCTGAACCACCTCATCCCCGTTTCTCGCATCTTCTCATCCACCGGGGCCACCCCCACCTTCTCTCGAATAACTTCATTCTTAATCTTATCTAACCCGGTGAGCTCGCACATCCACCTGAGCATCCTCATCTCCGCAACCTTCATTCTCTGAACATGAGAGTTCTTCACTGGCCAGCACTCCGTCCCATACAACATTGCAGGTCTAATCACAGCTCTATAAAATTTCCCCTTGAGTATCTGTGGAACTTTCTTGTCACACAGGACTCCTGATGCAAGCCTCCACTTTGACCACCCCGCTCCTATTCGATGAGTGACGTCCCCGTCAATCTCTCCGTCCCCCTGAATCACCGACCCAAGATATCTGACATTGTCCCTCTTGGCGATGACTTGAGATCCAATCATCACATCCCTCCCTACTTCGCTTGGCTCTGCGTTAAACTTGCACTCCGGGTATTCAGTCTTAGATCTGCTTATTTTGAAACCCTTAGACTCGAGAGCCTGTCTCCACCTCTAACCTCTCAATAACACCGACCCTCGTCTCTTCTATCAAGACTATGTCATCAGCAAATAGCATACAGCAAGGCATGTTCCCTTGAATATGTCGGGTTAGAGCATCCATCACCAAGGCAAACAAGAAAGGGCTAAGCGCCGATCCTTGATGGAGCCCCATAACCACTGGAAAATGATCTGAGTCGCAACCCACCGTCCTAACCCTAGTCTTAGCTCCATCGTACATGTCCTTGATTACTCTGATGTAGGCTTCCGGCACGCTCTTCGCCTCCAAGCACCTTCATAGCACCTCAATTGGGACCTTGTCATACGCCTTCTCCAAGTCGATAAGCACCATGTGCAGGTCCTTCTTCTTATCCCTGAACTGCTCCACCAGCCGCCTGACAAGGTGGATAGCTTCTGTAGTGGAGCGACCCGGCATGAAACCGAACTGATTCACAGATATAGATATCATATCCCCCGCCCTCGCCTCGATCACCCACTCCCAGACCTTCAAGGTGTGACTTATTAATTTGATACCCCTATAGTTGTTGCAGCACTGGATGTCCCCTTTGTTGATGTACAAGAGCACCACTGTACTCCACCTCCACTCATCCGGCATCCTTTTGGTCCTGAAGATCGTATTGAACAACCTAGAGAGCCACTCCACTCCTGACCTAACACAAATATAAAAATCTAAAATTTTACAACAACAGCATTAACAACAACAACAACCCAATATAATCCCACTTAGTGGGATTTGGGGAGGATAGTGTGTACGCAAACCTTACTCTATCATGGGGTAGAGAGGTTGTTTCCAAATAGACCCTCGACGTCCTTCTCTCCAAGAACTTCCCACCTTGCTCTTGGGGAGACTCACTCACAACCTCTTAATTGGAAGTTGAGGTTGCTTACCATTAGAGCAACCCCTTTTATCTAAATTATTTTCAGTTTCTAAAAAAAAAAAAAAATCTGAAATTTTACTTTCCTTTATTCTCTAAGTTCATCAATTAACTCTAAACAAGTAACAAGATATTTCTAATAATAAAATATTATTTTATGTACAATTTTTCTATTTTGGTGAATATTTGCTAGTTCTGGACAAAATTTTTATCAACAAACATTTTCAATTTTGTATTTTTGAGTATTTTAATTAAGAATATTAAAGTGTATGGCTCTATGCACTAGTTAGTATTCAAACCGAATAAATCGAAGTTTCCGAAGCGAATAAACCAAAACCGAAAGGAGAAAGACTGAACCATACCGAATTTAATAAGGTACAGTATTTTTATAGGATTTTAAGAAACCGAATACCGAAAATACCGAACCGAAATGTTTAAATACCGTACCCTACCGACCGACGAACACCCCTAGACACGACACTAGTATCGGTGTGGGTACGGGATCCGTACCGCATCCAGTCAAACAATTTTGGATGCTTTGACCACATGAGAGAGAAAAATTCGAGACAAGATACAATTTGATCCCCGAAATCAGGACTAAACTAAGTTAAATCTAAAGAAAATAGCATACCTTATCTAGTAAATCAATCATTTACTTACCTACAACTTGAGAATAAAGAGATTCACACTTTACAAGCTAAGTATTCCATCCACAAAATTTCTCATAATTTAGAGACTTTTTTATTTTTTTGAATTATTTTTGGCTAGATCTCCCACCATTATCTATACTAGGATCCATATCCCGAATATTAGAATTTACATCTCAAAGAATCCAACCTCTAAATCCGCACCCGTGTGACATATCTGTATCTGCGTCCGAGCAACTTAGTTCAGATCTAATTCCACTAGTTTTTCTCATTATTCATGAAATCTTTTGAAAGACAAATCATTTCTCAAATTAGCATCCTCTCTACAGCCTGCCACCTAATCGGCCGACCACAAGACTAGATAGTAGTGCTGCATCAAGTAGTTGTTGGCTGTGGCAGGTAGACTGATGGAACTATTTGTTGTAATGTTTATCCGTGCATGCCTCAATGGAGGAAAGAAAATAGAAACGAAAAGACGAAGCACGGAACTAGAGATTGTTGCAGTAGTCACATTTTAATACCACCTACAGATTACAATCCAGCTGTTTTTGGGTCATAAGAACAGATAATAATCTACAGTCCAAATTTTTTTATTTTTTTATTATCAGGTAATCTACAATCCAATTTTATATGTATTAATCAATCGTCCCATGATACTAGATTTAAGTGTCAACAGGTTAAAGTCAAAGAGGGATTATTGCTTGCTAAAAACACACTTCCAGTACATCTGTTTCCATTTTTCATGCTTTCTAGTCTACCATTTAAATTCACCTAAAATTTCCCCCACAAAGAATGCAGAAATTGCCAGAAACCATGAATTATTGCAAGCCAGATCTAAGTTTATGATTAGCACATAAATGTTGGTTATATTTTCTCAACTAGAGTAGTGCAAGGGCTTTAAAAAAGGGGTTCATACAAATCTTGAGCTACTCCACCCATAGCCTTAAGGTTTTGTGTAGGATGCTCAAATTTGGACAAGAGAGGTTGCTCTAACACCATGTGAAAGAATCTGAGCATTCGACAAAACCTTAAAACTGTGAATGGAGTAGTGCAAGACTTTTATAAGCACTTTTACTTCAAATATGAAACACTAAAAATTAGCTAAGGTACCTCAATAAAATTATTGTTCCTCTATTTCATAACTAATTTGCACAAATGCTTTACTATGTAGCCCTATGGCCATGCAAACAAGTTCATCATGTGCGGCATTCTCAATTAGGTAAAGCACTACGAGCATAGCACATACATGTAACTGATATTATCATAAACTCTTGTCGGTGCATTTAACTTTATGTAATCCAGGATGCATTTCGCACAGGTTTCTGATCCACCACCTATATCATATATCTACATGCAAAAGACAGCCAAAATGCAAAGCAAGTGAATGATTCATCAACTAAGTCAAACTTTAAGAAGAAGATTAGAGAAAATCACTATTAATAAGTTCCAATGGACAATAACAGATTGTATGCAGCTAAGAAGCTACATTCTCTAGGCATTAACGAACTTACTTCCAGTGGGACAGATAGGTTTGTAGTACACAAAATGGCTTCAGCAATCCCATGAGCATACCAAGGTTGCAGAGAATTCCATATAACATGATTGCGTCTAACAAGTAAATTGGAATACAGAATAGAAACTAATAAAAAGGCGGTGAAAAAAAACCCATATTGATGAATGTTCTGACTTCTGGTTTGTTGAACTAAAAGTGCCTAAAAAAAATATAAAGTTCTCTGGGGAACATAACAAATGAATGCATGACAAGAGAGTTTAAGTCCATAACTTGCTTTAACAGTGAAACAAGAAGAACGAGAGAAACTCTTCGGTTGTTGGGAATATACAGAGTGGCTCCTCACATTAGAGTCTAGGTCTATGTAATAAGGTAAGTAACTATTCTTTGCTAACCCTCCTGCTGTCAATTGACTTGAGCATTGGGGTTTGCTCCCTTTTAAAGTCTCAAGTTCAAAATCCATTGGATGCAAACAATTTTTGAGGGCCATCGGACTGGGTAAAATCTGAATTAACCATGGTGCACTTGCGGGAAGCTTCTTGCTCGGGGCCTGTGTACCCCCGAGTTTAATCGGAGCTCTTGAGACTCGGACACCTGGTGCGAATCGAAAAAAAGTAACTATTCTTTGCTTACGTCATGATAAGTAATTATTCCAAGAATATCCTAAGAAATAGTCTACATAATTTTCTCAAATATGGTGAGCAATTACATTTAGAAGGACAAAAGAAAGTAATATTACATTAAAAGGCTCCACAGGAGTAAACCATGAAACATCGCTCTGCCTGTAAATCTTATCCAAATGCATCAGGTATGCTTTCCTACCTAAAATATTCAAAAATCATATTTTCCATCTTCTAAGGACATTTTTTTTAATTCTACAATCATGCCACTGAAAGTATTCAAAAATCATATTTTGTTTGTTGTTTTTTTTTTTCTTTCTTGAACCAATTTCCTTGCATTGCTTTGTTCCTATTTCAAAAAAAGAAAACTTTGTCAGTTTTAAAAAGTGGTGGTCAGTTTGTGACCTTGAGTCTTGAGCAGCTTGGCTTTTGTTCGATCACCCTGAGTTGGTCTCAAGAGACTTTTGTTCTACACCAACTTTGTTTGTTTTGTGCCCAATACTGTTTGTATTTGCAGCTCAATCAATCTTATCCCGACTGGAGATCTTTGTGCAGGTGACCTTTTCTGATATCTTCAATGACGTCTTGCTTTTGAGCCATTTGTTTGTCAGAGAGAATCACAAGTTATCTTTGCTTGCGCCAAGTAGGTTGACAAGAGTCTTTGAGAAAGCCTTTGCATGAATCCTCAAGGTATATTGACAGTAACAACTGAGTGTGCTGGCCAAACTTACTTTATGCAACTGAAAAACTGGTAGCAGATTTTGAAATCTTTTCTTGCTTGTTTCGATGCGGAGTGACTCAGAGTGAAGGACACAATGATGTAAAGAAACAAGTATTAACAAGAACTGCCCCTGTCGGAATGACGGAAAGAAGAGTTTTTTCTTTTCAATAACTAGCTTTAATGATCATGACATGCATTTTGGACTCAACAGCCTGATCTATCAAACTAATCCAATCTTCTCTTTTACCATTCTTATGACGTTTGTAGTCGGGCTTGTTCATGCTAATCCTTTGCATCAACTTCAAGACTCACTTTCGACTAGTGGTGCCCCGAGGGGTTTTCACCAACAAGTCTCTCTCATTTATTTCTCTCTACTTCTCGTTGCCTTACAGTGCCCACTGGGGTTTTCACTAGTAAGACTCTCTCATTTTCATTTCTTTTTCTTTTTATTTTGCTTTCTTGGGTGAGCAACTTGACAGTGTTTGTCACGTGAGAACCGTTGCTCATTGCATGCTTCTCTTGGCATTCTCGAAGTCATATCGGGAGGTTTTTATTTAGAAGGTTTTTGGATAGGGTTGAACAGAATGATCGGCATGAAGGCTCAAAGTGAACTCAAAATGAAGGGTTGTAGACTTACAACTCTTGGAACCGTCTCTTTCAAAAAAAATAATTGCAAAAGTTTCAGCTATTGGAGATTTTTTTGGAATTTTTTTCTTTGTATTCTTATTTGGTTGGACCGAACCATGAGGCTGCCTACGTATTTTTTAAAGGAATCAGGTCAAACGCAGTTCAAATATGTGACCTAACTAATTTTTTTTCCTTTCTTTCCTCTGTCATTTTACTTTTCCTTTTCTTTTTTTTTCTTTTTTATCCTTTTGTTTGCCCCAGCTTCTATCTTTTGAGGGCATGGACTTTCGACAGTTCTTTTCTTCTTCATTTTTTTCATTTGAACTTTCTAAAAATTGGCCTAGTTTGTACTCTTGGGACATGAATTTTTTCTTTTTCTTTTTCTTTTTCCTTTTTTTAAAATTTTTTTTGACTTTTGACTCTAAGTTGATTCCAAAAGAGGGTGTTCAAAGAATAACACAGGCTCAAAGGGGTGACAAAGGGTATAAAATGCTTTGGGTAGCAGAAAAAGGGTCTCCTAACCTCGAGAATGCCAAACATAATATCTTTTCGTGATCATAGCATTGACGAACATGTCTGTCTTCTTGGTGTGTCGTTGTCACAAGACACTTTCCATCCAAACTTTTCAACAATCTTCAATTGATTCTTCCTCAAGCCCTATCTTCACAATCATTCGAAGGTGACTTTTACTTGGCCTTAATTCTCAAGTATTTCAACTCTTTATTCATATTCAAAAGTGTTATTTTTTTCTTTTTCCAGTTACCCAATTCCATATTAAATCAGTTTTTAAGATCTGGCCAAAACTTCCGCATGCGTGTCATGTCATTAGAACTAGCGAGAAAAGAACTAGAAATAGAATGACATGAAAGGACAAACTGTATTTTATTGAATAAGGATGGAAGAGTTTGACATCTAAACAAGCAACCTAAAATTCGAGTTACAACCCTATAATAACCCGGATAATGAAAATAGTAAAAAAAAAATGGACAAAGATGACTCATACAAATAGAATAAAACGATAGAAGGGTTTGACTCAAATAAATAAATAAAATATGGATCATAACCCTGAAATAACCCAGCTAACAGAAAAAACATCAAAACAAGCTACTAAGATTCTTTCCTAGTAAGGAGAGAATGACGTTTTAATTGCTAAGATTGACATTTAGCCATAAATTTGCTCATCAGAATCAGCAGAGCCTTCTCCAATTTCAACATCATTAACTTCAGTTAGCTAGTTCCTGAGAAGATTCTCATACTTCATGTCACCAGGCGTCATCCCCACAAAGTATGCATCATGATGTGCAAGTAAAGGATTCTGCGCGATATTCTAGGTGTCACTGTCTTGGATCACAATCAGGTTTTCCTGGATCATTCTTTCTATTTCTCTTTTCAAATCCCGACAGCTTTCAACATTGTGCCTCCAGACATTGGAATGGTATGCACACCTTTTAGTAGGGTCCAAGCTTCTCGTGCGTGGGTCCACATGATTTGGAGGAATAGGTACAATCATGTCATAATGCTTTAACTTTTCAAATAAGCTTGCATAGGACTCTCTTATTGGTGTAAAATTATCTTTCACCCTTTGTTCCCCTTTATACCTCTGGCTTGGATGTGGGTTATAGGGCACTTGAAAATTTTGTGGAGGCTGTTGGAGATTTCGTTATACTCGTGCTCGCCTTTTGGGGTGTTTTGGTGGCCGGACAACATACTAAGGTGGAGCGACAGAGTATTGAGGGTTCTGAGGTGGATAATATTGATCTAGGGAGTCATGGAAAACCTGAGAAGACTGATCATACCTTCGAGATTTTCTCCTGGGACCTCTTTTCGACCCTGATGTCATCATAATTTCTTCAACCTTCTTATTCGTGTCACCAAAACTATCGGATTCAATCTAGTTAACCTGAGTTGCCACTTTGGGAATTGCTTGACTTATAATTTTGCCTGTCTTAAGACCATTCTCAACCATTTCCCCCATTTTGATTGCTTTCGAGTAGGATTTACCCACGACAGATATTATGTTTCGAAAATAATCTGGCTCTTGAGCCTGAAGAAAGACAGTCATTAGCTCATGGTTATCCATGGGTAGCTTAACTCTAGCTGCTTGTTCTCTCCATTTAATGGCATATTCCCTAAAACTTTTAGTTGGTTTCTTCTTCAGGTTTGAAAAGGAAATTGCGGTCTGGGGTAATATTAATATTGTATTGGAACTAATTGACAAAGGCATGTGCCATGTCATCCAGACGTACCAGCGAGATGTGTCTTGATCTATAAATCATTCGGAGGCTACTGCTGTAAGGTTTTCCCCAAAATAAGCCATCAACAATTCTTCATTTCTTCCCGACCTCTCAGTTGATTGCAATACCTTTTCAGGTGGGCTATGGGGTCTCCATGTTCATCATACTTTTCAAATTTGAGAGTCTTGAAACCGGCGTCAAGTGGACATTGGGGAACATACATAGATCTTTGAAGGAAACACTCTTTTGACCTGCCAACCCTTGCATGTTTTTGACCTGTTGTTCTAAGCTTTTCACTCTTTGGGTCATTTCCTCACGTGCCATCTTTCGGGCCGGCTTCTCCATGTTTACAGGAAGATCAAACGAGTACAAGTGGTACTCAGGAGAGTGGTACTACTCTTGCTATATAGAAAATTGTGACTCATGACGAGGCCATCTTTGACCATTGGGCCATGCTTGACACATTTCGGTCATTTGCTGTTTCAATATTCTATTTTTCTCAAACGTAATAAACTCTTGTTGAACCCTCTAACCCTGAGTCTCTTGAGCACTTGTAACGGTTTTGATGCCAGTTATCATTTTTCCTTGGATCTTGTGTTTTCAGCTTACCACAAACCGACCACCTCAACTTTCTTCACAATTCAAAACAAAACATGTTAGAATGGACTCAGCCGGTCCTTATTATTATCAATATTTTTTTCGTGTTTTTCTTATTTTTTTAATGGTGATCGAACCTAATGTGGGTTGCATACATATCATGTGAGGACATGAATCGGATCTTGTGTAGTTCAGGAAGATTAGGAATAAAGGAAATAAACTAAATTTATATTTTTCTAGATGTCGAATTTTTTTTCTTTTTTTCACATTTTTTTTGAAAGAAAGACTTATAAAAGAAGAAAGAGAATATTTTTGGAGTTTTATTTTTCTTAGCATTTTTGCAAAGAAAGACTTCTAAAGAAAAAAAATTCCTTTTTTTTTGAATTACAACTTTATTGTTTTTGTTTTTTTTTTTTTGGAATTTCAATAGAAAAACTTCTAAAGAAAAAAGAAAAATAATTTTGCATTTATGAATTTTTATTTTAAAGTTAGGAAAGAAGTACTTCGAAAGATTTTGAATCTTGAATTTTCTTTTCAGTTTTCGAAAGAAGAATGAAAATATTTTTTTATTTGTTTGATTTTGAGAAGCAATTAAAAGAAAATATTTTTTGTATTTTTAAAAAAAATTGAGTCTCAAAGAAAAACTTTTCTAAAGAAGAAAGTAAAAGATATTTTTTAGATTAAAAACTGGGGGCCGGAACTGATCGGGTTTGCCTACGTATCTCATATCCGGTGAGAATCAGACGCGCGTACTTCTGTCAGTTTTGACATAACCGGAAAAACATGACTTATTTTGAAATGACTTTTCTTTTTTTTTCTCTCTCTATTTTTCAAAATTTCACTAGAGTTTCAGGATATTTCAAGTACCTACATCTCACTCTATTATTTTCTTCTTTCTCTCTTTTTTTTTATAATTTTTTTTCCTTTTTTTTATTTTCTTTCCCTATTCTAGAAGCGAGTCAATATGCAAGCCGAAACAGACAAATACGCAAGTAGCACGTAAGATGAATCAGGATGGTCTTTTAATTTGGGTACACCTGTCCCAGACAGAACCAACCCCTATGTTGAGTCCCGAAAGTCAGATGCACATGATGCAAACAAACGTTCTTACTAGGGATCCAACATGAGGCTATATTATTCTAGGTATTAAAACCTGTGTGTATTGTTCTAAACATGGCTTACCGAGTGGATAGCTCGGGGGAGGGGGGAGGAGAAGCGTACAGGGAATATAGAAGCTTCACGGGCTTTGCAACTTGTCTAAACCTCATTCTAAAATTAGGATAATGACTCTAATATAAAAGAAGTCACACAAAGTGCACACTTCCCAGATGATTTAGAAGAGTCAGAGAGAAGAGGGTTTCACAGTAGTTTTATATATAATTCAAGCAATATCAAAGCGGTAAAAAGCATCAATTAGCATATTAGACTCAACATGTAAAAATTAGATAAAACAAGCCAACTCTAACAGTTATTATAAGCTCGAATTCTTAAACCCTGAACCGAAGTTCTGAATTTGGATCCTCAGCAGAGTCGCCAAAGATGTCATACCTCCTTTTTTTTACAGAACACCCAAAGGCAGTACATAAGGGGAGTTTTTCTAATTTAAGTGACATTATTCGAAATGAAATTATTTATTCAATTCAGAGTCGCCACTTGGGATAATTTATTTTCTGGTGTTCCAAGGCACCAGTTTATTTTAAAATCCCAAATCGAGGAAAATCTGACTTTCCTTCTGAAGTTTGCGAACTAGAAATTCTGAATAAGGAATTCTATTAACCCGATGGAAGGTGTCGGACACCCCCGAATTCAGTGATTCTAGCACGATCGCTTAAACTATCATAATTGGCCTATTATATGATTTTAATACATATTTTAACCTATAGTACAATTTTAATTGCTTTAAATTATATTATGGAGGATTCAACATTACCTAAGGATACATTTTATTTAATGTTGTTGAGACTTGGATTTGGATCACATGAAATGCACACCCGAGTTTAAGGAAATTAATTTAAATTACGCGTCTAAAACAACTATGCACTTTCAAGTTTGCAAGACCATGAAAAATTCAGCTAAATGGTATACCTCGATTTAGAAAGGATTAAAATTAATTAAATAAAGGCCATGAGTTAAGGATAAATAACTATTATGGAAGACGTGATGTATTCAAAAATTTTAAACCCACTTAATCAAAATTGCAACTCAAAATTACGGATTAGATTTACTAATATTTTCCTTATTCATACTATATAACTTACTGATTAACAAGGCCATGAATTAGTTAAAGCTCAAGCCATTACAACGTTGAACACTTAATGAAAAGAAAAATTATAATGAGTAAACAATCTTATAGAATCCCAGCAGTTCTTCCTTAACATAAAAATCTAACAATAAAATCTAAAGTTTGCAAGCAACACTATTTTTAACTACATCCAAAGAATTGTGAATAACAGAGAGGAAAAAAATGATAATTCCAAACGTCTCAAATTTAAATATGTCGGTATCACACTAAACCATGATTTAGCAAAAGATACTTGATTAACCATCAGTAATACCATAAGAGTAAACAACAACTAACAACTTATTTTCTTCTATAAGAGAATAAGAATGGACCTTAATCTGGATGTGATTTTCCTAATTATGTTTCCTACTTAGACCAGAGCCAGGAACGGAAATTCGGACGAGCTTCCTCGAACGAAAACTCCAACATGGCCTCAAGCTTCACTCTCTTCTAACTCGCCCAAACTAAAGAGACAAAGCCGGAATTTTGCAGGGTTTTTCAAAGCTAGTTTGCAGGCTATTTTTGCTACTGGTTCGGTGGCTGTTGGCTCTATCGTTTCCGGGGAGTTCGCCGGTAATGGAAGTGAGGCCGAAAAGGAGAGAGAGAGAGAGGGGTCTTTTTTGTGAGAGAAAATCCGAAAAAAATGAGAAGGCCGACTTTTTCGATCTCCTCTGTTTTTGTGTTTAAAACTAGAAGTTCTTTGCTTAAGATCGACCTTGAAATTTGAGAGCATACTTCAAAGCAGCAGAATGATATTAAGAAGCTGGGTTTAAAGTAAAATCGGAAGAACTCTTTTTTAGTCCTCTCTGTTTCAAGAAGGCAGCCACACTCTTTTGATGCTCTCCGACTGGATTTTCAAGTTTTTGCGAAGGGGTCGTGCGAAGAAGATGAAGTCAGGGGGATGTGTCCCGTGCGTTGATTCCTCTTTTTTTCTGCCTTATTTTTTCTGCCTTATTTTTTCAGCTTCTTAGGGTCTTATAGATCTAGAGTCTAGGCTTACATTTTGTGTATTTGCTCTTAGGTATTTAAGATCTTTTTATTTATTCTTATGCAAAAAAGAGTTTAGTAAGGTCCCTAGGATTAGCTTAACGAGTATTGGGTATCAGGCTTAAGGAGTAGGTTAAAAACCCGGGCCTTTCTGACTAGCTATGCTTAAAATTAGCTTAATTAACTAAAAGTCTATACACATAGAAATATTATCAAAATATTATTTAACCCTATTTAAGTAAAATAAGTATTAAAATAATACTGACTTTTAAAACAAAAACTATTTTTTGGTATTTTTCAAGGTTAAAAATGACAATAAAATATTAATGAACCTATTTTTTTGTTATTTTTATTTTCTTGTAATAAAATAAAAGTAAAAGAGTAAAAATGAGTTGAAATAGCTATATTATGCCTAAATTAAATATTTACATACTAAAATATAAAAAATCACGGGAAAAGTCAAAAATCACATATCTACAGTGGTCTCGTGGATCAGTTATTTCATCGTATTTTGGGTATATCAAGCATTTTGATTTTCTTTTGGGATAAGGAGGGGAACAACGCTTGGGTTCCAAGGTTGCTGTGAATATTTGTTCATATCTATTCCTTTGATTACAGGCGGTACTCCAGGTATTTACTTTATATGGTCACTTTGCTCCTTTAGCTGTTTCTGCAATGTTAGAACTAAATTTTGTAAATCAGAATTAATTAAGTTACCTGGTTCTCCATTTCCGATTTACTGGGGATTCCACCACTGCCATAATTAACAAGCCATGAATGAGGTTTTACAAAGTGTTGTTATTTGAAATTGGTGTTGATGGTGCCACAGGTAACTGGCTAGCCAAGGCCTCGAGAGCTTTATTGACCTGTTGAGGGATCAACTTCTGCAAAGCTTCATTGATAGCTTCATCGCTGTTAAATTGAGCATTTACGTTTGAATGAGATCCACCAGGAGTTCCTTCTTGAGACCACCTAGGCGAGCTTTGTGGAGAAGGGATCGAAATGTGAATATCTTGTGAGTCCCTTTGGAGTTGATGGTTTCCTTGATTTCTTTGGGTGTTATCGTTAACATTTGTCATGATTGTGAATACAAAAAAGATCATGTTAAGAAAGAATGGATTATCATATTTTCAGTAATGAAACCAATTTATTTAACTAAAAAATAAAATTTCGGTCAAAGAATTATTTTTAGAAGAACCCGGGTTATTGATAATCGAAAATAAATAATAAAAGATTGATTTTGATAGCAAGTAGATAGCAGAAAATAAAGTAAAACCAGTATATTCCGTTGATATTTCGTGTCCTTACAAGTGACTAATCTCCTTCTTTTTATAGTTATCTCTAATATATACGTTTTACTTTGCCATAATTGAATTATTATGGCAATTAAAAGCATTAAATGCTACATTTCACAATCATTTAATTTAATACAGATTTTGTAACGTTTTCAATATTTAATGCTTATTAAATATTGTATCTGTACTTCCTTATACTATCAGGTTCATTCTCCTAAATTCTTGGATTTAAATAGAAAGGAGCGTCGAATCTGCTCGTGCCTCTGCTCGTATCTGTTGCAACTTGTGCCTCTCTGCTAATCATCATTCTTTGACCAGCCTTCATGTCATGACGTGTCATCCTTCAATCACTTCGATAATTGTAAACTCAATTTTTCCCGATACAATATACAAATGAACCTATTGTAATTCGGATTATCCAAAACAGTCATTAGCAATTTACCAAATTACTTTGTCTTGGGAAGGTATTGATCCAAACAGTAACTGGTAATTAAGTAGCTCATTTCTGACTAGCTAGTTAATGGATGTTTGGAATCGGACTACGAAATAAGGGAAAAATACTCTTCGATTAGGCCATTAAGGCCAGCAAACATCCTTAATTAATCGAACGGAGTCTTCAGCTTCTGCCGTCTGGCGATTTTTCACGAGTTATTAAGCGTTTTATGTAATACAACTATCGAAAAGGACAAAAGAGTTTGCTATGAATCATCTTTTTCTAATGCCAGCCATTCATTTAATTAAACAATAGCAAAGGGCGTGCATTTCCTATAAATAGCTTGCTTGAGATCTTAGGACATTCAGATAATAAAGAACAACCTTAATTTCCCCGTCAAATAGGCAAAGATGTCACTGGAAAAGTTTGTTTTTGTAGCAGCAATTATGGTGGTTTTCATGGCTTTAGCTGTGAAAGCACAAGTAGAAGCACCTATTCCTACACCAGGGGGTCCTAATTCAGACAACTCTAATGCATCACCAAATGGACTTATTTCGTTTCAGCAAATGTTGCTTGGTTTTCTGAGCATTGGCATGTCCTTGCTTTTCTTTGTCCTCAAAGACATAGTTTGATACGATCGTCTAATGTTTCAAGCTTCTAAAGTTAATGTTGTGGTGACCTGTGGTCCTTGTTTTCAGTTAAAGGTGTGTGTGTGTTTGAGTATTCTGTGAATTCAAGTTCAGTCAGTATTGTCCAATTTCCATTGTTAGTGGAAGCCATCGGCAATTTGCTTTTAATATTATGTGTATGCACACGAATATATCTAAACTCTTATCAACTAGATAGTGTAGAATCAACTTTAGGAACCTTGCGATGTCACTCTCTAGACGTAATACCGAAATAACTTCAACCAAGTGTTGTTATTCGACATCACTTTGTATATAAATTTATTAAAATTATACACACATATAAATTTTCTAAAAACATGTCTGTTTGACTAAAAGATATCGAAACCTTTTTGATTAAAAAATTAATGAAGATGATGAGGTAAATCTTAGCCAAACGTAATAAACTTCAAATCTAAAAATGAATTGGAAAGAGAGAAGTAAAATAAAATAGGGGCAATTAATCTTGTTGATGTTTTTCATTTCTTCTCTCATATTCTCGTGAGGATAATCAGTTTACATGATATATGGATATTGTTAATTTGCCTCTTTTCTTGATAGGAAATTACAGAGGAGAGGAAAGAGAGAAAAAGCACCCCCCCTTCTTCTTGGAGGATTCCCCCTTATATATAGCCCTGGAGTCCTTGCGATATTCTTGGGTCGATGCGCCTTCATACCCCGATCGTTTTTATTGTTACCGGAGTATTGTTCTTTAACTTAATGTGTACCATAGGTACGTCTTTGGAGCAAGTCATGACATCTTTCACTGGCGGGATCCCAGATAGGTCGACCACAGTGATTAGATTTTGACCAGTACAGTTAGTTCCTCTGTCCGTCGGGGTCATCTCTTGTCAGACCTGGCGGGTATATTACAATCTTACATATCTAGGAGAAATCTGACAATCCACGCCTTGGGTGTGGCTTTTGAATCGAGATAATGGCATGGCGTTCCTACGATATCCTTGGACTGTCGCGACCATTTCGGAGTTGAAGTGTCATTTAACTCGAAACGTCGTTCGCGGTTGCTTCCATTATGACATGTCCTCGGGGGATTGAACCGTTCCATGCCCTATCAGCTTTGATTGGCGACTCCAGGGTCTCGAGCTTGGAGAATTTATGTCACCACAAATAGAAGGAAAGCACTATTTGATTGGTACATTTCCTTGCCTTTGTTGAAAGAACTTTGTGAATCTTCCTTTGTTCTGATACTTCAGGTTTTTGATTTTCTCCGGTCAAACCAAAAACTTTTGTTTCAATCTCTTCTTTCTTCTCCATCTCTTTGTTCTGTTTAATTGATACAAATGGCTGGTAATTCTACCCGTGTTTACAATCCTACCGCAACTCCGGCGCCGGAAAGGGATGTTCCTGCCCCTGGAGGAGTAGAAGTGATAAAAGATAAGGGGGTTCCGACGGTGGCTGAACTCTTGCCTTGCCCTGGGAAGCCATGGAACGATTTCCATAGTCCTGCCAGAGAGGATCCAGAACCTGCTTCCTATGTTATGATTGAGGAGGGGATTGCAGATTTGAAGGCCAGTGGGGGATCCCTTCCCACGTCAAAATACTACTGGCAGTGGGGGATGACATAATTCATTTTTATAGCCTAGGGTACTGTGCGTTCTATGCCTATCCCTTCATTGCCGGATACACGCTTCCCCTTCCTATCTTGGTGGTAGATTTTTGCCGCTTTACGAGGTATGCCCGACCTAACTTTCGCCGTACTTGTATTAATTGTTCCTTATGCTGCTCAAATTCGCGAAGCTTTCCGGTCGGGAGATCACTTTAAGACACATGCTCAACATCTTCGCTCCTTAACTCATTCAAGGGCGAGGGATCCTCTACTTGCATTTCGTCAGCCGACATCCTCTACTTGGCCCGTATCGAGACCTATAGACCGACCTTCGGTAAAGGCTGTAGCTGCATGCTTTAAATCTGTTCCTCAATTCAAGGCTCTGACTCCTACTGTCTGCCTAATGGGGGAGTCTTTCCGTGCTAAGAATGGCGAGGGACCGTCAAAGAAGTGACGGGTGGAGTCTGAAATGGCTCCATCAACTATGATATGTTTAGAGGACGACGCCCCCTTAATGGAGTTGGAGACGGGAAATGATGATAACCCGTCAATAGATGTGGAGCCGATCACCGTGATAAGCCCGTCGATAGAAATTTTGACCGTTATAAGTGACCAACAGACTACTTCGACAGGGAGTTGGAGTCCCAAGGCCGCTGTTGCTACTTTGGGTGGGCCTTCATCTTCTGGACGGGGTCATGCTTCTTCTTCAGCCGGTGAGAGGGGGAAGGGCATCATGGTCTATGACTACGAATCTGAGTCTGACCTTAATCCTTATGACGTCAGGATGTTTGAAGTGGGTCTTACCCGTTCGGTAGTTCATGCGGGAGGCCCATCCCGTGTACTTGAAATATCATTGGATATCAACCTTCTAGGGGATACGGTAGACCTGGTGGCGCAGTTTGACCTTTTGTGTTGTGCTGCCGAGAGCGGGGCTCTTCGGGACGTTCGTGATATTGATTTGATGCATGAAGTGGACGCTTTGGGCTTAAGGGTAAGTTTCCTTTTTATTTTATGTTTTTTTAATTCTTTTTTCATTTTTGGTGAAATGTCCTTAACACATCCTTTCATTTTTCAGACGTACATGGTGGAGATTGAGAGTGCTCGTAGGGCCGACACTCGGGCGGAGATTTTCCTGACAATGTTGGAGAATTATCGGCGATACCGCAACAAGTGCCGTGAGATACACGAGAGGATAAAGGCGAACTTCGATGATCGATCCCTTGGCGAGGAACTGGAGAAGAGGGATCAGGAATTGGTGAAGGCTATTCGTAGGAATATTGTACTCGATGAGCAACTTCTTGCAAAGGACGAAGATTTTGAGTTGGCCAAAAGGGTTGCCGCAGAGTGCGAATATCTTCAAGCAAAGCTGGGATCAATGTAATCTGAGATGGATCAGAATGTCATGAGGGTTAAGGCAATGAGCGCGGAATGGATGGGAAAGTTGGCCGAGTTGGAAAGAAAGGTCGCCGGATTGGAAAATATCAAGAGTGCCTGGTGTCAGCTTTGGCAAGGGGGCGACTCTAGAGAACACTATTCACATCCTCCAATCCAAGCAGAAATCAGAGAAGGCGACGGCCACGCTAAGGGAAGCGAGGCTCGAGGAGCATATTGGTGAGATCGACAGGGAAGCATCAACCTTGGAGGATCAGGTCACTACTTTTGAGGCCGAAAAGGAAAAAATGTTGGCTCAAATCGAATCTTTCTCCGCCGCTGTTCCCCGATATTTGCACGAGCTCTGGGTTCACGTTGAAGCCCAACGGGACATATATAAGAGTTTGTGGGAGGCGGGTAATATTTTTGATGCTGTATATGAAGGAGCACGGGCGAAGGCACGAGAGGCTCGTGTTAACTATAGATATGATCCTGCGACGTGGGAGGCTGACGAAGGTGTTGATGATAAAGGAGGACTTCCTGGAGATGGTGGTGAAGAGGACGACAATGATGACGCCAAATGAAAGAATTGTTGTCTTTGTTTGTGTTCTTTTTTCTTTTTTTCATTGTTTATTGTTTTTTCCTCGGACTTGGTCGATTTTAGCCACGTGTAATCTGCGGCTATTCGCGCAGCTACTTTGAATAAAAAGGAATTTTTCGTTCTGGCATGCCTTATGTACTTATCTCTCTTTTGCTTTATGTGACTTTGGTGCAAAACTTCTGATTTTCGTGTGGTGAATTCCCGATCTTCAGGTATTCAAACCGCAGCGGGTTGAGTGGGACTTTATTAATGGCCTTAGCCATAAAGGTGTTGCGTTCGAGCTAATGTAGAAGTATTATCCGTCGTAGTGTGAATGATGTCGAACTCTTTTCTTTAGTACTGGCCATTAGCAACCAGAATATTACCTCGAACTAATGCCGAAGTAATATCCCATCGTAGTTCGTAAAAGGATGATGGAGAGTGACATGAGGTTGACCGATGGCTTGTTGCCCAAAGTAGATTTACGAGGATGTTTGATGTTTTCACTATGAACGGAGCCAATCTTGACTTAGGTTATTCGGGTGGAACAAAATTGTAGTTGATTCAAGCGGGATCAAACTCTTCTGTTTAGCGACGGCCCTTGGCCTTAAGGGTGTCATTTCGAACTTTTGTCGAAATGTTAACTTGTCGTCGTTCGAGCGAGGTCGAACCCTTTTTTTTGACAATGTCGTTGGCCTTACGGGTGTTATTTTAAACTTTGTCAAAATGTTGCCCGTCGTTGTTCGAGCAAGGTTGAACTCTTCTTTTTGGCAATGGCCCTTGGCCTTATAGGTGTTATTTCGAACTTTTGTCAAAATGTTAACCCATCGTTGTTCGAGCGAGGTTGAACTCTTCTTTTTGGCGATGACCCTTGGCCTTAAGCGTGTTATTTTGAAATTTTGTTGAAATGGTATGCAGTCATTGTTCGAGCGAGGTCGAACTCTTCTTTGTGGTGATGGCCATTGGCTTGGCCTTACGGGCGTTATTTAGAACTTTTGTCAAATATTAACCCGTCGTTGTTCGAGCGAGGTCGAACACTCTTTTTGGCGATGGCCTTTGGCCTTACGGGTGTTACTTCGTACTTTGTCAAAATGTTAAACCATCGTTGTTCGAGCGAGGTCAAGCTCTTCTTTTTGGCGATGACCCTTGGCCTTACATGTGTTATTTCGAACTTTTGTCACCCGTCATTGTTCGAGCGAGGTCTAACTCTTCTTTTTGACGATGACCCTTAGCCTTACGGGTGTTATTTCGAACTTTTGATAAAATATTAACCCGTCGTTATTCGAGCGAAATCGAACTCTTCTTTTTGGCGATGGCCCTTGGCGTTACGGGTATTATTTTGAACTTTTGTCAATATGTTAACCTGTCATTGTTCGAGCGAGGTCGAACTCTTCTTTTTGGCGATAGCCCTTGGCCTAATGGGTGTTATTTTGAACTTTTGTCAAAATATTAACCTGTCGTCGTTCGAGCGAGGTCGAACTCTTCTTTTTGGTGATGGCCCTTGGCCGTACGGGTGTCATTTTGAACTTTTGTCAACATTTTAACCCATCATTTTTCGTAGTCTTTTTAGAGTATTGGGTGTCCTTTGGGTGAGCCCTAGTTTGCTTAACTTGTAGGTTTCATGGGTGAGTCCCAATTTGCTTAGTTTTGTCTGTATTGGAGAGTGTGATATTGGAGAATATAGAATGTTGCTATCTTTCTAAGGTTCATTTTATGTATATGTTGGAATTTCCCTGTTTAACCCCCTCATCTTTCAGCCTAAGGAGCTTGTCGATGTTAGTGGCAATGAGTTATCCCTTGAATTTGGTAACGTCCCCTTCGCCGCCTTGCTCAAAGCCTCCCCGAGAGGACCGAATGGGGACAACTTTTGGGTGAGCAAAGGGAGTACGACTTAGGTGACATTGTTTTACAGAAGGGGTGTCTGAGGCGGGCGGTATTCAAGTTACTTTTTTGTACTAGTTATTCCCCTTTCCGTTTGGAATGCTTCTTTGCTTGACCGCTCATGCGGCGCTTGCATTCATGTTCAAGCAAGCAACAGAAGGTGAATCAAGATGAGACTTTTCTTACCTCGATCCAATGGAAAGATGAACTAGGGTAGTCTTATAGCATTGCTCGCTCTGCCTAGCATTTTAGTAGTTGGTGGAATTATGGTTGTTAGATTCAGCAGCAAGTGTTGTCTCACCTTGTGGGTTTTGCGTGGATATTGGTTACAATTTCTGCTCTCACGTAGCGTCAAGATCTATATTAGCATGTGAGGTTTACTTACCACTCCTTCTGGTGGGTGATTATGTTTCTTCAATTTTTGATTTGAAGGAGACTTGGAAATTTGGCTAAGAAATTCCTACAGATGGCGCCAAATTGTTTGACCAAAAGATATCGAAACCTTTTTGATTAAATCAATTAATAAAGATGATGAGGTAAATGTTAGCCAAGTGTAATAAACTTCAGATTTAAAAACGATCCGGAAAGAGAAGAGTAAAATAAAATAGGGGCGATCAATCCTGTTGATGTTTTTCATTTCTTCTTTCATATTCCTGTGAGGATAATCAGTTTAAATGATATATGGAGATTGTTAATTTGCCTCTTTTCTTAATAGGAAATTACAGAGAAGAGGAAGGAGAGAAAAAGCTCCCCCTCTTCTTGGAGGATTCCCTCCTTATATATAGTCCTGAAGTTCTTGCTATACTTTTGGGTCGATGAGCCTTTATACCACGGCCATTTTCGTTGTTATCAGAGTATTATATTTTAACTTAATGTGTACCGTATGTACTTAGTTTGGAGCAAGTCGTGTCATCTCTCATTATCCCGCTACTTAAGCAGAATCCCAGTCAGATCGACCATTATTATTAGATTTTGACCAATATAGTAACTACATACAATAAAGGGACATTGCTAGAAATATAATATAAAATAAATATTAATTTTAAAAGCCTTGAAACCCAGTGCCTCAGACACAAAATCGTGTGCAAGATAGTGATAATAAGTCGCCACCAAGATTGTGATAAAAGTTGACACTGCTAGTGTAAATTCTTGGATTCGTCACTGTACACACGCATTACTGCTTCCTCGATGTAATGTTGATTTCTCTCAGAGTCCATCACTAACTAAAGTCTCATTTTTAACATCATTTTTTTAGTGAAAAAAATTTTTCTTTCAACACCATGTGGCGTTTTACGTCTAACATGGCCCTGTAATTTCCCAATGTTGGTATCACTTCTTTGTTAATGTTTGAGTTATCTAATTATGTTCAAGAAAATGATGTGAGAACCTACGATAAAGAAATACAAACTTCCTCCCATATTCTTAATCTCAATTGGAAAAAAATGATAGACTTAATATTCTTGAATTATATGTAAAGAAGAACAAAATAAGAATAGTTCCACCAACTCAAAACTAGGAGGAATGCCAGTTTAAATTAATGTTAGTTTTGATTCAGATAACTGTTAGTTTGGTCATTAGTTTTGGCATGATTTAAAATTTTAAATTAGTATTAGTAAGAGGTATGCAAGGGTAAATCAACGTTACAATTTTGATTTAGGCAATTGTTGGTTTGATCATAAGTTTGTTATGATACAAAATATATTAGTAGTATTCCATGAATAAAGGTTAATAGTATTAATTTGATTCAACAATTTTCAGTGAACCGTTAGTTGAAAATCATAGTTTGCTTCTTAACTTTCTTCAAATGTTGAATATTTCTCAATATTTTGGGTCATCCTTGAATAAACTATACAAAATATAACCGCAAGATGAGCCTATATCTCTTCACAGAATTGGTCATATCACTACACTAATAACTGAGAATTCTTACACAGTGTTGCTTTTAACTAATCTATGAAATACTTTTTCGAAAATCAATTCCAAAACATACAAAAAAAAAAAAAAGAACCGCGATAGATCGAGACACTTGAAAAAGTTTCAAAGTTCATAGTTATATAGACAATAGACGTTGAAGATTTGGTGATAGATTTGATGCGGAGGTCATGAGGACCGATGGGATCTTAGTAGTCGAAGACAGGGGTAGTAAAAGATCCGCCATTAACACGGCTCGAAACAAGCAGAAATGGCTGAGCAGAAAAGAGAAATGGCTGGTAGTTCTTGGCGTGATACTTCATGCAGTGTACATGCTCAGTATCTTCGACATTTACTTCAAAACCCCAATTGTCCATGGCATGGACCCTGTCCCACCTCGTTTTGTTGCTCCAGCTAAGCGACTTGTTCTTCTGGTTGGTGCGTTGCACACAACCTGCTCGATGAATTGACTCAATGCTAATTTCAGCCCATATTCTTATATATTTTGCATTGAATTGTTTTTGATAAATTGCAGCGGATGGTTTAAGGGCTGATAAGTTTTTCGAGCCGGATTCGGATTCAGATGGGGGTTATAGAGCACCATTTTTGAGGAACATTATTAGGAAACAAGGTCGATGGGGAGTATCACATGCTCGCCCTCCAACAGAATCTAGGCCTGGACATGTTGCTATTATTGCTGGATTTTATGAAGATCCTAGTGCTGTCACTAAAGGTATAACTTCTGCTATATATATATATATTTCTTAAAGTGCTTTAGAATTTGTCATTACTAGTTTAGGCAACTGCCACTCAAACTCAAGAAGCTCAACGATTTTGCAGGTTGGAAGGCAAATCCTGTTGAGTTTGATTCAGTATTTAATCAAAGCCGGCATATATTTTCCTATGGCAGCCCAGATATTGTTCCCATATTCTGTGGGGCCTTGCCACATAGCACTTGGAATACGTATCCACATGAATTTGAGGATTTCGCTACTGGTGCGTTACAGTCTTCAAAGTATCTGTTTTGATTAAATTTATCATAAATGCAAGTCACATTGTTATGTGATAATGAAAATGAAATTTCTTGTTCATACAGTCAATACATAGTAGTAGTGCAGCTACAGATGCTTTTCGGTTCTTGCAAGTCATTACCTAATCCCAGTTTATCAATGCTTTATCAATTTGACAGTGGTTATATGCAGATGCTTCGTTTTTGGATGAGTGGTCATTCGATCAATTCCAGAACCTCTTGAATAGGTCCAATCAAGACCCAAAATTGAAGCAGCTTCTAGAACAGGATAAGCTTGTCGTTTTTCTGCACCTGCTTGGCTGTGATTCCAATGGTCATGCACATAAGCCCTTTTCGTCCATCTATCTAAACAATGTTAAGGTGGTCGACAAGATAGCGGAAAAAGTTTACAATCTTATGCAGAGCTACTTCAAGGATAATCAGACTGCATATATATTTACAGCAGATCATGGAATGAGCGACAAAGGTAGAATTTGCGGTCAATTGCTTTTCTGTTGTTTAATGAGTATGAATAGATATTTGACCATGTAAACATGCACAGAAAACAGCTTTTACATGATCAAAAATTACTTTTCACTTTCCTAGTAAGTGATGTTTGTCTTTAGTTACCGCGGATTTTTTGCAAGGTTTATTCTCTGATTAAGCATCTATAGTATAATGTAGTGTAATGACTCATAGAAAATTCTGGTACAGGGAGTCATGGAGATGGACACCCGACAAACACCGATACACCTCTTGTGGCATGGGGAGCAGGCGTCGGGCATCCGTTGCCAATTTCCCACAGTGACCATAGTGAAAATACTGCTGCTCGTTTTATTGATGACCATCTGCATGATACAGCAACACCCTCAGAATGGGGCCTCAGTGGCATGACGAGGTTGGATGTTAATCAAGCTGACATTGCACCACTGATGGTCGATTACCTTATCCTCTTCTAAAAGTCTTATGTTTGAAGTGCATTACTATCATATCAACTTCTTCTGAAGTCTGACACTGATATGATCCTAAAATTGCAGTCCACTCTTCTTGGTCTGCCATGTCCTGTCAATTCAGTTGGCAATCTGCCACTTCGTTACATGAATCTGAATAAGGTCAGTTGCATTACTATTATGTCCCTGTCTATTTTGCATGGTATGACTATGTGGTGGGTTGGGAGAGATATAGTCGTTTGCTGGTTTTTTTTGGCACTATTGTGTTCTTCTTTGTATTAAGACTCAATGCTGGTCTTACAATCACTTTTATGTCCAGGCAGAAGAAGTTGAAGCTGTGCTAGCCAATACGAAGCAAATCCTCAATCAGTTCCTTCGAAAGTCACGTATCCTTTCTTAGTAACTCTGATTATATCTTTACTTATTTATCTCGATTGTTGTTTTTACTTATTTATCTCTCTTTTTGACATCACTCATCATACATGTGTATATTCCTAATTGTATTTTTGTTAACAATTAACGTTAGTCAAAATAGAACTGGTAGAAAATTTTGATAGAAGTAAAACATATATTAAAACTAAAACAATTTAACAATTTTTTGACCAGTATAGAGTAAATGGGATAAAACTGAGTCTTACACTGTCATGCCATACTGCTTCATAAATGTAGCCAGGGGCTTGTCCAGTTTTCACCTTTTTAAAACATTAAAGAGAAATAGCTTAATTTTTTGAGTGTCCTTGACAAATATGTAGAGTTAAAGCAGTCAACCTCATTATTCTTCAAGCCTTTCAAGCCATTGGCTAGCTATTCATCATTATTGCGTCAAGTCGAGCATCTGGTTTCTCTCAAAGAGTACGAGACTGCAATGAAGCTGTCTGAACATCTTAGGAGCTTGGCACTTCAAGGACTTCACTATTTCCAGACATATGATTGGTTGATGCTGATGACTGTAATTACACTTGGCTATGTTGGTTGGATGATCTATGTGGTACTCCATGTCTTGCAATCTTATACATCCCTACCTGCAAATATTTTTAGCAAGGAGCAATTACCTAATCCGAGAGGAAGTACAGTTAAGGTATCTGTTTTGATCTATAAGCACGTGCCCTAATGTATTCTCCATATGCTTTGGTTAGATAGAGGAGGGTTGTAAAAGGAAGGTTTAAAAGAAATTATCTATCTGGTTGGTGTTTTGAGCATTATAGATCGGTAGGAAAAGGGGGGAGGAAATTGGACATATAAATGCATTTATGCGTGAAAAGTATTTGTGTTGTGCAAAATTCAGCTAATTTTCTTTAATCCATTTCAGAGGTGAGACCATAGTCGCTCTATTTATGCATTGTAAGTAGGACGGGAAGGCTCTCCACCAAACTTTAGAAAATTAGACTTATTAATGAAAGATAATTGAAATCTAAGGGCAAAATAGGAGTAGTTATAACCAAGTGGCTTCTGGACATGAATCCTCTTGCCTTTCTTTTTCTTTCAACACCCCAAAAGTTTCTCCTTTTTGCCAGGTGTTTTCTCTTTCTAAAATGTTCCATAACAGTTGCACTCAGATTTGGGCCCATGTTTGCTTATATTATGTCTTTATTCTGCCTGATCTCCACGGCTATTGAATTGAGCCCTCATCTGGGACTTCTCTTAAGGGAAAACCTTTAAAAATTGAATCATCAGCATCCTCTGTTGGTGTATTCATTCTTTTTCTTTATTACTATATTATTTTGGCACTACAAATTGGTGTTCTAAGACACGTGCCTTCGTACCAAAAAGAAGATGGATAATCTGGAGATACTAGAAAAAATTGTTATCCAACAAACTGATTTCCCAGTTTTCCACTTTCACTTCTATGGAATTTACAAACTGTATTTATTATGTATTTGATTTATGAAGCACTGTTCCCTCATCTGAATTGTTCCTTGCTTATATTCTTCCTTTGGCAGGTACATCTTTTCGGCGGTGTGTCAATGGGAGTAGTGTGCACTATTATGTTGGTTGAACAATCTCCTCCCCTTTATCACGCATATGTCGTGATGACAATGTTTCTGTGGACACAAATATTTAGTGAATATCGATTTCTTAAGGCATTGTCCGGATACTTGTGCGGGAAACTTAATAATTACTATCTTAAACTTATTGCAACTTGTATTTTCTCCGTGATCATTCTTGAGCTTCTGGTGAGGCTCTCCACAGCTAATGCATGTTCCTTTAGGCCGCAGTGAATATTTTTCTGAGCACTTTGATATTTTTGATCATTATGTGTGATTTACCTTACAGGTGAACAGCTTCACAGAGAGAAAGCTGTATACTTGGTGTTTCTTAACTACAGGGGTTGCGGTTGCTTTTTATCTGTTTCGATCCTTACCTTGGAGATCTGGAGTACCAATCTTTGTATGGGTAGCATGCTGGTTTTTGTCCGTCTTTACTCTCCTGCCCCCTCAAATTCCAGAAAATACCCTGCTTGTGTAAGTAACTTCATGTTGATATCTTAACTTGCAAATCTACTTGCAGTAGGTTGATTGAATTCGTTGTACTGAACTTCTGTATGTAGAGTCGTTGGTGGTTTGATGATTATCGCAATTGGCATAATCCTTCGATATGTGGAATTGTATGCTAAAGATAGCATATATTGGCGTAGTCTCGCTGCACCAGACTCGAAGAAACTCAAGTTCCCCTTGCTCTTTCACTTGCAGGTAAGCCATGACATTCATGAGTAATGTTGTCTAGAATTATCTTAAACTTTCCAGATAGATTTTTGAATTTTTTTTCCACTTGGATTAGATCCTGTTGGTTGGCTTAGCATCTGTGCTGGTTTGGCTTTCAACATCTCATAGAACAGAGAAGCGGGAACTGCTAGTCCTACACCAACTGATGAATTGGTCAATCGCTGGTAGTCTTTTCTGCTTTTATCTGTCTGCCTATGTAGCTCAATCTTACCTAGAAATATCCTGGGATGTTCTTTGAAAACAATTAATGCAACCTGTTACACCCATTTTTCCCTCTAATTGTTTGCTTTCTTTTTCCTCGTGCAATGGGATGTTAAACAATGAATCCTAAGTTTTGTCATTTTAATGTTTCTACAAAATTTTCAAATAATAGGCATGCAATCCACACTTACTTTGTAAGAGTTCTGCTGCTAACACTATGTCTTCAGGTTCAGACAGCTGCTTCCTATGTTACTGGACTCTTCATCAGCATGGTGCCCCATGTCAAATGCGTAGGACATGAATTTAAGGGTTATACCCAAACAGAAGTCCATGTAACATAGGCTGCAGCCTGTCATAAATAAATAACATTCTCTGAAGCAGACTAACCTCTTAGTTTATGGTAAGGTATCACCTAACTGCGATAGCGCAATGCCTTTTCTTACGCTTGCTTTCATTTTCTGGCTCTTTTGTTTCATAACATACATTTTAATATTGAATTTTCTTGAATGATGCTTCCCCGACTTGTTTTTCAGTATAAATGTTCCTTTCCCCTTTCACTGATCTTCAGCTTAAGTGAAGTTTCATATATTTTATTTTCTTTGTGAAAATTCCGATAACCCTGCGTTTATCATTTGGCTTTTCTCTTTAGGCTTTTCGATGATACTCCCACTCTTTTCAGCTACCGGTCTCCTGCCCAGACTTACATCCATTTTCCTTGGCTTTGCACCTCCCTTCCTGCTTCTATCGATTGGGTATTCCATCATTTTTGGCATGGGCTAGGAGTACACTAGATTTTTATACCATATATGAGTCAGAGTGTGAATAAAGCTTCTGAATAACCTGCAGATATGAAGCTCTCTTCTATGGCGCTCTCAGTCTTGCACTTATAGCATGGATACTGGTGGAAAATGCTTATCTCCATATAAGCAAGTTCAGATTATCATCAGCTCAAGTCAAATCCATGGAGGGTAACTTTAACCTTGCACATGATCATAGGTGCCTGGAGTTATCTGATATGAGGATCCCATTAGCCTTTGTAAGTTTTACGTTACTTACAGAAAAAAAAAATAATGACATCATTTATAGTTTAACATCTTGAGGTAATGCATAGGGTTTTCATCCAGCTCTATTGTCTTTGCACATTTCCAATTAGTTATATCGAATCTTCCTTGGATACTGTACATCTTCCTTTCTTCCTTGTTGGCATCATTTCCTTATGTTTTCAGTGCGATGTATTGATAATTAATCACCATCACATACTAAGTAGCACAAACAATTCTGCAGCCAGGAACAACTGGAGAGGCTTCACAATTCATTGTTTTTTAGTTTCAACTTCACAATTTCAAATTTAGCATTGTGTTTGCTCGCCTCAAAGCACGTCTACCTTCTCTGGAAGTTGAACTCTTTAAATTGCTTGCATCCAATGTAATGTAACTCAAAAAGTTAAAATGATACATTCAAATCACTTGGTTCACTTTGCTATGCATAGAGAAGGAAACCTTTGTATAGAAGATTGGTATTTTTCGTACTGACTCATATCTTTCTGTAAATTCTGTAATTTTTTGGTACACCTCTTGTATACAGGAGTTTTCCTATCATTAATAAAATTATACTTTACTTGATCAAGAAGAAATGAAATCTTAAAATACGGTGCATAGAGACAGTACTGCTTTTTTTTGGAGGGGAGGGGGTGGGGGTAACCTTTTTCCTCTTCCGAACATGTTAGGGCGAAGCCCTGAAACAAAATGACATAAGATACCAACTTAAAGTAATTAGTCAATGAGGTTATTTGTGAACATTGATAGCATATCAATTGATCTTCCTACATGTTACCATCTCAAAAAAAAAATCAAGTAATCTTCCTCTATACATATTCACTGAACCGAGGGTCGATTGAAAACAGCCTCTCTGCCCTTTCGGGTAGGGGTAAGGCCCGTCTACATATTACCCTCCCCAGACCCCACTTTGTGGGACTATATTGGGTAGTTGTTGTTGTTCCTCTATACATATCCAAAATGGAATAGTCCTCCCTCTACATTATACTGCCTTTTATGTAAATTACTTTTGTCACTGGTCTTAAGATTTGTGAAAATTTTAGTTCTAAAGTGGTTCTGACCAGGCCAAAATTGAAGGGACCAAAAATGGAAAATAATAACACTTTCCTTAAGAAAGTCAAATCCCGGGGAGGAAGTTGGACCAGAGTGAATTGGTCATTCACAATTGTACGCTTCTGATGCAATTTCTGCTTTTTTAGATGGTCTTTTTCAACATTGCATTCTTTGGAACTGGTAATTTTGCAAGTATTGCAAGCTTTGAGATCTCCTCCGTGTATCGGTTCATCACTATTTTCAGTGTAAGTGAAATTGAACATCTTGTTTACAAAACCTTTTCCTTTATTTTCCTTTCATTTGTACATGGTGTTAAATGAGATTTTTCTTTTGCAGCCTTTTCTGATGGCAGCGTTGCTTATTTTCAAGTTATTAATACCATTCATACTTGTCATGTAAGTAAAACTTGCATATTTTCCTCATTAATGATTCTGAAGGAAAAACCACTGTACTTATCATCACCCTTGTGGAGAATCATTAGCAAACTGGGAAAATATTTTCGTGGCTGATTTCATATTGGCTTCAAAACTCAATATTGGAGACCAAGAAAATCACTATTAATGTGAAAGTAGAAGCATATTGGAGTTTCTTGGTCTTTGCTGAGACAAGTGGTGCACTATGGATAACTTTTATTTGTTGGTTGGGCTAACTGCAGATGTGTGTTTAGTGCTATCACTAAATTGGTGCAAATTCCATTGTTGGGATGCTATTTTCTGGTCATATTGTGCTCAGATGTAATGACAATCCATTTCTTCTTCCTGGTATGTAGTCGTCTTATTCTTCATCTGGCGCAATTCTCTTATATTTTTTCACCTGTAGTTCCATCCAATATGTTTTGCTGGGAAAACTCGGGAATCCAAGTACCAATCTGTTCTTATTCTGTATTAATCTCTATCGGGCTTTTTGAGTTATCTCTTTCAGGCGTTCTGACTGCATTTTCTCCAGAAATATGATTCTGGGGATTCTTCATCATTAGGATCCATCTATTTGATTCCTGTTACTTATTTTCTTTCTGATTGATAACAGGTCCGAAATAAAGGAAGCTGGATGGAAATTGGCAACAGCATTAGCCATTTCGGGATTATGAGTGCTCAAGTTGTGTTTGTCCTCATGTTATTTGCTGGTACAAATGTATTCACGAAAGACATCCTAGTTAGATCAGCTCAGCAGTTTTCTCGTAAAAAAATGTGATTCATTTGATGCTTCATTCTTTTCAACGTCTTTCTGGGTGGCAGTTTTGCTAGAGTAGCAATTAGTTCACACGAATCTTTATATTTGGCTGGCTAAGCAAATCATTCTTTTCGATATCCCATATTTCTGGGCAACAAGCTTATGGTTCTTTCCAAAGCAGAGTGGCATAGTTGTTTCGAATGAATGATGATGAGATGATTAATTCCACTTGCATTGCCTGCTTTGTTGGATTAAAATAGGCTCTTTGTTTTTTTTTTGGTTTCCTACTCGGTGTCCGGTACCTGCATTGTGGCTCAACTAAATCCGGATTTGTGCCGGAAAGTCCCACATTAGGGTAAAGTGCCCCCTAACAAACGACTCCTTATCCAGAGATCAAGTCCGAGACTTCTGAGTAATGATGAAGTAGTACTTGTACATAGACCGGCTTGGTTCGGATTTTGCAATTACCAAACCAAACTAATTGTATCGGGTTATTAATTCTAAAGACCAAACCAAACCAATAAACTCGAGGTTTTCAATATCGGGTTTTCTCGGATTTTTTCGGGTTTTCGGGTTATTCGGAATTTTTTTCCGGTAAAATCTTCGTAGACAAAACATATAACGTATGCTCAAAATATTTCTTTAATCCTAGTAAGATACAACTATATAAAGTATTTTTCAAGAAAATAATACAAAATATGAGATATGTCATGACTCATGACATTATCCTAAAATATTCAACAATAAAGACAATAAAATTATGTAATATAAATATTGCTAATTAAAAAGTCATAATAAAAATAAACATAATCTAAAAGCACTAATTCAAGCTAAACTAGATAGACTAATAGGGGAGTATTAATTATATGCCTAAAATCTAAAGCAAAATAAAAATAGGTTATGTATTTTTATCTAAATTATTGCAAAACAAAAATTAGACATTCAATACATTCTCGTTCGTAATATTGAATTGAATATCTTTTGTTAGCATTAGTATTGATTGCTAGCATTATTTAATTTACTAATATTAATGGCTATAAAATTTATTGGAGCATACAAAAGTTCTAAATTCAACCTTGAAATAATACCTTAAAAGATAATATTATGAAATTTTTTAAGAAATATTTATAAATTACATTACAATAAGTATATTTATATATTAAATATATCTAAAATTTCTATATATGTAACGTCGGGTTGGTTTGATTTCGGTTTGACTTTCTTTAGTTAAAACCAAACCAAACCAATTATGGTCGGGTTTTTTTCCCAACACCAAACCAAGTCAAACCAAACCATAGTCGGGTTTTTTTTCTCGACTTGACTCGAATTATCGGGTTGGTGCGGTTTGTCGGTTTTCTTTATACACCCATAGTGCTTATCACTTTACCATAACTTTTGTCGGTTAAATAGGCTCTTAGTTACTTTTGGTTTGGAGAACGAAGTCATTCTGGAACAGCGGAAAAAAAGAATAAAAATGTCAAAGAAATAAAGAAGTTGTTAAGAATAGAATTCTAATTAGAGTGAATGTCTATCTTATAGAGAGTTTTACTTTGAGGCTAAGTTATTTTTCCTCCTATAAATAGAGGGGTCTTACCCCACTGTAAACCACCCCAAAATTCAATAAGAATTTTCTCTCTCTTTCTCTGTAATATTGCTCTTGTTCTTTTATTGTTTTATAACACGTTATCAGCACGAAGCTCTACTATCTCAAGAATCTCTTTGAGAAAATTAAGGTATTTTTTCTCCTCCTAATTTTGTTTTAATTATGTCTGACATTATGAAAAGAAAGTTCGTTGTCCTTGAAATTTCGGGCAAGAACTACATGACATGGGTGTTGGATGCTGAAATCCATTTGGATGCAATGGGTCTTGGAGACGCCATTAAAGACAGAAATAACGCATCCACCCAAGACTGTGCTAAGGCCTTGATTTTCTTGCGCCATCACCTTGATGAAGGTTTGAAAATTGAATATCTCACAGTCAAAGATCCACTTATCTTGTGGAATGGCTTAAAGGAGAGATATGACAACTTAAAGTTGGTCACTCTGCCACAAGCACGATATGATTCGTAGTAGTTAATGAATAAACAATTATCATAGTTTACATATGTTATCTATTATTGTGATATGGTTCAAATTTTATATAACTTTAGATTACACATTCATCTTATGCTTTATTTGTAATGATTTTTCAGTAAGTTAATCGATTAACATAACAGATAATCGCTTAACCAATATATTCTATAAACTGGACCTTTTCCGCAAGGCATGTTAGTCGACTATCCGATTTAGTTAATCGACTAACCTAATGACCGTTACCTAAGTTAATCGATTATCACTTTAGTTAATCGATTAACCTTTTGTCCGTTGCCTGTTCATCGACTAGTTTTTTTAAACGTTGAAACAGGTTAGTCGATTATCTATTTGGTTAATCAACTAACCTCAGCAGATTTTGAAAATATTGTTTAATTATTAAGCAACGGATACAAGAGTATTAAAAGGAGAATAACTATGATAAAAAAATACTAATATTTTTCGTATATTTCTTTTGTATGTCAAACCATGGGAAGCAAATATGGATATCTCACAAAGCAAACTTGGATCAACGTCCAATTGTAAAAAAATTTGTTTAATTGATTCATGTAACACACATACGATATTCAAAGAGAAGAAATATTTCTCTCATTTAAGTATGTGTAAGGCAGATGTTACTACAATTTCTGATAGTAGTAAATTGATTGAAGGCTCCGGAAGAGCAACTATAACTCTGCCTAAAGGAACAATATTTAACATAGAGAATGCAATGTTCTCTTCCAAGTCCAAGAGGAACTTGTTGAGTTTTAAAGATATCCGTCAAAATGGATATCATATTGAGACAATAGATGAGAATAATCTTGAATACCTTATCATTACAAAGAATATCTCTGGCCAAAAGAGGGTTATTGAGAAGTTCCCATCTTTATCTTGTGGCCTGTATTGTGTTAGGATTTATGCCCGTCACTAGGGGGGGGGGGGGTGAATAGTGCGGCACGAGAATATTGATAAATATTGCAGAATTAAAAAATGCAGGAATAAAATAAATTCGGTAATAAAAATAGCAAGGAAAGAACACACCGAATTTATCCTGGTTCACCACAACTTGTGGTTAGTCTAGTCCCCGAGAGACTCTCTCGAGATTCCACTAACTCCGTTAAGCTTTCGGGTGCCTAACAAACCGTTACACTTGCTCGTAGATGTACACTCTACAAGACTTCAACTTGCTCGAGGATACCGCACCTCAAGACTTCAACCTTGCTCGTGGATACCGCACCACAAGACTTCACACACTAAGACTTAGGGTACTTAGCGAACCCGACAATTAATGAGAAGATATGTTCTTCTCAAACACCTTTCTCTTTTACAACAAGAACTCTCTCAAAAGAGTAGATAAAGAGATACAAATTTAGCTCTATGAACAACTCAAAGTTGTCTCTCAAATGGCTCAACAAAAGCTCTAAAATGATGCTCAAATAATGTCAATATGTATATCAATATTGGGAGGTGTTGTGTGTTTTAAAAACATCTCAAAATACCTCTTTTTATAGGGGTTAAAGGGTGGATGTCCGTTGCTTAATTGGCAATCAATTATGCTGATTTTATGCAAGGATAATCGATTATTTGATTTGCATAATCGATTATCCTTTTACCATTACAAAATCGGAAGAGATTCTGCTCAAGAATAATCGATTATTTGGATGGCATAATCTATTATTTTGTTCTAGTGTTCAAAACTTTGGCAACGGATGCAAGATAATCGATTATTTAAGAATTATAATCGATTATGTACCATTGATATACACTGTGTATACCACAGTATACCAGAATTGAAAACTTACTTCAAAAACCATTTTGGTTAAAATGAAAACATTAAATTCATTTTGTTTGAAGTATATTAAAAACGTTTATGATATATATGATTTAATAAAATGATTTTATGCATATTAATGATGACCTATGTAATATACCAGAATTGAGAACTTACTTCAAAAACCATTTTGGTTAAAATTAAAACGTTTAAATCATTTTGTTTGAAGTATTTAATATATGTTTATGATAAATATGATTTGATAAATGATTTTATGCATATTTATGATGACCTATGTTGAGCCAAAAGACGAGATAACTTTAAACGTTGCTCTTACATTTGTTCTACCTAACGACCTACGCCTTAGGTCTTTGGTCTTGAACTTTTGAACTCGTCTTTGGCTTGTCTTTGCAATTCCGTCATCAATATGCTTCTTGGCATTCACTCTTGATTGTTTGTCATATAATATCTTGTTTGACACTTGACTTCATTGTTTGTCATTCATCAAAACCTATACCTGAAAATCATGCTGATACAACCAAAGCGCACATATCATAGATTGAATGATTTTCTACATATTGGACAAAAATTAGTGCAATTGAGGCACATTCCACAATAAACCAAAAGGTTACTGATTCCAATACTTTTGTACTTTGGCATGATCGATTGGGACATCCTGGATCAATTATGATGAGACGGATTATAGAAAACTCATATGGGCATCCATTAAAGAATTTAAAGATTCTTTTAAATAATGAATTTTCTTGCACTTCTTGTTATCAAGGCAAGTTAATTATTAGACCATCACCAACAAAGGTTGGAACTGAGTCACCTATGTTTTTGGAACGTATACAAGGGGATATTTGTGGACCTATTCACCCACCTAGTGGGTCCTTTAGATATTTAATGGTCTTAATAGACGCATCCTTTAGATGGTCTCATGTGTGCCTATTGTCATCACGCAACCTTGCGTTTGCAAAATTAATGGCACAAATAATTCGATTATGAGCACAATTTCCTGATAATCCAATTAAGTCTATTAGACTAGATAATGCTGCTGAGTTTTCATCCCAAGCATTTAATGATTATTGCTTATCAATTGGGATAAAAGTGGAACATCATGTAGCTCATTTTCACACTCAAAATGGTCTTGCAGAATCTTTAATTAAACGTCTGCAGTTGATTGCAAGACCATTACTCATGAAAACGAGGCTGCCCACTTCGATTTGGGGTCACGCCATTTTGCATGCAGCAATGCTAGTTCGTCTCAGACCGACGAATTATCACAAATATTCCCCGTTGCAATTAGTTTTGGGTCATGAACCTAATATATCCCATTTAAGAATTTTTGGATCCGCAGTATATGTGCCTGTAGCGCCGCCATACCGCACCAAAATGGGTCCGCAAAGAAGGTTAGGAATATATGTTGGGTTTGAATCGCCCTCCATTATTCGCTACCTCGAAACATTGACAGGAGATTTGTTCACTGCACGATTTGCAGACTGTCGATTCGATGAGACACTTTTCCCAAAATTAGGGGGAGAAGTTGGTGAAACCAAACGGGAGATTTTGTGGAAAAATCCATCATTATCTCATCTTGATCCACATACCTCTATTTGTGAAAAAGAGGTACAAAATATTATCCATTTGCAAAGAATAGCAAATCAAATGCCTGACGCATTCACGGACTTGGAATGGATAACAAAATCTCACATCCCCGCAGAGAATGTTCCAATCCATATTGATGTCCCTATTGGACAATCTTCTAGTGTCATATCTAATGAGTCGAAAGCACGCCTAAAACGTGGCAGGCCATTAGGTTCCAAAGATCGAAATCCTAGAAAAAGGAAAGCAAATGATTAAAATGGCACTACGAAAGAATCTCATGAGGAAATTCACGATTCAATAAATTCTAAGATTCATGAAGAATCCATTGAGCCCGAGACTCAGGAAAATAAGGAACTATCAATAAATCCAATCGATATTGAGACAAATTTTAATCGAGTGGATATAGTGGTGGATTAGTCTTTGCATATAATGTTGCATCTAGCATTATGCAAGAAAGTGAGGATCTTGAACCTCAATCTGTTGGAGAATGTCGACAAAGACTTGATTGGCCAAAATGGCAAGAAGCAATCCAATCAGAATTGAATTCACTTGCAAAACGTAAAATTTTTGGGCCTATAGTTGAAACACCTAATGGTGTTAAGCCTGTTGGCTATAGATGGGTCTTTGTACGCAAGAGAAATGAGAAAAACAAGGTACAAAGATATAAGGCACGCCTTGTTGCACAAGGATTTTCTCAAAGGCCTGGTGTCGATTATGAAGAGACATATTCACCCGTAATGGATGCTATAACTTTCCGTTATCTCATTAGTTTTGCTGTCCTTGAAAAGCTTGACATGCATTTAATGGATGTGGTTACTGCCTATCTTTATGGCTCACTTGATAATGAGATATACATGAAAATTCCCGATGGATTCAAAATACCAAACGCTCATAATTCAAAGTCCCGGAAAATATTTTCAATCAAATTACAAAGATCTTTGTATGTCTAAAGCAATCAGGACGAATGTGGTATAATCGTCTTAGCGAGTATTTATTAAAGGAAGGCTATATAAATGATGCCATTTGCCCATGTGTTTTTATAAAGAAAACAACATCGGAATTTGTTGTACTTGCCATATATGTCGATGACATAAACCTTATTGGAACTCCCATAGAACTCCAAAAGGCAATTGATTATTTAAAGAAGAATTCGAGATGAAAGATCTAGGAAAGACAAAATTATGTCTTGGTTTGCAAATTGAATATTTGGCAAACGGAATTTTTGTTCATCAATCTGCCTATATAGAAAAGGTATTGAAACGGTTTTACATGGATGGAGCATATCCTTTAAGTACTCCGATGGTTGTTCGATCACTTGATGTGAATAAGGATCCATTCCGATCGCAAGAAAAGAATGAAGAGCTACTTGGTCCTGAAGTACCATATCTTAGTGCAATTGGCGCACTAATGTATCTTGCAAATACTACAAGGCCTGACATAACTTTTCAGTTAATGTCTTAGCAAGATATAGCTCTGCTCCCACAAGGAGACATTGGAATGGAATCAAACATATATTGCGGTATCTAAAAGGGACTACCGATATGGGCTTATTTTATAGCAATAATTGCAGTCCTGATCTTGTTGGTTATGCTGATGCTGGATATTTATCTGACCCACACAAGGCTCGATCTCAAACAGGTTATGTGTTTATCTGTGGAGGCACTGCCATATCTTGGTGATCGACTAAGCAATCAATTGTGGCTACTTCATCTAATCATGCTGAGATAATCGCTATTCATGAAGCAAGTCGAGAGTGTGTGTGGTTGAGGTCTATAATACATCATATTCAAGACAAATGTGGTTTGAAATGTGACAAACTACCCACCATTTTGTATGAAGACAATGCAGCATGCATAGCCCAATTGAAGGGAGGATACATAAAAGGAGACAGAACAAAGCATATTTCACCAAAGTTATTTTTCACACATGATCTTCAAAAGAATGGTGATATCAATGTGCAACAGATTCGTTCAAGTGATAATATGGCTGATTTGTTCACAAAATCTCTACCAACGTCAACCTTCAAGAAGCTGGTACACAAGATTGGAATGCGAAGGCTCAAGGATGTGAATTGATGCTCTTTTCAGGGGGAGTTAATGCGCGTTGTACTCTTTTTCCCTTACAAGGTTTTGTCCCACTGGGGTTTCCTTGCAAGGTTTTTAACGAGGCAACCAATAGGCGCATTACTAATTATGTGTACTCTTTTTCCTTTTCTAGAATTTTTTTCCCATTGGATTTTATTTTAGTTATGGTTTTTAATGAGGCACATTACTTATTGAGTAGACATTCAAGGGGGAATGTTAAGAATAGAATTCTAATTAGAGTGAATGTCTATCTTGTAGAGAGTTTTACTTTGACGCTAAGTTATTTTTTCTCCTATAAATAGAGGGGTCTTACCCCACTGTAAACCACCCCAAAATTCAATAAGAATTTTCTCTCTCTTTCTCTGCAATATTACTCTTGTTCTTTTATTATTTTATAACAAGTTCGCATTTATTCTAGTGTTATAATCGTACAAAGAAGTATACCCCCATAATCCGTTTGTTGAACACAAAGAACTAGCTCATGGTCAATTCAAGTTTTATTGGGCGTTCAATAACATCGACTTCAGAGAAAAATGGTGTTATTATGGTTGGTACTGAAAATGCTTAATTCAAAATTAATTATTGATAATCGCATAAATTTATGGATCAAGCACTTTTCTAGGAGGAGTTTTTACCTTCCTACGTACTACATCAAACTTTAATATCCTTCCTACTTAAGTTTCAACTTAATTACATGGGCATGTACAATTTAACAATTATATACATTTTAGGAATTAAATAAGATATCAATTAACTCCTTTAATCACGCTATTCGGTATTTAACATATATATCCCACTCGCCCACGTTTCTCTACCCATACCCCCACGATTCTGATCCCCTCTCCCTCCATTAACGCTTTCTTTCATTTTTGTTCAAAAATCTTTTATACTTTCTCTCAAATTTTCTGATTTTGCTCTCAAAATCCCTACGAAATCCTTAGTACCTAAAATTTTCCTTCCTTTACGATGTAAAAGAAAAGAACTATGAGGAAAAGCCCTAAAAAGCTATTATGGTGATATTCCTATATTTGATTTGAGTATTCTCTCACAGGATTCACTCAAAAAATGGTAAAATCCCGACATGTAACACTAGAGAGAAAGCCCAAGCTTTTCCCTCGTGAAGCTAGGGCAAAGGTGCGAACAAAACTCAAGCATGATAGGGATTCTACTGAAGCTTCGTCATCTGCTAAATAAGTAAAACGGAAGGGAAAAAAATTGCTAGTGATGAAGATTTTGTGGAAGAAGAAGTGATTCCAAAATCTTCCAAAAAAATTTAAAGTTTGTGGCAAACCTTCAAAAAGGAGAAAATTAAAAGATCTCCTAAAAACATAACCTAACAGTCTTTAGACAAGGTAAAACTATATTATTTACAATTTTTATTTTTTAGTGACAGCTCTTGAAAAAATGATGAGCATTACAAAGCATAGAACACACAACAATATCATGACAGTAATGCTAAGTAAGTGTTGGGCAGCAATGCTAAAGCAGATATTTGAATAATTTTAACACAATTTAATAACAGTAATTTAAACATATTACTAAATTATCAACAAATAATCTACATTATAATTCCACTCTTTGTTATAGATACATGACATATGTTTGACATTCAAAAAGGGAAAAATGTTCATGTATCCTGTCTGATAGGTAATGACTTATCATCCCTATTCCAGAGGCTTTCAAGAAATAAATTGCATACATTTTTTCTGATATATTTCACAAATACATATTATATTTCAGCTACATGACATAATTTCAACAAATTAACTACAACTTAATTATAATTTATCTACATCTTAGTTTTATTTATTATAAATTATTTACAATTCTTTATCATTGTATACGTTTGTTGTGATAGAGAAGGAAATTATGTGTGTGCTCTCCCTAAATCAGGACGCAAATATTATCATACAAGGAGAGCATTTCAATGAAGGGAAGGAGACATCTCATTTGCAATCTCCAATTCAGGAAGCAAATAGTTCCTATCAAGTAGAGCCATGCAATGAAGATTTCAGTGGTAATCACTATTACAAAATAATTGTTGTAAAAATTAACAACTTTTATATAATTAATAATTTTTCAAAATATCTGATGCAAGCAACATACAATATTATTCTTTTATTTTTAACTTTAATTTGTAGCTGAACCAATCAACTTTATCAATATAACTGACTCGGACAATGATTCTAAGTTTGAGAAAGTGGCAAAAATATTTGATGATTGTGAGCTACCCAAGAACTTCTTACAAATAGTTAAGTTCGGCGAGGTTAATGAAGATGAAACAACATTTATGCATCAAGAAAGAACATGGGTTCCTGGAAAACATACAAGATCCCCCGTTCTCCCTTATTTTAGTTTTGGTGGAAGCACTTCTACTGGACCTCCTCCAATTTTCAACATCAAACATCCATTTACTTGGCTTATTGGTGACGATGTTGATCCTGATTTGTTAAAAGAATTAAATAAGTGGTTATCTTTAGGTACCGACATGGTTTTAAAGAGGTTATATTCTACACTTTTTTATATTATCGAGGGCGTAGAATTTATTGATTTTCAATTGCAACTATATTTTAACTGTACTTTTTATGTCTTTAAATAGGAAGAAGGCGACTTATATTGTAAAAGATAACCTGCTCAACCCGTGGTTTGATCTTGGAGTGGAGAAAATTGATAAAAAGAACCGATTTTATACTTGGCACATTTTAGGAAATTCTTAACAACACGGTACACTTATACCGTGGCATATAATTATAAGGTGAAGTTTTATGTTCTTTTAGATATATGTAGATATTTTTAAAAAAAATTGTAGTTAAATTATTTGATGTGGTGAGAAATTATGTAAAAAAAAAATTGCAACACATTGATATTAATTATATTATTTAAGGAAGAGAGGAAAGCATGGTCCTAAAAATAAAACCTGATTTACAACAACTGATCATATTTTCAAAACTTTAATAGAATAAATTTATGAGAGGTACATTAATACTCATGCCAATAGAAAGTTTTCAGTTATCAAACCTCAGGATGTCGTATCAGAATACATATTAGGGTACCGATTACTTGCAAATGTTGCATGGGAAAAAGTTAATTTTATGATTATGCCCATAAATATTGTTGAGAAATTTCACTGGTTGTTGGTTTTGTTTGACATTACCGATATGATTTTATATGTTTATGATTCTATGGTCTTTTCACATAATTATAAACTTGTTGAATCTATTGTCGACAAGTTTGCTATTATGATCTCTATTTACTTGTCATGCACCGGCTTTTATGGCAAATATTCAGATATCAACTACAAGAACACAAAGGCATACATTGAGAAAGCTATTACTGACCCTCTGAACATTTAGTGGTTGGTCGGTTAAATACCCCAGCAAAAAAAGGATCAATATATGTGTTGATTTTCCTTCAATTCACCCAATTGAATTTCACATTGAATGCTAAAGCTTTTTCTATAACGACCCGACCATTTATTTTGCTTTCTAGATTCTTGTTCTCTTAAATTAGCCTCATCGTATGTGATTTTACTATTTTATAATTTGCGGGGATAGTTAGTGCGAGATTTGGCAGAGTTGGGGTTGAAATCAAAATACTTGGTTCCTTAGTTTGTCCTTAAGAGGCTAAGTTTGACTTTGGTCAATATTTTGAGTAAACAACCTCGGAACTTAAATTTATGATTCCAATTGGTCCGTATGATGATTTTTGAACTTGGGCGTATGTTCGGTTCGGATTTTGGATGATCCGATAATGTTTAGACGTTTAATAGTGAAAGTTGGCATATTAAAGGTTTTAAATTTCATTAAATTTGGTTTTAAGTAAGATTTAGTGTTATTGATGTCCAACTAGGATTCCGAGATCGGGAATAGTTCTGTATGATGATTTAAGACTTGCACCCAAAATTTGGTATCATTCCGAGTAGCTTAATCATGATTCGGCGCGTTCGCAACAAATTGAAAACTTGACTTTCATATTTTTATTCAATTTGGTTTTGGGGTGAGGTTTTTAGTTCGTTGTTGTTTTATGCGTTTCGAGAGTTTGAGTAGGTCAGTATTACATTTTATGGACTTGTTGGTGTATTTATGGGGTCCCGAGTGGCTCGAGTGTGTTTCGGACCACCCGGAGTCAAGTTGGAAACACCAAAATTCTGGTATGGTTTCCTTCTTCATGTTCGAGGGGGAGGGGTCGCATTTGCGAAGAAGGAAAATATGTGGGATGAAATTGTGCTATGCGTTCGCGATAGGCAGATCGTATTCGCGAAGGTCTGGAACATGTGGCCTTCGAGTTCATGATACGTGGCCCGCATTATGTAGAGAAGGTTGGGCTAGGTTGTGGTCGCTGTTACTCTTCGCGTTCGCGAAGGAGCCCTCGAGTTCGCGTAGGGTAGGCCAAACAAGCCTATGCGTCTGCAAGGACTATGCCGCGTTCGCGATGGGTATTCTTATGGACCTAGGGAGCTTTGCCTTTGCAAATGTGAGGCCCTTTCCGCGTTTGCGAAGAAGGGGCAGCTGGGTGGTGTCTTGTTTTAAATCAGGACTTAAGCCATTTTGAGTTCATTTATTGCACTCTTGGGCTATTTTTGGAGCTTTAAAGAGCGGTAATTTAACCTAGTACTTTGAAGTAAATAATTTCTATACAATATGAGTTAAATACATAGATTATTGGTAGATTTTAACTTATAAAATTGTAAATTACGGGTTTAGATGAAAAACCTAGGTTTTGATAAAAATGAGATTTAACCACGAAAAACATCACGGAATAGGGTGAAAATTATATATTTGAGTTCGTGAGGTTATGAGTAACATTTATCTCCAAATATTTTCGGATCCGGGCATGTGGTCCCAGGGTAAATTTTAGGAACCATTCAATTGGGGTTGGATAATCACTCTAATAGTTAGAATATGAACTTTTGAACATGTATTGATTAATTTATACAACATTTATCTAGTTTCGAATTGCTCGGCACTAAATTGAGGCGTAGGGGTGAATTTGAGGCCGAAAAATGAGATTTGAGACGAGGTATGTCTCGTGTCTAACATTGTAAGAGAAAATTTATTCCATAGGTGATTTAAATTAATAATTAATTCTAATTGTGGGGGCTACATATGCACGAGGTGACGAGAGTCCATGAGTAGCTACTATTTATGCTTATGTCCTGGTAGTTTAGGACCCAAATTATGAAATACTTGTATTGTGTGTGCCCTACTTGTTAATTAAAGTGCATAAACTATATTGGAACTTGGTAAAGGAATTGTAAAATATCAAATTTCACTTACTTGAGTTTTGACGGGTTGCTTGACGTTAATAGAAATTTGTCCTGCTTTGTATATTAGCCTTATTATAACTTTTAACTCGGATGTTCATAAAGTATCTTCTATTCTTGTGGAGCAGGGCAGATGCCTCAGCAGTATATTAGATATATCTATGGATCGTGTCGCACGTCCCTCGATAGTGAACATGTTGTTCTATATCGGACCGTACGAACTTGGCCTATATCATGCTTAATAGTACTTGGTGCCTAATCATACTTGATATTATTTTGTGGCTTGTGAGGTTACAATTATTAATGACAGGAATTTACTTGGAATTTACTAATTTGTGATAGAATTAATAGTTTCTACTTGTTAATGAGTTATTGTTATTATTATTATTTACACAACCCATGTTTATTTAGAAGTTTTGTATTCATATTGTTAGCCCATAACAAGTATCAAAGTCGACCATTTGTAGCTACTTCTTCGAGGTTAAACTAGATACTTGCTGGGAACATGTTTTTTATGTACTCATGCTATATTTTTGTATAAATTGTGAAGGATTTGAGACAGGTACATCTAGCGATCACACTGGCACGTAACCTGACAAGTGGACTGGTTCTGTCCCTAAACAGTCCAAGTGGGTTGGTCCAAACAGTCCCAGTCCCCGGCCGATCCCAAATTAAACGGACCAAACGATCTTTTTGTATGAATCGACCCAGGACCGGTCATACAACTCATGGTCCTGGACTAAACGGTTCGGTTCTACGGGCTAAGTAGGCCCAACGGCTAATTTTTTAAGAAAAACAATTAAATAGAAATAAGGGACAAAAAGATATTAAAAAAATATCTAAGGCAATGGCTTCTGATGGGATATAGAATCCTGGGAATCTGAAGGCTCTACATCAATTGGACCCTGAGTCTGAACCTCTAGGGGAGCAAGAACATCATTTACGCGTGTGATATCAATATCCTTCAGCGCCTTCCCTGTCTTGTCAGTGTGTGCCATGGTAGTGACTTTCACAGCCTTACAGAAGGCTGTGATCAAACAGTAGAATGGAAGTGAAGTGGCTACCTGCTTTGCCCGAATCCCTAACTCCCGGAAGATAAAAGGACCCACATTGATCTTGATTCCCGCTATAATGCATGAAATAAGAAGAGCTTTCTCAATGCCTATATCAGTCTCATTTCTTGACGGTATCAGTTGAGAAGTGAAAAAGCTAAGCCAAAATCGACCCTCTCATGTGAGATCCTCCTTATATATTTTGTGTACAGGGTTGATCAAGGAAGGGGTCCCTTTGCTATCACAGATGCTATCCAACTGCGCTCATTCTCGCGGTTTAACCATTTGGCATGGTACTCAGATGTGCCCAGGCTCCAGTCATAGATGTAAAATTCATTGATAGTCTCAGCACCACAGAACACACTCTTCCCCCAAACTAGCACAGTGTCACAGAAAATCATGTTGCGCTTGTGATGAGAAGTCATGGAGGCTTTATAGGAAGCATAAAATTCAGGGACAATGGTATCATTATATTCATCAGGCAGCTCCGTGAAGGTCTCCCATTTTCTTGCCTTGATGTTCTCCCAGATGTGGGGGTACTGCTCTTGTAGCCCATTCACAATTAATTGTTTTTCGGCCACGATTTTTTGTTTGTTCAGCCCTTCTCTATAAAGCTCCTTGGACCCTTCGACCCCAAACCTGAGCTGGAAGTCATCTCCTCATTTCCTTCTTGCCTCACCTTGTAGGTCAACTTCGGGCAATGTCTCCTCCTCATCAGACTGGGAGGGACGTGCAGCAGTAGGGTCCGATCGCGAACTTTTTGCTTGTTGAGCTTGACGACTGGATGATGCCCTTTTTTTGGGAAACGGCTGTATGTTTCTTTGGAGTCATATCTGCACAAAAGTAAAATGGGGGCGACATGGTAGGCAACAGTGAAAAGAAAACAGAAAAAACTCAAAAAAAAGAGTTATGATTGCAACATGCGGTCGCATAACCATTATGCGGACCACAAACATGTCGCAAACTTGATAGTTCTTTACTCGATCTAAGTCTGCGATGGGTTATGCGATCACATAACCACTATGCAATTCGCATAACCATCGCAGACCTGATTGCTTAGAAAACCAAATCACAAAATGCAATCATAAATTCCACTACAAAGTGGGAAATGCGATCACAAAATGGCAGCAAAAAGCATGTTTTTAAATTGGGTGTTCTGTGTCAGTATGTGATAATTTTGGGGTCCTCATATCATTTATGTGAACAACATTTGATCATCTTCCTCAGCTAGCTAGGGTTTAGTTATGCGATAGAAATGCAGACCGTATTTTGATTTTGCAAGCTGTAAACTTCATTGTTCCCAATGATTGAACTAACCCTCAATAATGGCGGACCTAATTTTCACTACCGAGCACCCCAAAAAAACACTACTTAACTAAGAGCACATTACGAGTAGGTCTCTAACTAAAAAACACGAAAGGAAAACACAGAAGAAAGAGAAAAAAATGAAGCAACAACATGAGAAACAAGAATAAGAACAAATGTAAAACCAAAGCTTGCAATAGCTTGCAATAATGGAACTGGGATAAGGAAAACATACCTGTGACGTTGTTTATGAACACACTTGGAATATTAGTTCATGCGCTAGTCGTTTTTGCCGTCTCCGTTCCTTTTCTCTTATTCTTTTTTTTCGTTTTGTTTATTTCTGATAAAATAAAAATATTTATTTTTGTTTGTTTTGAATGAAGAGATGCGAGAGGGATACCTGCACGATTTGCGGTGGGTAAGTCACCGCATAACACACTATGCGACCGCATAAGTGTCATGCGGTGGAATCAAGAGAGTTGTTGGAGAGCAAAAAATATGGTGCACTTTGCGATCGTATAGTGGAAATGCGATCCTCAAGGGGCACCAACTTTTCGCATCTTTATCACCAATTTTACCCAAACACACTATGTTGGTTTGCGACCAAAACGTGGTCCGCATAGTGAAAATGCGACCATATATGTGCAGCAAACAACCCAAGGTAATTTTTCTTCCCTTTTTCATGCAATCTTACCACGTGTTATGATCTTTTGAATCCCCTGCACTCTAACATACACTTTAAGTTGCTCAATTAAATCTATCTAACAAAAAAAATTAAAAACTTAAGGCCAAAAAAGGTGTTACCACACATGGTTTGCCTCCATGAAGCGCTTGATTTAACATCGTGGCACGACGAAGTTGTGTTCCTTTGGATTCACTGACTGGTCGGGCACAGACCATCTTTTTGAGCTAGCTGCTCCACCAAATGTTTTTATCTATCTGTGCCCAAGTAGTGCTTGAATCGTTGGTCATTCACTTTGAAGGTTCGGAGCCCATCCTCCGATTCTAGTCCCACATCTCCAAAAGGAGAGACAATTACCACCTTGAACGGACCGGACCATTTTGATTTGAGCTTGCCCGGAAACAATTTGAGCCTTGAGTTAAAGAGAAAAACCAAGTCACCCGATTTGAACTCCCTCTTCAAGATCTTTTTGTCATGGACGAACTTCATCCTTTCTTTATACACAGTTGCACTTTCATATGCATGGAAACAGAATTCCTCCATTTCATTATGTTTTGTTAACCTCAAATTTGCAGCTTCAGCCCAATCCAAGTTCAACCTTTTCAGAGCTCACATGGCTTTGTGTTCCAGTTCTACGGGTAGATGACAAGCTTTGCCGAAGACTAACCGATAAGGAAAAGTTCCAATAGGAGTTTTGTATGTCGTGCGGTATGATCACAACGCGCCATCTTGCTTTCTTGACCAATTGGTCCTATTTTCATTAACGGTCTTTGCTAGAATCTCTTTACCTCCCGGTTGGAAACTTCAACTTGACCTCTTGATTGGGGATGATAAGGTGTGGCCACCTTATGCTTGACGTCATATTTCTCTAGTAGCCCTCTGAAATCCTTGTTATAGAAATGAGACCCACCATCACTAAGAATGGTCCTAGGAGTGCCAAACCGAGTGAATATGTTTTTAAATGCGGTCACACTTCTTGCCTCGTTGCTTGGTAAGGAAATTGCTTTAACCCATTTGGATACATAGTCCACAGCCACTAAGGTTTATTTCATCCCACAAAAGTTTACAAAGGGACCCATAAAATCAATTCCTCAAACATCAAAGATTTCTATCTCCATCACAAAATGCATTGGCAATTCATGCCTCTTGGAGATTGATCCTTGCCTTTGACATTGGTCACAACCCTTGACCATTTGATTGGTATCATGATAGATTGCCAGCCAATAGTAACCATATTCAAGCCCCTTAGCCGTTGTTCAATTTCCCCCATGATGACCCCCAACTGGTGAGTCGTGGTATGCCTTTAGAATTGGCATAACATCTTCTTTTGGAACACATCTTCTGATGATGTTGTCAAGACGAACACGGAACAAGAATGGTTCTTCCCAATAGTATTGTCGACAATCTCTCAAAAACTTCTTCTTTTGATAGGATTCCAATCCATCTGGAATAAGGTCACTAACCATGTAGTTGCAATATTAGCATACCAAGGAGCAAAAGTTATATTAAGTTCCAATATGTGTTCATCCGGGAATGCATCATTGATCTCAAGATCTCCCTTTGGCCTCCCTGCCTCTTCAAGCCTTGATAAATGATCCGCTACTTGATTTTGAGTTACCTTATGATCCTTGACCTCAAAGTCAAATTCTTGCAACAACAAGACCCATCAAATCAACCAAGGCTTTGCATCCTTCTTTGCCATGAGATAGTGAAAAGCAGCATGATCTGTGTACACTATCACCTTAGATCCCAACAAATAAGCCCGAAACTTCTCAAAGGCATAAACAATGGCAAATATTTATTGCTCAGTCACTGTGTAATTCATTTGCGCTCCATTGAGTGTCTTGCTTGCATAATAGATCGTGTGGAGAACCTTGTTCTGACGTTGGCCAAGCATTGCTCCAATAGCTACACCACTAGCATCACACATGAGCTCAAAAGGAAGAGACCAATCGGTTGTGACAATAATAGGTGCCGTGTTGAGCCTTTGCTTCAATTCCTCAAAGGATTTGAGGCATTTCTCGTCAAATTTTTTTTTGACATCATTCTCAAGGAGTTTGCACATTGGATTTGCAATCTTGGAAAAATCCTTGATGAAACACCTATAAAATCCGGCATCCCCTAAGAAACTTCGGACACCTTTAACAATAGTAGGAGGAGGAAGCTTGGAAATAATCTCAATCTTATCACGGTCAACTTCTATGCCATGTTTTGAAGTTTTATGCCCCAATACAATGCCTTCATCAACCATGAAATGGCATTTCTCCCAGTTGAGCACAAGGTTGTTCTCCTCACATCACTTAAGCACTTGTCTAATATTGTTAACACAATGCTTAAGAGAGTCACCTACCACTGAGAAGTCGTCTATGAAAACCTCTAGAAAATCCTCCACCATGTCAGAGAAAATGGACATCATGCATCTTTGAAAAGTAGCCAGAGCATTGCACAAACCAAATGGCATCCGGCTAAAGGCAAAAGTTCTATAAGGACAAGTGAATGTTGTCTTCTCTTGGTCCTCCAATGCTATGTTGATTTGGATGTAGCCGGAATATCCATCAAGAAAGCAATAAAATGACCTTCCCGCTAGCCGATCAAGCATTTGATCAATAAAAGGCATAGGGAAATGGTCTTTCCATGTGGCACTGTTGAGTTTATGATAATCCATACACACCCTCCAACCAGTCACCATTCTTGTTGGGATGAGCTCATTTTTATCATTTTCAATCATGGTCATGCCACCCTTTTTGGGCACACATTGCACCGGGCTCACCCAAGAGGTATCAGAAATTGGGTAAACTACCCCAGCATCCAACCACTTGATGATTTCTTTCTTTACCACCTCTTGCATGTAAGGTTTCAACCGTCATTTATGTTCCACACTTGGTTTAGTCTCGCTCTCCAATTAGATCTTGTGTTCATAAATTCCCGCGGGAATCTATCAGATGTCCGTGATTGTCTAACCAATATCTTGCCTATGCTCCATCATGACTTCCAACAATTGTTCTACCTGCAAATCATTCCACAAAGAAGAGACAATTACCGGTAGAGTATCATTAGAGCCAAGAAATTTATACCTCAAGTGTGGTGGAAGTGGTTTGAGCTCTAGTTGCGGTGGTTCAATATAGAAGTCTTTGCGGGAGGAGTGGCTCTATCCTTCAAGTCGAGAGAGAGCTTTGCTGGAGCATAAGTGTAAGACCCAAGCCCCTCCAATGCATTTACCGATTCTATATACCCTTCCATATCATTACCATCAAAACTCACCAATATAGTCGCTAATGCCTCGCCGAGGCATTGTTCTTCCATTATTATTTCAACCGCATCCTTTACTTCATCAACAACATCGATCACCAAGATGATTTCATACTCATGTGGTAGTTTCATACCCTTGCTTGCTTAGAATGTAACCTCTTCATCATTCACACGGAATTTGATCTCATTCCGTTCCGAATCAATTAGTGCTATTCCAGTGGCAAGGAATGGTCTCCCTAAAATGATAGGGATCTCTTTGTCAACCGCACAATCAAGGATCACAAAGTTGGCGGGTAAATGAAACTTTCTAACATTCACAAGTACATCATCAACCATTCCTACCGGTCGTTTGATGGAACGATCGGTCATTTTCAATCTCATACCTGTGGGCCTTGGCATACCTAACCCCGCTTGCTTATAGATGGCAAGAAGCATTAAGCTGATTCTATCGCCATTATCGCAAAGGGATCTTGAAAAATCACATGCCCCAATAGTACATGAAATGGTGAAATCTCCCGGATCTTCTCTCTTTTAAACGGTGGATGTTGCAATGATGGAACTAATTCGGTGAGTCACGTTCACCAATTCATTCTTGGTGGTTTTCTTCTTTGCGATCAAATCTTTCAAATATTTAGCAAACCCCAACATCTCTTGAAATGCTTCTACAAATGGAATATTCTCCGATAATTGCTTGAGAATGTCATAGAATTTTTCGAGAATTCTACCATCAGCCTTCCTAGCAAGTCTTTGAGGGAATGGAGGAGGAGGTCTATGAATAGGTGAAAGAGTTTTTGGCATCTCTTTTACCTTTTCCTTTACCTCTTCTTGGTTCTCTTTTTTCACTTTCAACTCTTCCGAAATCTTTTCAACTTCGACAACACTTGGCTCTTCAACCTCAACCCCTTGTTCGTATTCTTCTACTTTCAACCATTTGTTCACCCTTTCGTTGTAGTACCTTCCCACTCAGAGTAGTAATTGCCATGATATGAGAAGTTGGGCCACTCCCACTACCCCTTGGGTTTGCAATTGTGTCACTAGGGAGTGTTCCCTTTTGCTTTGGATTTTGTTCCCCTGAGAGGTCTCTCATTTGCATCTCTAATTTTTGAATGGATGCGGTATGAGAGCCAACATGCTCGGTCATGTTCCTCATAGAAGTGTCGGGCTTCTATTGATTTTGCAATGCCCGTTAAAGCATGCTTTCCAACTTGGAATCACTTGAGGCACCTTGATTTGAATATTGACCCTTTGGAGGAACATATGGATTTGAACTCCGATTTGAGAAGTTGTCATTGTTATTCCAATTTCCTTGATTTGAGCCACCTTGGTCATTTCCCAGTTGTTGGTTACCTTGCCCTTGCTTAGGTCTCTATTGATTTTGTTGTCCTTGACCTTGGTATTGTTGCCTTTGATACCCTCTGTGATGGTTATTGATGTAGTTTGCTTCCTCAAAATCTTCATTTGATATAGGTTGCACATCCTCCACCACATTCACTTTTTTTGTTTGACGTTCTATGAACATTTTTTTCAACACATTGACATTTCTGTCAAGCCTTGCGATTACTTGATCTCTCTCTTGATTCTCCTTAATTAGGTTGGTCAATGAGGGATAACCATATGAAATTCCACCTGTGTTGTTCTCGGAGTTCCAAGCTTGACTATGTTGTGCCATTTTGTCAAGGATGTGTGCGACCCTTGTGAATGTCTTATCCATAAAAGATCCGTCAGCTCCATTCTTAGCTATAGATTGGTTCATCGAATCTAAGCCCATGTAGAATTTTTCCAACAAGATGGGAATCCGGAAAACCATGATTGGGATACCACACCGAATATAATTTGTACTGATCCTATGCCTCAAGTAGATTTTCTCCCGATACTTGCTTGAAAAAGAAGATTTTATCCCGGAGCTCAGATTTCTTACTTTGGAGGAACCATTAAGAATGCTCGGACAAGTTCGAGCCAATAATGAATGGAGTTTGGTGGAAAATTCTGAAGCCATTCTGTTGCGTCTCCAGCTAGTGAGTACTTAAAACACCTTAACCTTACAGTATCTGCAGTGACATTGTTTTGCTTGTGCATCGCACACACACTCAAGAAATTTCTAAGATGTTGTGTTAGATCATCATCAGTGGAATTCCTAAAAAATTCCTCCGCCTTGAGCATAAGGATTGAACCATTTTCCACCTTGAAAGTTGTAGCGCCAACGGCCGGAGGTACATAGCGTTTGTATTCTCAATGCACTCCTCTATGTCCACAAAAGGATTTTCTTCCATTTCCAACTCCATTTCTTCTTCATATTCGGCCATGTTTTCCTATCAACACCAAGCAAAACAAGCAAAGTGTGGGAATAGAATAAAACGTAAAGTAAATCTTACACTAATTAGTAATTTCAAAATCGTATTTCCGGCAAGGCGCCAAAATTTAATACACTCAAATTAAACTTTAATTAAATAGTGTAAGGAGGTCGGTGTCAAATATAGTAACTCAACAAGGTTAGGGTCCAATCCCACAGGGAATAGGTGTGAAAAAATTACTCAAATAGTGTGTTACTTGACTAAAGTCGTAATTCTATCCGGTTAATGGTAACAAGAGTATAAATTGAGTTTGTTTTGAAGAAATATTTAATTGTGATATGGAGAACGTAAATAATTTGATTAAAGAAACCAAGGTTGTGTCCCCTTTAATGAAGTGTCGGTGTTAATATGATATATTTCTAATGGAAGGTTCTTTTGTTATGCAAATGATTTTTAAATGACTACCCAATATTTTTCAATAGTTGGGTAGTATTTCCTCGTAATGATTTTTTCAAATATAAAAGAGTTTCAATTAAGAACAATCAATATATACCAAATAAAACCCACTTATTCCTAAGCGATTCCATTAAACAAGGTTTAAAGCCTTGAGTCTTTGATATTTACCTCTATCAAATTCTAACCCACTTTAACGGCACTTGTTAATGTTTGCAACCACCAACAATAAATGAAGAATGAGAAGTAAATAAATTTTAATCAACCATTATACATATATTCAATGTTAAAAATTCATTAACATAACACACATTTAGGGTCCACAACCTTAGTATTTTAAAGTTAGCTACACATACTAGAATATAAAAAGATGAGAATATTCAATATCATAAAGCTTACAAAGTGCAAAATTCTTGACCCAAAAACTTACAAAAGAAAGGAATATTAAAACCTCGTATTGTAGCTCCGTAAATCATACAAGATTCCCCCACAAAATCCCAATAAATAATTTATAGTGGGTCAAAACTCGGGACAAAGTTTGGACAAAAATACTCTTTTCAGTTGAATATGTGACCGCATATCTGTCGCATAACAGACTTGCGGTTCGCATTCTTAACATAACCATCGCATCTTCAAACCCTAGTTTTCGGGCCTTCATCGCATTGGTGTTTTGCGTCCATTATGCGGCTCGCAAACAAGTTATGCGATCGCAAATTGGACCGCATTTCTTGCACTGGACTTTGCCCATAAATCTATTGTGGTTTGCGATTCCCTTGCGCATTCTGTGGCTCACATGTTGGATTTGTGCTCGCATATCCACATTTGCACTGCCCTTTTTCTCTTTTCTTGTTTTTTGTGGATTTTTGATTTCATTTCCATGATCTTAAGTCCTTAAACCTCATATACTGCAAAAACATTAAAGTTATTTAAGTATAAAAGATAATTGCATCTAAAACAAGCTAAAATCTAAAAATATTGTATCAAACGTGCCAAGATTCTCCGGCACATCAAAAGCCTTCAACAAATGTAAACTTAAAAGGTTACACTCGAGAAAGGCATCGTATAAGAACACTTAAGCATCTTTGGAAAACTTTTGGTCACTTTCAAAAGTTTCGAACAAAAATTGCGTCGAGGTCACGTTTTGTTCAGACCACCTAAAAATAAATGATTTATTACTACATCTGATTCTATGTTAAGGCATCAAAAATATTTGTACTAAGAAAAAGATGCTAAGATAGTAGAGACGTGAAATTGCCGAAAAGGGAAAATCTTATATATTCTGGAACATCTTTACATAGGCCCAACAAAAAGGAACACAAAGTAAACAAAGAGAATGTACACAATAACTAATAAAAATATCTAAGGAATTCATACCTAATCCCCATCGGGGCCTGATTCTCCATCAGAACTATCGGAGTTTCCGGATCCTTCAGAACCCTTAGAGCCCTTTGCGCCTTTGAGCTCGAACAATTTATTCGCCTCGACCTCTAGTATTTTGGCCTCTTCGATCTCGGATGATTGATAGAAGCCTCAAGCATAAATCTCTTCGAGGGTCGCCTTGCGAACTAGCCACATCATATATTTAGAGTTGGTCTTCAGGCAGGCTTCGACTGCTTCGACATCGGCTTTATACTAGGCCACCATCTCTTCAACATTGACGGAGGTTGTGCCCAGCTGGGACTTTATAGCTTCACATTCCTTGTCGACTTTCTCCTTCACTACCCAATGTTGAACATATACTGATTCCAGCTGTGCCTAGGCAGTTTCCTTCTCTGAAGACAACCAGTCCATTTTTCTCTTCCAACCATCGGCCATGGCTTGGACCTTGTTCATTTCAGCTCGGAGTTGGTCGATCCAGATGATCTTCTACTGGACTTGTGAGGTTTGGTTGTTAGTCTCCATGACTAATTCCTCATTTCTAACTTTAAAAACCTTTACTTTTTTTATAAGATCAGCATGTTCCTGACTCAGGGTCGAAGCCTCCTTCTGAGCCCCATCTATCGCCCTGAAAGTCCTTGATGGCCCTTTCTTGTTGCTCACCGAGGAGCTTGTACTAATCCCTTTTTTGGGCCAGCTTCTTGACCTCAAGATAAAGTTGATGGACTTCGTCCTAATAATGGAGGAAACTCTTGTGATGAATATCGGGGCCTGCAAAAAGGTGAAAAAATGAGAAATATCAAAACATAAGTAAAAGCTCGAACGAATATAATAATGCCTTACCCGATTCAGCTCCTGCTGCACCTCATTTGAAAGGCACGACATGTTCACCTCATTCATCTTTGTCTGGTCCTCCTAGGTCACCAGGCATCGGAGGTATCTTGCTACTCCCACGAGAGCAGCAAGAACTCGGGCATCCTTCGGGACGCTAAGAATTATCGATCTCTTGCGATTGGATCCGCACTCGAGGAGGGAAACTGATTGACCAACTTCGGGCTAAAACTCGGCTGGCCAACTTCCGAAGACGCATCCTTCCTCGGAACTTCCAGGTCATATAACCTAGAAAAAGCTTCCAAAACGAACGAGTCCACGCCATTAAAAAGGAACAAAAGGGGTACATCTGCGCTATGAAATCCTTCATGTGTCCTCTCCCTTCCTTCTTGGGCCTCTTTGAGTATGGGCTTGGGTAGGAGGGCGACCCTGAAATCTCTATTATACCGAGATCTTCCTTCGGAGTGGAACCGACATCCTCGGGATCTCAACCCCCGTCTCCACATCGATCTCCTGAGTTTGAGGGAGATAGGCCTCCAGCATCTCCCTCTCGGTTGTTTCCTGCTCGCTGGGAGGAGTCGATCCGTGAGCCACAAACATATCTTCATCGGGCTCATCCCTGAGCTGAAGAAGCAAATCCGAGTCCGGTGCTTGGAAATCAGAGGTCTTCTTTGACTTATGAGCCAATCTCTTCTTTGGATTCACTGTAGAACTCGGGGAGCCCAAAGCCTTCATCTTCTTCTTATTTTTTCCTCCTGCTGCAACTCAAGTTGTCCCGAAGTGGAGGGATCAACAGACAAGTACAAGTCCTCATCCCCTTCTAGAGGCCTAAGTTCAGTGGTCTTAGGTAAACCTACAAAAAGAAAAGAGAGGAAAAAAGAGTAAGTATGATGCAAATAGGAAGCCTAATGTTACCTATTAGGGGAAAGGACTTACCACAATAACGGGCCTCCTATAGGTCTTTCGAGAGTCTGTGCCATGTGCGCTCAAAGTACGATATCTGAATACATATGCCCTCTATCCACTCCTTTAGCCAGGGAACCGCATTCCGAACCCATGAAATAGCTGCAAAGCCACAAACATAAATGACAAGAAAGAAATTGAAGGAAAACTTTTTTACGTTTAAAGAGAGATTGCACTTACGAGACACATTCCACTTCTCAGTGAATGGCATGTATCGGGGGGAGGGGGTAGAAAATCCTTGGTTTTCACTCGAACGAAGCGTCCCTTCCAACCCCGGTCTCGATCTTCATTGATACTCAAAAAGGGGGTCTTGTTGGCTCGGTGAGTAAGTTTGATCGGTCCCCTTCAGAATATTCGGGGTCCATATAATCGAAATAGGTGGTCTATCGTGAACCGATGAGACTCGATCTTGTTCATAAAGTAGTGGAGGAGGATGAGGATCTTCTATGGAGATGGATGAATTTTCTCGAGGCACACATCGTACTCTTGAAAAAGTCCAAAACGACTGGATCCACTGGGCCCAATGTGAAGGGGTAAGTATAAACACTTATGAACCCCTCCACGTGGGTAGTAACAGCGTCCTCGGGCCCGGGGACTATTACGTCCTTGCCCTCCCAATTGCCGTCCTTTCGAACTATGGGAAGAACGTTTTCAGTCACGGAGCATATGTACCTCGAGAATCATTAACCTTGGTCTTGTTTGCGTGAAGGCTTCTCGACTTTGAAGTCGTCTGCAATTGAGTTGTTGGAAATATTGGATGATTATGGAGAATAAAAGGTTTATCTTGAGGCGTGTCAAAGACAATGTCCTTAAGGTTATTTCACTCACACCGTGATGAATAATATTAGGCGTATCCCACAAGATTCTGTTAGATAATACGCTTAACGCTAGAGGGGGGAGGGGTGAATAGCGTTATAATAAAAATTAGCGTAAACTTGCGGAATTAAAAAATTGCAGGAAGTAAATAAGTGCGATAAATCATAAAGTACGCACCGATGTATTCTGGTTCACCACAACACGTGGCTAGTCCAGTCCCCGAGAGACTCTCTCGAGATTTTCCACTAACTTCTCAAGCTTACGGGTGCTCAACAAACCTTTACAACTTAAGGACACACGCCTTAACACCTTTGCTCGGAGATACAACACTCCAAGACTTCAACCAAGTAAACACAAGTTCCTTACAACAAGAGAATCACAATTCTCTTACAAGTGTACAAAACACTAAACACTCAAACAATACACTCCTTAATGAGTAGATATGAGTAGAAGAAGTAAGCTCAAGATCACAACAACTTTGGACAAGAATATGGCTCTCAAAACTTATGTAATGAATATAAAATGATTAGCAATAGAGTATGCAAGCTTATAGCAATTGTATGATCAGTTGTTGTGTGTTACTGTTTTTAAAAGACTGAAATGAAGTTGTATTTATAGTTGAAAAACTTGGCATTACCGTTGCCTAATTGCCAATTAAGAGTTGCTGATTTTACTGTGTGACAATCGATTGTCAAGAAGTCACAATCGATTGTTTGCCAATCGTTCCAGAAATCAATCCCAGATTTTACACTTAACAATCAATTGTCCAAGATCAACAATCGACTATTGGTAACGTTCAAAAAATCATTTCCAGATTTTACGTAAAACAATCGATTATACAAAATCAATAATCGATTATTCAGCAACATTCAAAAAATCCTTTCCAGATTTTAATTTCAACAATCGATTGTACAAAATCAACAATCGATTACCTGACGGTATTTGAAAACTTTACGACAACGGTCAGCTTCACAATCGATTGTGCAATGTTAACAATCAATTATTTATCAGACTTTGAAAATCATTTTAGACACTGCCTCGTGACAATCGATTGTTATATACTCACAATCGATTATTTAATAACTTTGAAAAAGTCTGGAAGACACTGCCTCAACACAATCGATTGTCATATGTTCACAATCGATTATTTTGTGACTTTGAAAAATCTGATGGACACTGTCTCTTCACAATCGATTTTCATTAGCTTCACAATCGATTATTCTGAGTTTTGAAAAACTTTGATGTACACTGCCTCATCACAATCGATTGTCATAAGGTTCACAATCGATTGTCATGCAGGTTTGAAAAACCTGATGCTCACTGCCTTAACACAATCGATTGTCATTAGTTCACAATCGATTGTCATGCAGTCTTGGCTTAACATAATCGATTATCATAAGTACATAATCGATTATCTTAGTCCAGATTTTAGAGGCATGTTTAAAAATCATTTTGGCTAAAGTAAATATGCATGATTTAAAATCATTTAGCATTAAATTAAATATGCATGATTTTGTAAAAATAGTTTTACGAGAGAAGCCATGTCATGAGTCAAGTTGTCGGATCAAGATCACAATTAAAAACGACTCATTTAAACTATAAAACTTTGTATTGTGCTTGAATCTCGTTATCCACCAATTGTGCGCTTGTACTTGAACTTCGTCATATATCAATTTGCGCTTGTTTGTCATTCATCAAAACCTACACATAAGAACACACGTTTTAGTATAAAGCCTTGAGAACGTGTTTCCAACAGATTCAACAAACTCTTCTAGTATAACTAGGAGCAGAAATAAAAAAATTATTGAATAAAAGAAAACTCAACACAAAAGAAAAGGAAGAAGATAAATTTTTAACTTGGCACATACTTGAAAGTAAGAAGAACTTAGGAATTTATAAATAAGAACAACCATCTCATCTGATGGCTAGCTAATTAAAATGCTTCAACATATATAGCATTAAAAAAACTAAAGAATTAATAAGAATATGTTACAAAACAAAACGTTTTCTAACTCCAAAACCATTCAAAACTATCACTAACGGATAATAATAATTTGAACAAAAGAATTCAAAAGACATTAATAGCTAATCAAATATGATTTTGTATAAATGTTAATAAAAGGTCAGCTATAATATTATAATAATATCTATTAACCATGGATAGTAAATGATAATCACTATGTTATATTTTTATTTTTGAGAAATAAGAGTTATCTTCTAATAATCCCCCACATATCTCAAAAACAATATCACAAAATAAAATAAGAAATTTTGCTAAGTTTTTACAAATGAGCATAATACGTCAAATCTGGTGTATCTTGGTCTATGAACCAAACCTAGATAAAATAAGATTAAACTTACGGAACAATTGGTGAAGTTTAATTCTTCTATGAACCAAGAATTCTTTTGTATGTTTAGTGTCTTATCTATCACATTATACCCTCACACACTTTGTTGTTTATCGCGGTTTTTCTCTAATAGGCCATGCGCGCGCCTGGTTTTCATGAGCGTTATAGAAATTTTGCCACAAATTTCATAGGAGCGGCCTCACTCCACACTTAACTAGGTCCAACCATCAAGTGTATTCTTCAGCATACACCACCTATAAAAGGCTATGGATTATTAGATTAAGAGTTTAATTACTCAATTTCTCATTCCTTGCAGTCTTGCACTATATAAACGCATGCACCATAGGAAGGAATATAATTTAATAGTGCAAATTTGATCAACTAATGAATTGTTATTACCCATATGAACATACTTCATGAGATCTCAAATCACATAGGTTGGGTTACCATCATAGTTGATATAACTCAAATTCGTAAAAGTCGCATTCCCCTTGATGTTTCAGATATTAGTTTTCTTCCCAAAGATTTAGTTAGATGATTGGCCAAATTCACTTCTGACTTCACATAAACTATGGAAATAATTCCATCTTTCAGCAGCTGCTTTATCACGTTATGTCTCAATCGGATATGGTCTACTTTTTCCATTAAAGGATTAATTTTGGGCAATGGCTATTACAGCTTGGCAATCATAATGCATCGACACAGAAGGTGTAGATTTAATTCCTAGTGGAATACTTGCCAAAAGGTTCTTTAACCACTCGGCCTCGTTGCCAGCTAATTCTAATGTCACAAACTCAGATTCCATGGTAGATCTAGCTATTATTGTTTGTTTAGCTAATTTCCATGCCACAACACCCCACCGAGGATGAACACATGACCACTAGTAGATTTTGTCTCGTCTGAATCAGAGATCCAGTTAGCATCACTGTATCCTTTTAGTACAGTGGGAAATCCACTATATTTAATACCATAATTTATGGTACCTCTCAAATATTTTCATTACTCTTACTAATGCATTCCAATGATCATGACTCGGGTTTTGAGTATATCTACTCAATCTACACACAACATATGCAATATCAGGTCTAGTAAAATTCATCAAATGCATTAGTCTATCAATAACTTGAGCATATTTATTTTGATCTATAGCATCTCCCTTATTCTTTTTTAATTGACTACTAGCATCATAAGGAGTGTTTACAGGTACCACATCAAAATTACTAATTTTTTTAAGAATTCGTCCAACATAATGTTCTTGAGTCAACATCAAACTATTGTCATCTCTTATAATTTTCATGCCTAAAATAACACTAGCTTCTCCCATGTCTTTCATCTCAAAATTAGAAGACAAGAAAATTTTAATTTTATGTTCCAAATCAAGGCTAGAACTAAAAATAAGCATGTCATCCACATAAAGGCAAATAATAACACATGTACCATCTACACATTTTATATAAACACATTTATCTACTTCAACTAACGAAAAACCATCATTAATCAATACTTGATCAAATTTTTTATGGCTCTGTTTAGGCGCTTGCTTTAGACCATATAAAGATTTTAATAATTTACATACTTTATTTTCTTGTCCAGACACTATACAATCCTCAGGTTGCTCCAAGTAAAATTTTCTTTTCCAAATCAACATTTAAAAATGCGATTTTAACATCCATTTGGTGAATAAAAAATTTATAAATAGAAGCCAAAGCAAGTAAAACACGAATCTAGAAAATTTTACTTACAAGAGCATAAGTGTCAAAATAATCAATATTTTATTTTTGAGTAAAACCTTTTGTGACAAGTCTAGCTTTGTATTTATAAATGGAACCATCCAGATTAAGTTTCTTCTTATAAATCCATTTACAACCAATGGGTTTAGCTCTCGGAAGTAAATCAACTAAAATCCAAGTTCAATTTTGTAAAATTGAATTTAATTCTACATCAATAGCTTCTTTCCAAAATGATGCATCAGAAGAAGAAATAGCTTCAGAATATATTAAAGGACTATTATCCACATGATAAGTATAAAAATCATTACCAAAAGATTTTTCTTTCCTTAGTCTTTTACTTCTTCTTAAATCCTCAGTTTCAAAATCATTTGGAATAATTGGAACATGTGAAATACGATCACTTGGAATAATAGGAGCATCAGAAATTTTCTCAAAGGAAAAATATTTTCAAAAAATTCAGCATTTTTTGTTTCAACAATGGTATTATTTTCAAGTACATCACATTTGACTACTAAAAATCGATATGTTGCACTGCTTTTAGCATACCCAATAAACATGCAATCAGATGTTTTAGATCCTATTTTTCTTTTCTTATGATCAGGCAACATAAATTTAACAAGGCACCCCCACACTTTTAGATATTTTAAATTAGGTGGATACCCTTTCCATAACTCATAAGGAGTTTTACCCGTTTTCCTATAAAGAATTTTATTTTGTAAATGACAAGCAGATAAAATGGCTCCACCCCAAAGATTATCCGGAGCACCAGAACTAACAAGCATGCTATTCATCATTTCCTTTAAGGTCCTATTTTTCCTTTCCGCTACGCCATTAAATTGTGGACAATATGGCGGAGTTATCTTGTGAATGATACCTTCTTTCTCACAATAATCATTCAACAAAATAAATTCACCACCTCTATCGGATCTAACTCTTTTGGTTTTCTTATCTAATTGATTTTCTACTTTATCTTTATAAATTAAAAACTTATCAAAAGTTTCATCTTTATTTCTCAACAAATAAATTTTTGTATGTCTAGAAAAATCGTCTAAAAAAGTCACATAATATTTTTTCCCTCCTCTAGTCATAGTTTGTTTCAAGTCTCCTAAATCAGTATGAATTAAACTTAATAATTCAGATTCTATGAATACTGGAGCACATGATTTCTTAGTTTGCTTAGCTTCTGCACAAACTTCACACTTATCAATATTCAAAAAATTAATATTTGAAATAAGACCTTCAGAATGTATTTTCTTAATATAAGATAAACTAACATATCCTAATCTAGCATGCCACAAATTAAAAGAATCAATCAAGTAAGCAGAAGTACTAGCATTTTCATTGTTAACATTGAGTACAAACAAGCCATGGCTATAATAACCCTTGCCAACAAAATAATTATTTTTGGTCAACACGACCTTATCAGATTCAAAAGAAATCTTCACTCCCACTTTTTCTAATAATCCTACATAGACCAAATTGGCTCGGATACTAGGAACTTGCAACACGTCATTCAATGCCAAATTTTTGCCAGATATGAGTTTGAGAAGAACTTTGCCTTTTCCAAGAACTTGAGTAGTTCTTGAGTCACCAAGATAGACAACTTCTTCTCCCTCCTCAACTTGGGTGTAAAACATAAAGTCTTTTTTGTTAGCACATATGTGCCTAGTGGCACCAGAATCTAACACCCAATCTTTCACATTGGCCACAAGTTTCATTTGGAAAACAACCGCAACAATTATATCATCCACCTTGGCTTAAGTCAAATTTACTTTAGCCTTAGTGAGATTGTTATTCCCAACACATTTTTGACATTGAGCAACATAGCGGCCAGGTTTGCCACACACAAAGCAGTTGCTTTTTTCCTTGAAGGTTTGATTGTTGGTTTTGGCTTATAACCATTTTTTTTGTCATACATGTTACTTAATTTTCTCTGACGATTGTTCTCCTCCACAATGCTGCTTCTAGTAGCAATTTCTTTTCTTTTATCAACAATAGCATCTCCATCAAAATAACAACAACAACAATAGTTAGTGCAGCAGGAGTAGTAGCATCAACAACAACATTATCAGTTTTATTCTCCATAATAACAACGTGAAATATCCTTAAGATTGTTGGAAAAATTAGATGATTATGGAGAATAAAAAGTTTAACTTGAGGCGTGTCAAAGACACTGTCCTTAAGGATATTTCGCCCACGCCGTGATGAATAATATTAGGCGTATACCTCAGAATTCAACAAGCTCTTCTAGTATAACTAGGAACAGAAACAACAAAGATTATTGAATAAAAGAAAACCCAACACAAAAGAAAAGGAAGTAGATAAGTTTTTACTTTTTCACATGGTTGAAAATAAAAGGAAAAACTTAGGAATTTATAAATAAGAACAACCATCTCATCTGATGGCTAGCTAATTAAAATGCTTCAACATGTATATCATTAGAAAAAACTAAAGAATTAATAAGAATATATTACAAAACAAAACGTTTTGTAACTCCAAAACCATTCAATGCTATTACTAACGGATAATAATAATTTGAACAAAAGAATTCAAAAGTCATAAATAGCTAATCAAAGATGATTTCGTATAAATATTGGAAAAGGGTCAAAACTGCCCCTAACGTATTGACTCCAGTTTAAAAATGCCCTCCGTTAACCTATTTTGAAAAAAATGCCCCTACCGTTAAAAATTTGGCATATTTGTGCCCCTAAGTCTAACAACTGACTGTACTTATATTTAAAACGGTAGGGGCATTTTTTTCAAAATAGGTTAACGGTAGGGGCCTTTTTTAAACTGGAGTCAATACGTTAGGGGCACAAATATGCCAGAATTTTAACGGTAGGGGCATTTTTTTCAAAATAGGTTAACGGAGAGCATTTTTAAACTTGCGTCAATACGTTAGGGGTAGTTCTGACCCTTTTTGATAAGAGGTCAGTTATAATATTATAATAATAGCTATTAACCATGGATAGTAAATGATAATGAATATGTTATATTTTTATTTTTGAGATATAAGAATTATCTTCAAACATGAGCAATCCCAGGAATAAACACTTTCAAAGGAGGCTCGGGGCCGCTTCGTTAGCAGTCACACCAGGGGAAGCTATTTCAAGGGCAACCGCCTCAGTACCGGTGGCCAATTGAGAAGATGAAGAGGCAACTTGTTGAGGAACGGATTTCGATGTTTTGGCCATTGTTATCTAGGGGAGGGTTTGAAAATTTGAAGAAAGAATGCTAAGTTCTGAAAAACGGGTTTTGAAGATGAAGAACAGAGTATACTGCCCCATTAACAGAATTATCACTTCCAAAGGGAAAAACAAGAAATGATTCGGCAGCTCGTCAGTAATGCACAAGTGCTTTTATATGTTCTGATAAGGAATATCTGCTAAGAAAAAAGATACCAAGAACTGCATGAAAGATTGTAAGGAATTATTTTCAACATTATAACAAAAATGTAAACAGAAGCTTAAGCGATAACTGCTAGTTCCTGAAATGACAATGTTAAGTAAATAAGAAATTATATCGTTTTCTCTATGCATAATCCCAAAAAATGTTACAGATATAGGCCTACTGAACTACTTGCATCATCGTCTATGAACTCCAAAACAAGTATTCATAGCCACCCCTTAGCTAGTATCTTCTTCATCCTGAAAGCTGAGATTCAATGTTTGCAACTTGAAGCCTGAACCTTGTATGGTTTCAACCAAACTGGAAGAGACCCCTGTAGCTTGTATCGTCGTTTGCTTTGTTAACTGCATCAAACAACAAGTTAAATCATAACCGAACCAAGGAATATATGACTAACTATGCCATGTTTCATCTCTTGGCTCTTCAAATGCCTTATTGAACTTCTGAATGTAAAAAATAGAGACGTGTCTTTAAATGCTTCTTATGTTCTTTTGTAAGTGAAGTTTAGAGGTAACTTTTCTCTATGTTTAGATTACACAGGTATTATTACACAATTCACCTATATATTACTAACATTTTTTTGGCTATCACTCCAGTGCTTCGGGTACTACGGACCCTCTGCCATCCATTGCAGCAGAGCCGTTAGATGATGAAGATCCCAGACACCCACAAATTCTTTCTGGCTCTCTTCTCTGCAGTGGGATATTAACTCTCATGCCAGCAAGGATAGTTAGAAAAAGTGAAGGTGGTAAGCTGAAATGAGGAACTCGGGTTTGAATTCTTATGGAAATAGATGGTAACTTTACCTTCCCACTTTTGTACACTTGATCTATGTTGTCAACAAAATTCTTACACTAATAGGGTTTTCTGTACTTTGTATGCCAGGGGAAGTAGCAGCTTCAAAGGATATTTTGACCGTGTTAAGACATTCTACAGAAGATTTTATAGTTCAAAACGTAACAAGTACTTTTAACACCCCTTTTCACTTTTCTTCCAGTTACTTTTGAAGAAGAAATGAATACTTTTTTATTAATTTTATGCAGTGTCTCTAAGGTGCATTATGTTGCTCAGGATGTCAACTTTCTACAGCAATTTTTCCTCTAACAGAATATACTACTTAAACGAGTAAATACAAGCGAAGCATTATAAATGTAAATCACCTCAACGCTTGCAATGCCCTCAACAACTTGAACTTTGAGATCTGTAATGCCTTCTATCTCCTGTATATATACGGACAGACAATGAAGGTCAACTCACAACTATTCTTAAATTCTAAGTTATTATAAGCTAAAATCTATTGTTTTAACGGAAAATTTCCCTCAGGCAATCTCACTACAAATTTGGAATAAAGATGGAGAAACAGATACAGCTGATCACCAAACACTCACAAAATCAATAGTTCATTACTGCAACTTCTGAACACCAATAATCCGTAACTGTACTTTGATTCTAGATTATAAAATTTCAGATATGCTTAGTTCCAAAAGAAAATAATTTAAACACCTAGAAAGCTCAGAACATTTTGCTTTCTCTAATTTGTCTCATAAAGTTAAGGACCTCATGTTGTTTATTTCCCACTAGAATGTAATTGTGAGTCTTTCTGGTGTTCTACAAGAAAAATGCAGAGTCCCCTGCAACTTCAACTACATTGTATTTCAAATGCAAAGACAAACTGAAGTCTTTAAGAAAGGGAGGACAAATTGGCATGTACAACATAAAGATCTGAACTTTATGTATTGAATTACCTCTAGAGCCTTAGTCACATTAGGAACAGCTGCTTCATTCATTGTTCCTTCTGCCTGTGACAATAATATAAATTCCGTTATCATTCACAAGAAAATCCACAACTAACAATTTGAAAGAAAGAAAAAAAATGAAGCAAAAGTAGCACATCGAACACTTGTCATTCTCCTAGTCAGTATTAGACAATCAATCAAATAATTAACTAGTAATACTTAATCGTAAAACTAATTGGAGTCGAGCTAATTGAATCATTTATATGCATTCTTCTCTGGACCCACCACATACCAATATGAATATGACGGAAAAATTCATAGACATTACTACCAGAATTCATCATAAACTAACAATTCTTACACTAAGCATCAACCTACTGCAACCCTCCTATATTAACCATTTATATGGATTACTCTCCGGAACCATGTCATACCAATATGAAAAGGGCTGCAATTCATTAGTAATGAATCATTACCAGAATTCATCATAAATGCTATTCTTACACTGAGCATCAACCTACTACAACCCTCCTCCTTTACCGGGACATGGTGAATTCACATAGGTGGAGATTTTGACAACTTAAACAACTACACCCCAGTCCCAAACAAGTTAGAGTCTGCTATTTGAATCCTCACTGAGCTCAGGCCAACATTTTACAAACTAAAAATAGAAAATGAAAAGTAGTAGAAAAAAGGTCAGAAGGTTAAACCTGAAAGAACATGGTGAGGACATCGGAAGGGGAGACGGAAACAGAAACAGTCTGATCAACTGTAGTTGTCAGAGCAGCAGATGCTTCATCAACAACAGCAGTGGCACCTTCTTCCTCAGTGGCGGACCATATCCTAGTATTTCTCAAAGGTGCCTTAGCTTTCACCAAAGTCCGAGAGTAAGAATAGCCGACGGGAATGGCGTCGCTCCTTTGAAATTGAAGGAATTGAATTGGGAACAAATTGGGAAGAGCAATAGATGAAGAAAGGGGAATTTGAGAATGAGATTTAGCTCTGCAAACCGAAAATGCTGAGACGGTCGCCATTCTTTTCTCCACACTACTTCCTACACTGATTCTTTTACCTCTTATCCAGAAGCCAAAGCACAAAAGGAAAGGACTCTGGATATTTGGGACAAAATAATGCCAGTTAGTAATAAATTGTGAATATATAATAGTTACAAAAAAGTCGGGGGAAAAAGTTTAGTGGGCGTTTGCACATAAGTATTGTAAAATTTTAAAATAGGGGAAAAAGAATTTAAAGTAAAAATGGTATTTGAAATTTTAGGTAGAGTTGTATTTGTACATGAATATAATTTTGGGTTGTTTTTAAAATTCTGTGAGCAATTTGAGTAAAAATTTTAAAAAATAATATTTTGGAGTTCTAAATTTTTTTGAAAACTTTCCTAATGCATCTTCAAGTAAAAATTAAACATTTTATGAACAAACGTTGATTTTCTAAAAAAAAAAAAAATGGAAAAGGAGAAATTTTTTGAGAAATTCAAAAATAGCAAGATTTACAACTTGTGGTTAAAAAATAACCCAATTTTAAAAGTAATCGAAATTTAGTCACTTTTTATGTAAAGATTAAATCTGAGCGAAAATATTGTTCAAAACCTGAGAAATACACTAGTATATTATGCTGGTGTTTCAGCATAAGTATACTTGAACTCCAACATATTATACTGGAGTTCTAGGATAAGTATGTTGGAACTCCAACATAAGTACACTAGAACTCCGGCATAATATACTGGAGTTCCAGCAAGTATACTGGAGTTTGGAGCATTGATGATCCAGTCTCCAGTATATTATACTGGACCTAGTAAAGTATATTGGTACAACATAATATGCTGAAGTTCATACATAGGTGACTGAACTTCAGTATATTATGCTAGACTGGTCTCTATTGCAGCAAAATAATGACTATTTTTTATTAACTTAGTAAACACTGATTATTTTTGATTGATCAGTCCGAAAACTGGCTATACCGTACTATTTTTATGTCCAAATGGGCTCTTAATGTCGCCAATTTTACTCGTCTACTAAAAATTTTTACTTTACTTTATTTCACAACAAAGATAAAATTGGAAAAAGATTTCAAATTTCTAACTCATTATCTTTTATTATACGTATAGTTTCTTGAGGTCTTGAAGTAGCGGCAACTATCACCATTTAGTGAAAAAACATTGTTAAAATTTAGAAATTTCAACCTTGTTGTCATTTAGTCTCAAGAATAAAGGACTGGTATATAAAAAGGATCTGTATAATGTATACCAATACCTATACTTCTTCTTCAGAAGAAAAAAAAACGAATTGCTGAGAGAACATGTAAAACAGATCCACATTGAAAGTACTCAAACTATTGTCTGAAGTGGCTAAGTGATTTAAAACCCGTATGAGTAGATAGCCTTCAAAATCTTCAGTCTATGTATTGATAATACCCTAAAATTCCCCGAAATTTTATGTTTTTATCAGTTTCCTATTTAAATTATTCGGTGTCCCCAAAAATTTTCTCAACTATATTGTCCTTCATATTAAAAATTCCTCATTGCATTTTTAGAGGCGCGTCTAGTACACGCTCCTAGTTGTCCAATAAAAGTGTCATGTAGCACTATACTTGGCAACCTCAAACCCGCCTATTTTTTGTTAGTTATGTACTTAAACTATCTGGTGTCCCCAAAATTCCTCTGAACTATATTCTCCTATATATTAAAATCTCATGCTTGACATTTAAAGGTACGTCTGTCAAACAATATTAACTTATTGCCAAAATAATATCTAATGTACTGTGTTAATTTTAGGTTTAATAGTATTGTACTTTATGCTACACTCCAATTCATAAGTCCTCATTTATATTCACTTTGTAGCATAGTAAAATATAAATAAAGGCATATCATGTTGAATTTCTTAAACGTCGTTTTATATTACATAAAAAAGAATACACAAAAAAAATTTGCAAATAGAAAACCAATTGCCCCACGAGTATATTCTTTAATTCCAAATTACGTAAAGAAAGTTCAAGAGATTCAACTTTATTCTTTAAAAGGTGTTGAGTTTAATAAAAATATTTAAATGAGTATTCTTTCACCAATGTGCAAGACAAAAGAAAACTAAAACAAAAAAGAGAATAAATAATTTTAGAGAAAACAAGAGAGAGAGAAATTTTTCCAAAGGAAACTCATGTGGAAAACTGGAAAAGAAAGGTTTAAAATGAGAAGAAGGTGAAAAAATAAGAAAAAATGATAAAAATGAGGAAGAAAGATGGATAAAATGAAATAAGGAAAATCTTTATTAAAGAAATAAATTTCAAAGAGGATAAGGCTAATTAGCTAATTTCTGCTAAGTAGGCTATTTGCATGACTTTTTTCAGCTACCACGCGCTTTCAAACGAGTATGTACACACATTATGTCAGGTCTTTCATAGAAGTTTTAATACAAGCGACACTATAATTCAGGGAAATTTTGAGGACACCAAATAGTTTAAGTAAAAAACCGACAAAATATATGATAGTTTAAAAGGGTTTTAGGGTACTAAACTCTTTTTTATTTCGTCATTCGATCTCAAGATTCAAGAAAACTCGTTATAGTTTTTCACTCCATCTTTCTTGTTTACCGACTTCTCTGAAATCTAGTCCATCTTATATAGTAATTCATATTTTGGTGTCGCACCTTTTTTTAATATGAGTTGAATCACCGAAATACCAATTACGTTGAACCATTACTTAGCAGCATTCTCAGCTAGAGAGAGACAGCTTTCACATTCTCAAAGCTCAACTGGACCTACTAATTTTCATTGCACCTGAAACCAGAGAATAGTATTCGCGTACACCCTAAACACAAGTTGCACTAATCCAGATGCATAATTAGGTTACATGCACATAATTCAGATCATATATCTACAAGGAACAAGACGTGGTTTGAGACCAGAGAGAACCCATTACTCGTTTTGGGGGTCATTCATCCTACCCAATAATTGAGGTAGTCGGTAACTTCACATTATTATAAGTTATTTCATGTCACATTCCACTTGAATTTCACCATCTGCACAAACAAAAGTTTTATCAGACTTCTCATAGGAAAATGGACATTTTTTTTAACACACAACAAGGGCCCCAAGAGAAAGACCCTTACTCTTGAGATACACAGCTAAATTTGCCTGGGCATCAGCTTCAGTGTTGCCTTCCTGATATGTTAAAAAAGTAAAAGTGCAAAACCCTCAGTAAGGAGATGAAAGGATAGCTTTCAATGACTACAAGAAAGGAACAATTATGCGAACAGTGAATATGAATAAATAAATTATGAACTCTCCATCACAGGAAAAGAGAGCTCATATAGCTCATCACCAAGACCTCCCCCCTCCCCAGCCCCTAGCCCCCAGCTCCCCTCTCCCCCTCCCCTTCCCCCTCCGGCGACCCTTCTCCGGCGACCCCTAAGTAAGTTCTCTCTTCTGTCTCTCTCCTGTCTCTCTCCTCTATCTTCACTACCCAGCCCTCACCCCCTACCCCTGCCAACCCTAACTCCAGCGACCCCCCTTCTCCGGCGACCCCCGGTAAGGCAACCCCTCCTCTTTCCCGAGCTAGGCAGCCCCCCTCGGTTGGTTTTTGTTTTTGTTTTTTTTTTCTTTTTTTTTTGGTTTGTTGTGTGCGTGATTTTCAGGTATAAGCCGCGGCGGACAAGGAGAGCTTACGACATTTGAACGCAAAGAGCAAAACAACACGGACAAAGTGTGCAAGAGCTAGCGGTAGTTGATATCGGGCGAATCAAAGCATACTTCCAGGTTTTTCCATCGGGAGTTGGTACCTCCCGACCCCCCTTTTTTACTCTGTACACGCTCTTACGTTTTTTATTTAAGCACCCTGTGTGTGGTTTACTTTGTCGATTCCTAGCTTGCATCATTTTGCATATTCCGCTGTAGTACATGGGTGCATCACTATTTCCCGTAATCGGTTGGGGACAGTGGCTGCGGCGGGGATGGTAGAGTAAGGTCATGTCCTCGGGGGCGGGGGTGGGGGCAGGGGCGAGCAGGGGGCATGGGAGCGGTTCTACGGGTAGGGCCGGAGGCAAGGGTGGGAAGAGAGTAGCGGACGCTCATAGATTAAGGATAGGATCGTAGGCACTCTGACGGGTAAGTCCATTGAGTTGGCGAAGGTTCTTCAGAAGAGGAAGGTTAACATAGCATGTGTCCAGGAGACTAGGTGGAAAGGGTCGAAGGCGAGGAATGCAGACGGGTTTAAGCTGTAGTATTCTGGGGTCGTGAGAGTTAAGAATGGAATGCGCATCTTGGTTGATAGGGATCTAAGGGAGTCCGTGGTCGAGGTTAGGCAAGTGAATGATAGGTTAATGTCTACTAAGTTGGTTATTGGGGGTTGCGTCCTCAACGTCATCAGCGCTTACGCGCCGCAAGCGGGCTTAGACGAGGAGGTTAAGAGGCGCTTTTGGGAGGACTTGGATGATCTGGTGAGTAGTATTCCTCAATCTGAGAAGTTAGTTATTGGAGGGGACTTTAATGGTCATATTGGGGCTGATGCTAGTGGTTATGGTGAGGTGCACGGTGGCTTCAGCTTTGAGGTTAGGAACGGAGGAGGCACGTCACTGCTTGATTTCACCAGGGCTTCCGAGCTTTTGATTGCCAACTCGACATTTCAGAAGAGAGAGGAGCATTTGGTCACCTTCAAGAGTTCGGCGGCGAGGACTCAGATTGATTACCTCCTCCTCAGAAGGAGCAATAGGGGTATGTGCAACGACTGCAAGGTTATTCCGGGAGAGTCCCTTTCGACTCTCCATAGACTCCTAGTGATGGATGTCGGTCTTTGGGTGAAGAGGAAGATGAGGGGTGCTCGGGGACAACCACGGATTAGATAGGGTGTTTTGACTAAGGAGAAAGCACAGGAGTTGGAGACGAGGTTAGCTGAACGGAGCTTGGAGAAGTTCTGGGGAACCGGATGCTATGTGGTCAGAAACGGCGAACTTGGTTAGGGAGGTAGCACGGGATGTGCTCGGGGTAGTCAAGGGCTATTCAGGCAGACATCAGGGTGACTGGTGGTGGAACGATGTCGTCCAAGGAAAAGTGGAGGTTAAGAAAGCGGCGTTTGCTAAGATGACAGGGAGCACAAGCGAGGAAGAACAGAGAGGAAAGAAGCAAAGATGGCGGTTACGGAAGCCAAAAATGCGGCATTTGGCCGCATGTACGAGGAATTAGGGGAGAAAGGCGGGGACATGAAGTTATTCCGGTTAGCTAAAGCAAGGGAAAGGAAGGCGCGTGATCTTGACCAAGTTAGGTGCATCAAGGACGAGGATGGTAGAGTTCTGATGGGGGAGTCTCAAGTCAAGCAGAGGTGGCAGGCGTACTTTCGAGACTTGCTTAACGAGGAGGGAGATCGTAACATAGAGCTAGGGGAGCTGGGGCATTCAGAGCAGCATAGAGACCTTGGGTACTGCAGGCGCATTAGGGCGGAGGAGGTCATGAGGGCTTTGCGTAGGATGAGTAGGGGTCGAGCGACCGGGCCTGACGAGATCCCGGTGGAGTTCTGAAAATTCATGGGTAGATCAGGAGTGGAGTGGCTCTCCAGGTTGTTCAATGTGATCTTCAGGACCAAAAGAATGCCGAAGGAGTGGAGGTGGAGTAAAGTGGTGCCCTTGTACAAGAACAAAGGTGACATCCAGTGCTGCAACAACTATAGGGGTATCAAATTAATAAGTCACACCATGAAGGTCTGGGAGCGGGTGATCGAGGCGAGGGTGAGGGAGATGACATCTATATCTATGAACCAGTTCGGTTTCATGCCGGATCGCTCCACTACAGAAGCTATCCACCTTGTTAGGAGGCTGGTGGAGCAGTTCAGGGATAAGAAGAAGGGCCTGCACATGGTGCTTATCGACTTGGAGAAGGCGTATGACAATGTCCCAAGGGAGGTGCTATAGAGGTGCTTGGAGGCGAAGAGCTTGCCAGAAGCCTACATCAGAGTAATCAAGGACATGTACGATGGAGCTAAGACTAGGGTTAGGACGGTGGGTGGCAACTCAGACCATTTTCCAGTGGTTATGAGGCTCCATCAAGGATCGCCGCTTAGCCCTCTCTTGTTTGCCTTGGTGATGGATGCTCTAACCCGACATATTCAAGGGAATGTGCCTTGGTGTATATTATTTGCTGATGACATAGTCTTGATAGACGGGACGAGGGTCGGTGTTAATGAGAGGTTAGAGGTATGGAGACAGACTCTCGAGTCTAAGGATTTCAAAATAAGCAGATCTAAGACAGAATACCTGGAGTGCAAGTTTAGCGCCGAGCCGAGCGAAGTAGGCAGAGACGTGATGATTGGATCTCAGGCCGTTGCCAAGAGGGATAGTGTCAGATATCTTGGGTCGGTGATTCAGGGAAACAGAGAGATTGACGGGGACGTCACTCATCGTATAGGAGCGGGGTGGTCAAAGTGGAGGCTTGCATCAGGAGTCCTGTGTGACAAGAAAGTTCCACAAGAACTCAAGGGAAAATTTTATAGAGTTGTAGTTAGACCTGCCATGTTGTATGGGGCGGAGTGTTGGCCAGTGCAGAACTCTCATGTTCAGAGAATGAAGGTTGCAGAGATGAGGATGCTTAGGTGGATGTGCGAGCTCACCAGGTTAGATAAGATTAAGAATGAAGTTATTCGAGAGAAGGTGGGGGTGGCCCCGGTGGATGAGAAGATGCGAGAAGCGAGGCTGAGGTGGTTCGGGCATGTGCGGAGGAGAAGTCCTGATGCCCCGGTGAGGAGTTGTGAGCGGCTGGCGATAGTCGGCGTTCGGCGAGGCAGAGGGAGGTCTAAGAGGTACTGGAGAGAGGTGATTAGGCATGACATGGCTAGAATGCGGGTTTCTGAGGACATGGCCCTTGATAGGAAAGTCTGGAGGTCTAGTATCAGGGTTGTAGAATAGGAGCCCCTAGGGTTTTTCGTACTCCTCACCCGGGGCTGGGTGAGGCTTGGCAGGGCTATCTATAGACGATTTGTGTATGGGATTGTGTCTCCCTTATGGTAGTTATTTGTTGTTGTTATCTGATATTATTGCATGCTATTTTATTTATGGTTCTTATGTTTAGATAATTATTTACGTTATTTCTGTTGAAGTTACTAATGCTCTTTTGTTTTTGTTTTTGTTTTTGTAATTGTTTTTGTTGTTCATTTCCTTCACTGAGCGGAGGGTCGATTGGAAACAGCCTCTTGCCCTTTCGGGGTAGGGGTAAGGCCTGTCTACATATTACCCTCCCCAGACCCCACTTTATGGAAATATACTGGGTAGTAGTAGTTGTTGTTGTATAAAGTAAACATGACATTTGAACACAATTCACTTGCACCTCTTGTGGTCCCCGGATTGTAAAAGAACATGCACACATTGCAATTTTATCACATAAATAGCATGCAGATGTAAGATATAATAAGAACCTCGGCACATCAAAATTCTGAAAGACCAGTTCAGTATAGAGCACGATTCAAATTAGCAAAAGGGGAAAATTGGTCATACTCTTAATATATGGTTGATCTGGAATGATATAAACTGATCTTTAAGCTCTTTGACGATCTTGGATAGCTCAGCCATGTTCTGGTTCTTACATTTCCAGATTCCCTGAGTCTGTTACATGACAAAATTTGTAAAGAACAAGAGATTGGCCCATAAGTAGTTCCAGCAAAAGAATGACACAAAATGTAATATAATAGCACTGTGAGCACGCATATGATCTCATTGAAAGATCACGTAGCTGCAACTTTTTCTTTTATTTGTTGGGAAGCATCACTTCACTTTCAAACTAGTTTAGATGTAGCTTAAAATGGTAGTGCGAAAGATCATATAGGTTGCAACTTGCAAGGGAAAGAATAGCTTCATTTTAAACTGGTTTAGGCGTATCCTAGGATGGTATTGGGTAAGGTACCATCAAGATGGCAAGCTTATACCGAACCAAAATTTCTATTGAACAAGGTAGCCCGAATATGTCTCAAATCCTATACTCCTAAACCAGTCACAGCAAAATCTCTCAGGCATTCCGCAAAATAAATATATAAAACCAATTTCCTTACTTAATTGTGAACCAACACTTTGTTCTCAAGCATTCACCTTGGGATGTTGAGAAGCAAGTTTTCCCAAGACAAGCGAGAAACCAGAACTAATTGACTAATGTGCTAAAGGGGAAGTGGAAAATAAGCAAAAACCAAAACAGAAAAGCAGAAGTAAGAAGAACAAGAAAAGAAGACCTGCATGCAGACAAGTTTAGAGTCGCCCTGCACTTTAATATGTTTGAAACCTTTCTCAATAGCATATTTTAGCCCTAAGATTAGGCCTCTGTATTCAGCAACATTGTTAGTTGCAACACCCACACCTTCACGCAACCGGAAAACCTACAGAAAAGGAATTACAAGTCGAAAACCTGTAAATTTATGGTGACAAACCACATCTTCTAAACGGATAGGGAGCATACCATACTTCCATCACCAGCATGTAGAACAGCCCCGGCACCAGCTAGTCCAGGATTCCCCTTTGAAGCCCCATCAAATTCAAGAGTGCAAGAACACTGCATATAGGGGGGCTGAAGGTATCAATTTATAAGATGTTCCTCCAAGCTAGAAGCAAAGATCACATTAAGATAGTAGCACTTAAAAGAAAACAGGACGTTCATCATATTACAGCGATTCACAGACCACCTTTTTTCGCAAAAATGAAATAAGACCAATGTGGCTAATCAATGTCTTTTTCATGCCATGGAAGACATGATATCATGACTAGGAACTGAAATGCAAACAGAATTAAATAAACTAAACTATGGCTGAAAAATCAAAACATAAGTCCAAACAGAATCTTCTTTTTTTTTAAGCACGTAAGTCCAAAATCTTTTATGCTTTTCTAAATCAAGTGACGTATAATCTTGTATATTCTTTATAAGGGATAAGTAATCTTGAATGTTATTTCAGTGGAGAAATTTTTGCACTTGCGTTTTTTTTTTTGGGCTCCTAATGGAAGTGCTCCACGTGAAACAGGTTAGTATGCACCAAATACATTTGTATTCTAAAATAGGCTTATCACACAAAAGTAAACTTTGCCACAAACTCAAACTTATGGACATTTACTGAACTTACTCCTGGAAAGTTGCATTTTGTCCTCACAATTTGATTTAAGAGTCACTTGGCCCCCTTGGTTCGGCATTGCCGAATCAGGACTTTTCGACATATACAATAGACTAAAACATTTTTCTCTTATCCCAATACATTTTGACTTTTAAGCCTCTTTTTTCCATTAGCTCAAATAAGCATATCACTTTCCTAACTATTGCTTGTTCATCAGCACCATAATGTAAAAAATTAGGAGCAAATCCTTAGCAAGGCTAATAACACCCACCTACCCACCCCCTTCAGAATATCAACAAACAGGTAAAGCAGATAATGACAAAGCATTTGTGCATATTGATTCAAAAAAATATTAAAAGAAACTTACACAATATGACGAAATTGGGGGAACTTCAAGGAAATTGTCTAGTTTGGCATGTTTTTGCTGACCAGCAGCTGAAAATGAAGGAGATGCCACCACCTCCGTCTGAATGAAGGAAATAATCATTTGAATATCAAAGGCTCCACAGATCACATTTTCAAAATAGCAAAACTTTTTCACTATACTGACTCTATCTGGTCAATGAAATAATAATATGGATTGACTCGTTGACATTATGAGATTACCTGAATCCTCTTCTCCTGAAAATTCTTCCCAATAATTTTATCTTTTGAAGAACCAGGTTGCTGCAAAAACATAAAAAGAAAAAATATTACCATGCATAAAATGGTCCTTGATGTAAACCTGAAAGTACCAAAAAAAGTCAAAAAATCAAGGCACAAAATGTAGGTTATCTATAGACTGCTGAATTTGACAGAGAAAAAAGAGATAGACATTTCACTAATTGATTGCCAAAACATCTGAACCTTTCAAGTTTATTCTAACTGGAAAATGTAAAAGCAATATTATGCACATTCTGTAATACCAGTCAGTGGCCGAAAGACACAAAATGGAGAAGTAGTTGCCATGACGGCAATTGACCGAGTACTAACAAATCCACCAAGTGATTATACCTATCATTGGCATCTAATTCAGACCCCAAGAATCTCATACTCAAAACTATTGGCAAAAGCTTCTGCATCTGATAAAGTACAGTTCTGCATCTGACACAAACCAGAATACCCCTACCCTACCCCCAGAAAAATTACCAGAATAGGTTTTGAAGCAATATAACGTGTAGCAGTAGCAGTATCACCAAGAAAATGCAAACCAGAAAATAGGCAACTGTGACATTTTCCCTTTGAAATGCTTCCATGTACCACATAATTGGATAACACTTTAGAAAAGAATCCTCTTCAATTTATTCACGTACAGCTTTTCCATAGTACCACCTCGGTTTGCTCTCTCATCAAACACAGCAATAAAACGTATTTCTTCCCAGTTCTCCACCTTTCAATTTTTTACCTATATATATAAATCTGATTCAATATTCACTTCCTTTCTCATGCATCTTAACCTAAATGTGTCCGAAGAATATAGCGAGGGATTCTTCCAGTTATGCTAGCTGAACGATAAAATAAATTCTCCCAGTTATGCTCGTTCGCATATGATTGTAGCTGATGGAGTTGTACTCTCCTCATACACGGCAGAAGGACCATTATTATTTGGAGCCTATAGGAAAAATTAATTTCATGAGTCCAAAACTATATCTGCAGCGCCAGGTAATAGTGTCAAGATTGAAGCAAAAGATAATAGAGAATGCTTAAGAGCTACAAGAAGTATTTTCACTTACTTCGATGATCAGATGAAAGTGAAGCTAATAGGAAAACAAGATGGCAATAACTGTTGTAAAGAGAGAAATAACAGTTGCATCCAATGTATACAACTATAGACAATGCGATGCAAAGAAGATATTACGACTAGGCAAAAAACATAGTACCAACTTGAGTGAATACAACATGTAAATAGCTACCACTAGGTTGCCAGAAAAAAGCCACCAAGTGGAGTGAATACAACATGTAGATCACTCCCACTCGGTTGCCATTAACATAGTTGAAGACCAGAAGGAGAAGCAGTTCAGCCTGATAAAAAATTTTAAGATGAAAAATCATGCAGTCAGTGAAGGCCCGCGGTGCACTAAAATGCGTCTATATCATGACAACAAAAGGAATGATACAAAACATAAAGAGGACAATTTTAGCACCCCCATTAGCCAAAATTTGACCCAACTATCATCAATTAGATGAGACAACTAAGTCTACCACTAGGTTAAACTCCTCAAGTGCAGAAGAGGGCACATGAGTCCTAAATTACATAGTGAAACAGCAAAAAACATTCAGTAACATTAAAATGATCAACTTTCTAACCCGAAAAGGACATGGGATGAGTATCCCAAAGAGATCATCTCGGACATCGCTGAAATCCATAGAATACATTGCATTCTTGAGTCCATGAGAGGCCAGATACTCTTCAGATTCCTTAGCCAGGCGGTACCCTTTAAAAACACTTATGGCTGGTTCACCAACCTTAAAGATCAGAAAAAAATACCAAAAGAATCAGAGAAAAAAGGAACACCTATGTAATATTATTGCTTGAGCTCTAAAAATCAACTAAGACTCACCCCAAACTAGTGGACTGGGCTATATTGTATGCATTTTGCTTTATTTCTTCTTCATTGTTAAAAAAATATTCATAATTACATGTTTGGCCATAAATATCATCCATTTTCTATATTATATGACGTGTGGAGTACCCAAGTTGATTTTTTCAGAACGTTTGCCTCCGTCCCAAAAAAGGATGTATATTCTGGACATGCATCATGGGTGCTTCTAGAAATACTTGTAGTTCATTATTTTCAAATAATTGTTTGGTCATCATTATTTGTAAAAGTTGAACTTCAGTATTTGAAATACATGTGGCGATATTGAAAAACTTCTTTGAAGAGTGCTTCAAGTGAAATAATGGTTTTCTCTCACAAAACTACAACTTTTTTTTTCAGTAAAGTCATGTCAAAAAACAAATTCAACATTTAAAGGAGTACTATTTTTTAACTTCAATTCAACAACAACAACAACTACCCAGTATAGTCCCTTTCGGGGTAAGGTAAGGCCTGTCTACATATTACCCTCCCCATACAACATGGCAGGTCTAACCACAGCTCTATACCCTTGAGTTTCTGTGGAACTTTCTTGTCACACAGGACTCTTGATGCAAGCCTCCACTTTGACCACCCCACTCCTATACGATGAGTGACGTCCCCGTCAATCTCTCCGACCCCCTGAATCACCGACCCAAGATATCTGACACTGTCCCTCTTGGCGACGGAGATCCAATCATCACGTCTCTGCCTACTTCGCTCGGCTCGACGCTAAACTTGCACTCCAGGTATTCTATCTTAGATTTGCTAATTTTGAAACCCTTAGACTCGAGAGTCTGTCTCCATACCTCTCAATTCAAATACTCTATTATTTCAACTTCAACCAAATATTGTCCGACTTTAAATACTCATTTTTTTCCAACTTCCCCCAACTCTTCTTATACTTGAGGCCTAACCTAGGTAAAAACTTACCCACACTAGGTGTTTGCACCAACCCAATAGGTGCATGCCATGTATTTAAAAATAGTACCGAATCACTTAGTCAGTGGTAATTACTACACATTCTCACAGAATAAAATCAATTAACCATGGTAAATTGCTAAAGTTTGGTGTAAACACCCGATGCGCATAAGTATTTATCCCCTAAACCATCTCCCCCCCCCCCCCCCCCCAAAAGAAGTAGTCTAATAGATAACCAGAAGCCGCCTTTGGCCCAAAATCAGAAAGTATTGACGATAAAAGTAAAAGAAACATACAGAAGTTCGGAGCAGAGCTTGTAAATCGCTCAAGTTCTTATAAACACCAATCACATCCCCTTTACGAACAACATAAAAAGCATCCTTTTCGTCCCCCATTTATCTGTCCAATTCCAACGCCTTTACTTGTGCAAGTTACTCCACCACTGTACCAGCACATTATAACTTAGTAAAAGCAGAAACAGAAATAATAAATACTAGTCCAAATTCCATTGACAAAACTCTATTCAAACAACTCAACGGACAATATACAGTTAATATTTTACCTCAGCATGTATGATCAGTGTAGTTAATTTAGTACCATTGAAACTCAATTACTACTCCCTCCATCCCAATTTATATAGCACTCTTTCCTTTTTAGTCTGTCCAAAAACAATTTTACATTTTTATATTTAGAAACAATTTAACTTTAAATTCCCCTTTTACCTTAATGAGTTAATTTATAGCCACACAACACAAATATCTAATTCTTGTTTCGAACCACAAATTTCAAAATTCTTTTCTTTTTTAAACTCCGGTGCCTAGTCAGATTAATTGGGACGGAGAGAGTATATATTTAGGCATAAAAATTTGTTAACAAACCTAATTTAAGCAAATTGAGAATAAGTTAGGGTTTTCGAAACATAAAGTGGAAGAATTCTTACCGAGAAGAGGAGCAGAGTGAAGGGAGTAGTTCGTGGGACGGTGAAGAAAGGGAACTTTTTAATGGAGTTTTTGAGTCAGCAGCAGCTGATCTCTGTACTCACATACTTTCAGTTTCGGAAGTCGTGTAACATGTGGGGCGAGCTGATTTTGGCCCGAAACTGCATGTTTGGGCTGCTTGGCGGGATAATAACTATTGGGCTATCCAGTTACGTACATTTACGGCCCATTAGCCCGTTAAGGAATGTATAACCAGGATCTTTATAGAAATAGCCAATCCGATTTACTGTTTTTTTCATAGCCAATACTCATAAATTATATACTGATTTTACACGATTATACATATATATATTATGTGTAACAATAAAATAATATCTAAATATAAAATAATATGAATTATTGTGTAATATTGATGTCAGTATATAAATATAAAATAATATGACTACGTTAGTATTTAGATATTTTCTCAAACGTAAATCATCTTTTAACCCAAAATATTAACCAACATAATCTCTCATCCTAAAAAAATGAATTGAATGGTGAAAGAATAAGACTTAAGCAGAAAATAACTCTTCCAAAATTCTATAAAAGCATAAAAAACAAAAAGTAATAACAAACAAAACCAAGAAAAAACTGCCAAATGTTACAATAATATTCTATAAAATAAAAAAGATTAAGGGACTCAAATGCTAAGGCGTCACTCATATCTCATTTGGCAGGAACAAAATAAACAATAAGTTACCTTGATATACTTTGTTGTGTTAGCTTTATAAACTTCAAAAACTTCTAAAATATAGAATCGACAACCTAAAATTTAAAGAAAGAAAATACAATGGTTAGACAAAAAATGGTAAATAAAAACAAAAGCATTAATAAGCAATAGAAGAGTTTGAATCATAATTAACTATTAAGATTTAATGAAAATATCAAACTTTCCCCATGACAAACTAAAAAGAACATAAAAGAAAATTCAAAGCAAGACTCTTATCAAGTTAAAGCAACAATCAATAATGAAAGACAAACAAGATAAAAGAGACAAAAATCACTCGTAAAATAATAATAAAATCTATAACAAAGAGAGACTAAACCTTGGTATCATTGAAAATTGGTAACTTTTTGTGTCATATATAACTTATGTTTGCCTATTTTTAGTAGCTTTAAAGTAGTACTAATTTGCGGGAAAATGTAATACAAATATGAGTACTTAATTTCTGTTATAAAACAATAAAAGAACAAGAGCAATATTGCAGAGAAAGAGAGAGAAAATTCTTATTGAATTTTGGGGTTATTTACAATGGGGTAAGACCCCTTTATTTATAGGAAGAAAATTGACTTATCCTCGAAGTAAAACTCTTTATAAGATAGACATTCACTCCAAATAGAATTCTATTCTTAACACTCCCCCTTGAATGTCTACTCAATAAATAATGTGCCTCATTAAAACCTTAACTAAAATAAAACCCATGGGAGAAAAAATTCTAGAAAAGGAAAAAGAGTACACATATTTAGTAATGCGCCTATTGGTTGCCTCGTTAAAAACCTTGCAAGGAAAACCCAGTGGGACAAAACCTTGTAAGGGAAAAAGAGTGCAACGCGTATTAACTCTCCCTGAAAAGAGCATCAATTCACATCCTTGAACCTTCGCATTCCAATCTTGTGTACCAGCTTCTTGAAGGTTGACGTTGGTAGAGATTTTGTGAACAAATCAGCCATATTATCACTTGAACGAATCTGTTGCACATTGATATCACCATTCTTTTGAAGATCATGTGTGAAAAATAACTTTGGTGAAATATGCTTTGTTCTGTCTCCTTTTATGAATCCTCCCTTCAATTGGGCTATGCATGCTGCATTGTCTTCATACAAAATCGTGGGTAGTTTGTCACATTTCAAACCACATTTTTCTTGAATATGATGTATTATAGACCTCAACCACACACACTCTCGACTTGTTTCATGAATAGCGATTATCTCAGCATGATTAGATGAAGTAGCCACAATTGATTGCTTAGTCGATCGCCAAGATATGGCAGTGCCTCCACAGATAAACACATAACCTGTTTGAGATCGAGCCTTGTGTGGCTCAGATAAATATCCAGCATCAGCATAACCAACAAGATCAGGACTGCAATTATTGCTATAAAATAAGCCCATATCGGTAGTCCTTTTTAGATACCGCAATATATGTTTGATTCCATTCCAATGTCTCCTTGTGGGAGCAGAGCTATATCTTGCTAAGAAATTAACTGAAAAAGTTATGTCAGGCCTTGTAGTATTTGCAAGATACATTAGTGCGCCAATTGCACTAAGATATGGTACTTCAGGACCAAGTAGCTCTTCATTCTTTTCTTGCGGTCGGAATGGATCCTTATTCACATCAAGTGATCGAACAACCATCGGAGTACTTAAAGGATATGCTCCATCCATGTAAAACCGTTTCAATACCTTTTCTATATAGGCAGATTGATGAACAAAAATTTCGTTTGCCAAATATTCAATTTGCAAACCAAGACATAATTTTCTCTTTCCGAGATCTTTCATCTCGAATTCCTTCTTTAAATAATCAATTGCCTTTTGGAGTTCTATGGGAGTTCCAATAAGGTTTATGTCATCGACATATACGACAAGTACAACAAATTCCGATGTTGTTTTCTTTATAAAAACACATGGGCAAATGGCATCATTTATATTGCCTTCCTTTAATAAATACTCACTAAGACGATTATACCACATTCGTCCTGATTGCTTTAGACCATACAAAGATCTTTGCAATTTGATTGAAAACATTTCCCGGGACTTTGAATTATAAGTGTTTGGCATTTTGAATCCATCGGAAATTTCATGTATATCTCATTATCAAGTGAGCCATAAAGATAGGCAGTAACCACATCCATTAAATGCATGTCAAGCTTTTCAAGGACAGCAAAACTAATGAGATAACGGAAAGTTATAACATCCATTACGGGCGAATATGTCTCTTCATAATCGACACAAGGCCTTTGAGAAAATCCTTGTGCAACAAGGCGTGCCTTATATCTTTGTACCTTGTTTTTCTCATTCTCTTGCGTACAAAGACCCATCTATAGCCAACAGGCTTAACATCATTAGGTGTTTCAACTATAGGCCCAAAAACTTCACGTTTTGCAAGTGAATTCAATTCTGATTGGATTGCTTCTTGCCATTTTGGCCAATCAAGTCTTTGTCGACATTCTCCAACAGATTGAGGTTCAAGATCCTCACTTTCTTGCATAATGCTAGATGCAACATTATATGCAAAGACATAATCCACCACTATATCCACTCGATTAAAATTTGTCTCAATATCGATTGGATTTATTGATAGTTCCTTATTTTCCTGAGTCTCGGGCTCAATGGATTCTTTATGAATCTCAGAATTTATTAAATCGTGAATTTCCTCATGAGATTCTTTCGTAGTGTCATTTTGATCATTTGCTTTCCTTTTTCTAGGATTTCGATCTTTGGAACCTAATGGCCTGCCACGTTTTAGGCGTGCTTTCGACTCATTAGACATGACACTAGAAGATTGTCCAATAGGGACATCAATACGGATTGGAACATTCTCTGCGGGGATGTGAGATTTTGTTATCCTTTTCAAGTCCGTAAATGCGCCAGGCATTTGCTATTCTTTGCACATGGATAATATTTTGCACCTCTTTTTCACAAATAGAGGTATGTGGATCAAGATGAGATAATGATGGATTTTTCCACAAAATTTTCTGTTTGGTTTCACCAACTTCTCCCTCTAATTTTGGGAAAAGTGTCTCATCGAATCGACAGTCTGCAAATCGTGCAGTGAACAAATCCCCTGTCAATGTTTCGAGGTAGCGAATAATGGAGGGCGATTCAAACCCAACATATATTCCTAACCTTCTTTGCGGACCCATTTTGGTGCGGTATGGCGGTGCTACAGGCACGTATACTGCGCATCCAAAAATTCTTAAATGGGATATATTAGGTTCATGACCCAAAACTAATTGCAACGGGGAATATTTGTGATAATTCGTCGGTCTGAGACGAACTAGTATTGCTGCATGCAAAATAGCGTGACCCCAAATCGAAGTGGGCAGCCTCGTTTTCATGAGTAATGGTCTTGCAATCAACTGCAGACGTTTAATTAAAGATTCTGCAAGACTATTTTGAGTGTGAACATGAGCTACAGGATGTTCCACTTTTATCCCAATTGATAAGCAATAATCATTAAATGCTTGGGATGAAAACTCAGTAGCATTATCTAGTCTAATAGACTTAATTGGATTATCAGAAAATTGTGCTCGTAATCGAATTATTTGTGCCATTAATTTTGAGAACGCAAGGTTGCGTGATGACAATAGGCACACATGAGACCATCTAGAGGATGCGTCTATTAAGACCATAAAATATCTAAAGGACCCACTAGGTGGGTGAATAGGTCCACTAATATCCCCTTGTATACGTTCCAAAAACGTAGGTGACTCAGTTCCAACCTTTGTTGGTGATGGTCTAATTATTAACTTGCCTTGATAACAAGAAGTGCAAGAAAATTCATTATTTAAAAGAATCTTTAAATTCTTTAATGGATGCCCATATGAGTTTTCTATACTCCGTCTCATCATAATTGATCCAGGATGTCCCAATCGATCATGCCAAAGTACAAAAGTATTGGAATCAGTAACCTTTTGGGTTACTGTGGAATGTGCCTCAATTGCACTAATTTTTGTCCAATACAGGCCACAAGATAAAGATGGGAACTTCTCAATAACCCTCTTTTGGCCAGAGACATTCTTTGTAATGATGAGGTATTCAAGATTATTCTCATCTATCGTCTCAATATGATATCCATTTTGACGGATATCTTTAAAACTCAACAAGTTCCTCTTGGACTTGGAAGAGAACATTGCATTCTCTATGTTAAATATTGTTCCTTTAGGCAGAGTTATAGTTGCTCTTCCGGAGCCTTCAATCAATTTACTACTACCAGAAATTGTAGTAACATCTGCCTTACACATACTTAAATGAGAGAAATATTTCTTCTCTTTGAATATCGTATGTGTGGTACATGAATCAATTAAACAAATATTTTTACAATTAGACGTTGATCCAAGTTTGCTTTGTGAGATATCCATATTTGCTTCTCGTGGTTTGACATACAAAAGAAATATACTAAAAATATTAGTATTTTTTTTTTCATAATGACCGCAACAGATTAATTTAATTACTTGCTCTACCAGACAAATTATAAATACTTAATACTCACTATTCATCAGACTTTACAACAATGAGTAGAACCACAATATGTTGTTAAACTGATTTTACAAAAATTATGTAAATTCAACGTGTCTATACAATTACCTATTTCATGTAGATTGGATCTAAATTACAGAAATTGTTATTATGTGTGTACTAAGGAATGACAGGAACAAGATGTGGGAATTTAGTAATTACCATGATGGTTAGAATGTATAAACAATTACGATAAGATTACATGATATAAAAATTCTGATTTTTTTTTTTTAAGACAGTTGTGTCTGGTTATATTACAAATGGAGGAAAATAAAATTTGAATAGATTGCGCAGATGTTTTTGTATGTGGTGTTTGACTAAAGATTAACGTGGTATTTTTTACAAACAACTATGAAAAAAAACAGTAGTAGTATATCTTAATTTTATGCCAGAGTTACAGTAAGCTGGTGTAAATACACATAGACAAATATTACATGATAAATTAGTTCTAATAACATTATTTCACTTTATACGAATACTAATTATGCAAACACGTAGTTTATGTACATATTGCACTATAAAACAAAAAACAAATATCAAATTATGTGATGTACAATTATAGCTGTGCATTATTGGCTAGTGTCTTTTATTGTGCAACAGTTTTTTTTTTTACTTACCATGTGTTGCTTTGTGTGTATGATTATTGTGTACCTTTAAATGAATGATAACAGTCACAAATTGCTATACGATACAAATCAATATATAAGTATCTTAAGCTTATGCCCGATCAGAGTACTTTTTGAAATCTTTCTTTCTGTACTGTTGTTGCAGAACCATATTGGAGGCATGAAACGTTGTAAACGTTTTTTCAAGCATATTATAATCAGTTATAGTATCTCCACAGAGTTTCAATTTAGAAGTAATTCTAAACATTGCAGAATTATATTCAGAATCAGACTTAAAGTCTTGGAGCCTCAGATGAGCCCAATCATATCGTGCTTGTGGCAGAGTGACCAACTTTAAGTTGTCATATCTCTCCTTTAAGCTATTCCACAAGATAAGTGGATCTTTGACTGTGAGATATTCAATTTTCAAACATTCATCAAGGTGATGGCGCAAGAAAATCAAGGCCTTAGCACAGTCTTGGGTGGATGCATTATTTCTGTCTTTAATGGCGTCTCCAAGACCCATTGCATCCAAATGGATTTCAGCATCCAACACCCATGTCATGTAGTTCTTGCCCGAAATTTCAACGGTAACGAACTTTCTTTTCATAATGTCAGACATAATTAAAATAAAATTAGGAGGAGAAAAAATACCTTAATTTTCTCAAAGAGATTCTTGAGATAGTAGAGCTTCGTGCTGATAACGTGTTATAAAATAATAAAAGAACAAGAGCAATATTGCAGAGAAAGAGAGAGAAAATTCTTATTGAATTTTGGGGTTATTTACAATGGGGTAAGACCCCTCTATTTATAGGAAGAAAATTGACTTATCCTCGAAATAAAACTCTCTATAAGATAGACATTCACTCCAAATAGAATTCTATTCTTAACAATTTCTAAGTTTTGTATGATAAGAAAAAATATAGTTTACTACAACTTTAATATTAATGTGCTTGATATATGGAAACCTATATAAAACAAAATTTAATTGCTTTTAGAATCCTAAATATAAAGATACTCTACATAATTCAACTATGGAAACTTTTAATGATCAGAACTATAGTTGATTTCAATGTTCCAGATGTTAAAAAATAATTAAATAATCATTCTTACATATTAAAAAAATATTTAAATTATTATTTTATTCAATGTGAACTCTATTTTAACGGGTAAAAAAATAAACAATATTTCAATAAGGGTTTTCATGCTTTTAATATAGCGTAAAATAAATATATATCGATATAAATATAGATAGTGATTATATTTGTAGTTAAAAATATTTAAATATCGTTGTTAACTAGAAATTTGTTTGATTTATCGGATAGCATAGTATTAAACTGAACCATAGGATACTATTACAAACTATATACTTCGTTTCGAGGATCAAGATTTTGTCTAATTTGATAACGGACCATATGATAAACCTATCGAAAATTTTACCTCCTATATCAAACTAGGAACAAACTTACCTGCATCGAGTATTTAAATCAAACCAATATATACATAATATGTGTATTACATATAAACTCCAATCATTTAACCATGATAAATTATATGTATTCTCATCTAATTAAATTTACTAATCATAATAAATTAATATAGTTTGATGTAAACACCGGATATGAGTAAGTTTTTTCCATCAAATTATTACACATATTTTTTGTAAACCAAAATAGTTTCAAAATATTACTATTACTTATAGCTATTTTTTCTATTTTATAACAATATACTTATATTCTCTCTCTCTATTAGCAAGATTTTCAATCCTCTTTCTTCTCCCTAAAATAGATTTATCTCCCTTTTCCATTAAGGCAGCCGTTGTAACAGCCATTTTTGATGGCGATGGTGGACTTTCTGAAGCGAAGAGAATAGATCTGAAGCGAAGAGGGAGTAGGCGAACGGATCTGGCCATGGCTACAGATTGAGATTTTGGAAATTTGAAGCAGAGTCGCTGGAGAAGATTTGCGGGTCAGGTTTTTGTTCGTCTTCATTTTTAATTTTAATACAATGTATACAATATTTTGTTTTGGCCGGGAATGCCATCTCCGACGAACTTTCTTCTCTTCTTTGCTATTGGGTCACATACAATGATACAAATATATTATATTGTACACTGAAATACATTTTAAATACTTTATCTTTTCATGAATTTATGTATTCCAAAGGTTTTTTTTAATACAATCAAATATCACTGTTTTTCTAATTTTTTGTTATTTGAATATAATCGATTTGAATACGATGAATTGAATACAATGTATAATTGTGAATAGTGAATATCGGTGAATTGAATACAATGTTTATATTCGAATTGAATAGAACGGTATACATCATATTTCTTAATTTTTTGTTGTTTGAATACAACTAAATTCAATATAGTAAAACTCAATACAGTGTAATATTGCATTTTCAGTTATTAAACATTCATAATCGGTATTTTTAGACGGATTACCTCACTGTATTTATAAATACATTCGCACGAATACATATTTGTAATTATAGTCACACGAATATATAGAATATAGAATTAAACTGCTGTAATACCTATCTTTAGGCGGATTACCTCACTGTATTTATAAATACAATCGCGCAAACACATGAAATACATCACAATAGCAACAATTTTTTGTAGAATTTTGTTGAGTTAAATTATGAATGATACACGCTAAATGGACCTCTTTGTGTTATTAAACAACTGAACTCCCTACTTATTAGACGAATTTTGTGATTGTATTCATGAATACAACATCGTGAATACAACAAATATAGTTCGATAGCAACGATTCCCTCCGTTTCATATTGTTTGAACTAGTTTGACTCTGCACGAAGTTTAAGAAAAAAGAAGAAGATTTTTGAAACTTGTGGTCTTAAAAGATTAAGGGGTAAAAGGTTTGTGGGGCCATGTCATTTTTGTGGCTATAAAAGCTTTTCATTAAGGGCAAAAGGGGTAAAATGAAGAGTTTAAAGTTGAATTATTTCCAAATTTAGAAATATGTCATTTATTTTGAAACAAACTAAAAAGGAAAGTGGCTCATTTAATATAAAATGAAGAGAATATTAATTATAGGAAGTAAATATATATATATATATATATATATTAGATATAGAATATTAATAACCATTAAACTACAGTAATTTTTGAAAACTTTGTTTGTTTTAATGAATGTGTCTGGTTTTAATAGTTTTGTGACTTTGGTCGCATACCCACTTAAAAGTCCATTCTGGATTATGTTCTAAATCGTTAGTGCTTAGTAGATATAGCTCTGCAATATATCATAAATTTTTAAAACGTAATGGCATTTGGTAATCAATAGTTATAGGTTAAATAATCTTTTTTTTAGAAACTGGAGATTTTATTGAAAATATGCTAAAGTTGTTCCATACTATTGCATGCCACAGTGATGCCTTCTAAGGCATTACGATTACCAAGCTGGCCTAACATCTTACAAGCATTGTCTACAATAAATTTTAGAGAAGATTCTTCATCTTTGTCTGCCAACACCTTGGTCTCAACAAGAGAAGGAGAAATCGCCAGATATACTAGATGATCCATGTTAGACCGATACCTCAATAGAGTCAATTTTCACTTCTGGTGGTATGTGATTCATTTGCATAGCCACTTGTAGCCTGTTTGGCCAATTTCTTTATGACCAAAAGCATTTTTGGCCAAAAATTGAGATGTTTGGCCAAGCTTGAGAAGCAGAAGCAATTTTGGAGAAGCAGAAAAAAGTAGTTTCTCTCCAAAAGCACTATATACTTAGAAATAGTTTTTCAAAGCTTGGCTAAACACTAATTGCTGCTCAGAAGTATTTTTCAAACTAATTAGTCAAACATAAACTGCTTTCACCTAAAATACTTTTAAAAAAAAAATACTTTTCAAAATAAACTGTTTTTTACAGCTTGGCCAAACTGGCTATTGGAGACCTTGTCTGGGTGCCAGGAATTCTACATGCAAAGGAGAGGTAGATTTGGAATAACCATAGTAGCCAACTACCCAGTCACCTTTACAATTCCTTACTACACCTCCTATTCCACAACACAATTTATTAACATTAAAGGCAGCATCAATATTTAACTTGTACCATCCAGCATGTGATTTATACCATCCAATATATAAAGGAATTTTCTTAGTGGGATTACTTTCTCTGTCAGTCATGAGCTTATACTCCATAGCATGATTAATAACAGTCATAGAGCTCACGACACTATTTGTGTTATTTTGATTGTTACGATTTCTGTTTATCCAAAGATTCCAAATAATAAATGGAAAGAGATCCCTTCAAGTCAATAATTTATTAACATTAGTCGTGCGTCTCATGTCTCTAATTGTAATAAGCCGGTGCTTATTATTTGATATTTGTAATCTATTGTAATACCTAACTTTTTCCAAACATTACGTGCCACATAACAATATAGAAATATATGCATAATGGTTTCTTCGGCTCCTCTACATACTGGGTATACTACGTCTATGTTCATTCCGAGATCGTTTAGATAAGAACGACAAGGAAGCATGTCGTGATAACATAGCCATAAAAGGAACTTAATTTTGTTCGGGGAATGAAATTAGACAAGAGGGATTGCTTTGATGATAAGCAATCCCTACTTCCAACCGAGAGCTTATGAGTTCGAGTCTCCCCAAGAGCAAGGTGGGAAGTTCTTAGAGGGAAGGATGCCGGGGGTCTATTTGGAAACAGCCTCTCTACCAAAGGGTAGGGGTAAAGTCTGCGTACGTACTACCCTCCCCAGACCCCACTAAGTGAGATTACACTGGGTTGTTGTCGTTGTTGAATGAAATTTCCAAATCCATGAAAAATCATTCTCTATATTACTAAAGCCATCGATGAGTTTGTAGTAGGAGCTAGCAGTAAATATACCACTACTGGTAATATCCCAAACTAGAATGTCATAGGTTTTGGGATTAGGGATGGTAAACGGGGGAAGGGGTGCGGGGCAGTACGAATTTAAAGCTATATGTTGCGGGGTGGGTTTTAAGTTATGCGGGGCTAGGCCGGGAGCAAGGCGGGACGGGGCGTGTTGCGGGACTATGCGGGTTTAAGCGATCTTTCTATACATTTATACCTCTATAGTCATCTCAGCACTTTGTCTTCTCAACCATGCCTAAATATACAGTACCAGATAAGTATATGCATTTCAGAATATTTGATGCCAAAAACTCACTTTTCTGAAATCAGTGACAAAAAAATTGAACAAATGAATATGAAAATCATAGAATGTTGATATCATATTCAAGATTTCAGAATTATATATCATTGAAATTGATATATCGTGAATGATAAGATAAAGAGGCGAAGAGAAGACGATCATAATATAGAGAGAATTAATACGAATAGAAACAGTAATAATGTAAAATACTATTATACAATGAATAATAATACATTAAAGGTGTGATTTACAATTTTTACAGTGAGCAACAAAAACTTTTTTTCTTTTTTCTAATTGATGAATTGAGTACATAACAACAAAAGTTCTTGTATTTATTTTTACTAAACTGGGAATTCCATCAAAAATCTCAAAAGAAAAAAAAACTAACAAAATAAAGAAGAAAAAACTTATGTGGGGCAGGGCGGGTGGATGCAGGTGTTGGTGTGGGGCAGGTGAACGCGGGCGGAAATGCTATGCGGGGCGGGGCGGGGCGGGGAGAGACAGGGTGGGTTGAAGTCATTGCGAGTTTATGCGGGTTTGCCTCGTAACCACACAATACCGACCGTTTGCCATCCCTATTTTGGATAGAGTGGATGAATAACTAGGTTGATGTTGCCAATAATATTGGGGGATAAAACAAATAAAATCTTCGAGAAATCCCAGTAGGTGTTTGTGCACAAGTCTTTAATAGTCAAATTGAGGAGATGTTTAGAGGCCCCTCTATAGTGCTTCTAAGGCTATGAATATTTGGGATCCATCTGACATTCCACACATTGAGTGTAGAATTTTTATGAGTGATCCAAAGCGTTCCCGAATTACAGTAGTATCACCTTTTGATTATACCTCGCTATATAAATGAAGGATTGGACTTAGGTTTACCAAATGCATATCTACTAATAAGAATTTGAGCCCATAAGTCATTGGGAGAATTAAGTAGTCTCCAAGAAAGCCAGTCAAAACTGCTAATCTGTTATGAAATAATATAAGAACAATACAAGAACAAGAACAATAGAGAGAAAAGTAGAGAGAGGAGTATTCTTATTGATATTTTTGGGAATGATTTACAATGGGGTAAGACCCCTCTATTTATAGGAAGAGAAAAGACTTAGCCTCAAAGTAGAACTCTTCTATAAGATAGACATTCACTCTAATTAGAGTTCTATTTATAACACTCCCCCTTGAATGTCTATTAAATAATGTGCCTCGTTAAAACCTTAACTAAAACAAAACCCAATGGGAAAAAATTAAAGAAAAGGAAAAAGAGTACACATGTTTGAATATGCGCCTATTGGTTGCCTCGTTAAAAACCTTGCAAGGAAAACCCAGTGGGACAAAACCTTGTAAGGGAAAAAGAGTGCAACGCGCATTAACTTCCCCTGAAAAGAGCATCAATTCACATCCTTGAGCATTTGCATTCCAATCTTGTGCACCATCTTCAAGACGATCTTTTGTAGAGATTTGATAAATAAATCAGCCATATTGATTTAAATAAATATTCCGCACCTTGAAATTATCATTCTTGATAGATATGAACGTCTTCATATAATGTCGTGGAATGACTCTTCAATATCTCCATAGAGGTATTCTCGATGCCATCATGCTTATAGTTATAGCAAGATACATATGTACACAAGTTGCACTTAGGATGTGGTACTTCAGGACCAAGAATTGTATATGCTTCAAGCAACTTCAATCTTTCATGGATTGACATATAAGTTAAGTCATATAAGCCATATAATAGACTTTAGATGCATATCAAGTTTTCATGTCATGCTAAACAAATAAGATATCGAAAACTGATTACACATACCATTGACTTTATACTTTCAAGTATTTGAACTACATGTCCAAAACTACATGTCTTTCATATGGAATCAATTCTGCTTGAATTGTATCTCTTCCATTTAGCCAATATTTTTTGTTTGTATTCGACAAACATAAGATCCTCATCGATATTTAGCGCTATCATAGATGTCGTCGACGAACATTTTATATCGGTTTCAGTAAATTTTCATAAAGACATAACATGGAGATCTCTTTATTCATATATTCAGGTACCTGAATCTCTCATGAGATTTTATGAAGTGTTATGTCATGTGATCTTCTAGATCACTTGCCTCCCCATTATGATCACTTTGATCATTTGCTCATCTTCTTTATTAAGAAGTTATTTTGAAACCGATTTGTCTATACGCTTTAAGCGTATCAAAGACTTTGTCCTTCTGGGACTTAATATGAGCATTTGCAGTGAGAATATAGTTACTTTCTTTGGGTCAGCAAATGCGTATAGCATGCTTTGCAATATGTTGCAATTGAATTATCCTTTTATGAACTTCAGGTTCATATTATAATATTTGAGGATCTATATATACAAATGATAATTCATCCCATGTAACCTTTTCTCAAGTGTTTATCATGTCTCCCCCTCATGTTACGAAAGCTAACTTGTTTCCTCAACTCTGGGAAATCATCTTTGTGCATTATCATGTTCATATACACAACACATTAATAATAATAAGATGAAATTATTTGGTTCCTGACCCTGAACCACTTGTGAGGGGAGAATATAATATACTCTCGTATACAACGTATATCAAACTGATATATATAACTTTGTTCTCATAAGAAACAGTTTAGCTATTAAGTGGAGGCACTCAATAATTATCTTGCTAAACCAACTATGATATAAACCAACTTATCAAGATGAACTATCTTGAATAGAAAATCTGAAAATTATGCTCGAAGTTAGATTACTGAGCAATTTACCTCGCAAGCACCGGCCAGGCTGCGGGTTAATAACAATCGCACATGTAACCATATCATAGATGCATCATACGTGGTATACATGGCAGGTGAATGGGCCCATATTCACCTTTGATATTTCCAGAATTTATGGGATTCAACCCGAACTCTTTAGTTGGTCAATCAATTAATGAGAACAAGTAATGTAAGAGAATTCGTAAAGAACTTTCTAGTTCTTTAATATTTACCCATGTGAATTCTCTATTACTGCACATCATACTTAAAATGAGATGGCTAACCCGAATGCCAACTGAATAAATTATCAATATTGATAAACTTCAAATTTACACCATGACATGTGCAATTATCAATAAACTTCAAGTTTATTATGGTATGGGGTTTTATACCAATAAATATCCACTTTATTGTGGCATTCTTTTGTTTGTGTAGTACAAACTGGAGAATAAAGCGGATAACTTTTCATATACAAATTATCCCGCTACAAGTTGTAGTAATAGAAGATATCAAATCTTTCCTTTATTTATAGTCTCAATATAATCAATCGCTTTTGCATATACTTTGGAAACTGAATAAGTTTCTTTGAGACTTACTACAACACAATACCTTATTGGTAATCAATTATGTTTCTCCAACATAGTAATAATTGGCTCTTCTAGAGCTCTCAATTAATTTTGTACTACCACAAATTCATCAACATCCATGTGGTGAATATCTCTTTTAAAGAGAAAGTTATACCATTATGGTCATGTCAAAATTATATGCAAGATATGTTTCTTGCATTATTATTGTCCTTTGATAATCACATTGACAAATTATTTTGGCGTACAATAGGTACGTGACCAATGACTATTCATGCCATAACAATGACATTATTTTCATATATCATCTCAAACCTCCTTCTAGGGGTGAGTGTGGTATATTCAATACCAATGCGTCTGGCATTCGATTTGCTATTCTTTGCAATTGGATAATATTTTGCACCTCTTTTTCACAAATAGAGGTATGTGGATCAAGATGAGATAATGATGCATTTTTCCACAAAATTTCCCATTTGGTTTCACCAACTTCTCCCCCTAATTTTGGGAAAAGTGTCTCATCGAATTGACAGTCTGCAAATCGTGCAGTGAACAAATCCCCTGTCAATGTTTCGAGGTAGCGAATAATGGAGGGCGATTCAAACTCAACATATATTCCTAACCTTCTTTGCAGACCCATTTTGGTGCAATATGGCGGTGCTACAGGCACATATACTGCACATCCAAAAATTCTTAAGTGGGATATATTAGGTTCATGACTCAAAGCTCATTGCAACGGGGAATATTTGTGATAATTCGTCGTTCTGAGACGAACTAGCATTGCTGTATGCAAAATGGCGTGACCCCAAACCGAAGTGGGCAGCCTCGTTTTCATGAGTAAATGAGGAATTCAAGATTATTCTCATCTATTGTCTCAACATGATATCCATTTTGAATGATATCTTTAAAACTCAACAAGTTCCTTTTAGACTTGGAGGAGAACATTGCATTCTCTAAAATGTTGTTCCTTTAGGCAGAGTTATAGTATCTCTTCCGGAGCCTTTAATCAATTTACTACTACCAGAAATTGTAGTAACATCTGCCTTACACATACTTAAATGAGAGTAATATTTCTTCTCTTTTAGAGATGCTTGATAAAGCTCAACCAAATGTCTTGGTACACGGCAAATTTTCGCCCAGTGCCCTTTTCCACCGCAACGATAATATATAGTTTATGAACTATTTGCTTTTGGATTCTCATCGCATCGTGCTTGTGGCAGAGTGACCAACTTCAGGTTGTCATATCTCTCCTTTAAGCCATTCCACAAGATAGGTGGGTCTTTGACTGTGATATATTCAATTTTCAAACCTTCATCAAGGTGATGGCGCAAGAAAATCAAGGCCTTAGCACAGTTTCAAAACTTCATCAAGGTGATGGCGCAAGAAAATCAAGGCCTTAGCACAGTTTCAAACCTTCATCAAGGTGATGGCGCAAGAAAAGCAAGGCCTTAGCATAGTCTTGGGTGGATGCATTATTTCTGTCTTTAATGGCGTCTCCAAGACCCATTGCATCCAAATGGATTTCAGCATCCAACACCCATGTCATATAGTTCTTGCCCGAAATTTCAAGAGCAACGAACTTTCTTTTCATAATGTCAGACATAAAACAAAATTACATCAAGAGCGTGTCCATCCTTACGGGCTTTATTACAATTATCACATTCACTTCAGGGAATGGATCATAATCATTTGTATGTGCTATATACAATCTCATGTCAAATATTACTTTCATAAAGTGAAAGATTATTTTGAGAATCTTTATTATTCTCATTATCACAATGATGACGATTGTAATTCCGTCTATTGCCACGTCCACATCCATTGATACCTTCACGGTAATAATTTTGTCTTCTTTCAGACTTATCACATACTGCTATCACATTCTCTAAAGGGAATGAGAATGAAGCAAATTCAATGGGACGGATTTTCAATTCTTTGCCCACAATCATACATGAATTTAATCATGGCAAGACATAGAAATTTTACCACTTCACGTGTTTATAATTTCTTACAAACTCCATTAGAGTTATAATCAAACCTTGTTGTCTATGTTTGTATATGAAATCAAATCGTAGAATTTCAAGAATTTGAAAGGGAAAAGTAAATTACTTACCGTTAAGGTATACCAATAAATATTGTGATATCGAATATACCTCTTGAGTTTCCATCCCGTTGCATTATTTTATGATGATACCATCTCTTCTATTTTCCGTATAGAAATTCTCATATGGAGCAGTAGCAATCGTTATTACACTCTTTTGCTTGGAAATTCACCTTCAAAAGAAAACAAAAGTAAACAACGAGAAAGAAAAAAAATTGAAGAATTTCAGAAACCAAAATATCACAAATCTCGTTTCACTCGAATAGAAAAACCCAAACGACGGAACACGAATTAGAGTGGATGAATCTGATTGCAACTCGAGATTCTGAGAGCGATAATTGCTGAATATTAAATTCAATTGGTTAGAGACTCGTGCTGATAACGTGTTATGAAATAATATAAGAACAATACAAGAACAAGAACAATAGAGAGAAAAGTAGAGAGAGGAGTATTCTTATTGATACTTTGTGAATGATTTACAATGGGGTAAGACCCCTCTATTTATAGGAAGAGAAAAGACTTAGCCTCAAAGTAGAACTCTTCTATAAGATAGACATTCACTCTAATTAGAGTTCTATTTATAACATTTTATTTAGCCGTCTTTATTCCTAATCCACTGTTGGCTTTATTAGTAGAAATAGTATTCCAGTTTAGAAGATGAAGCTTTTTCTTTTGGTATGTTATACCCCAAATAATTTTTTTTTGAATTTTATCAATTTCTTTCAATATTTTTTGGGGTAATAAAGTAACATGCATCACATGATTAGGGATAGAGGCTAGAACATCCTACCGCTATATTCATGCAACGTGTTTTCCAATTGGAAAGTCTTGATCTCATGTTATCTAGGATAAAAGTAAATCAGAAGGCTTTGGAGCGATTTTCAGGATTGGAAATTCTAAGTATTTTCCAAAGTTGTCACTAATCTTGATACCTAAGTAAGTAGAAATATCCTTCTTGTTGTCCTTGTGACAATTGTTGGAAAAGATAAATTTTGACTTGTCATAATTTATCTTATGTCCTGGATGGTCACAAAAAAAGTTAAGGGCTTTGAGGATTGATTCACTAGATTTTCTATTAACCTTGGCCGCGAGAGTAAGATCATTTGTGAAGAAAATATGCGAAAACGAGAGGCCTCTATAATTGACCTTAATAGGATCCCAGTTCTTAATATCCACTTGGTGGCTTATATATTTGAATAACATCTTCATACAAAGGATAACAATATAAGGAAACATTGAATCATCTTGTCTTATACCACGCGTAAGATGAAAATAACTAGTTCTAGAGCTATTCACTAAGATGGATAACTAGTAGTGATACAAGTCATGATCAACTTACTAATCTTTGGGGAACGCAAAAAAATAAAAGAGTGTGATAGATAAAAGACCATTTGAGTCTATCAAATGCCTTCTCTAAGTCTATTTTAAGAATCATATTTGCGGCCTTACCCTCACAATTCTTAAATTTAAAAAAGATCTCCTAGATGATTATCGCATTGTCACTATCCCTCCTATTTTTAATTGAACTGGCATGGTATGGCTAATGGGCTTATCAAGGTATGACTTAATTCTATTAGCAATGATTTTGGTAATAATTTAATAAACAGTGTTACACAAGCTGATAGAACGAAATTTTTTCAAATTGTTTGCGTAAGAAATTTTAGGAATTAAATAAAGGTATGTGTTGTTAACAAAGGAAGGGACACTTTGGGTATTGAAAGTGTTATTTTGTATGGGTCCACCAAGTCTTAGAGCACATGGTTCTCTACAAGTTTCTACTGAGAGTACTTAATAAAGTGGTAAGTAAATGAGGCAGAGGATTTTCACGTGGAAAAATCCCACTCAAGGGGATTAAAAAACCACGACCTACACCTGTAGGATTTAACTAACTTGTAATCTTAACTATTACAAGCCACTCTGCAATACTCCGTATTGTAAAGGATTTACTCAACTAACTTGTGGTACCTTTACCATAAGCCACTTTGTGACTATCCTAGTTAACAAGGCTTTTTCCTAACTTAAGGTGTTATCACCACAAGCCACTTTGTAACCTTACGATTACAAAGACTTTTCTTTATGACTAAGCCTAGTCACAACCTAAACTCAATAAGTTTGAGGATTTACAAGAGGGCTCCTACTTAGTATGCTTCTAAGTAAGCAGCTTAGGAGATATGATAAGTACAATAACAAAGTTACAACTCAAGTAGGACAAAAATCAATCGATTTTTTAGGAACTAGTTCGTAGAGGCGTTTAACCTTGTTCTTCAAGCTTGAAAGAATGAGCTTTTCAATTTTTGTTGAAGTACACAAAAAAATGAAATAGATCACTCCCAGTGATGTCTTTGTATAAAGCTTCATCGGATACAATTGATCGCATCACTTGAAGTAATGTGATTGCTTTATTTGGTTAGAAGATGAGTGGGCTGTTAGTGCATAGCAGCGCGGCAGAAACAGTACCGTTAGTCACTTCAGTTCCAGCTGTGACCCAAAGACTGGAGCTGCAGAGAAACCAAAGATGCAATACTTTCTATATTGGTTCATAGCTTCTAAATCTGTAGCAACTTATCCTTATCTGAGATCAGTTCAAGTTTGCAGTAACCCAAGTAGATTAGGTTCCCTAACTAGTTCTTATCATAAAGTTTGTTGGATCATCAAAATATAAGGCAATAGTATTTAAGATCTATAAGTTTTCCCCTTTTTGATGTTGAAAGAATGAAGTAATGAAAGAGGAAGTCATTGCTAGTAGTAATGAGTTTTCATGATCCATTGGTTCGTATAGAATCCATGTCATAGGTGTATCAAAAAATTATTTTTTCCGCTAAGTGTATATAATAAAATAGAGTGAAAAGATGAAAAACTTAAGCCGTTATGAGTTTAGAATTCAGGCATCAAAGGGCATGTCAAAGAGTTCCCCCTGAGACAATGCCTTAGTTTACAAAAATCAGAATTAAGAACGAGCTCCCAAATGTGATTCCCCCTATGTCCAATTGAACTTATAAATAGAGAACCAGTTCCATCCAATTTTCCCCCTTTTAGCATCATTAAAAAGAGTAAAGACACAAAGAAGTCCAGCTAAGTTAACTCATGCCACATATGTGCACATTATCATGAAAAAATAGAACACACAGAGACAATATAAGACCAATTAAAAGAGGAGTTATATTAATACTAGTTTAAAATTGCCCGTCCTTTGGAAAAAGAAAGATAAATAATTTTTACTTTGATCATGGGAGTAGCATTATACCCCAACCACAACAAAAAAAATAACAAAGAACAACCACCAATCCATCAACAAAGAGAAAAAAATAAGGAAGATATACCTGGATAACTGGTCACTGAGGGGAAACTTAGTGGGCACTAGGAGGAAAAGGCTTGGAAGCGGCAGCAAGAGTCTGGAGAACAAGATCTATTCGGGCATTTCCTAACTTTTACTCGTTGAGCAGTTCAGCCTTCAGGTTCTCAACTTGCACCCTGAGGTCAGCAATTTCTTGAGACGGACGAAGCACTTCATCATTTGACATGGGAACTACTCGGGCTTGTTGGCCTTCCAATATGGCATTCCTTGACTTTAGTCGATGTATCTCCTCAGCTGCGCTATTTTGGGCATTGATAACCTGGGACACAGTCGATATGGCACTCTTTCAAGGTCGTCTGTGAGAATGTCTGCTTACAAGTTCCTATCTTGCCTGTTCCTAGAGGAACCTCAAAGTATTTGAACACTTGGGTGAGCAAGAATCCGTAGGGGAGCCCGTGATTTCCATCCTTAAAATCAACCATTTTCTGTATATGCTCAATCATTATGGCAGGCAAACTCACATGGTTGAACCCGTCCAGTTACTCCATTAAGAATAAATCAGATCTGGATGTGATAGATCTTCTTTCTGCTCATAGCAATAGGACTTTGTTCACCAATTCAAACAACAATTAGTAGACAGGAAGTAGTGTTTTCTTATGAACTTGATCCCCCTTGTGATTTGAATTGTCTTTCACAACCGCATTTCGAAAGTTGTATTGACAAACATCACTCACACTAGATACCCTAATAGTAGGAACTTGTAGAACTTCCCCAAGCAATTTCACGTCAAGTACAATGTCCACACCATTGACCGAAGCAGAAATGTGGTCTGTATCTGCTGGGAATAAGCTGACAAAGAAACTCTGTACCTCTTCCTCAAAGAAACTGGGAGCCTCCACATAGAAAAGATGCGTCCACTGTTGAAACTCCACCATTTCCAGAATATGATGCATCCTAGCCATTTATGAGATTGTGGGGTCAAACATATGCTGTAGCAGTACTTTCTAGTGCCTCAATCGCTCAGATCCAGGCACATTTTACTTCGTTCTTTCTTTCCAGAAACAGGTTTTCCAGCAGTTTCATGCTTGTGTTTCCTAGACTTTTCTTCACTCACTTTACTTTTTCCTTTGGACCTGACAAGTATATCCTCATTACTCACAGACTTCTCCTTATTGGACTTGGAAGTAGACCCATTTTCCATCGAACCAAACTCCTCCCATTTTGGTGAATGCCTAATGAGGGAACCAGGTTCCTCAGGAGTTCCCTCTTCCACTCAAAATAGGGATAGAGTTATCCCCTACAGGTACACTGTTTTTCACCAGCTTTCTCTTTTTTTTCTTACTGCTCTTCTTGCTCTTTTGTATTACAGAGTTGTAGGCCACCTTGAGTTGAAGCCTTGTGGTGGGGCACTTGGCTTCAGACTCAGGAGTCAGAACAGTCTTACTTTTACTGATGAATGCGTCAAGGGCCATGTTGTTAAGGGCTTCTTCCTCACTAGAGTGAAACTCTGGGCCTTAAACTTCTAAGGGCACCGCATCAAAGGCAGGTACACTACTGTCTTGGGGATGATACTTCTGACTTGAGTTCTTCTGAGAAGAATCAGGTTCTCCATGTGCACCCTCAGCAACGTAAGCTACTACATCTCTCATAGGGGTCCCTTCTTCCCTTACACTAGATGATGCATTCTTTTGGGGAATGAACTTATGCAATATCCCTTCAGCGGATACAACAAACACTGTCTTTTTTCAACAGCCGGTGCTTCCACAGAGGTTTATTGTAACAATGGCAGAGTTTTTGGAGTTCTCAGTAATTAGCCCTTATTCGCTATTTAGGGTTTAGTTAGAATGGACAGCAGACAGAACAGTAGTGTCAGAGGTTTCTGAGTTAGGAGAAGGTGTGAAAACCGGGAGAGGTGTGGTTGTGGCAGAAATGATAGGGAGTGATAAGGATTTAGTGGAGACTGGGGGTTCCATGAATGGATGAAAAATAGGTACAGTTGAAGCAGAGAGATCAGAAATTTTCTCAGCCATTGGAAAAGGTGGTGTGATGATCCCTTCTTTTTGGGTGAATCTAACCTAGGGCTTATGATGAAGCAAAACAAAGGAGAGAGGTTTTTTAAGCGAAGAGGATAATTATGAGTGGAAAAGAATAGGCATCAGTTCTTGAAACGGCAGTTGGGCATGGAGAGTTGTGACGTTTCAATGGGAGATGGAACGTTTGAATTGGAAGGACGGGACAACCAGATTTGAAAAGTTAATGATATAGTGGTTGAATTTCGTGCCTTTTAAGACGTGTATTAAAGGATGTATAGAGCTACTAACCTTTAGTACAGAAACCCAGTTCTAACCTTTAGTGTGTGTGTGTGTGTATATATATATATATAATAGTCCTCTTTTATTAGTTATGTACTGCATCTGCTGCTTCTATGCTCATCATGAGTGTTTACCTGCAACGGTATTAACGTGAGTTAGTCAAGGCTAGAAAACACTTTGAACAATTTATTTCTTAGTAACACGAGCCAAACCAATACGGAATCAGGTTCTTAGTTAGGCCTCAACAGCCCCAGCTTCACTCTGTTTCTTTCAAATCGTTCCCTACTTAGTGCTTTGGTGAAAATATCTGCAATATGATCTTTTGCTGCAAAACTTCATGCATATCAACCTTTTCTCCACATTATCTCTTATAAAGTGATGCCTTACATCAATATGTTTTGTTCTCTTATGCTAAATTGGATTCTTTGCCATGTTGAGTGCACTGGTGTTGTCACATAGGAGGGGCACACTCTCAGTGAGTACTCCAAAGTCCTCTAGTTGCTGCTTGATCCATAGAAGTTGAGCACAACAAGACGGTGCAACTACATATTTAGCTTCAGCAGTTGAATAGGCCACCGAATTTTGTTTTCTTGTTCCCCAAGAGATAAGCCATGATCCTTGGAAATGAGCCATTCCAGAAGTGCTTTTTCTATCCACAAGATAACCTGCATAATCTGCATCAATATACCTAATCAGATTAAAATTGTCACCTGAGGGATAGTATAACACCTGATCTTACGTGCCTTTGAGATATCTCAATATTCGTTTGGCAGCCTTCAAGTTATATTCCTTGGGATTTGATTGAAACCTCGCACACAATCCTACACTGAAAATGATATCAGGTATGCTGGCTGTGAGATAGAGAAGAGACCCAATGATACCTCTATACATTGTTTGATTCATAGGAGGCCATGTTTCATCCATGTTCAGTCATGTGGCAGTTGCAATATAAGTGTCTATCACCTTTGATGCTTCCATGTTAAACCTCTTCAAAAGCTCTATGATGTATTTCTGCTGACAGATGGAGGTACCTTTTAGAGACTGTTTTACTTGAAGACCTAGGAAGAAACTCAACTCTCCCATCATGCTCATTTCAAACTCATTCCCTATAAGTTTAGCAAATTATTCACAAAAAGAGTCAGTTGTTACTTCGAAAATAATGTCATCAACATAAACCTGAATGATAAGCAGGTTCCTTGTTTCTTTAGGAAAAGAGTGTTGTTAATATTCCATCTCTTAAAACCGTTCTCTAAGAGAAATTTTGACAATCTTTCATACCATGCTCGAGGACCCTACTTTAGCTCGTACAGGGCTCTATACATTTCGAACACATATTCAGGATGCTCATGACTTTCAAACCCAAGGGGACGCTTCACGTAGAATTCTTCCTTAAGTAGTCCATTCAAAAATACACTTTCATATCCATTTGGAACAAAGTGAATTCCTCATGAGAAATAAAGGCAATCGAAATTTTGATGGCTTCCATGCGAGCCGCTGGAGCAAATGTTTCATCATATTGAATCCTTTCATCCTGATTGTAACCTTGAACCACTAGCCAGGGTTTGTTTATTGTGGTAATTCCATGCTCACCGAGCTTATTTTTGAACACCTACCTAGTTCCTATAATTGTTGTATCTGGAGGTCTAGGTACCTAGGCGCCAAACGCAATTTCTCTCAAACTGATGCAGCGCGTCTTGCATGGCTGTAATTCAATCTACATCTTTTAAGGCTTCCTTGATGTTCTTGTATTTTATCTGAGAGAGAAAGGCTGAGAAGACAAGTAAATTTCTAGCTCTTAACCTGGTTTGGACTCCTGAATCTAAAGGAGTGATTTTGTTATCTATGGGGTGAGAACTTTGATGTCTCCAGCCAGGTTCATTCTGAGAGGAGGACGATATGTTTGGCTGATTATCCTCTATACTTCTCTCAAATACTAGTGGAGTCCCTTGAATTGCATCAACCACTATTTTTTCAGTTTCAGTAGTTGTGATTGAAGTGCTTGGATCTATTGATGATGACCCGGTATTGTCTTGATTTGCCTCCTTCACTTGGCTCATCATATCCACCTTTCCATTTGTCATGTTAATGACTTCTCTGGGAACAAGTAAGGGTTCTCCATCTTTGTCTTCCTCAGCATTCTTCTCACATGATGAATGGGATTCATCAAAGATAACATGGACGATTTCTTCAACACATTGAGTCCATTTGTTGTACATTTTGTAGGCTTTACTTTGAGAGGAGTAGCCAAGAAATATACCTTCGTCACTTTTGACATCGAACTTACCAAGCTGATCTTTTCTAGTGTTGAGAATATAACATTTGCATCCAAACGTTCTTAGGTAAGTCAAATTGGGTTTTCTTCCATTCAACAATTCATATGGGTTCTTGTTTAGGATTGATCTGATCATGCACATGTTCACCAAATAGCAGGCAGTGTTGACTGCTTCAGCCAAAAAATTCTTTGGAAGTCCCCTGTCGATCAACATTGTTCTTGCTATTTCTTCTAAAGTTTTGTTCTTTCTTTCTACCACATCATTTTGCTGTGGAGTTTTAGGAGCTGAGAAGTTGTGGGTGATGCCATTTTCATTACAGAAGTCATCAAACTTGACATTGTCAAACTCTATTCCATGATTTGATATAATGTATACAACTCTAGACTCCATTTTCACCTGGATTTTCCTCACAAAGGCCAGAAATACTTCAACCGTTTCATCTTTTCTTCTGAGAAACAGGGTCCATGTGAATCTGGAGTAATCGTCAACTATCACGAATATGTATCTCTTTCCTCCTCTACTTTGCACCCTCATGGATCCACACAGATCCATGTGTAGGAGCTCAAGCGGCTTTGAGGTGCTCACATCTCTTTTTGACTTAAAGGAGGACTTTACATATTTTCCTCTGGCATGGGCATCACAGACCTTTTGAGTTTTGAATTGTGATATAGGCAGACCATGAGCCAGGTCCTTCTGAATTAGTTTGTTCAGAAGGAAAAAGCTTGCATGCCCCAGTCTTATATGCCATAGTTTAGCATTATCGTCAATCGCATTCAGACAACTCAGATCATCACTCTGTAAAGATTCAAACTCTGCAACATATATGTTCTTGTATCTTTTTGCCATCAGAACTATCTCACCAGCCACAAGGTCTATGACTATATATATTTTGGAGAAGAACTCCACCTTGTTTCCTTTATCGCAAATTTGGGAGACACTCAGGAGACTGTACTTGAGTCCATTGACATAATACACGTTTTCAATAGCGTGAGTGAGTGCTTTTCAACTTTCCAACTCCAAAAATGTACCCCTTTTTGCCATTACCAAATGATACACTCCACCCTTGCAGGGCTTTTAGTGAGAGAAAGTATGTGGTGTTCCCAGTCATGTATTTAGAACAGCCACTATCCATAAACCATTAGTGTCCACTTCCCTTCACCGTACCATGCATAAGAGATTAGGAGTTAGTTTTAGGAATCCAAACAAGTTTTGGTCCCTTGTAGTAACCAAGAGGATGAATAAGATCTCACTTAGTCCATACAGGTAATGCCGATTTTCTATGAGTAGAACCTGGTCCCTCTTTTGTAGTCACGATTTTAGCCGCCACTTTATCTTTTGGTACTAAATGAATCTTGGCCTAGACATCTTTCTTGGATTGCCCAATATTCCCACATTAGATACGAGGCCAATTGTCAGATGCAGTGGTGCTGTTACAGTGACGGTTGTAAAGATCTTTCTTCCTTTGTAACCTTGCTCCCCGCTCATTTTTAATAACATTAGTGGAAAAGGAAGGGGTAGCTTCTACAGACCAGGTCCACTTTAGAGACTTCTCAAGATCAATCATGACTTTATCCAAATTGACTTGGAGGAGCTCGTTTTTCTCAAATTCAGCGCTCATCCTACATCTCAAGGCCTTCACCTCATCTTCAAGCATAATATATTCCCAACTCAGTATCTCTTTTCCTCTTTCGGGGTTTTCAGGTTTTGACTTGGTTGGGGGCTCTATAATTTGTCTCTTTCGATCAACAGTTTCTGCAAGAGGTCACTCTTTTCTTTTCTAAAAGTCTTAATGACTTTCTTTTGACCAGTAATTATAGTCACTAAGTCTTTTCTATTATGTTTAGATTTTTCTAGTTCTAAAAACAAGGAATCCCTTTCCTATGTGAGACTACCAAATGCAGTAATTAATACGTCAGCTAAACACATGAGTTTTTTGAAGAGTAGGATTTCAGATTTCTCTAAACATCCCTAAAGTTTACTTCTTCATTGCCATTGTCTTAATCATTGTCTGATTGTGCCATCAAAGCAAGCGTTGAGTCATATCCAATCTCCTCGTTGCCATCGTAGAACTATCAACAACATTAGATTTGTCTTGTTTTACTTGTGTAGTTCCATCATAAGCCTTTTGCAAAGCCTCCCATATTTCCTTGGCAGTGTCATTTGCAGAGATTTTATCGTACTCGTCAGGTTCCACACCATTTACCAGTATTTCCTTGGCACAGGCATTCTTCTTCATTGCTTACTTGTCTGGTTCAGTGTATTCTACGCTGGTCTTGATTGGAAATGGACCATCACAGATAATCTCCCAAAGCTCGCCATCCTCAGCCATGATGAAGTCGTGCATTCTAGCTTTCCACCACCAATAGTGTTTTCCATCAAACTTGGGTGGGTGGTATATGGATTCGCCTTCTTCAAAATTTAGTGGAGCCATCATGAGGATCCTTCCTAGGTGTGAACCTGATAGGAGGAACCTACTCTGATAGCAATTATTATTCATTATGGGTCCACCAAGTCTTAGACTACCTGGTTCTCTACAAGTTTTTGCTGAGAGTACTTAATAAGGCGGTAAGTAAATGAGGCAGAGGATTTTCACGTGAAAAAATTCCACTTAAGGGGATAAAAAAATCACGACCTACACCTATAGGCTTTTAACTAACTTGTAATCTTACTTATTACAAGCCACTCTACAATACTCTCTATTATAAAGGATTTGCTCAACTAACTTGTGATACATTTACCACAAGCTACTTTGTGACTATCCTAGTTACAAAGGATTTTTCCTAACTTTGGTGTTGTCACCACAAGCCACTTTGTAACCCTACGATTACAAAGACTTTTCTTTATGACTAAACCTAGTCACAACCAAAACTCAACAAGTTTTAAGATTTACAAGAGGGTTCTTACTCAATATGCTTCTAAGTAAGCAGCTTAGGAGATATGATAAGTACAATAACAAGGTTACAACTCAACTAGGACAACAACAATCAATCTTTTAGGAACTGGTCCGTATAAGCATTCAACCTTGTTCTTCAAGTTTGAGAGAATGAGCTTTTCAGTTTTTTCTGAAGCACACAAAAAAATGAAATAGATCACTCCCATTGATGTCTTTGTATAAAGCTTTATCAGGTACAATTGATCACATCACTTGAAGTGATGTGAGTGCTTTGTTTGGTTAAAAGATAAGTTGACTGTTAGTACATAGCAGCAGAAACAGTGCCGTCAGTCACTTCAGTGCCAGCTGTGACCCAAAGACTCTGTAGCTGCAGAGATACCAAAGATGCAAGAGGTTCTGGATTGGTTCGTAGCTTTTAAATCTGTAGTAGTTTGTCCTTATCTGAGATTAGTTCAAGTTTGTAGTAGCACAAGTAGATCAGGTTCCCTAAATGGTTCTTATCAGAAAGTATGCTAGATCATCAAAACATAAGGCAAGAGTATTTAAGATCTATCAGAAAGCTTGGTGGCAAAGATCCACATAGAAAGTCCAACTATTTTCCAGTATTTTTGAAAGAAAGGTGGATGAATCCATCAGAACCTGGCGCTTTAAAAGGCCTAAAAGAAAAAAAAGCGAAGGTTACTTCGGTATTGGTTATAGGTTTTCTAAGGTAGATAAGTCTACATTTTCAAAGCTTTTTGGACTAGTGAGAATAACAACAACAACCCAGTATAATCCCACTTAGTGGGGTCTGGGGAGGGTAGTATGTACGCAGACCTTACCCCTACCCTGGGGTAGAGAGGCTGTTTCCAAATAGACCACAGGCATTCTTCCCTCCAAGAACTTCCCACCTTGCTCTTGAGGAGACTCGAACTCACAACCTCCCAGTTGGAAGTGGGGGTTGCTTACCATCAGAGCAACCCCTCTTGGACTAGTGAGAATATGTTTCCAATTAGAGTGAATTTGTTAGGTGAAACATATTCTCAAAATATTCTAAGGTGTGGAACATGATAGCAACATGGTTATCAATCCATTCACCTTGGTCGTTCTTAAAGTGAGTAATATTATTTCTCCTTTTTCTATTTTTAGCAGTATTCTGAAAGAACTTAGTATTTGTATCTCCATCATTTAATTAAGAGACTCTAGCCCGAAGTTTCCAGTAATCTTCTTCAAGTTTAAGAATGTTGTTATACTACAGTTTCAAGGAATTTTTTAAATTTTGGAGAAACTGAATGATAGTATAATTCCTAGGGTTCTGGATACCACTTAGTCTAGCTAATAGCCTTTACTTCCTGTGGAGTTACTAATGCTCTATTGTTTTTGCTTTTGTTTTTGTTTTGTTTTGTTTTTGTTTTTATTGTTGTTTTTCCTTTTCTCCACTGAGCCGAGGGTCGATTGGAAACAGTCTCTCTGTCCTTTCGGGTAGGGGTAAGGCTCGTCTACATATTACCCTCCCCACCCCACCTGTTGGAACTATACTGGGTAGTTGTTGTTGTTGTTGTCGTCGTCGTCTGTTGCTTGTAACTTCAAAAGAGAATTTGCTTTACAGTATTCATCTCAGAGAAACAAAAATAAATAAAAAATTGCGAAGTTATTATATGTAAAATGTGTTCAATATTTGCCTACTTATTCACTTTATTCATCCCAAAGCATTTATTTGCATTCACAAACCATATAATATTGTCCAAAAAAAGAAAGGACATTATGTAAATTCATATATATATATATATCCTGCTGCAGACAGAGTAAGTCAATAAATATTTCCAATGTATTATTATGCTTGAAACAGTAAGAGCAATTACAAATTTCACAAATGAAAAGAAATAAAAATAAAGTATATATGAATGAATCTTAGTATGCTACTTGTTTAAATTCACCTGTAAACTATTCTTAAGGTGAAAATCCAGTTTGTAGCCAAGTGTTGGTTGCTATTCAACTGGAAATTGTGGTTCTCTAAACAGATGATGTGCCAAATAAAGTAGTATTAAACTCTTTGCTTTTGTTAGCTGACTTGTTCTCCAATTAAATCCAAGCCAACTATAAGAAAAGTTAAACCTTGAAACAGCAAGTAATAGAAATGTATGCCCTGTGCAGATAACAGACTTCTTGCAGCTGCAGTGAGCAAAAGAAAAGCAAGTGCTAATTCCTTCTTGTAGATTTTGTTTGCCTTCTTTTTCTTGGGCACCTCTTCGTGTTCTTTTAATTTTCCGAATAGTTCTAGACCAGATTCAGACAACCTTCTTGATATTTTCTCTTCATTCATATTCTTCGATTCCCTCTCAGCAAGTGCTAGTAAGTCCGACTCAGATGCTCTACCTGATTTCTTGGTGACTACCCATTCATAGGCGCTGCCCAACTGAAATAGCCCTGAAACCATGGCATTGAATTTTGTCACGGACATTGTGTTCTCGAAAAGGAGATATGGCATTAGGAAAGGGAACGACTTTGGCGATGGAAGGATATTCAAAATGGACATGACTATAGGGATATAACAGATCACCCAAGGGGGTAACTCGGCTTCTGGTATGAACATTGTTAGTGGAAGTATAATACAGAACAATGTGAATGAGTAAAAAGGTAATATCAGCTTCCTTAGAAGAAAGAACAGGAATATCAGGTTGGCCTTCTTCCAGACAGAGATCTGTGCAAAAAATATACGACATTGTTAAAAATTTACTAGTCCAAAATTTCCATAACTCATATGGTTGGCAGGTGATATTGAGAGTATGAAAATATAAAGCAACACTCACCTTGGACTTCAAGATTGAAGGAAGACATAGTCTAAAGAGCTGCATTGGACCAGAATGCCAACGGTGTTGCTGCTTTTTGTAAGCTTCATATGATTCTGGCAACTCACAAAGCGCCCTTACATCATCAACATAGATAAATTTCCAGCCACACAAGTGTGCTCTGACGGCAATATCCATGTCCTCTACAGTTGTACGTTCCAACCATCCTCCGGATTCCTCCAAAGCCTTAATTCTCCAAACACCAGCTGTTCCATTGAATCCAAAGAAATTGAGGTAGTGACCGTTCACTTGCTGTTCCACCTCAAAATGGAAGCACAAGTTGATGTTCTGAAGCCTAGTAAGTAAGTTTTCATCCTTATTAACGAAAGTCCAACGAGCTTGAACTAGTCCAACGTCTGGTTTTCCCTGCATAGCAACACTTATTATCAGCTCCAACAGTTCTATTGAAACAAGTAACTGATCATTTATAAAATCATGTTCAACCCTTAATAATGATTTTCATCACTTGCTGCTTATCAACTACTTTTAACCAGTTAAACCAGACGGGATCAAGAAGCAAAAAAGAACTTTATGATTAGCAATTGGCTATTCAGAATGAGTAATTGAATTGTTACCTTAAAATGAGGTACTGTCAATTTAAGGAAATCGGGATTCGGTTGGAAATCCGCGTCAAAAATGGCAACAAATTCATAGTCCTGAACATAGTCACAAGCCATAGCTGATTTAAGATTTCCAGCTTTGTAACCAGTTCGGATGAACCGATGTCTGTAGATGATGTTGACCCCTTTCTCTTTCCAGGATAAACATTCATTCCTGATCATTTGCTGCAGCACTTCATCATCTGAATCATCCAATACTTGGACCAATAATCTGTCTTTTGGCCAATCCAGCTGACAAACAGCTCCTATTGATTGCGCGAAAACCTTTTGAATTCAAGAAAATTAGACAGTCAGATCAAATCTACAAATTCAAGAAGACCACTATTGGTAATTAAACAAAAACAACACAAGCTAAACTCATAGGCGGTTGCAGTATAATTTCAATGAGTTCAACTGAACTAGTAGTATTTTCACACGAAGCATAAATATGTGTGAAAATTTACTAAAATTTCAACAAACACTAAGTTCAGAACAGATAATCGCATGGATTAAGTGGTGAGAACATAGATATTGAACACATAAAATTCAAGTTTTTAAATCACCTCTGATTAAACTGATTTAGCAAGAATGGCTGCAATATTTAAGATATACAATATCTCAGTTCTCTTACCTCTTTCTCATTGCACATAGGAATCTGTACAAGAACCATAGGGAAATTGGATCCATCCTCAGGATCACTTGCATCTTCATTGATAATTGGCTTGATTTTCCTTAACTTGATCCAGAAACAACCAAGGCAAAGAAGTAGGCGATCTACGGATTGAATGAGGAAAAGCACAATGCAAAATGTAGTAAGTGAAGCAAGGGTAGGAGCAATATAATCAACTCTAAAAGAAATCCAAGCCATATAAGTCCATTGCCAAAGGCTTTGAACTTCCCAAGGATTAACCAAATTTAACTGCCACTGATTGAAATAAGCAAATACTTCAATAAACAAAGCCACCACTGAAATAACAAGAAAAGCTCTAATAAATCTGTACAACTTTCCCCTGTATTTAGGGTCTTCATCATTCTTATCTGATAAAGCAACCCTTTTCTTAACAGAAGCAAAAGTTGTGCACAAACTATTAGCTAACCAAGGAATACAACCAAGAGTTCTCTGGGCTTTGAGGAGGAGAACTTTAGTAAATCTTTTGGGATTAGCAGCTTTGTTTTTATCCCTAAAAGCTGGTGAATTCAAATCATTGATTTCAACTAAAGAAATGCTCTTTGGATTCTCTATAGTTACAACTACAGAGCTTGGTGCCATTTTTGGATTTACTCTTATTCAGTAATCCAAAAATAGATGATGAAAAAGGCAACAACCCCAGATGAGGAACTTGAGGAAAAAAGCAATAAATGAATCTTAACAACTCAATTATGACATTGAGACAGTGACACCCATTACAAGAATGGTACAATTTGATCTGAAATTCTGGATCTTGAGACAGAAAAAATGGCACAGGAATTTAGAGAGAGAGAGGGAGAGAGAGAGAGTTATTTGTACTTTGAGAGTTTGAAGTCAAAGCTAGAGAGAGATGAGAAGTGAAGAGATGGAGAAAATGGTAGTTAATTCTGAGAAGAAGCAGAAGGAAATAAAAGGAGGAGAAGAAAAGGGCAAGATCAGGTGTCAGTGGAGACTGGCGTGGCACATGGAAGCTTCGGCTACAATTTTAAAATCTTGAGATACTTTAATGTCTGCTAAATAAGTAATTAGTAGTAGTAATTAATATCTTAATAGTAATAGTATAGTAGTAGTTGTATAAGCGTAAGAGAGAAAAAAATCAGATACAAAAGGGACCAGTCAAAAAGGGAAAGCGTGGAGGGAGATTGGTTAGTCTAAGGAAGAAAGACAATTATATTACTATATTAAATATTTATAATAAGGTATTGTCAACTAAAATCGAGTAATGTGAGAAAACCAGATTCCCTTGGCTGTCAATCAACAAAAACTACACCAGTTTGCAAACAAACAAATGACAGCCAATTACAGCCAAAGTGAACAATGCCTAAATATTGAAACCAAGTCATCAACCCCCGCGGCTTCTCCATATGCCGCCCCAGCTAGAAAATGTAGATTTCAAAACTAGTCCTTTACGATTATATCTCAGTAGTTTTAGTCTTCTATATTATCAAAATTGAACGCATTTGTCTCTCTTAGATTTAAAATGTATTTTTGTAACTAATGTTTTAAAAGGTGGGGTTATGAGGCAAAACGTTATATTTCTGATGAGGCGAGACGAAAGTCTGAGACATGGGACGTAAGTCTCACAAGTCCTTAAATTTTACTAATTTCAACAATTTTTAGATAGTAGAAAAATAAAAAATAATTATAAAAATCACACTAAAACAACAAATAATAACAAAAATTTATTTAAAATATTTATAAATTATAATTCTAGGGGTTGCTCTGATGGTAAGCAACCCCCACTTCCAACCGAGAGGTTGTGAGTTCGAGTCTCCCCAAGAGCAATGTGGGAATTTCTTGGAGGGAAGGATGCCGGGGGTCTATTTGGAAACAACCTCTCTATCCTAGGGTAGGGGTAAGGTCTGCGTACACACTACCCTCCCCAGACCCTACTAAGTGGGATTATACTGGGTTATTGTTGTTGTTGTATAATTCAACTATGTATAATATGAAAAGTATGACATATATCATAGTATGTAAATTAGCTTCAACGTCATTACAACTCAAACATCAAAAGTAATGTATTCAATACAAATATATTATATATATACAAATATATATATATATATATATATATATATATATATATATATATATATATATATATATATATATATATATATATATATATATATATATATATATATCTCTTTAGGAGTAATGAATCTTGAAAGAATTTCGATATTATAATTTGATATATTTTTAAATATTTATTTTATTTAATATGCTTTTTATTTGAATGATAATTTATATAAAAACATAATTCACAATTTAAATATAATTCTCTAACATCATTATTTTTAAGTTTTAATAAGTTAATAAAGTGACACATAATTTACCGTACTATACCATGATAACTAAGTTTTTGCAAATAGTTACTAGCTAATACTGAGCTATTGAATAAATAAAAATTATGTCACGTAAACGTGAAAAAAATATATTTAAGAAAATAATTATAAAATTTATTATGGACTATTATATAGTAAAGACATAATAAAAGTTAATAAATAAATACTTTTAAATGAAAGATTTATTTAAAATTTACTATCGTAGCAGTCTTAGTGGATAACGTGCAAATACTTTTTATCTTAATTATGACATAAAATACTCGTAACTTAATAATTTATGATTAAGAAAGAGGTAATTTTGAATAGTCATCAATTTAATAAGAAAATTTGAGGATTTACAAGGTTAGTTATACACAATTGCATAAAGTTCTATTAGGCGAGCTCAGTATGTCGGATGTTGAGCGTTGGGCGTGTTCGGGCGTAAGTCTCACGGAACTAAGCCCTACACATAAGTCCAGGGGTATTTTACGAGTACTCCGCCTCAGGGACAAGTCCCGGACGAATCCCAATTCTGCTTTTTAAAATAGAGGTTGTAACTATCTTTGACGCAATTAGCTCAACAACAAAAACGTGTGAACTATTTAAGCTAAAGAAATTATTGGGACATACTTCTTTGAATCATAGACGGACCTATGCAATATCAAGAGGGGTCACCGCCACCCGTAAAAGTTGTATGTATATCTATATATTTCTAGAAAAAATAGTGATATATTAATAGTGACAACCTATATAAAAAGTATATTTTGGTTGAATCCAAAAGTCCATCCTAGTCCTTCAAATCATTTGAATTCATTTCCTATTTCTAACTTTAAGGTTTTGGCTATAAATGGTGATATTGTAAGCTTGAACTAGATATACACGTTAATACATTGCTATTTCATATGATGGAGGTTGAACATGATTTTTCATAAGGTGCAATTTGGTAGAAATGAACGCGAAGAAGCCTGTCCCAATGGTTTGATGAGTTTAAACAGTTATTGTGCTTCTCATAGGCGAACTATCAAAGAAGGCTATCGTCGTATATTTTAAATATAACATTGATGAGTCGATTTTCGTAAATACAAAGGACCAAAAACTGGTCAAATATATATATTTGAAGGACTATTTTAGACAATACCCGAACTTAAGGGATTATTTTGTCATTTTGTCCCCTCCACAGCCGTTCCGCTTCTTTTTCATGGAAAACAATAGTAGTACTGAAAAGGAAACATTTCCACATCTGATGATCTGTTAAATACCGCGTCTTTTTCCGCAGATTAGGATCGTTAAACATGCATTTTTTTCTTCTTTTTGGTTGTTTGTTATAAGGAGTAACAACAAAGAAACGGCGTCTGCCGGTGTTCCAATTTCCATGTTACTACAGTTGTTGTTATGAACTAATCTTATTTTCCTTGTCAAATGGATTCGGTGTATTTCTCTCTCTGGTCAATCTTTTCAGGACAACAACAACAATAACAACTACCCAGTATAGTCCTATAAAGTGAAGTATGGAGAGGGTAATATGTAGACAAGCCTTACCCCTACCTGAAAGGATAGAAAGACTGTTTCCAATTGACCCTCGACTCAGTGAAAGAAAAACAAAAACAAAAATCTTTTCACGACACTTTTTTTAATTAACATAACAATATCCCACTTATTGTATTAATTTATAACTTCCGTAAATTTTTATATGACATTTTCAATATCAACGGGTGGTTAGAACCAGTGTCGAAACCAAAAATTTAATTCAAGTTATTCAAATTTAAAGAAGTATAAAAAATATTCAATAAAGAATATTAAGTATAGGAATTTTTACCTCCTATAGTAAACCTTTACACCTTATTTATTATAAATAAATATCTTTTAATAAAATTATATATAGCTGCTTTTAGGTTTTATAGCAAATTATCTATTTATGGTCACTTCATATTGTTAAGATACTAAATACGTTATGAAATATTTTTCTCTCTCATACTTTCTATTCTCTCTCCCAAGAACACTAGTATTGTATACAATTTTGTTAAACCTACGTTGTCTCTCCACTATCTATCTCCCAACCTTGTATCTTCCCCACAAATACCACCTTCATTATCAACTGTTTCATCTCAATTCTCTCTCATTTTTCAAATTTGTTTGCCCAAAAAAAATTGTGGTACGTGTTAAATTTTTTAGTTTTTTGCCGGTACGAGTATTATTTTATATATTTATACTTTTTTTGTCTTGTAGAAACAGTCACCATTATTATCTTTTTACAGAAAACTCAGATTTTCTTTTCCAATGACCGATTCAACTCCTTACAAGAGGATTATCAAGGTAAATTGACCAGAGCACTCAATTTCGCAGGGCCATTTTTCGATTTACAAATCACTCAAGCGAAACATGTATTTGCAGGTTCAACAACAAATACAATTGCAAAAAAGAGAACAAAAATACGCAATGATACATCGAAACAAGCCAAATTTGAGAAATTCAAAAGAATTAACATTTTCACTGTCTATTTTAGATGTATTTAGATATATTTTGATATATTTCACTATTGTACTTATGAATGTGTTATGTATTTTAAATACAAGTATTCATCTGTATTTTACAGATAAATAGTTATTACGGTGACTTTCACTGTCGTGGGTATTCATCTGTAATCAACAGGTTGTGTTTCCATGGTTACAACAGGTTGTATTCATGTGTATTCAACATGTTGTATTTATATGTATTCAACATATTGTATTAATCTGTATTCAACATCTTGCATTCATATCGATTCAACGGGTTGCATTAATATTAATTTAATAGGTTGTATTTATCTGTATTTCAACAGGTTGTATTTATCTATATTCATTAGGTTTTATTTATCTGTATTCACCAGGTTATATTCACATAATTTCCATATATTCTATGAGACCTTTATACAATACATATTTAAACCTTCATATGTGTATAACAGATTGTATTAATATGTATTCATGAGTATTTGAATACATGTATTTAATATTAAGAGATCATATACAATCCTGATGCAAAAGTCGTTTTGTATTTATATGTATTCAGAAAAAAGAATCAGTTCTAATGAATGAAATATTACATATTTTTACAATACAGTCATATCATACAATCATATCGTATGTATATAGCATAACAACAACAACTACCCAGTATAGTCCCACAAAGTGGGGTTCTCAACTACCCAGTATAGTCCCACAAAGTGGGGGTCTGGGGAGGGTAACACGTAGACGAGCCTTACCCACCCGAAAGGGCAGAGAGGCTGTTTCCAATCGACCATCGGCTCAGTGAAGGAAAGGAAAAACAAAAACAAAAAATAAAAGAGCATTATTAACTCCAGTAGAAATAGCGTAAATAATTATCTAAACATAAGAACCATAAATAAAATAGCATGCAATAATATCATACAATAACTACCATAAATAACTACCATAAGGGAGACACACTCCAAAACACAAATTGTATTTAACATATTGTAATTATTTGTATTCAGATGTATTTGAATACATATATCTAATATTCAGAGATCATATACTAACTATGTATTCAGATTTTATTTATATGTATTAAGAGATCATGAACTAATATAATAGTTGTATTGTAATCATGTATTCAAATTTAATACACAAACAAAATATATCCAGAATATATTCGCCAAAAAAAAAAACCAACATGTATCATTGGTTGACCAATATCTGTATATAAATGTATCAATTCTTTGTTTTATTTGTTGAACATAGAAGCACAGAAAAAAGAGCGAGAGGAAGAAACAGACTATCAATGAATGCTATGTTTTGATGTATATAACGTTTTAGGGGAAAAATGCAGATTATTCGCGTAAAAAAATGATTATGGGTGATGTAATTGGGTTAGTTGAGTTATATTAGGAGTCTATTATGTTAATTTATACATTTTCCGTTAAAAATTCTGAATAGACCTGAAATTGTGCAGTTTACTTTACCACATACAGTCGAATACAGTCACATCAACCCACATACATTCGTCTATTTAGGTGTTGCCCCATATTTCGCGCCGACTTTTGCTACTGTATTCATGAATATAATAGCTTAAATACATCAAATATATCTTATAACAACAGAAAATGTATTTACAATCCGTAATATAACAAATAGTATCTATAAATAACTAATTACCATTAAAAGATAGTGATTTATGAAAATTTCTCTTCAATATATATTATATACCACTAAAATTTAATAATCTATCTATGACCACCCATAGGGCTACGTAGCTTTGCTCATGGTTAAAATGGTTGGGATTCGTAACTCTTAATCAAAGGTTGCAAATTCAAGCTAATAAAAAACCTTTATCAAGGATTACTTTAAATCAAAACAATTTACTATTGAAATGTTTCTCCTTTCAGTCCATTTTAAGCGTCTTTTTAGCTTTTCAAATTAGTACAAAATAAGTACTATCACTTTAGCAAATTCAAAGGTGTTAACTATTATTTTTCTAATTTACCCTTTGCTCTAATAATGTTTCCACATTTAAAGAAGAAATAAAAGATAATTTAATCAAATACCTTATAGTTAGTATTATTAACATAGTTTCTTGCTAAGTGTGACTAAACCTTAAAAAACACTTAAAAAAGGAACGGAAGGAGCAAGTAATATTAAAAACAAACTAAACCTCACTTAAAATCAAGTGGTCTTCTATAAAAAAGAAGACCAAGGTTTAGTCATAATCATTAGGTTGGATTTTGACTTACCTTTTTACTGTAGTACTTTTTCTACTTAGTACTAGGATTAATATATAGTGGAAAATTTATTACTATTAGTTCTCCAAATTCAATGAAGCCCTTATAAATGGCACTTTATTTAATGTAAAATATAAAGTATGTGTCAGTCTGGTTTCCCATGTAAAACCATTTCTGACATACGTGATGAGACTATTTGCTTTTTATCCTCACGACTTTCTAATCCGTACAATTCATAAATGATTGAAGAATAATTTACTGTAGGATCAACATGGCTCACCATTTACCCGCATTAATAGGTTGAGAGTTAATCCCAGATTGCCAGTAAGTACAAAATCGAACAATTTGCAATTAAGTTGGTCAACCCAAAAATTAACTTATGATTAGCAACTTTTGCAATTTTTTTTATTTTATTGTATGCATTAGCAGGATAAAACAAACTTACATAATAAGATCACTTAAAATTGAATTGGCAATAACTATAGTAACCTGTAATAAATTGTTAGTGATATATTATATAATATATTAAATTACAATTATTGTGTAAAGACCCTTACATCGATCGTGTATATAATTTATACAAAACAAAAAGTGCTCATCTCTCATGCGCCCTCCAAAAGCCCCACTGCCCACCACAAAAAAGTATCAATAAAAAATTAAACTAGTTAAACAAGATCAGAATTGGATTTACTGTTAAACATGATACTTCCTATAAAATGTCCCTAAACTGAAAAACTATTCCAACGAAATTAAATATAACTCTGTCCAGGTAACTTTATCACTAATTTCAAAATTACGAATTAGTATGAACTTTCATCCGCGGAAACAGTCTCTTGCAGAAATGTAAGTTACAACAAGACTGTATTTAACACGTCCTTGTAGTCCGATCTTTCCCTGGATCTCGTGCATAGCGAGAGCTTAGTGTAACAAAATATCCTTTAGCATAAACTTTTATCTAACGTTCAAGGGAAAAAATAAATAAATTAAGGTGGGACATACCAAATGGTGCAACTTGCTAGGAAAGACAAGCTAAGGAGCATTTCCTGATCAGGGTATTCTGGGTTTTCACATGAAGGTGTGTAGATGTTGCTCATATCTGTTGATTGCTTACGTAGAGAAGACAATCTTGAATAACAAGTTGTTTATTACATTTCTTCAATTTCGACTCAGTTATACGATTTTTGTCTACCATATGATTTTTTGGGTAGGTCCATAGTCCATACAACCCACGTTAACCCGTTTTCCTTTCACTTGTACCTTCCATTATTAGATGTGGTGACCATGTATTCAATATTTGATCCACCTGTCTTAAAAATAATCATATTAAAACCCTAGCAAGTTTAGCATATTCTACATAAAATCCTTCATGCATCTTAAAAACAATGTTGACTGTTAGACCATAAATCACTAATTAATTTCAATACACTGCTACTTAATTTTCATAGATCTATTGTGTGGATTCCTTGATTTCTTAAACACTCCATTACGTAATTGCATCAGATCCCAGATTTAGTCCAGGTTTGACTTCCACACTAATTTCACTGTCTATAGTGATCTGAGCATTAAGCTTAATAATACCCAAAGAAGTGCCTGAATAAATTAAAGTATTAAAAGCCACATTGTCACGTTTTGCACTAGGAAATTGGCTTAGATACAGCAACCCAAAAGCTTGATGGTGACACCCATCACAGAATTCCTGGATATCAAGCTTTTGGCACAGCTTCATTGAGAAAATGAGGGGCGGTATTTACGGTGAAAATAGGACGGATAACTAGTTTTCAGACCAATAATCGAAAAATAGTTAGTGTTTGCAAAGTCATTGAAAAATAACTATTATTTTATTGAAATACGGAAAGTTCCAGTGTAATATACGGGATTATGGAGTTTCTGCGTATAAACTTTAAGCATATTATGTTGGAACTTCAACATACATAAAGTTACTGCTATGTTGGATTATGGAGCTCTTACATATAAAATTCCCGCATATGATGTTGGAACTCCAATACATTATGAAATTCTAGTACATTATGCAGAAAACTCATACATAAAAAGTTCGAACCACAACATATTATGCTAGAATATTTTTCGGATTTTAACGGAGTTTTTGTTCAGATTTTATCTTTACATGAAAAAATGGAGTTCATTATGATGTTCTAATCTCAATAACACACACGAGGGGAGGGGAGGGTGGAGGTGATTTGTGTGGTACCCAATTTTCGTCCTAGAAGAACCTGGTTCTTCTAGGTGTACTTACTACTACTGTTTGCGGAATTAAAAGTACATAAAATAAAGAACACAATGATTTTTACGTGGAAACACCTGGCTCAAAATGTGAAAAAGCCACGACCTACTACTCAGTAAGATTTTTCCAAACTTTCATTAAAATTATTGAGCCAAAACAACATTTAAAAAACTCTTGTAAACCTAAGGATTAAACTCTAATCCCTGTGTAGCACATAGCCTCAACTGTTATGACACCTTCAGGTTAAGTCTAACTTGAATACTCAAAGTACCTAGTACAAATGCTTCTGTAAAAGCTGAAAGATATAACTTTAAACCACATACTACAATTGAACTAGAATAAAGGAAAGACACAATGAAATTGGTTCTTCTATCTTATCCAAGTAGCTTCAAGAGTGCACACTCAAATCTCACATAAATTGCTTGCAAAATTACCTCGCTTTTTACTCTCAATGTAGTTTCACTTCTATGTTTGTGCAATACCTGTAAAAGAGAACACTCACTGTTATTTAATGAATTATTAATTAGAGTTTGATTGAGACTCAATTGATGATCTTCTATCGAAGTTGAGTTCTTGAATAACACGAACTCTAACCCTATCCTTTATCCACATCTGTGTTCTTTTCTCATAAGGAGACTTTCCCTCCTTATCCCATATGTAACATTTTCGATCAGTTCAGGAGATATTGTTACTTGATCAATAGGACTTATCTCCTTTACATGCATCTCACATGTATAGGTTAACAAACATTGTGCTTCACCTGATGAACTTGGTCCATGACTGAATTCATTTGTTATTCTTCAAAACTACACTTGTTCCTGGGCCAACAAAAATTCCCCTTTTTTGATGATGACAAACTCTGTGCTTTTTATTGATCAAAGACCTGTAAGAACTCAGCTTAACCAATAACACTTTACTTAGACATTTTTACTTATTATCAAGGACCAAGTTAATTAGGTTATAAATATCACTTAATTCAGAATAAGTGTAAATCACAATATCTCTTCCCTCTTTTGGCATCATCGAAAAGTTGCATACATTATGAATCCCGGAATTTAATAAGTACTCATGGACACTGCAAGTGAAAACATTGTGTAATTATCAATAATCAACAAACATAATTAATCCATTAAGAACATAATCATGTTTGAACAAGAGAAAACAATAGTTTGACATTGATAGAGATATGCCTTCACAAACAGACCATAAAAAGAAAGAGAAACTTCCAAAATATGAGCACAAAGAAAATAGAAACATCCCTAATCTGGGTCATTAGGGGGTTACTAGACTAGTTTAAAAGACAAGTGCTGGGAGACCTAGGGCTTGGAGGAACTAGAGGGTTGATATTGGAGAAAGTTTAACATATTCTGAAGCATTCAATCACTTTTCTCCTTTTCTTTGCTAGCTCAATTCTAAGGCCATCTCTTTCAGTTTCCAATTCTTGATGGACCAGTTCCATCTCCTCTTCTTCTTCAACCTTAGGGACTCTGAAACCTTTTTTTTTCCCTTCTTTATTTTCTTCTTCTTGCTTTCTTCCAGAGCTTTTTGTAGGTCAGCTTCACTTTGTCTTACGCTGCTTTTTGTAGCCATTTCCCTAGGTACTGAAGGAGCGGTATATTTTGGGAATGAAGTCTTTCTTTTCTTGGATGGATTGGGAACAGTTGGGACCTTTTGTGTGGTAGATTTCCGTTTCTTTGGGTCATAACTCGCCCCAACCTTTTTCAGAAGATCAGCCAGATTTTCCTCAGTAGATGAACTAGGTTCATCTCTTTGTTTGCTTAAATGAACCAACCCTTCATCTACTTCCCGGGATCCACTTTCCCCTGACTTTGTGCCACTTTTTTCTTCAACTTCACATATAGCAAGAACTTCTCCTTTTCCTCCTTCTTTCCTACTCCTACTCGATTCATCCACCTTAACATCTCTAATAGGTCCAGCTAGAACAAACCTATTTTCTAAGTTTTCAACCACAGAAGAACTTATCTCAACAGGGGTTTCTTGAATTTTCTCAGTGTTAGAGGACCCATGTTCTTCACCTTCACTGGCAGATATAAAGGATTCTGGCTCAGAACTGGAGTCAGATTCTTGTGCTTAGCTTTCTTTCCTTTGGCTAGCTTTCAATCTCTCATTTAAAACCTTTCTCAAAACTCCATATGCTACAGTTTTTCTAGCCAACATTTTCTGCCTTCGAAACCTAGGTTTTGGGGACTCACTCGGAGGAGTAGATGAGGATGTATTTGTTGGAGTTGGTGGTGCGGGAGTACCATGATTATCTTGGGGGTTAGACATGATTCTTCGTTGTTCGAGAAGCTTTGGAAATTTTTGAAGAAGAGAATTTTGGGAATTTTGGAGAGGAGAAGCTATTTTAGAACTGGAGGAAATTTTTGACGGTTATTGTATAATGAAGAAGATTAGAGATGTGGTGTGTACTTAAAAGCAATTAGACATTTACTCAGTAACGGTAGCTTTTTAAGAGGTCAAAGAGAAGTCTAATCAACCTATAATTCCAGTCCTTTAATGATTTATTTGGCTTCCCTAGATTTTAGGCAAAAATCATGGTTTTAGAGTTCTAAATGGAGAAACTGGTTCAATGCCTCAACATATAAATTTTTTTAGGAATTTAGCGATGACCGGACTTCTGCTCATGTTTGAATTGTTAATCTTTCTAATTATGCAAATTTTTGAAAACATACCTGTATTTTCACATGAATTCATACTGATGAACCGGATTCTTCATATAAAACTCTCTTGAACATGCCTCAAATGTCATAATAGAAAAACTTTGTAAGAGATCAGTAAATCATATATACACAAGTCACATGAGTATACCAATTAAAGTATGAAGTTGATTAGGAATTAATCTATTGATTTACACAAAGAATAGAACTCCTAACAAAAAAAAAATTCATTTTTTTTCATTTTTTTCATTGTGCATTCTGAACCGGACCTATTAGGTGATCTTAATCATCCCCGATTCCAACATGTTCCTCTCAAAGTTTCTTTACTCAGTGCTTTAGTGAAAATGTCAGCAATTTGCTTATCCGTAGCACATAATTCTATGGATATCAGTCATATCTCAAAGTTTTCTCTTAAGAAGTGGTGTCTAACATCTATGTGTTTAGTCCTCTTATGATGAATATGTTCTTTGTCATACTTATAGCACTAGTGTTATCACAAAATATTGGAATATAATCAACTTCAATACCAAAATCTATCAGCTGTTGCTTTATCCATAGCAATTAAGCACATCAAGATGTAGCAGCAATATACTCAGCTTAAGCAGTAGATAAGGCCACTGAGTTTTTCTTTTTGGTAGTTCATGACACAAGACATGAACCAAGGAAGTATGCCATACCTGATGTGCTCTTCTTATCCACTAGAAAACCTGCATAGTCAATATCAACATATCCTACTAGATCATAATTGCTACCTTTGGGATACCAAAAACACATATCAGTAGTGCCTTTTAAGTATTTTATCCTTTTGACAACAGTCATGTAAGACTCTTTAGGATTTTCCTGAAAGCGAACACAAATTCCTATACTGAAAATAATGTCAGGTCTACTAGCAGTAAGATATATAACTGAACCAATCACACCCCTATACAACTTTTGGTCAACAGATGAACCGAGTTCATGAACATCTAATTTAGTAGCAGTTGCAATGGGTGTGTCTATTTCTTTTTATTCTTCCATTTTAAACTTTTTGATTAGTTCCTTTGCATACTTCTGTTGGTGGATCATGGTTCCATTTGAACTTTGTTTGATTTGTAAGCCTAAGAAGAAGTTAAGCTCACCCGTCATGCTCATTTCAAACTCACTCCCCATTAATCTTGCAAATTCCTTAATTAGCTTATCATTAGTGTCCCCAACGATTATGTCATCAACATATATTTGAACAACAAGGAGATCCTTACCTTTTTCCTTTAAGAATAAGGTACTATCAATTTTACCTCTCTTGTAACCATGCTCCAATAGGAATTTGGACAATCGTTCTCTTGGAGCCTACTTGAGTCCGTAGAGGGCCTTGTCTAACTTGTACACATGCTCAGGATATTCCTTACTCTCAAACCCTGGTGGTTGTTTCACAAACACTTCCTCTTTTAGGTATCCATTTAGGAAGACACTTTTGACATCTATTTGATGCAGAGTGAATTCCATATGTGCTGCAAAAACTATAACGAGTCTGATTGCCTCTAGTCTTGCAACAGAAGCAAAAGTCTCATCATAGTCTATACCCTCCTCTTGGCTGTAACCTTGGACCACTAGTCTTGCCTTGTTTCTTGTAACTGGTCCATCTTCATCAAGTTTATTTTTGAAGACCCATTTTGTACCAATGACTGATCTGTCCTTGGGTCTTGGAACTAGATGCCAAGCTTGACTTCTTTCAAACTGATTGAGTTCATATTGCATAGCAACCACCCAATCTGCATCCTGCAAATCTTCAATAATATTTTAGGTTCAATAAGAGACACAAAGGCATCAAAAGCACACAGATTCTTTAATTGTGATGTAGTTTTAACTCCAAATGTTGGATCAGTGATAATGTTCTCAATGGGATGAGAACTTTGATACTTGTGAGATTTCACAACCAACTGGTTTCTGCTAGATGTTTCTCCAATGTTCTGTTACTGAGGAACATGATCATGAACAGGTTCCTTCAAGGGATTTATTTCAATTCCCCTTTGATTAGTTCCCCTTATCATGTTGCCCTAGATGGAAGAACCTGTTTTATCACCTGTTCCTTCTGTTGGTGGTACTTTGACCTGAGCTGAGGCTTCAATTAAATACTTTACCAATCCAATGGCTTCATCTTTAGGTTCCTGTCTCTTAGAAAGATTGTTAGTTTCATCAAATACTACAGGTACACTTTCTTCTATATATAAAGTTCTTTTATTAAACACTTTATATGCTTTGCTATGTGAAGAATATCCCAAGAATACTCCCTCATCACTTCTAGGATCAAACTTACCTAGGGAGTCCTTTCTATTATTGTGCACATAGCACTTGTAACCAAATGCCCTAAGATGGGATATGTTTGGTTTTCTCCTTTAAGTAACTCATAGGGAGTTTTCTTTACCAGAGGTCTAGTCATGCATCTATTGATTATGTAACATGTAGTGTTTTCAGCCTCTGCCTAGAAGCTGTGGGAAAATTTACTAGAAAGCAGCATGATTCTAGCCATGTCCTCAGTAGTCCTATTCTTCCTTTCAACTACTCCATTTTGTTGAGGAGTCCTAGGGGCAGAGGAATTATGATCTATACCATTTTCATCACAGAATTGAGCAAACTTAGAATTTTCAAATTCAGTTCCATGGTCAGACCTAATGGATGCAAGTTGATTTCCTAATTGTTTATGATTTTTTCTAACAAATGCAGTAAACATGTCAAATGCTTCGTCTTTGGAAGTTAGAAATAGAACCCAGGCAAATCTAGAGTAATCATCAACAAGCACCATTACATATTTCTTTCCACCTCTGCTCATGGTTCTCATTGGATCACATAGATCCATATGGATCAGTTCCAGGACTTGGTTATACTTACCATTTTCTTGCTTTTGAAAGATGATCTTACCGCTTCCCCTTTGCACATGCCCCACAAACTTTGTCTTCCTTGAACTTTATATTAGGTATCCTATCACCAAGTCCTTAGAAACTAATCTGTTTAGATGATTTAGACTGCATGACCAAGTCTTTTGTGCCATAGGAGGGGATCATTATCCAGCACACTTAGACAAGTTAGTTCATTTTCTGAGAGAGTCGACAAATCTACAATGTAAATATTGTTAACTCTCTTTCCCTCCAAAACAATATTGTCAGTGGTAAGATTAATCACGAAGAAATTAGTAGTGGTGAATGCTACAAGTTTACCTCTGTCACACAGTTGTGATACACCGATCAGGTTATATTTCAAGTCATCTACTAAGTAGACATTCTCAATGGAGTGAAAGTTTGTCTTACCTACCTTTTCAACCCCAATAATATCACCTTTCTTCCCATTCCCAAATGAGACATTGCCTCCTTTTAAGTCCTCAAGTGAAAGTAACTGATCCTTGCTCCAGTCATATGTTTTGAGCAACCACTATTCATATACCATATTTGACTGCTTCCTTTCACTTTGACCTGCCAAGAGATACCAGGGGTTAGTCTTAGGAACCCAAACAAGCTTGGGTCCCTTTCTATAGGCAAAAGGATGAATCAGATTCCTTCTTGCCCACCCAGGCAACTTACCTTTCTCTTAAACAAAGGCTTTGTTCTTTCGACTGGCCCTTTCTTTAGCATTACACTCACTTTTGTAATGGCCAGTCTTGCCACAATGTGTGCAGATTTTACTTTCAGAAAGTGTGAGATACTTGCTTTTCGGGTCCCGCTTTGGTGTTTGAGTCCCATAGCCAAGTCCTCTTTTGTTGCTACTATGATGCTCTTGCAACCAAGAAAGTGCATAAGAAGCCTTGTTCCATTTGCAAGTTCTATCTAGTTCATGTTTCACCTTTCCTAGATCTTCTTTTAGGACTTTAATCAAATCATCCTTCTTATTCAACTCATCCTTTATTTTTCCTAAGTTTTCTTCTAAAGTAAGGTATGTGTGATCAACTTTCTTCTTTCATGTTCCTAGTTTCAGTTTTAAGTTTTCAGATCTAAGTTCTAGGACACTGGTGTCAAGTTCAATAACCTGGTTCTTCAACTCAGCATTTTTGCTATCGCTCTCCTTAGCCCTAGACTCTAGACTTCTGTATTTTGCTTTTAGTATCACACATTCCCTAGATAGATCTTCCTTCTTATTGTTAATTATCTCAGACTCATTAATGAAGTCTAGTAATAGCTCAGCCAACCTTTCCTTAGACAGAAATTTAATCATGTCTTTGAGATGAAGAATACCTCTTGTTCATCATCTGATTCTCCGATGGCCATAAGGGCTTGTTCATCTTCAGCTTCATCCTCTGAGTCCTCATTTGATATCTCTCCCCAAGCAGCAACCATAGCCTTTGTTGATCCTTTGTTCCCTCTTCCCGTTTCTCCGTTCAGCCATTTCTTTCTTCCACTCAATTTTCCATTGAGGGCAGTTGTTGATTATGTGATCAGTCTTACCACACTTGTAATAACCCTCATTGGTCTATTTCTCAAGAGCCTTTGGTTTGTTGAAGGTTGTATATCTTGAAGATCCATTTCCTCTCATCAGGTACCTTTTGAAATCCCTTGTTATCATAGCCATTTCATCATCCTCCAGATCTAAACCTTCAACAATTCTACGAGCCAGACTTCTTTCCTTCTTGGTGTGTCCATCTTCATGGTTTTCCTTCTTAGCTCATAGGTAGTAAGATTTCTAATTAGTTCATCCAGCTTGAGGGTAGCAATATTCTTAAATTCCTGAATTGCAGTAATTTTGCTTTCCATGAGACCTGTAGAACCCTTGTCAAGATTTTCTCAACCTTGTCTTCTCCAAATATAGTCCTTCCAAAAGACTTAAGTTCATTTGTCAATATAGTGAACCTAGTATATATCTCCTGGATAGTTTCTCCTTCCTTCATAGTAAAATTCTCATATTGAGAATACAGTAGTGTTCCTCCGGACCTCTTCACTTGAGGTTTTTCTTTATGAGAAACTTGCAAAGTGTTCCAGATTTTATTAGCAGTGGTACAACTTTGGATCTTGCTGTACTCATATGGACCTAGTCCACACACAAGCCATTTCTTGGCCGTAACATTTTTCTCCCACTTGTTCAGGTCTTCAGCAGTGCAGTCAGCTCTTGTCTTTAGTACTTTCACTCCTTCCTTATTCTTCTCTGTAGTTGTCAAGAGGCCATCAGTGACTTTGTCCCAGAGTTCATAGTCCTCTCCAATGATATGATCTCTTATTATGTTTTTCCACCAAGAATAATACTGTCCATTGAAGGGTGGATGCCTAACAGTGGATTTCCCTTCCGAGTTCCTAGGTGGTGCACTCTTGTTGATCTTTTCCTACGGTGTTAGCCTCTTCAAGGATAATCCTCTCCGATACCAATTGATGTTCTAATCGTCAATAACACACAAGAGGGGGAGGGGGAGGTGATTTGTGTGGTACCTAATTTTTGCTCTAGAAGAACCTGGCTCTTCTACGTGTACTTACTACTATTGTTTGCGGAATTAAAAGTACATAAAATAAAGAACATAGTAATTTTTACGTGAAAAATACGTGGCTCAAAAGGTGAAAAAACTACGACCTACTACTCAATAGGATTTTCCCAAACTTCCACTAAAATCACTGAGCCAAAACATCATTTACAGAACTCTTGTAAAACTAAGGATTGAACTCTAATCCCTGTGTAGTACACAACCTCAACTGTTGCGACACTTTCAAGTTAACTCTAACTTGAATACTCAAAGTACCTAGTGCTAATGCTTCTGTGAAAGCTGAAAGGTACAACTTTAAACTACCTACTATAATTGAACTAGAATAACGGAAAGACACAATGAAATTAGTTCTTCTATCTTGTCGAAGTAGCTTCATAAATGCACACTCAAATCTCACATAAATTGCTTGCAAAATTACCTCGCTTTTTGCTCTCAATTTAGTTTTACTTCTGCATTTGTGCAATGCCTGTAAAAGAGAACAGTCACTGTTATTTAATGAGTTAGTAATTGGAGTTTGATTGAGATTCAATTGCTGATCTTCCATCGAAGTTGAGTCCTTAAACAACACAAACTCCAACCCTATCCTTTATCCGGATCTGTGTTCTCTTCTCATAAGGAGATTTTTCCTTCTTATCCTATATGCAATCTTTTCGATCAGTTCAGGAGATATTGCTGCTTGATATGGGACTTATCTCTTTTATGTGCATCTCACATGTATAGGTTGACAAACACAGTGCTTCACCTAATGGACCTGGTCCATGACTGAGTTCATTTGTCATTCTTCAAAATTACACCCGCTCTTAGGCCAACACATTACTCAAATGATCACTCAACTATCCCAAATTCTAAAGTCACTTTTCTTTCGTCTATAACAACAAAGTCACAGAACTATTCCTATTGCACTCAAAAGGTCATTCAACTAAATTTTTCAAATTTTGAATTATCAAATACCTATTTTACCCTCTAAATTATAAATATTTATCTTTTTTAAATTTTTTTTTAATATTATAATTTTTTCTTTTTAATTTACATTATGAACTTACCTAGAGAATAAATAAATATTATTTATAAATATAAAAAATTAAAAGTATTTAAGAAAATATAATGCCGGAATAACAAAAGATGAGCATATTAAAAAAAATTATTAGAAGAGTCAAAGTCATTGTGAATCCTCAGCCGAGCCCAACTATTATATTCATTACGCCAAACATAGCAAGGCTTGCTGAGCTTCTTCGTGTGACAAACATATAGTTTGTTGGTAATAATAATTTTTGCATTAAATTCAAAAATTTATATCCAGAATGAAAGAAAATAAAGGTTGTAGATATATTCCGAGCACTTTATGTAAAAATTATTATTTAAGTAAAGATATTTTTATAATATATATTATATGTTCTTAAAAAATTATGCTCAATTATATTATATATATATACCATGCACGACTTAATATAACATATTTTACCCTATACAGATAGTCCCCTGCTTTCCGGTGACATAACTTTGTATCGTCGGAAAGTTGGTAGAAACATAATAATATAATTGAACATAATTTTCAGTAATATATAATGTATATTATAAAATACCTTTATTTAAATAATTTTTTTTATATTATATGCATGTAATATATATTTTACAACCTCTATTTTCTTTCATTCTGAATTGTGTAAACAAATTTATAAATTTTGTTGTTAATACTAAAAAGTTTAATAAAAATAAAAGAAGATAAATATTTATAATTTAGAGGGTAAGATAGGTATTTGACAATCTAAAATTTAGAAAATCTAGTTGAATGACATTCTGGGTGCAATAGACATAGTTCAATGCTTTCATTGTTACAAACACAAAAAAAAGTGACTTTAGAAGATAATTTGGGGTAGTTGAGTGACCACTTGAGTAATTGACTATGAAAAATGGCTAAATTCCGATTATTTTTGAAATTATGCCTATTTTTTAACTACCAATTATAAATCTAGCTATTTTTATTCTTTCCCGTTTTTATACAAATCACTGAATATCAAGCCTGAACCATTCTTTGCATGGTGTTGCTCGCTCATGTTATATTATCCATGCTTCAAATGTTGAACCCTCATATTATGTTGTTTATGCTTCACATGTCCAATTCTCGACATAAGAGGGTATTAAATGTCCCACATTAGTTGAGAAAATGTGTCTTCTTATATGGTTTTAGCTGTCTTCACCTTAGAAACTAGCTTTTGCAAATGAATACGACCAAAATTTATTTTTCTGAAACATTCTAGACCCAAAGGACGGACAAGCTGATAAATCACAAGTTCATGTGAACCCAATAGCTTTTGGCCAAATATTTAAAAAATCTACTACATAACTACAAATCTTTCACAGTGACTCTCAGTATCATTGTTATATATTTAACTTGAAATTGTTATAGGACCAGAAACTTCAAATCTCGAATTCACTTATATCAGGACCCATGATTCTCAATGCTGAATTTATGAGTAAATGAAAGACGAAATAGGGGTCGAAGGTGTTATGGTGATGCACCCTAGCAACCAAACAATGGATCACAAACCTCATCCAGGAGCAGAACCCACTCCCACAAGTGCAAGTCATAACCGAAGGATACGGCGCATATGCGTAAATCAACCAAGTTTTAATATTTTGGCCTTAAGACAGGGCCACATGTGGCCTTTTATGTCCCTATCTAAACCCCCCATGTGCCTAGCCACCCTGTTCTTCTCTGTACCATAAGTCATATTTTTATTTTAGGGGCCTTTCTTGTAGGCAATGATATTTAAAATGTATAAATCTTACATTTATAATCTAGGAAAAAAAAGAGAAGGGGAGGGTATTAATGATGTATCCCACTGCATTTAACCAGCTAATAAAACTTGTATCATTAATAACCCATGTTCCCACTCTTGTATTCCAGATCTACTAATGCTAAAGTATATAACTTAACTGCTCACTGATTGAATAATATAAAATGACTTTATTAAATCATGTGCTACACTACAAAAATGACAGTTACTTCTAACCTAACATCCGGAATACAGTATCCAGATTCTCTCAATCAACCATATCAACTCAACATGACTCCAACTTTAGATGTTTTTGGGCATAAAACTTGAAAGTGCGAGGCTGTATATAACTACAAGAATTTTTTTTAAAAAGGAGTTAAAATCTCTAATATTTTTAGACAGAAGGAACTATCAATTGATTTATTTTTCCCAGCGGAGCAAAAATACTACTCCCGATGATTTCTTACCATATGTCTAAATCTTGGAGGATAGGGTTACATGGTAGATGTGCTTGTGGGCAGTAATAGGTACACCTGGAATAGTTGATGTGCGCACAAGCTAGCCCGACACCACGATTATAAAAAAAAAATGCTGTAAAAATGAAAGATTTCTGCATAGCCCAAACTAGTACTAACATTTCTTAAAACTTCCAGATGTAAGGAACTAAAAAATCGATGGATTCAAGAGTTTTTCATACTCCTAGAGTTTTTTATAGGGGTTCCTAGAGTTTTTCATACTCCTCACCCGGGGTTGGGTGAGGCTTAGCAGGGCTATCCATAGATGATTTGTGTTTTAGCTTGTGTCTCCCTTATGGTAGTTATTTATGGTAGTTACTGTATGATATTATTGCATGCTATTTTATTTATGTTTCTTATGTTTAGATAATTATTTACGCTATTTCTGCTGGAGTTACTAATGCTCTTTTGTTTTTGTTTTTATTTTTCCTTTCCTTCACTGAGCCGAGGGTCGATTGTAAACAGCCTCTCTGCCGTTTTGGGTAGGGGTAAGGCTCGTCTACATATTACTCTCCCCAGACCCCACTTTGTGGGACTATACTGGGTAGTTGTTGTTGTTGTTGTTGGATTCAAGTACAAAATGCTGAAGTTACTTATGCTAACAGAAATAGTTAGTCTAGTTGGAGGACAATATCAAAGAGTATTTTGGAAAAAACGAAAGGAGCAATTCACCTCATCTGTTTATTAACTTTCAGTAGAAAATGTTGACAATAAATATTGCCAAGGGAGTTGGTACCATAAGTAATCATGGTCAAGTAGCTCCACATAACAAAATTGTTCACATGAGAATGTTATATTACAATACTACTACATGCTAAAAGCCAAAGAAGCTTCTATTGAAGAATGTAACTACTCAAGGGTAGACAACAGAAGAAGGCAGATTGTTTCCTTAACATAAATGATGTATATTAGAACTTACAATTGTAAACAAGCACATGAACAAAAATGTGAGTATGTTGGTATAATGGAACAAAATTTCAATTACCAGTCCCGATAAGTCGTAAATGACGGCTCGAACCTACGGATTCGATCAAATTACCATTTTTTCCTCAAAAAGCAAAATGCCTAGTAGGTGACATGTCCTACTCTGCTTTTAGGGACACTGACTTCACATTGTGGCACCCAAATCGATGGCCAACTTACCTGCAACATTACCTTAAATATCAAGATTAGTCAGTTTCGGAAAAAGAAATAATTGGACCACTAAAATTTGGATGATAGTTTAGATAGTTGCCAACTCCTACGGTTTCCCATGCCTATGTTACTAAATTTGTTTAATTTGTCATTTCTCTTATTTATCCTTTCTTCTCTTTAGTCTCTTTTGTTGAGCCGAGGGTCTCCTGGAAACAGTATTTCTATTCTTTCGGGATAGGGGTAAGGTCTACATACACTCTACCCTCCCAAGACCCCGCTAGTGGGATTTTACTAGGTATGTTGTTGTAGTATCCTTTCTTCAAAGGGAAGACGTTGATGTACTTTTCCTTACTATATTTTGTAGGAAATGGCTTGTGATATTCCATGTTACACTAAATATGTTTGGATTGTTGAAGTGTTTTATATGGCTTTAATATACAACTACTTGACAAACTCAATACAAAGTGTTCTACAGAGTGTTATGGGGACTTTGAGAAGGTACAAGAAAAAATGCTGCCTTGGACTTCTGTTTATGATGAAGAATAAGGCCCAGTTAGACATTTTACATGTAGTTTTTTAGCTATTTCCGACTTTACAGATTGTGAGATTCAAATAGGTAAATGTCCCAAATATTCAGAAATTATATTTCTAAAGAAGACCTGGTGACAGACCATCTTTATCGAAGTCCCTTCCAATAGTAAACATTGTATACTGATCTTTTACATTGATACAAAGATTAGCTAATCATCAGAGCTAAAGGAGATGATTCTGAGACATGCAAGAGATTGGTAAACAGGAAACAAAGCATAGGAAACCAGAAAAGATATATTAGTTACTACCACTTGTACTGATTGAACTAAGGAATTAAACTAATGGACGAGGAGAAATAATAAGTCAATTTTGGTCGGAATCGAAAGCCGGGAAACTGATTATAGGATTGAGATTTCTGAACGGGAAAGTATTTTTTTTATTGGCCTATACGCTGACTCTGAATCAAAGATTTACTTGCTGCCAACAAAAATATACTATATTTACTAGTTTAAATCGATGCACTAAGTTAGTTAAAAGCCTTATTACTTACACAATTCCACCAGTGTGTAATACATCCAAGATCATATAGATTATCCACTTGATAACCATAAAAAGGCATAGCACTAAAATAACTTTTCAAGTCGAATCTCCAAATGCTAATGATATATACTCCGTATTGTTCATGTTTTTGTGGAGCTTAATTGTAATTCTCCTCAAATGTTGACAGAAAGTGAGAGCACTATGATTCTCTACTATCTCTAAGACCTCTCTAATTTTCGTTATTTTCAACAGAAAGTAAGGGGGAAAATGGCTCATCACAAACATATGGAGACAAAGCAAAAATAGTGCTTCTGAACTATGTTTTCACTTCTTTTTCCTTGTTCAGCATTCCTGTTTTTCACATTTCCCTTCCTGTTGTCCCATTACGAGTCTATGAGAAGATTTTTAGCTGAATAACGAGAAAGCATATTAAGATTATAAGAACTCTATATTTTATTTTCCTTTCCGATAGTTAGTTAATAGTTAGTTAGAGGCTGCAATTTTCATTCCGTTAGTTAGTTAATGACTTCAGATAGTTAGTTATAACTGTTAGTTAGAGGTTGGCTAGTCAATTGGTTAGAGATTAATTAGTTGTTGCTTAGCTGCCATTAGCTAATCTAATTGTATATATTCCAGCTTACGCATAATTGAAAAGCATTCTCTTTTCACTCATTTGAGAATTCCATTTCTGCCTTAGCTTCGATCCTTTGGAATCTTCTAACTGCTTCCTCTATTGTAGGCTGTAAAGCTCTTTAAGCTCGTGCTTCTTCAATCTTAACATGGTATCAGAGCCTTGCTCTTTTGACAAGACGACCCACTGAAATATAGATCGCAGTCCATTGATCTCTTCACATTCAAAGTTAGGGCTCACATTTCAACTTATTTGACTGAGGATCTTGGTGTCCTCATTTTCTCAGTCAATCAACTTTTCTTATTATTCAATCGTGATCTCGAGCTAAAGCAAACATGGCGATAAGTGATGCAGACACTACGAACATGACAACAACAGAAATTCAATCGACAATCGATGCGAGTAGTCCACTTCACATTCATCCTTCTGATAGCACTGGGCTAGTTTTCGTTCCAGTGCCTTTCGATGGACTAGAATATCGTTCATGGAGGAGAGGTGTATTGAGACCTCTCTCTGTTAAAAAAAAATTTGGCTTCATCACTGGAGAATGTGTGAAACCTAATTCGAATTCGTCGAGTTTAGGCAATGGGAGAGGTGTGATGACATGGTAACCTCGTGGATTTTAAATTCACTTGCAAAAGAAATTGCAGATAGTGTGGAGTATGTGAACACTTCAGTTGAGCTATGGAGAGAACTTGAAGATCGTTATGATCAAACAAACAGCGCAAAGTTATACCAAATCCAAAAGGAGGTTAATTACTTGAGCCAAGGAGTACTCCCCATCACTGGATACTACACTAAAATGAAGAAGTTATGCGAAGAATTGGCCAATTTGAGTGCTAAATCAGTATGTAACTGTCGGTGCACTTTTGGTGGAAAAGAGAACATGAACAAAGTTGAGCAAGGCAGGAGACTGATAAAATTCCTAATGGGATTGAATGAGGTCTACACTGTAGTTCAAGAGAGCAGTCTGATAATGAATCCCTTGCCTTCAATGGCACAGGCTTTTGCCCTTCTAGTACAAGAGGAAAAACAAAGAGAGTTTTGTCTAAGGAATCAGTTGAATTTTGATTCTAGCGCAATAAACACCGGCATTATGTTAGATATAATTTTAATGATGCAAATAATATAAATCTTTAATTGCAGGAGAACAAGGAATCAAGAAGATACTACAAGATCGCTGAAGTCAATCTCGATGCGTAAGGAAAGAAGTCAATCAACAAAGATTAATGGGCAGCTGCGATGAAAAGAATCAAGCAAGCCTAATCTTAATTCATGAATCACAGCCAGCATATCCGGAAGATCGATGATCCTGTAAAGATTTCTAAGTGGCTAATTTCAGAAGAACCAATAATCAAGGAAGCAAGCTTTCATTAAATACAACTGTTAAAGGAAAGATATCAAGGAAAACAATGGCTAGCTATCTTATTTTTGGAAAGAATCAATCTCTTTCCAAAGATCAAATCTCTTGGGTTGTCAAGCCTCACTCTTCATCAAAGTATATATACCCAGCCTTAACCTTAGTCACATACACTTTGATCAAATCGAAAACCCTCTCTTTGTTCTACTACAAACAAACATTGTAGTTCATTAAGATCTACCGTGTAACAAGTCAAAGAAAAAGGAAAGTATAACACTAGTGAGGTATTGTATAAAAAAGAAACGAGTATTAGAAGAACTATGTTATCAAGTCATTTCCAGTGTATTCGGAGAAATACATTTACCTAAGAGAACTCTCTTGCAATCCAAGGGGACTGGATTAGGATTCACATTGAATTTGAACCAGTATAAAAATTTCGATGTTTTTAATTCATGCACTTACTTTCTGCATTTTACATTCTGTCATTATAACTGTTGAGTTATTATATCCAATCGAGTATTTGATAAACTAGTCAACTAATAAGCGATTAAGTTTAAAAATATACAATTCACCCCCTCTCCATTGTACTTTCAATTGGTATCAAAACAAGGCTCACATTCTACTTTTGCTTAACAGCTTGTGAGAAAAGATCATGGAAAATAAAACTATTATAGGAGCTCTCTTTCAGGAAGGAACTTCACAAGTCAGACCACTATATTTCAGTGGACAACATTTTTCACATTGAAAAGTGCGAGTGGAGATTTTTACCAAGGTCTATGACGTTAAAGTTTGGAGAGTCGTCACAAAGGGAAACTATCCCTTACTTGCTCCTACCCCACCACTTGCTCATACTGAAGATATAGATTCATATATAAAAGAGTAATTGGAAGTGGTGAAACTTAACAATAAAGCAAGAAATTTGCTTCATAATGCTATAAATGGTGAAGAATATGAGAAAATCTCAAGCTGTGACACATCTAAAGAAATGTAGGACAAGCTTAAGGTCATATATGAAGGAACAACCAAGGTAAAGGAAACACATATTAACATGCTAGTTCATGATTACGAACTCTTCTCAATAAAAGAAGGAGAATCTATTGAAGAGATGTTTGCCAGATTCAGCAAAATAATTAGCAATCTAAAGGTATTTGGCAAGCCTTATACTAGTGGTGATCAAGTTAGAAGAATTCTCAAAAGTTTGCCAACCACCCGGCAGACTAAAGTAGTCACACTAGAATCTCAGGATTTAAACGAACTATCCTATGATGAGCTACGAGGAGAACTCAAAGCTTTCAAAAGGACGCATCTCAAAAAGACTATTCAAGAAGAGAAAAAGAAAATAGTTGCATTCAAGACCTCAACTGAAATAGCTGAAAATGAAATTGATGATGATCCTGAGGCTTTATAAGAAGAGATTACTATGCTATCAAGAAACATGGATGGATTAATGAGAAGATTCTGAAATACTAACAAAGGAAGAATTCCACAAAGACGATTCAAGCAATATAATGAACAGAATAAGAACGATGGAAAGTGCTATGAGTGTGGAAGATTTGGGCACATACAAGCAGAGTGCCTAGAACTAAAAAGAAAGATCTCTAGAGGCTTTAACAAGAACTAATCTTTCGGAAGATGGAGTGATGATGACAACTTAGACCATGAGGAGATAACAAATTTATGCTTCATGAAGATTCTGGAAAATGAATTGAACAAATCCACAAGATGCTGGACAGCTGAGGACAATTCAGATGAAGAAAACAAAAACTATTTCATGGCACGAGGTGAAACTAGTGAGGTAAGATCTTATAATTGTGAAAGATGCAATGAATTTCAGGATATTCTTGATTTAACTTTAATAGAGTCTCAAAAAATGATGAATGAGCTTAAGAGACTCACTAAAGAAGTTAAAGATAGGAAACTCAAACATGAAATATGTGAAATAAAAGAAGTACTTCAAGAAGAGTTTGAGGAATTGCAAATGTAACTCAATGGCATGCGCAAGTCCACCAACCATAGTTCTGTTAGGTCAAACTAGACGACTTATAAGTCAACTGGAAAAAGAACAGCCATAACTAAGTCGAATAGTACTAACACAAATGAAAGACCTAAAGGTGGGTCAGAAGTTACGTGTCATTACTGTAACAAAAGTGGGCATAAGTTTTCCTTTCGCCACTTTCGTTAAGCAAACGTTTCTGGATGGGTTTGGAAACCAAAAATAAGTTTGAATTTGGAAATACTAACCCTCCAGGACCAGGCAAGCTTGGATACTGATCATGCCCAACTCTAGTCCTAAAAAGGATAAGCATTCGCTGCAAATATAATCCGGTCTAAAAGTCCGGAGTCGAATCCCATAGAGAATTAAGGCTTAACTACATCAGTTTAATATCACTAAGAAGACAAGATTGAACAATTTACTAAATTATAAAGATTGAGATTTATATTTCTAACTAATTAACTAGCAAATAATAGAATACGATAAATTTATCAACTAACTAGACTAAGGGTTGGAAACTAAATTAAGGAGGTCCAGAGTTATGATTTTCCCAATTATCGAAATCTTTCTAGCTATGTTCCCTATAATTTTCGCCAATATATTCTCTACTGATCGTGAGCATTTTAGATGTCGTAATTCTCTCTCGAGCAACTACAACAATTTACTAGACATATTCTCTCGAACTACGCTAGTTGGCTTTATCTAACCGCTCATTATGACCACATCAAGGCTTTGTTATTTCTAAACCTGCCTTCTATCTAAATATGTACTCTCTTTCAAGCAGTACAAACTAAATAGGCAATGTCAATTGATGACAATTCAATCAACAACAACAAACACATAGTTGAACAAGTAGAGAAATTCAATGGCTCAATTATATAAAAACATGACAAGAATTTATATTACAAAAGGTTTTATCAAAACCCTAGAAAACGAATTAGCTATTCATAATAGTGTGTAAAACTACAATACTAAAAATCATAACCAACAACGAAAAATAGGAAGAGGAAGGAAAAACTTTTTTAAAAAATTCTCCGCCTTACTCCTATTGTGTCTCTGCCTTTTTAGATCGAATCTTTGGTCTCCTTAGCCTCCTTAGGTCTAAATTCTGTCAAAAGTATGTCCAACACCAAAACTACAGTTTTCCATGTATATATACCAAGTAGGGTCGGACTCAAACGATTATAATATTTCACGTCTGGACTGCTGCAACCACTACTGCGGTATATGGAAAGCATACTGCCTCAGCCCGCCTCAGGTCCGTGGTTGCAGTTTTGACGGCGTATTTTACCCTATTCCGTTTGGAATTTCGAAAAATGTCAAATATGAAAATTGTTGCCTTTGAGTTATCTTTCCAACCATATATTGTGGAGACCAAATAAAATTTTGAGAAAAAAGTTATGTATATTTTACTAGACAGTGAGCAATATGCCTACTCGACAGTGAGCAATATTCTATAAAATCTATATAGTTCGAAATCACTCCTAAAAAGCATAAAACACACCGTTAGTGCAAAACACTAGCCACTAAAGCGCAAACTCAACTAAAGTGCAGTAAATTAGAGCGTAATAATCGACTAAAATGCGTAATTATAGACTATTATCAATATCCCAAACTTAAATCATTGCTCGTCCTCGAGCAATCAAATTACACTTTTTTTATAGATACGACCTTTTAAAACAATTTTCCTAACTCATTAAACCAAGAGTATTTAAAATAGACTAAGCACAAACGCGTAATATCTTCTCCTCAAGATTTGATTCACAAGTACCACACAATATTCACAACTCACCCACTTACTCTAACATAGAGGTCACTGACATTACATTTCTTTCATGAATCAAATACTCTCACACAACAAAAGAGAGTAGTTCCACACAATAAAATTTAAGAACACTTAGGAACTCAAGATAGAAAGAATTCACTCACTCTAAGAAGTAACATTCATATGCCATAAAAGATGCACCATAAGCTTGTTCATAGTGTATTACTCCACTAATCGAGCTCATTAAATCTAGGATCCATTAGGACTTTATTAGATTGTAATGCAGGCTGTGAGCATGTGATTTTTGCCTGGTTTGAAATTATTCCTATATAATTCTTACAGTTAAGAATTTTCTTTTATTATTTAAATTTTAGGGAATTAATTGCATGATTTTTTGTGTTTGTTTGTATTTTTTGTTCATTTTTAGTTGGCATAATTCATTAGGAAAAAAAATGAAATAGCACCTTTGCATCTAGAACCCAATTTTATCTTTTTAGGTTTACTAGTTAATTAACATTGCAAAGATAAGAAAAAAATAACAAAAAAATAGTCTCTTTGCATTTTATTTTTTGATTTTTTCCTTAGTTTTATGTTAAATTAGGGATTACTGAATTTTTTAAACTAATTAGTTTAATTCTAGAATTAAATCAGATCTTTTTGGTTTTGTATTTAATAAAAATCTATAAAAAATGAAAAGAAATTATAAAGAATTGGGTGTAGTCTTGTTAAATGCTTCATATTTGGGCCAATTTGGTTTATTATCTCAGCCTAAATTCGTAGCCCACCCGGTCCAGCCCCAACCCATACCAAAACGGCGTCGTTTCGTGCGAATCAATCCTGGCCGTCGAAGATCTTTGATCCTGCGGTCAGGGAATCGATATATAAGTGTCCAAACCCCCACCCCCAATACTTAGCCCCTCTATAACCCCTGTAATACCACGGTCTCGCCACCACCCTCCGCCGTCCTCCACCGGTTAGAAATCGCTACCGTCGGCGGCAAGTCTCCAATCCCTCTCAAATTTACACTGCGTACTCCACGTAACCTCCCCTTTCCAAACCCCAAACTCCCATGTCTCCAATCCCCACCCTTCTCCTCGAATCTTAAAATATGTGGACGCTGCCTCCGCCACCTATGGCAGCGCCTTCACCAAACGGTCCCAAATTGATACCAAATAGCCTTCTCACCTCCCTCTTTGCGAATCTATAACCTATAGCCTTCGAATATAGCCGGAGCTCTTCGAATTTCAGATTGTAGGAATGGCAAAACCCTGAAGTCCGATTTGTTCGAGTTATCCCCACTTTTCTTATTCCAGAGTTTGATTCGAGATACAAGATACGAGATAATGTTCTTGTTTGTTCTTGCTGAAAAACATTCACATCATTCCGGACCTCAAATCGAGTCCTTTTGTTCGACTTCTCCTTAGTAAGTTTTCTTCTTCTTTTGTTCTTTTCCTTACTTCGCCTATGTTCTTCTCTCCTTGATCAATTTTCTCCATGATCAATTGATTCAGAAATTTTAGGTTTTTTTAATTATTGATTCTGTTTTCGTATTTAATTCTGTTCCGTTTTGATTTCTTTTTCTTTTCTTTTTCTTTTTCTTCTCTTCTAATTTGATGTTGTGTTGGGTCGTGATTAATTGATTCATGATTGCTCGACTTTAATTTCAGTTGCCTAATTTTAGCCTACTGTCTTAGAGTTAGTTTCATTATTAAATTTTTAGGATATGTTTGGTTTATAGTTGAATAAGCTAGGTTCTTGTTCAACCATGGTCAAATCTTGACCAGTTATCAGGGTTGGGTGTTTGGTTTGACTAGGTTAGTAAATTAGAATCCAAATAAAGGGTAGTCTAGGCATTCGAGGGTCAGGGAATCTTTCATAACAGACTGAGAAGCTTCTAGTGAGGGTCTCTAATGGAATTTCAGATTGTTAAGTGATAGAGCTTGGGAACAAGTTAAGAATCTAGGGACCCCTAAGGTAAAATGAAAACTAAAGAGGGGGCAAAGGGTAAAAATAGAACCATAAGTCTGCCCTATAGCTTGGCCTATAAAAGGGTGCTATTCTCGCCTTTCAAGGCATGGTTTTAGGATATAGAAAATCCAGAGAAAAAGCTGCTATTTAGAAAAATTTTGAGAGCTAAAAAAATTCAGAAACAAAACTTGTAAAAACTCTACTATTTTATTCAAGATTGAGGATAAAAAATACCAAAACTACTGTTCCATTAGAGATTTTGGGTGGTACTGGTTATGTGGCAAGTTCTGAGCAACTGAAGGATAAAAAGGAACTGAATCTGTGTGGTATTCAAGTTTTGCTTCACTCCTGGGTAGATTTTGATTATGAACTTTATCTGACATCATTGTGGGTTCAAAATTGGTTTGAAAGTGGTCTTTTCTCAATCATTTCTGGGTTGAATTTGTGGTTGAGTCCTGTTCCTGCTACTGGTTACACTGTTGATCCTTCATTTCTTTGTTTTCTTTTCAACTTCCGGGTACACCTCTTATAATCCCGTTTATTATGAAGTGAAAATTTGAGGAAAATGGGTTGATGTGAAGAGTTGGAGCACTAGAGTTTTTACTTTATCTCCTGATTTGCTTTACTGTGATGCTTTGTCTATTTGGGTTTGCATGAGTTATGTATTATTAAAATAAGCATATATGTAGACCTTATTTGACTTCAGTAGTGTAGCTTAAGTTGACAATTTATTTTAGTTGAAGGTAGAAGTTTGTCTGGAAATTATCAGGTTTTATCATTGTTTAACGTGTATAAGTTTGATATTTGTTCTAATAGTTTGTTTAAATAAAACTCCTATTGTTCACAAGGCGTAAATTCATTTAAAGTCTGGTTGGTGGTAATACTGGGATCGCTTCATGTTTCCAATGATAATGCGAGTTCATGTTTTGGACTACTGATCGTAGAATTAATGTAGGCATTTATACTAATGCTGATTCATCATGTGCTTTTAAGGGTTGTTAGTTAAATCTTGTGTATGTTGCGTTTTGATTCCATGGTTATAGCTGTGAGAATAGCTGACTAGAATTTGGAAATCTGCAATTGTTTTCATTATCCATATTTTATCGGAATTTAAGCATGTTGAGGGAGCTCAGATCAAAGTTCAGATTTTAATCTGTTATATGACTACCAATTTTGTTCACACTGCTGTATCTCGACTTGGGTCATTTGGGTAGACCTAAAGTTGGCCCAATGGCTTGACAAACTAGACTAACATTATCAATTTTCATGGCGTTTTTCCAGAATTTTAACTTTGTGATATAAGGTCTGATTATTATTCGTAGCAAGCCTTTAGAGCTGTTTAAATGAGATTGTGGTTGCGTATACGTTCGCGTAACATGATCATTATCTTAAATTAGTTCAGAGTACGCGTTCGCGCAATTTCGCTCAATCTTTTCATGATAATAAAATAGGTTACAAGCTTTTAATTATTTTTGAGCTCATTAAAATCACATATGGACTTTTATAATTTCATAGATTAGATAAAAATAATATTTCTTAGAATATCTTTTAGGGCCGTTTAAAATACTAGTATGATTGCGTATACGTCCACGTAATATAATCACACTTATAAAAACAAAACTGGAGTATGCGTTTGTGCAACATCGGCCAAAACTTTTCTTAATAATAATAAAGCATTATTAATTGTGGACACATTCGCATGACATGATTTTGACGCGCCAAACAGTCGTTTATATGTACGTGTAATCCGTATCACGATAATTTTCTTAGTTAAAAACGGTAAAAGAAGAAAAAGCACATAGGCTCTAAAATCAGTAATTAAATAATTTAGTAAAGCCAAGTAGGATCAAAGCGACCATGCAAGAACCACGGAACTCGGGTGTGCCTAACACCTTCTCCCAGGTTAACATGATTCCTTACCCATATTTCTGATTCGCAGACTGTAATAACAGAGTCATTCTTTTCCTCGATTCAGGATTTCAACTGGTAACTTGGCACACCATAAACTATCTCAAGTGGCGAATCTGATTTTAGTAAAATAAATCCTGTTTCGATTTTCACTTAAATTGGAAAAAATTCCCTTTGTTATACCCTTTCGTGGGTGTAGTATCAAAAAGAAGGTGTGACAGCTCTGGCGACTCTGCTGGGGAAGGAACCCAGAATCTCTGGTTTAGGGTTCAAGAATTCGAGCTTGTTTTATGATTTTTACTTCGCTTATTTATTGCTGATATTATTGTATTCTGTGAACCTTTGCGCTAAATGTTATCTCTGTATTGCTTTAGTATTGTTGAATTGTATATAATTGTTTCCTTGCGTCACCCTTCTGAGTCTTCTGAAAATGGTGCATACGTTCACGTAGGCCGCTTTTTCTATAGAAATTATACCAAATAGAGCGAGGCTGGGCAAGCGACAAGGCCGGGCAGACTTTAGTGCTCCCGGTATGTCGCCCCAGGATTTAAACTTAGAAAAACACAGCCTCACGCCGGATCTCTAGTAGGAGCGCTTGTTTGCATCACGCGCAATTTGACTTAGGGGTCTCAACACAGGGGTTGGGTCCGTTTAGGATAGGTGTACCCAAAATGACAGACCACCATGATTCATCCAATGTGCTACGTGAAAATTTAATTGTTTCGAATTGCATGCTGACCGGATAAATAAGAAAAGAAGAGTGAGGAAAAATCAGAGGAAAATAAGAAAAGGAGAAAAAGAGAGAACAAGACCAGGAGTGATTTAGGAAAGGAGCAAACCCGGTTTCAAAGAAAACCCAATGCTTGCAAATACCTCGAAACTCTGCCGATTTTTTTTAGAAAAATAAAAAAGGAATAATAGAAAAAAAGAGAGAAGAAAAGGGAAAAGAGTTTGTTCGCCAATAAAAAGAAAAACAAGTTTTGTTTATCAAAAATAGCTTGTTCTATTTGCCAATGAAAAGAGAAAAAGGAGTTTTGTTTTCAAAAATAGCTTGTTGTCAATGAGAAGAAAAAAAAGAGTTTTGTTTTAAAAAATAGTTTGTTCTATTTGCCAATGAAAAGAAAAAGAGTCTTGTGTTCAAAATTAGTTTGTTTATTTGCCTATGAATTGAAAAAAAGAAGAAAAAGAGTCTTGTTTCAAAAGTAGTTGTATTTGGCGAACTACGCGGGTATGATTCCCATCGGATATGGGATACGTAGGCAAACTACATAAGGTCCAGCCTTATTTTGAAAATTAGAGAAAAAAGGAGCGAAAATAAGTCGATTCAGTGTCGATAGTGTTTTAAACCGTTCTTATCAAGAAGCCTTAGAATATTCTCCCGTTATCGAAGGGCTCTCTTCGTAGAAGAATGGACAAAATTAAGAAGTGTTACATAATAAACCCTCTCTGGCCTCAAAATTCATATGGAATTGGGAAGGGGCCATTTTTGCAAAAAGGCCATTTGGCTAAAATTGGCATGTCAATGAGGGAATCACGATTTTTCTTTGTTTCAAAAATTAGAAACTTATTTTCAAAAAGGGGCCATTAGAGTCAACCCTAACCCTACCTTTCTATAGGAACGAATGAAAATTATCCAGGACCCACCAGAAGTGATCAGGGAGCAGGTTCCTGCTCCCGAGTACATTTGCGCATATGGTAGAATGATTTGGAACAAGATTCTCAAGAATGGGTAAGACAACAATTGGGCACTCGCATAGACATTTGGGAGATCAAACCACGGGACGATCTGATCAAGGCTATGATAACTTTCTAGGACCCCGCTTGTAATGTTTTTCGCTTCTCAGACTTCGAGATTACCCCTACTTTGGAGGAGATAGCCGAGTACATTGAGTTCGGACGAGATCTGAGGAAGCAACAACTTATATTTCCAAGGACCCCATCGGTGCACAAGTTTTTGACCTCCTGAATTTCAGCAAACATACAAGTAAAAACCTCGTAAGCAACGGGTGTTGTGATTTCCATTTCTTATACTTCAGGTTTGGGCATTCTTCTGGTTTTGAGACACATGAAAAGAGGTTGTTGCAACAAACAAGATAAGGGTCTTTGGCAACTTCATTGCCGGTTCGCATTTATTGTGGCATTCTTGGGGGTAATGGTTTTTCCAAATGAGAAATGTATAGTGGATATTCGTATGGCTAGAATTGCACAAATCCTCACCACCATGAAAAATCATACACTTGCCCCGTTGGTAATGGCAGATATCTACCCGTGCGTTGACTTTATGCAAAGCTGGGGCTTAGTTCTTCGAAGGTTGCAATATCCTCCTACAAATGTGGATGATCAAGCATCTCCACCAACATCCCATATTCCTGAGTTATGGCCCGAGCCCAAATAATTTCATCATGAGTTATCAAGAGCCGGTAAAAGATAATAGCGTGCCAAAGGGGTTTGAGGCATGAGTGTCTCATTTGAAAGCTCTCAAAGCAAGTCAAATTGAGTGGTTCATAGGAAGCTACCGAAGACAGAAGCCATATACATGACTGCTGCTAAAGGCTACTTGAGGATAATGGGTGTGAAAAGTATTCAACCGTATGCACCGCAGAGGGTCTTGAGACAATTGGGACGATATCAAGTTGTGCATGAAGATGAAGATCTAAGTACTCAAGTTATTGAGTTGCACCTGGAAGCGGTAAGTTCAACAAGATTGGAATGGCTGCCGGTATCTTAAAATGGCACCCAAGTACCAGATGCCGCGAAAGGAGAAGTGGATCCACACTACGCTGCTTGGTTTAAGAAGAGGTCCTATGAGAACACTGAGCCGGAACCCAAACCTAAAAGACCCACCAAAAGACCTTATGTTCAAGCTTTCCAAGACAAAATCCAAGAAACATTAGCATGGGGAGAAAAGGAAAAAGCGTATCAAGCTGAGATTCATGCCTTGAAAGAAAACTTGAGAAACATGGAATTCAACAATAATCTCCAGGCTCAGGAAGCTGAAGGTAAGAAAAGAAGATTGATCCAAAAAAATGAAGCTCTCACAGCACAGATCCAAAAAATGAAAATAAAAATTGACAACCTGGGCAGGATTAGAAAGGATGAGAAGCTCATCTACAACCTGACCCAGAAGGCACGTGATTTCGAGGATGATTTACAGAAGACTAAAAAGGAGTTAGAAAATGCTTTGGAGAAGATAGCCAAGGATGCAGGAGAATGAGCAAGTTTTATCCGTCAGTGGAAGGAGAAATACGACAATGGGATGGCAAGTAAGAAGAAAAAGGCCAAGATCGTTGAAAATGAAATGGCCAAGCAGGGAAGAGATTTTGAAGCCGAAAAGGAGCACTGTTATTCTTTGATAGCACGGCTAGAAAGGGATTTGCAACACCTTCAAAAACAAAACCATGCAGCCAAACAAACTGTGGAAGCAAGAACCCGGAAAATTGGAGATTTATTACGGGAGAAGGGTAGGATCCGTGAAAGGGTCACAACGATTGCAGAGTAGATTATAGTAAAATGCCAAATATGTGAAGACATGACCCAAACCACTTTCTTCGCAGCAGCCATGACGTTTGTCCAGCAGGTAATGATAGATTTGGAAAGGCTCCAGTTGGATCTTGCAGACGAGTCCGCAACAAAACCAAACAACACCCCGAGAGCTCCAGGAGTGTTTAAGGCTTTAATGTATTTGTGATCTTTGCTTGAGTCGGTACTTTTTCTTTGAGCCTGTTTAGTTGTTTTGGAGTATTTTAGGTCTTTTGAATTGATCTTTTCTAAGCTTGTTAGTTTATTTTGAGTCTGTGAGTCTTGAGTCTTTGTAGTCAAGGTGTTTGTTTTTATCGAAAATTTCAAAAAATTTTGTTTGTTTATTTTTTCATATCCACTAGAACTACGCTCGGTCTGATTCATGCGTGGTCATGATACGAAGGCAATCTCCATAGGATTCGACCATAACCAAATAAAGAAAAGGACGAAAAGGGAGGAACATGAGAGAAGAATTCGTAAAATAAAGATGTAGGTGATAGGAAAGAAGGAACATAAACAAAAAGAGAAAAAAGGAAAAAAAAAAGAAAAGAAAAAGAGAAAAAGTGACACAGGATAAGAGTCGGGATGACGCAAGCAATCACGTCTGTGCATCATAGAAACAGATAACTGCTTAGGTGCATTTATCACCAAACACGTGGCCACCTATGTCTTGAAACCTAAAACTAACCAGTGTTGGTGTTGTCTTTCCTATTCCCGACAGGTGGTTAGTTCTTGCGGCATTCTGGCAACCCACTCCTACAACACGCGATCTAAGAGCAAGCAGGTCATGGCCAATCAGGAAACCGATGTTAGCATTATTGACCCCTCGAAAGAGGCATAGGAACTGGATGTTAATGCCATGAAGGAGGAAATATACAAACTGAAACACCAAATGGCTAAGATGTATCAGGCATGGGTGGGAGGATAGCAACCACCGACCTATCTGCTAATCCAACCTTTATCCCACCACTGGCCTAAGCTCATGAAAATTCAACCACTGATCCACCCCCAAGCTCTCCTGTCTACTTGCAGCACTAGGGTACGACCTCTCAAGCACCCCCAGCTCCACTACCCAAAGTCGTTCCTCACCCCCCTCCACCAATTGCTCCCATTTATGTGGCACCTCCTCCTCCCGCACTCCATAGGTCATCAAGTGAGCCCTTGCTTCAAGCTCACCACAATCAGTACTACCTACCAGAACCCGCTTACAAAGCCCATGAACCTTACTTCTATGCTCCCCGTTTTGAAATCCCGGCGGGGGTTGAAAAACCAGTCAAAAATTTGAAGCAAGAGGAAGTGCTCAGGAAGGTCAGAATTTTAGAACAATCATTCTGAGATATGCGAGGGTAGGTGGCCAGGTGAGTGTAACGTTTAAAGACCTTTGTCTATTTCCATATGTGTAGTTGCCTCCGTGTTTTAAGATGCCTAAGTTTGACTTATATGATGGACATGGAAATCCAATCGCGCATCTAAGGGTATTTTGTAGCAAAATGAGAGGAGTAGGGGGAAAAGATGAATTGCTAATGGCGTTCTTTAGTCAAGGTTTAAGTGTGTTGGCATTGGAATGGTACACCGGCAGGATCACACTCAGTGGTACACTTGGGATGACCTGGAATAAGCGTTCGCCTGTCACTTTCAGTATAATCTTGAAATTGTCTCGGACCGTCTATCTTTGACAAAACTAGAAAAGAAACACAAGAGCTTCAGAGAATATGGTTTCTGTTGGAGGGAAAAGGCTGCCAGGGTTGACCCCCCAATAAAGGAGAGTGAGATAGTAGATTATTTCCTGCAAGCTTTGGAGCTCATATATTTCGGGCATCTGGTGTCGGCAATGGGTAAATCTTTCAATGAGGTAGTTAAAATGGGAAGCATGGTCAAGGAAGGACTCAAGTCCAACAAGATCATGAGTTACTCTGCAATAAAAGCAACCACTCAGGCTATCTAGAGGGGGACTGAGGGAAAATTCGAAAGAAGAAGAAGGAGGAAGTAGGGACAATTGAGTGAAATTGGTTCAGGCCTCGGGCTCCATCCTATTACAGCCAACTCCATCCCCACAACCAAACATACCCATACACTCCATATGGCCCATTACAACATTACTATCCACCGTTAGAACCTCGATTCTCAGTCCATCATGCACAAGCATATACCCAACCTCCCTCCCACCCACAATGACGTGCGCCAGCTCCACAAAATAATTATCCAGCTCCACTGAACAACTACCCTCCAAGAGCCTACCAACAACCTCCCAGACCAGCTTTCCGGGCCAACCAAGTTCTAAAAATTGAGAGAGTGCAGAGGAAGAAAAATTTCACGCCATTGGGAGATTCGTATACCAGCTTGTTCCATACATTGAGGCAACTAGACATGTTAAGGCCAATCGAAGGAAAATTGCCAAATCCTCCCTCGAAAAATCTCAATTGTTCTGTCAGATGTGAACACTGTTTCAGGGCCCCGGGGCATGATACCGAAAAGTGTTGACATTTGAAGAATGCTATCCAGGAACTTATTGACTTCCATCGGATTGAAGTGCAAGCTCCGGAGGCACCCAACATTAAACAAAACCCGTTGACGGCCCATCATGAGACCAACATGATTGAGTCAGTGGAGAAAGGGAGAGAGCCTAAAAAGCCCTCACAAACAGTAATGATGATAAAATCCAGTGAAGTCAAGCCAATTGAGAGTATGAGCAGTGAGAAGACAGTGATCGTGATGAAGGAAATATACAACAACCTTTTTGTGGTTCAAAGGAGGTCATCATGCAAGGTTGCACCAAAGTAGGAAAAGGCAAAAGTGATAGTACACGGGGCAGCTAGGGAACCCGTCATAGTCGTGGAATGTTCTCGCATAGAGCCTTTCATTGTAAAACCAGTAATCTAGCCGCCAATCGTCAACAACAAAGTTGTTCCTTGGAGATGTGAACAAGCAATAGTGATGTACAAAGGGAAGGAAGTTAAAGAAGAAGTTTGTGAAGCTCGGGGCTTGACCCGATCAGGGAGATACTTCGCCCATGAGGAGTTAAAGAAAAGCAGGATCCCCAAGGATAACCCAGAATAGGTGAAGAAATCTTTGTCAGAAGAATTACTAAAGAAAATAAAAGTGTAGGACTATTCTATCATAGAGCAATTGAGGAAAACAGTAGCTCAAATCTCCTCACTTTCCTTATCAATCCATTCAGATGAACATCGCCGGGCGCTATGAAGATTTTGAACACAACCCATGTCCCTGACAAGATAATAGTGAATCATTTGGAAAAGATTGCAAACAAGATATTCAAGGTAAATCGGGTTACTTTCTCTGATGATGAGCTGCCTATGGAGGGCACTAAGCATAATCGGGCCTTTTATTTGACTGTGAAGTGTGAAGATGTTGTGGTCACCCGGGTTCTAGTTGACAACGGGTCCAAGGCAAATATTTTCCCACTTTCCAAATTAAAAAAGCTGAAGGTGGGCGATTAAAGGATCTACAAGAATAGCATTTGCGTTCGAGGGTTCGACGACGGAGGCAAAGACTCAGTTGGGGATATAGTGTTGGAGCTGACAATAGGTCACGTTGAGTTTACCACGGAGTTTCAAGTGCTGGACGTGGTAGTTTCTTATAACCTGTTTCTAGGCAGGCCCTGGATTCACGCAGCCAAGGCAGTGCCATCTACTTTTCACCAGATGGTCAAATTTGAATGGGACAGACAAGAGATTGTAGTACATAGTGAAGATAATCAGTGTGTTTTGGGTGATCCCATCATACCCTTTATTGATTCTAAAGACAACAAAGGTCCATGGGTCTAACAGGTATTTGATATGGTGTCAGTTGAGAAGATCCCAGAATGTGAGGTTGTCACAACTCCAAAGATAGCAATCACGTCAGTCATGGTAGCTTCTAAAATATTAAAGAATGGCTTCTTGCCCCGCAAGGGATTGGGTTCTTCTCTGCAAGGAATCGTGAAACTAGTGTCTTTCCCCAAAAATCTAGAAACTTTCGGTCTAGGGTTCAAGCTTACAGCTGCAGACATAAGGCGAGCCAGAAAGTTAAAGCAAAGGGCCTGGGCCCTCCCAAAGCCCATCCCAAGATTGTCCAGATCGTTTGTCAAGCCCAATAATAACAAGTGCCCAGTGCCAAAGATTCCTGGCCCGCTCATCGATGCGGATGAGGACTTAGATGAGGGGTTAGAAAGACTGTTCAATGAGGTAAATATGGTTGAGGCAGGAGAAGGATCGAGCAGGGCAGATATGAAATTTATGGGAGCACGTGCAAAAGTCAACAACTGGAAAGTCACTTCTCTTCCCACCCGAAGGGAGTCGTGGTGGTGCGCTTTGATTTTTCTGTCAGTCTAGTTTGGATTAGATTTAGGGTTGTTAATTCAGTTGTTGTTTCCGTCGATTTGGATGTGTAAACTCTGTTATCTTTATGATTCTAATGAAATGAAATTTCTTTTCCAGCAGTGCTGATAGTTTCAATTTTTCTTTATTTTCTTTTCTCTTTTGTACAGTTATTTTTATGCTGGTTCCAATGATCTGACATGCATAAGGACTCTTCGGCCCAGTCTTAAAAATAGGTCTAGTTTAGAAATAATAATTCAAGAAATATAACATGAGGATTAATCAGAGTTCGACGAGGAAGGAACATGGGATGAAATTAGTAAAGAGTTGAGCCACTTTGAGGAGAAGCCCAAACCAAACCTGAGCGATAGAGAGGCAGTCAATTTAGGGGGCCCGGATAACGTTAGAGAAACCAAAATAAGTGTCCATCTGGAGACACAGCTTAGGAAATAAATAATTGAAGCGCTACTTGAATACAAAGATGTCTTTGCATGGTCTTACGATGATATGTCCAGATTGAGAACTGACTTGGTGGTTCACAAATTGCCCACCGACCCAGCATGTACTCCCGTCAAATAAAAGTTGAGAAAGTTTAAAACTGATGTGAGCGTGAAAATCAAAGAGGAAGTGGCCAATCAGTTTGAGGCAAAAGTTATACGAGTCACACGATATCTCACCTGGTTAGCCAATGTTGTGCCCTTTCCAAAGAAGGAAGGTAAAACTAGAGTGTGTTAATTATTGTGACCTCAACAAAGCAAGTCCAAAGGAAAACTTCCCACTGCCGAACATTCACATATTGATTGATAATTGTGCGAAGCAGAAGATTGGGTCATTCATGGATTGTTACGCAGGTTACCACTAGATTTTGATGGATAAAGAAGATGGGGAGAAAACAACATTCATCACAGCGTGGGGGACATACTGCTATAAGATCATGCCTTTTGGTTTGAAGAATGCAGGGGAAACATATATGAGGGAAATGAAAACTCCACGATATTAATACATAAGAAATTGAGGTCTATGTGGATGATGTGATTGTGAAGTCCAGAAAGCAATCTGATCATGTCAGAGATCTGAGGAAATTCTTCTAGAGGCTCTGCAGGTACAATCTCAAACTCAACCTGACAAAATGCACATTTGGTGTCCCCTCAGGGAAGTTGCTAAGGTTCATAGTCAGGCGATAGGGTATTGAACTAGATCCATCAAAGATCAAAGCTATATAGGAAATGTTGCCACTGAGGAACAAAATGGAGGTGATGAGTCTATTGGGAGATTGAACTACATCAGTCGATTCATTGCTCAGCTCATAACCATTTGCGATCCCATCTTTAAGCTATTGAAAAAGGATGTTGCGGTGAAATGGACGAGAGAGTGCCAGGAGGCTTTTGATAAGATAAAGAAGTATTTGTCTAACCCACCGGTGTTGGTCCCGCCAAAACCAGGAAGGCCCTTGATCTAATATTTGAAATTCTTGGACAACTCATTTGAATGCGTGTTGGGTCAACACGATGTCACCGGCAGAAAAGAACATGCCATATACTACCTCAGCAAGAAATTTACAACCTGCAATGAAAGCACAGACATTGACAGACCATTTAGCCAAGAATTCGATAAATGAAGAATATGAACCTTTAAATACACACTTCCCGGACAAGGAAGTAATGCATATTGATGAAATGGAACAGAGTGGGAAACCGGGATGGAAATTATTACCCAGTCACAGCTCTACTCCACTTCTATTGCACCAACAACATGGCAGAATATCAGGCATGTATTTTGGGTTTGGGGTTAGCAGCAGACATGGGTGTCCAGGAAGTCTTGGTCTTGGGAGACTCCGATCTTCTGGTACACCAAATTCAAGGGGAGTGGGAAACAAGAGATTTAAAGCTCATACCATACCGGCAATGCTTGCATGATCTTTGTCAACGATTCCGGCCAATAGAGTTCAGGCACATCCCTAGAATTCACAATGAGGTTACCGATGCCTTAGCTACTTTGGTATTAATGTTACATCATCCGTATAAGGCTTATGTTGACCCGATACATATCCAGGTCCATGATCAACATGCTTACTGCAACATGGTGGAAGAAGTGCTTGATAGTGAACCTTGGTTCCACAATATCAAAAGAATATATCGGGATTAGTGTGTACCCGGTACAATCCACAAGTGACCAGAAGAGAACAATCCGTCGATTGTCAAGTGGTTTCTTCATCAGCTGAGGGACATTATACAAAAGAATGTTGGATCTTGGTTTGTTAAGATGCGTAGATGCCGGACAAGCTACAACCATCATGAATAAGGTGCATGCTGGAGTCTGCAGGTCGTACATGAGCGGATATGTTTTAGCAAAGAAGATTCTCCAGGCGGATATTATTGGCTAACCATAGAGCGGGATTGTATCACTTTCGTGCGCAACTACCATCAGTGTCAGGTGCATGGGACTTGATTCACTCCCCACCATTTGAATTACATACAATGTCTACGCCATGGCCTTTCGTTGCTTGGGCATGGATGTCATCGGGCCCATCAAGCCAGCAGCTTCTAATAGACACAGGTTCATCCTGGTTGCAATTGATTATTTTACCAAGTGGGTTGAGGCTAAACCTTCAAGGCAGTGACCAAGAAAGCAGTGGTCGACTTTATACATGCAAATATTATTTGTCAGTGTGGAATCCCAAAGACCCTCATCACTGATAATGGGGGAAATCTCAACAGCCATTTGATGAAAGAGGTATGTCAGCACTTCAGGATTACACATCACAACTCCACCCCATACCGCCCCAAGTAAAATGGAGCAGTCGAGGCAGCCAATAAGAATATAAAGAAGATACTTCACAAAATGGTGAAAAGGTCTAGGTAGTGGCATGCGAAGCACTGTTAGGCTATCTTACTGCCGTCCGCACTTCGGTAGAGGCAACCCCATATTTTTTGGTATATGGCATAGAAGCAGCAATCCCGGTTGAAGTTGAAATCCCATCCCTTTTCGGATTGTGGCCGAAGCAGGAATCGACGATGAAGAATGGGTTAAAACCCGTCAGGGGCAATTGAGTTTGATTGATGAGAAAAGATTGAAAGCGTGTGTCACGGCCAGTTGTATCAACAGAGAATGGACATAGCATATAACAAGAAAGTGCGTCCAAGTAGGTTTGAAGTGGGTTAGTTGGTGTTGAAACGCATCCTCCCTCACAAGTCAGCGACAAAGGGAAAGTTAGCCTCAAACTGGAAAGGACCGTTTGTCATGTCAAGAGTGTTGTCCAATGGGGCATTGTATAGAATAGATGTGGAAGGAAAATGTATGAAAATGGCCGTCAATTCAGATGCAATTAAAAGATATTATGTATGACTTTCTCTTGTTGAATCATTTGTCTATACTTGACATGTTGTTTGTACTTGGCATGTTTTAGAGATTGAAATGACGAAGGCATTTTATTCAGCTATCTAAACACTTTACCCTTTGCTAACCCTTTTGGAATTCAGTTACTTTCTTTTCATATCCCTCTTTCGGAATCGGTAATGAAAGTCAGAAATGCGATTACGAGAAGGCAGTGAAATGAGAGAACGAATGGAAAAAAAAAGAAAAAAAGAAAGAGAAAAGGAAAAAGAGCAAAAACAAACAACAACAAAAACGACGAATCGGCAGGAACTACTATCAAAAGGCCCCAAGCAAGAAACCAGGGCAGAAATTGTGTTTCTTATGATAAATTGGATTGCGAAAGTTGTAAATTCTGAACCCATAGGAGTGATTTTGAGCCCTTTATACCCTTTTCTTTCTAACCTTAGCCAAAAGCCTACATTACAGTCTAAAGAAAGACCTTCTAATCAATCATTAAGAAATGTCGAAGCAAGCAGGAAGAGGTGGGCTACACCCTGGGACGACACTCTAGTTCAAGCAGGAAAATAATAAAATGAGAGATTCTTATTGGTGAAAACCCTCATGGGCACCATAAGGCGACGACAATTGTGAGAAATAAAAATGAGAAAGTCTTATTGGTGAAAACCCTCACGGGCACCGTAAGGCGACGAGAGTTGAGAGAAATAAAAAAAAAAGAGTCTTATTGGTGAAAACCCTCACGGGAACCATAAGGCGAAGACAAAAAACGAACAATTGAAAAAAGAGAACGTTGGTGGAAATCTGTTTAGAACACTATAAGTCAAGCAAAGTTAGGGTTTGGCTAAAGAAACTGGGCTAAAACTGGTCGCAACAGCAAAAGAATGGATCGAAGGCCGGTCATCGGGACAGACTGGGTCGACTAAGCCAAAGTGCATGTCATGATCACGAAAAACCAGTTGTTCTTCCTCAGATAAGTTTCTTTTCTCTTCCCCTCAACAGTCATTAAATTTAGAATTTTTTTACCCTAAAACAGTTCTAAGTGATTGCATTTCATTTCCTTTCGAGTCTATAAAGTTATTTTTTCTTAAACAAATGGGAGAATTTCAAAGCTTACTACCGGCTCCCAAAGGCTCAAAGCACATGCCACCCAAAAATGTAACAAAGTCAGCAAAGATTGAAACAATAGGGGAAGGGATTCACAAAAGCTTCAGTGATAACAAAGGCAGTAAAGGTTGAAATCGCAAGGGGAAGGATTCACAAAAGCGTCAATGATAAAATTGACTCGAGAGGCAAGAGTTTGGCAAGTGAAGGAGCACGGCACAAATATGGGGAGGCAAAGTAAAACTATATGGGCTCAAGGGTCAGCCGAGCATAGCACACTGACCGGGTAAGCTCAGAATGGATGCAAGGATTCTGGCAAAAGCGTCAGAAGCGCAACACAAAGATGGGAAAGGTCGTATGGGTTAGCCAAGCATAGTAAACTGACTCAGCAATCTTAGGAAAGATGTAAGAGTTCTGAAAAAAGGTCGGAAATGCAACACAAACATGGGGAGCAGAGTAAAGCTACAAAGATCAGAGGGTCAGTCGAGCTTAATACATTGACTTGGTTATTTCAGCAAAGATGTAAGAATTATGGAAAAATGGCCAAGAGTGTAACACAACAACGAGGGAGCAAAGTAAGGCCATAAAGGTTTGGGGGTCAGCCAACCAACTCAGGCAACTCATCATCAACATGGAAAATTGAACACAACAGAACACAACAGTGGGGAGGCCGCTTCCAACAAGAAAGTCGCAAGCTAACCACCACTTTGCAAACTGACAAGTTTTCTCTGATTGATAGAGGGGCAGAAAAATTCCGAAAAATCCTAAGGGAGGCCATCCACAGGGGAAGGCAGCCATATGTCTGGTATGATAAAAATCTCAAGGCCCATCTGGAAAATGGGACCCAGTTAAAACTAAAAAGGGAACATAATCTGTCCTAAATACTCTTCCCAGCAAGAGCACAATGGAACGCAACTTTAATTAGCAAACCCTAGAAGAAACAGCTGAGGGTTTAAAAGGGGCATGTAAGTTGAAATGGGACCCAATTGAAAACTCGAATAGGTGCGGGAGATATGGGAAGGCACAAACACCCTCCCCAGTCAAAGTCACCGAAACCCTCCTGAACAATGATCACTAGCAGAAACAACCGGAAGTTAGAGTTGGCATATAATCCGCAACCCTCAGGACCCTCCTAAAAATGGGACTTAATTTAAAACACAAGCATTCAAGTAAAATTGGCGGGCACAAGTGTTTCCCCAACAATAGTCGTCAGGACCCGTTTGAATAATGTGATGTAGTTCTAAGTACCAATCCCTAGAAGGCACATTTGTCATCTAACTATAAGTTTTCAGGACCCTCCTGGATAATGGGAAATAGCTTTAACCACCAGTCCCCCGTAGATCCCCAGCAGACAAAACTTAGATAACAAGACATAGTGGAAAAGAATACCTTTTGGAAAACAAAGCTTAATCTTAAAAGTTGTCACATGTTAAGAGTTATCACGACTCTCCTGGATAATGGGACTTAGCTTAGGATTAAGAAATAACTGACAATGGGATTTGATAAACACTCACAGATGCATCCAACACCAAATTGGGGCAGAAATAATTTTTTTGTTTTGTTGTGATCAGGTATAAAAACAACAGTCTCAGGGAATATTTTTCAAGTTGTAAGTTTTGGTAATCAGGCGCCCACCTGTAGAATAAGCGATTATTTTTCAAGTTGCAAATCTTGGTAATCAGGCGCTCACATGGAGAACAAGGGAATATTTCTCAAGTTATAAGTTCTGGTAATCAGGCGCCCACCTGTAGAATAAGGGAATACTTTTCAAGTTGCAAGTTTTGGTAATTAGGCGCCGACCTGGAGAACAAGAGAATACTTTTTGAGTTGCAAATTTTGGTAATCAGGCGCCCACCTGTAGAACAAGAGAATATATTTTAAGTTGCAAGTCTTGGTAATCAGGCACCCACTTGTCGAACAAGAGAATAATTTTCACGTTGCAAGTTTTGGTAATCAGGAACCCACCTGGAGAACAAGGTAATATTTTTCAAGTTTCAAGTTTTGGTAATCAGGCGTCCACCTGTAGAACAAGGGAATATTTTTCAAGATGAAAGTTTTGGTAATCAGGTGCCCACCTGGAGAACAAGGGAATACATTTCAAGTTGCAAATTTTGGTAATCAGGCGCCCACCTGTAGAAAAAGGGAATATTTCTCAAGTTGCATGTTTTGGTAATCAGGCGCCCACCTGTAGAACAAGGGAATACTTTTCAAGTTGCAAGTTTTGGTAATCAGGAGTCTACCTGGAGAACAAGGGAATACTTTTCAAGTTGCAAGTTTTGGTAATCAGGCGCCCACCTGTAGAACAAGGGAATATTTTTCAAGTTGCAAGTCTTGGTAATCAAGTGCCCACCTGTAGAATAAGGGAATACTTTTCAAGTTGCAAGTTTTTGGTAATTAGGTGCCCACCTGTAGAACAAGTGAATACTTTTGCAAGTTTTGGTAATCACACGCCTACCTGGAGAACAAGGGAATACTTTTCAACTTGCAAATTTTGGTAATTAGGCGCCCACATGTAGAACGAGGGAATATATTTAAAGATACAAGTTTTGGTAATCAGGTGCTCACCTGGAGAACAAGGGAATACTTTTCAAGTTGCAAGTTTTGGTAATCAGGCGCCCACCTATAGAACAAGGGAATATTTTTCAAGTTGCAAGTTTTGGTAATCAGGCGTCTACCTAGAGAATAAGGGAATATATTTCAAGTTGCAGGTTTTGGTAATTAGGCGCCCACCTGTTGAACAAGTGAATATATTTCAAAATTCAAGTCTTGGTAATCAGGCGTCCACTTGAAGAACAAGGGAATAACTTTTCAAGATACAAGTTTTGGTAATCAGGTACCCACCTGGAGAATAAGGGAATACCTTTTCAAGATACAAGTTTTGGTAATCAGGCGCCCACCTGGAGAACAAGGGAATATTCTTCAAATTTCAAGATTTGGTGATCAGGCGCCCACCTGGAGAACAAGGGAATATTTTTCAAGTTGCAAATATTGGCAATAAGGCGCCCACCTATAGTACAAGGGAATAATTTTTAAGTTGCAAGTTTTGGTAATCAGGCGCTCACCTGTAGAACAAGGGAATATTTTTCAAATTGCAAGTTTTGGTAATCAAGCGCCCACCTATAGAACAAGGGAATATTTTTCAAGATACAAGTTTTTGTAATCAGGCGCCCACCTGGAGAGCAAGGAAATATTTTTGAAGATACAAGTTGGTAATCACGCGCCCACCTGCAAAACAAGGGAATACATTTCAAGTCCAAAAATTCGGCATAGAACGTAGAAGAAGATAAAACAAGAAGTCAACAAGGCAATAAGGAGTAAATAGGAAGAAATACAAGTCAACAAAGCAACAAGGAGTTTACAGGAAGAAATACAAGGTAACAAAGCAAAAAGGATCAAGAGCAAGTTTGAAGATATAGGTAGATTCTTTTGTAATCCATAGTTCATAGCTTAGTCTAGCTTCTTTTGTTTTTCACAAGGCGTAATAAAGGGGTCTAGCAAGCAGAAACAACAACAGTGAAATCACAACTTTGGTAGTCCCAGCTACCAAACACTCCTGAATTACACTGACCAGATTCTTCTTTAGCCAAGGATATGTAGGCAACATCTGAAGCAGGGCGCGGTAAAGTCTTTCAAAACGCATCTCATGGAGTGTCAGGTAGGCAAAAATCTCTCATGGTTTCTCACTTATCTTTGCCCAAAAACTATCTGTATCTCCGGGCAAAGAGGGGCAGCTGTGAGCATGTGATTTTTGCCTCATATGAATTATTCCTACATAATTCATAGAGTTAAGAATTTTCTTTTATTATTTGAATTATAGAGATTTAATTGCATGATTTTTCGTATTTTTTTGCATTTTGTGTTCATTTTTAGTTGGCATAATTTAGAAAAAATAGCACATTTGCATCTACAACCCAATTTTATATTTTTAGGTTTCCGAGTTAATTAACATTGCAAAGAAAAGAGAAAAATAACAAAAAATAGTCTCTTTGCATTTTACTTTTTGATTTTTTCCTTAATTTTCTTTTAAATTAGGGATTAGTGAATTTTTGAAACTAATTAGTTTAATTCTAGAATTAAATCAGCTCTTTTTAGTTTTGTGTTTAATAAAAATCTAAGAAAATAAAAATTAAAAAATGAAAAGAAATTATAAAGAATTGGGTGTAGTCTTAATGCTTCATATTTGGGCCAATTTGGTTTATTATCTCAGCCCAAATACATAGGCCACCCAGTCCAACCCCAACCCATACCAAAACGGCATCGTTTCGTGCGAATTAATCCTGGACGTCAAGGATCTTTGATCCTGCGGCCAGGAACTGATGAGGAATCGATATATAAGTGTCCGAACCCCCACCCCATCCCCCAAAAACTTAGCCAACTCTAATCCATGTAACGCAACCGTCTCGCCACCACCCTCCGCGGCCGCGCCGGCAAGTCTCCAATCCCTCTCAAATTTACACCGCGTACTCCCTGTAACATCCTCTTTCCAAACCCCAAACTCCCATGTCTCAAATCCCTGCCCTTCTCCTCGAATCTTCAAATCTTTGGATTCCACCTCCGCGGCTCATGGAGGCACTACCACCAAACGATCCCAAATTGATACCAAATAGCCTCCTCACCTCCCTCTTTGCGAATCCATAACCTATAGCCTTCAAATGTAGCCGGAGCTCTTCGAATTTCAAATCGTAGGAGTGGCGAAACTCTAAAGTCCAATTTGTTCGAGTCTTTTCCCACTTTTCTTAGTCCAGAGTTTGATTCAAGATACGAGATAATGTGATCATTTGTTCTTGGAGAAGAACAAACGTTCACATCATTCTGGACCTCAAATCGGAGTACTTTTTTTCGACTTCTCCTTACTTCGCATATGTTATTCTCTCCTTGATCAATGTTTTCCATGATTCTCTCCTTGATCATTGATTCTGTTTTCGTATTTAATTTTGTTCCGTTTTGATTTCTTTTTCTTTTCTTTTTCTTCTCTTCTAATTTAATGTTGTGTTTGGTCGTGATTAGTTGATTCATGATTGCTTGAATTTAATTTCAATTGCCTATTTGTCAGCCTACTGTCTTAGAGTTAATTTCATTAGTTAATTTTTAGGATCTTTTGGTTTATACTTGAATAGGCTAGGTTCTTGTTCAACCATGGTCAAATCTTGACCAGTTATCAGGGTTGAGGGTTTGGTTTGACTAGGTTAGTAAATTAGTATCCAAATAAAGGGTAGTCTAAGAATTGGAGGGTAAGGGAATCTTTCATAACAGATTGAGAAGCTTCTAGTCAGCGTCTCTAATGGAATTTCAGATTGTTAAGTGGTAGAACTTAGGGAACAAATAAAGAATCTAGGGACCCCTAAGCTAAAATGAAAACTAAAGAGGGGGCAAAGGGTCAAAAATAGAACCTGAAGTCTTCCCTATAGCTTGGCGTATAAAGGGCGTTATTCTCGCCTTTCAAGGCAAGGTTTTAGGAGCTAGAAAATCCAAAGACAAAGCTGCTTCTTTAGAAAAATTTCGAGAGCTAAAAAAATCAAGAAACAAAACCTGTAAAAACTCTACTGTTTTATTCAAGCTTGAGGATAAAAATACCAAAACTATTGTTCCGTTGGAAATTTTGGGTGGTACTGGTTATGTGGCAAGTTCTGAGCAAATGAAACCTAAAAAGGAATTGAATCTGTGTGGTATTCAAGTTTTCCTTCACTCTTGGGTAGATTTTGATTCTGAACTTTATGTGACATCATTGTGGGTTCAAAATTGGTTTGAAAGTGGTCTTTTCTCAATCATTTATAGGTTGAATTTTTGGCTGAGTCCTGTTCCTGCTACAGGTTCCACTGCTGATCCTTCATTTCTTTTTTTGCTTTTCAACTTCTAGGTACACCTCTTGTAATCCCGTTGAGTATGAAGTGAAAATTTGTGGAGAATGGGTTGATGTAAAGAATTGGAGCACTAGAGTTTTTATTTTGTCTCCTGATTTGCTTTACTGTGATGCTTTGTCTATTTGGGTTTGCATGAGTTATGTATTATTAAAATCAACATATATGTAGACCTTATTTGACTTCAGTAGTGTAGCTTAAGTTGACAATTTATTTTAGCTGAAGGTAGAAGTTTGTTTGGAAATTATCAGGTTTTATCATTGTTTAACGTTTATAAGTTTATATTTGTTCTAATAGTTTGTTTAAATAAAACTCCTATTGTTCACAAGGCGTAAATTCATTTAAAGTCTTGTTGGTGGTAATACAGGGATCCTTTATGTTTCCAATGATAATGCGAGTTCATGTTTTGGACTACTGATCGTAGAACTAATGTAGGCATTTATACTAATGCTGATTCGTCATGTGCTTTTAAGGGTTGTTAGTTAAATCTTGTCTATGTTGCATTTTGATTCCATGGTTATAGTTGTGAGAATAGCTGACTAGAATTTGGAAATCTGCAATTGTTTTCATTATCCATATTTTATCGGAATTTAAGCATGTTGAGGGAGCTCAGATCAAAGTTCAGTTATTAATCTATTATATGACTACCAATTTTGTTCGCACTGCTCTATCTCGACTTGGGTCATTCGGGTAGACCCAACGTTGGCCCAATGGCTCGACAAACGAGACTAACATCATCGATATTCATGGCGTTTTTCCAGAATTTCTATTTTGTGATATAAGGTCTAATTAATATCATAGCAAGCCTTTAGGGCCATTTAGATGCGATTCTGGTTGCGCATACGTTCGTGTAACATGACCATTATCCTAAATTAATTTGGAGTATGCATTCGCACAACTTCGTTCAATCTTTTCTTAATAAAAAAATAGGTTACAAGCTTTTAATTATTTCTGAGCTCACTAAAATCACATATGGCCTTTTAGTAATTTCGTAGGTTAGATAAAAAATATTTCGTAGAATATCTTTTGGGGCCGTTTAAAATACTAGTGAGATTGCGTATACGTCCGCGTAACATAATTACACTTATAAAAGCAAAACAGGAGTATGCATTCTCGCAACTTCGGCCCGAACTTTTCTTAATAATAATAAAAGCGTCATTAGTTGTGGACACTTTCGCATGACATGATTTTTGATGCGCCAAACAGACGGGTATACGTACGCGTAACTCGTTTCATGATAATTTTCTTAATTAAAAGCGGCAAAAGAAGTAAAAGTACATAGGTTCTAAAATTAGTAATTAAATAATTTAGTCAAGCCAAGTAGGATTAAAGCGACCATGCTAGAGCCAAGGAACTCAGGAGTGCCTAACACCTTCTCCCAGATTAACAGAATTCCTTACCCGGATTTCTGATTTGTAGACTGTAATAACAGAGTCATTCTTGGACACCATAAATTTTCTCAAGTGGTGACACTGATTTTAATAAATTAATCATGTTTCGATTGTCACATAAATTAGAAAAAAACTCCCTTTATTATACCCTTCCATGGGTGTAGTATCAAAAAGGAGGTGTAACATAGGCTACGGGACGGGTAGGATACATTAAGATATAAGAGTGACTACACCTCCCTAAGCACATTAATACATATACTTCGACATTCAAACCCTGTACTTATGTCAAACCAAAACTCCACCTTCACATCAATGTATATTACCCCATTATTCTTTAAGCACACTTACATCCAGAGTCATCACTTATCAAGGAATTTTTTTTCACAGCAATACAACTATATTTTTTCCAATTTAAGTGCTCTTACTTGTTCAAAACAATACACCTTTCTCCTGATTTCATTAGTTCCACTCAAAATCCAAACCAAATATCCCACACTTTAACATTTACATAAATCATCATAATTCAAGTGCTTATGAGAGGTTAGAAGGTTCAAATAGATGGTTAATTCAAACAAATTAGTAAGGCTTGTAATGTGGTTTCTAAAGAAACAGGATTACAGGTTCAAATGGGTTAACAACGATATATAACAGTTAGGTTGGTAAAATATACATATCTGGCTCAACAAAGGAACGCATATATCACTTCCAAGATTGAACATAACTACTATTTCGCTTTGCAAACACATGGGGAAAGTTCTAGGCATCAAATTCATTGCACAGAATATAAAAAATCCTTACACACACATGGCACATAACTCATTCAGGATTGGTTTTATCAAGACAGTTTAGCCAAAGCAGTTAAGCAAAGTTAAGATCATAAAATTTAAGGTACTTATACTAGAGTCAAAAACTGAGCTTAAGCGTCACAACCAAAGTACTCACTATTCTCAAAGCATAAAAAAGTCAAGAGATATTTCTTCAAATTAAAACACAACACAATGGATCCTACTCCAAAACAAAATAACTACACCCAATTCAAACAAAACCCTTGGAAAAGAACCATAGTTTAAAGAAAAACCAAAGTTTGCTACATTACCTAACAAAATAAAATATTCTTTTATTTTTTTCTTTAGACTTAAATCCTTCAAGAAAGCTAACTAATAGATCCATCTTCGAAAAAGTCCAATCTTTTCTTTTAAAATTTTTTTATTCAATTTAACTAACACAACTAAAATAGTATAGAAAGTCACCCAGACAATCTCTTCACTCCATACTTAAAATTGTGCATTGTCTCCAACGCACGCCATAACTAATAAAAAGGTAAAAGAGACTCCCTGGTAGGCCGAAGGCCGAATCACTAACAACTCATGGGATACTCAAACTTTTTTCAAGCTTGGTCTTTTGCGTGGGTACCTCACACTTAGTTTCAACCATTTGGTTTGTTGTTGCATCCTTCCAATACTTTTGCTTTCTATGCTCCTAGAAAATAAAAAATTGACACTATAAAAATAATACAATTGAAAAAAAAAGTAATAAAGCTGGGTTGTAGAAAGCATCCACATTCCGTCTCTCTCATCTCTCTCGGTGCACGTTAGCAGAACGTACGCCGGGCGTGTCGCGATGGCAAAAGGCGGGAGAAGAGGAAGGGGAAGACCACGGAAAATCCCAATTGACACCTTTGACAAGCTCAATCAACTAATTCTGGAGAAGAACACCGAGAAGGAGATGCAGAAACTGTCCTCGGAGGAAACCCTAGACGCCATGGAAGTGACGTCGCCACCAGTGGAGATAGTCACTGAACAATCAGAAGTCCCGGAAATAATGAGTACAGAAACAATAGTGACAACAGAGGTTGAAGATACTCCAACCTCTCCGACTATCACCGAAGCAGGACCCGTGACGGAGCCGACCATGCAACCTGCAATATCAACTGAAGAACAACCAGAGATTGCCAAAAACAAAGCAGAAGAACCTAGGAAGGCCTGGTCAACACTATTTCAGAAGAATCGATTTGCGACCCATGGTATGGCACTCGACTACATAGCCCAACTTTAGTTGAAGGAAAGCCCATAGTACAACTGGAAAGAGCAGAGGTGGAAGAGGAAGAAGCCACAAGGATGTGTGCCTTAGTGGTATACATTCTAGGAGATGGCCTTGGATTCAATGCCATGAGAAGATTCATAAACCACCACTGGTCTCATATTCCTGAACCTGATTTGTTCTACCATGAAGAGGGATACTACATTGTTAAATTCAAGACAGTAGCTGATGCTAAAGAGGTACTTTGTGCTGGCCCTTACTCAATGGCCAATAGGCCTATGATTCTTAAACAATGGACACCTGAGTTTGATTTTTCAGAAGAGTTTCCGACTGAAATACCACTGTGGGCTAAATTCCCAAAACTTCCAATGTCATGCTGGGGTATGAGATCTCTCAGTAGAATAGCTAGTGTCCTAGGCAAGCCAATCTTTGTTGATGAATGCACTACAAAACAGACAAGGATATCATATGCCAGAATGCTCATCGAGGTGACTGTGACCAAAGCGCTACCAACAGAAATAACAGTTATGGATCCAAATGGGAAGAGTTTTATTCAAGATGTGGAATATGAATGGAAGCCCTCATTCTGTGAGAAATTTCAAACAATAGGACACAATTGTGTAAGTCTACAAAAACAGTTACCCAAACAGCCTACACAAGTATGGAAGCCCAAACCAGTCCAGGAGTGGAGAACTAAGGGACCTGTTATGACACCACAGAGACAGTCCCCAACAAGGGAACCCACTGAACTTCAGCAGCAATCCAAATCAGGCCAGAACCGGAGGAGTGATAAGAGCAATGACAAAGGAAAGCAAACACATAGCCCAACACTCAACAGTATCAACTTTCCCCCTCTATCACCCATAATTGTGAGTAACAGATTTGCAGCAGTATCCAATAGTAGAGATGAACCTCCAGGGGAGGTTGGGAACACTACATCAACATCTTATCAATGAAGTGGTTAGTATGGAACATAAGAGGTGTAAATAAGAGGTACAAGCAGAAAGAATTTGGGGAATACATTAGGAAACACAACATTAACTTAGTAGGACTAGTAGAAACAAAAGTTAAGCAAGCACATGCTAATAGAATTGCTAACCTATTAGCACCACGGTGGGGTGTCTTAACTAATTATGTCTCAGGGGAAAAAGGCAAAGTATGGATTTTATGGAACCCAAAGATCTTCACAGTCACTACTGTTCTGGAGGAAAGCCAGTTGATCCACAACAGGGTTTCCAGCAGAACAGGGGACCTGAATTGTTTCCTCACTGTGGTCTATGGATTCAATGGACTGGAGAAGAGAAGAACTTTATGGAGCAGTCCACAAAATTTGGCAAAAGGAATTAAAGAACTATGGGTTGTAGTAGGGGATTTCAATGCAGTCTTGTGTGACAGAGACAGACAATCATGTAAGCCAGTCAGATTACCAGAAAAAGTGGATTTCAACAATTGCCTACAGCTTACTAGACTGAAAAAACTACCCAGGAGAGGTGACTACTACACATGGACTATTAAGCAAACTGGTGTGGACAGAGTATGCAGCAGGCTTGACAGAGTGTTTGGCAATTATGACTGGAGGATCAACTGGAATCAGGTAGTCACTTAGTATGATGCACCACTAATTTCAGACCATAACCCAATGATACTAACATTGAAAGTATCCACCTGGAAAGGAAAGAGGCCCTTCAAATTCTTCAATGTATGGGCTGAACACAAAGATTTCCAACACATTGTGACAACAGTATGGCAGGAGGGGAAGACAGATACCATGAGAACAATATGGGACAGGCTCAAAGCCCTGAAACTCCTTTGAAGACACTTAGTAACAAGGAATTCAAAGCAATTACACTTAGAATTGAGCAGTGTTGACAGGAACTGGGAATCATACAAAACCAATTGAGTCAAGCCTACAATGATGCACTACAACAAAAGGAGAAGGAACTGATATTGCAACTGGAAAAATGGTCATTGATTGAGGAGAGTGTCCTGCAACAGAAGGCAAGAGCAAACTGGATACAACTGAGGGACTCCAACACCAAATATTTTACTGCAGTAATGAAGGACAGAAGTCAGCACAATAAGATTCATGAAATTACCAATGCACAGGGCATCAGGCTAACTACACCAACAGAAATTAAAGAGGAAATTATGGGCTTCTACAAAGCACTGATGGGCACTGCTGAACCAACACTACCTGCTATCAATCAACTCTACATGTCCAATGGCCCAAAGCTGAACCAACAACAAAGACAGGAATTGTGTGCTCCAATTACTGAAACAGAAATAACAGAAAGTCTCAAAGCTATTGGAGATGACAAAGCACCAGGAATAGATGGATACAATGCAGTCTTCTTCAAAAAGAGCTAGAGCATCATTGGTAACCAAGTCACTAATGCCATTAAGCAATTCTTCAACTCAGCAAAGATGTGCAGACCAATCAACTGTGCAACCATTACTCTCATCCCTAAAATGTCCAAACCATCTTCAATCAAAGAGTATAGACCTATAGCTTGTTGTACGGTCCTCTACAAACTCATCTCCAAAGTACTGGCTAATAGGCTGCAGAAGGTGATGGCAAGCCTCATCAATGAAGCCCAGGCAGGATTCATTCTAGGTAGGAAAATTCAGGACAACAGCATCCTAGCCCAAGAGCTTGTTAAAAGCTATACTAGGAAGCATGTCTCCCCCAGATGCATGATTAAGATAGACCTCCAGAAAGCATATGATTCAGTGGAATGGGTGTTTTTACAGCAAGTCGTGGAACGGATAGGATTCCCTAGTACTTTCACCACATGGATAATGGAGTGTATATCAACAGTGAGCTACTCAGTTCTGGTTAATGGAGAGCCAACAGTTCCATTTGCTGCAGCTAGAGGATTGAGGCAAGGGGACCCCATGTCCCCTTTCCTTTTTGCCTTGGTCATGGAGTATTTAAGCAGGTCCTGCACTGAACTACAAGCTGATCCAGCATATCAATTCCACCCCAGATGTAAAAAATAGGGTATTACACATATGTGCTTTGCAGATGACTTGTTGCTGTTTGCTATGGGAGACCTCAACTCTGTCAAGGCATTATCCAACTGCTTCTCTCAATTCTCAGCAGCCTCAGGTCTCAAGGCCAACTTGAACAAAAGCTCAGTCTATTTTAGAGGAGTACCAATACCTGTGCAGAAGCAGATCCTTGACCATCTTGGCTATGAACAAGGCCAACTGCCTTTCAAGTATCTGGGAGTACCACTGAGCACCAAGAAAATTACTCTACTACAGTGGCAACCATTAGTGGAAAAAATCACAGCTAGGATCACTTCTTGGACTGCCAGAACCCTGCTCTATTCTGGGAGACTTCAACTGGTGCAATCTGTCATCTTTGGTATTCAAGCTTACTGGGCTCAGCTGTTTATCTTCCCAGTGAAAGTTCATAAAAAGATTGAAAGTATCTCCAGGAGCTTCATTTGGTCTGGGATGAATACTGTAACTAAGAAAGCATACATCTCCTGGGACAAAATGTGCACTCCAAAGTCAGTAGGGGGAATGAACCTAATCAACCTCAAACTGTGGAACAAGGCTGCCATTGCAAAGACCTGCTGGGACATAGCACACAAGAAGGATAAGATGTGGATCAGGTGGATCACAGTGTATTACATCAAAGACAGGTCATTAGAATCCATGCCAGTCCCTGCCCAAGCCAGCTGGATGGCTAAGAAGATCATCCAATCCAGGGATACCCTACAAAGGATCCAAAACTGGAGACATCAGAAATGCACTACTAAACAGTTGTACCAGGTGTAGTTAGAAGAAGTGCCAATAGTCCCATGGAAGAACCTAATCTTACAAAACCAAGCCAGACCAAAATCAGTGTTCAACCTGTGGCTAGTCCTACAGGATAGACTACCAACCAAGGATAGACTACATAGCTGGGGAATGGGTATTGATCAACAATGCCCACTATGCCAAATCCAATCTGAAACAAGAGATCATCTCCTCATGGAATGCCCTGTCACTGTGGATCTATGGGGAAGAGTAATGAAGTGGCAACAGGAACAATACCCACCTAGTTGCAGTTCGAACCAGAAAGTACAATGGTTGATTACCAAAGCCAAGGGACAAACATGTCGTGCAGCTATTTTTTAAATGGTCACAACTGAAGTTGCATATGCTATCTGGCTGGAAAGGAATGCAAGAGTTTTCAACAAGACTTTCCGATGTAATACTGCTATACTGAGAGACATAGTGTACAACTGTAATGTTAGAGGCACCCCTAGAATTAGACAACTATTACAACACCTTAGTATATAGTAGAAGCTAGAGGTTAGGACAGTAAATGTAGTTATTATGTTAGCTTTTAGACAATCGGCTGAGTTGAAGCTTGACTGTGGTTTTGTAATGCAACTTCATCAGCGATTAATGAAAAACTTTAATTACCAAAAAAAATAATAAAGCTGGGTTGCCTCCCAACAAGTACTTGATTTAATGTCACGGCGCGACGTGAATCACTTTTTGCCTCCACCTCGAGCTTATGAACTGAACCCCCAATTTGGCATCAAGTTTTCCACAATGATCCAGGGGTAGAGGAATAAATCTAATTGGCCCAAGCAACCATTGTACTTTTCCACATTTCTTGGCTTTTAGATGATGTATGTAGTCCTGTCTTTCAAGCAAAATTCCAAAATTTAGGCACCTTGTTCCTCATTCGTTGACTTCTCAATCGGCTCGGATGACTTTATTTCCATATGACCATCCAAGAAAAATGTAGAAATTTTTTTGGAGTGAGGACCAATGCGCTCACACACATGAACTTCAGGACTTTCAGCATCCTCAACATCAATAATACTAAAGTCAACAAAAGTTGTATCCTCAATGTCCTTGGCTGACTCTAGTTTCACTTCTTCAATATTGACATCCTCAAACTGTAGTTGGCTAGGTTGTTGATGTTCTACTCTGAGCTCCCCAATTAACACCTCAATTTCATGCTCTTCTTGGCTGCTATCATCAATATTGTCTTGTTGAGCATTAAAAGCTCCAACCACATGACTCAATTGAGCCTCCAATTTGCGAATAGTTGCCTCTTGCCTCTCTATCTATAGTTGTTTCTCATTATTTTGTTCCATAAGGAACTTTAACATATCCTTAATCTCCTTCAGGTCTGCATTCCCAGGTTCTTTATTCCTATTAACTTCACAAGAAAAGTTAGAACCATCATAGTAAGGGATTGGAAAAAAATAAGAAATATAAGCACAATCATGAAGGTGACCATTTTGACCACCACACACATCACACAGATTTCATAAATAAGATTGAGTTGGTGCACATAACTCGCTCTTAAGAACATTTTGAAAATTTTTATAAGGGTGGTTTCCTTCACAATATGTATGAGGATCAATAGTACAACAATATAAACCTAAATTTCCATAATTCCAAGATGTCATGTTTCTCAAATCAACGGTTATAAAGAAATACAAAAAATAAAACAAAATAAAAGTTCAAACTTGAACCCTAGCAATATATACAGCTACAACTACATCGTTAGTTCCCCGGCAATGGCGCCAAAATTTGATCACGCCAACTCTAGTCCTAAAAAGGATAAACGGTTACTGCAAATATAATTTGGTCTAAAAGTCCGGAGTCGAATACCACAGAGAACTAAGGTTTAGCTGTATCTTTTTAATATCACTAAGAAGACAAGATTGAAAATTTTTCTAAATTATAAAGATTGAGATTTATATTTCTAACTAATTAACTAGCAAGTACTAGAAAACGGTAAAACTATCAACTAACTAGACTAAGGGTTGGAAACTAAATTAAGGAGGTCTACAGTTATGATTTCCCCAATTGTCTGAATCCTGCTAGCTATGTTCCCTACAATTTTTGCCAAAGTATTCTTTACTGACCGTGAGCACTTTAGATGTTACTAGATATATTCTCTCGAACTTCGCTAGTTGGTTTTATCTAATGACTCGTTATGACCGCTTCAAGACGTTGTTATTTCTAAGCCTGCCTTTAAACCCAATATATTGATTTCTCACATACGTTAGGAGTGACATTGTTCAACAACTACCGAAACATGTACTCTCTCTCAAGCAGTACAAACTAAATAGGCACAGTCAATTGATGACCATTCAATCAACAACAACAAACATGTAGTTGAATAAGTAGAGAAATCTAATGGCTCAATTATATAAAAACATAATAAGAAGTTATTACAAAAGGTTCTATCAAAACCCTAGGAAACGAATTAGCTGTTCATAATAGTATGTAAAACTACAATACTAAAAATCATAACCAACAATAAAAAATAGGAAGATGAAGGAAATATTTGTTGAAGAATGTCCCACCTTGCTCCTATTGTGTCTCTGCCTCCTTAGGTCGAATCTCCGGTCTCCTTAGCCTCCTTAGTTCTAATTTCTGTCAAAAGTATGCCAACGCCAAAATACCATTTTTCATGTATATATACCTAGTAGGGTTGTGCCCAAACAATTATACCTTCTCCTATGCGAAAAAGGACAATATTTCACGTTTGGACTGCCCGTCCGTCTGAGGATGAAATGTTATGCTAAACTCAACCTGCGTGCCCAACTCTCGCTGAACTGCTCTCCCAAAATGCAAGATAAACTGCCTACTTCGGTCCGAAATTATAGACACGGGCACTCCATGAAGGCGGACGATCTCCTGGATATAGATCTTAGCTAACCTCTCAGAAGAATAAGAGGCTGTCACAGGAATGAAATGCGCTGACTTGGTCAACATATCAAGAATGACCCATTATGCGTCGAACTTCTTCCGAGTATGTGGGAGTCCAACAACGAAATCCGTAGTGATCTGCTCCCACTTCCACTCAGGATTCTCAATCCTCTAAAATAAACCACCGGGCCTCTAATGCTCGTACTTACATTGCTGATAATTTAAACATCGAGCCACATATGAAATGATATCCTTCTTCATTCTCATCCACTAATAATATTGTCGTAAATCCTGACACATCTTCGCGGAGCCCGAATGGATAGAGTACCTGGAGCTAGGGGCCTCCTCTAAAATCAACTCTCAGAGTCCATCCACATTGGGCACACAAACTCAACCTTACAATCTCAAAATTCCATTTTCAACTAAGGTAATCTTCTTGGTGTCTTCGTGCTGCATCGTGTCTTTGAGGACAGATAAATGGGGATTATCATACTGACGAGCTCGGATACGCTCCAATAATAAAGAACGAGCAACTGTTAAAGCTAACACGCAACTAGGTTTAAAAATATCCAACCTCACGAACTGATTGGCCAAATCCTGAATATCTAAAGCGGCGATCTCTCACCAATCGGAATATAAGCGAGACTTCCTATACTGGCTAACTTCATACTCAAAGCATCGGCCACCATATTGGCCTTTCCCGGATGATATAAGATAGTGATATCATAGTCTTCAACAAGTCCAACCACCTCCTCTGCCTCAAGTTCAACTCCTTTTGCTTGAAAAAATATTGAGGACTCTTGTGATCTGTGAACACTCACATGCCACGCCATACAAATAGTGCCTCGAAATCTTCAATGCATGAACAACGGATGCCAACCCAAATCATGAACCAGATAGTTCTTCTCGTGAATTTCAACTGCCGCGAAGCACATGCGATGACCTTGCCATCCTGCATCAACACCGCACCAAGTCCAATATGAAAAGCATCGCAATAAACTGTATAAGGCCCTGAACCTGTGGGCAAAACCAACACCGGTGTCGTAGTCAAAGTTGTCTTAAGCTTCTAAAATATCATATCACACTTGTCCGACCACCTGAACTGAGCATCCTTCTGCCGATACAACATGACCCAGGAATGCAATGGAACTCAACCAGAACTTACACTTCAAGAACATAGCATATAACTGACTTTCCCTTAGAGTCTGAAGAACCACTCTCATATGCTGCTCGTGATCCTCCTGCTGTGGGAATATATCAATATATCATCAATGAATACTATCACAAACGAATCCGGATAAGGCCTGAATATTTGGCTCATCAAATGCATAAAAGATTCTGGGGCATTTGTCAACCCGAATAACATCACCAAGAACTCATAATACCTGTACCTAGTGCGGAAAGCTGTCTTAGGGACATCAGATGCCTCAAATCCTCAACTGATAGTAGCCATATCTCAAGTCAATCTTCAAAAATACCTTGGCACCCTGAAGCTGATCAAACAAATCATCAATCCTCGACAACAGATACTTATTCTTGATTGTAACCTTATTCGACTAATGTAACTCCTTCCTTCCCATAGGCATAGTATACCCTTTTTGACCGAAAATCTTGTCACATAAAGAATTTAATTAAAAAAATTATTTGATATTATTTACGATATACAATATTTTAAAATTTTAGATTTTGTTAAATATACATAAATTATACATTAAATATATAATATTTACAGTGAATATATCTCATCGATCCGTCCTTCTTCTTAACAAACAACACCGGCCCACCCCAATGCGAAACACTCAGTCTGATGAAACCCTCTTCAAGCAAGTCTTGCAACTACTCCTTCAACTCTTTCAACTTAGACAGGGCCATATGATATGGCGGGATAGAAATGGGCTGCGTGCCTGAAGCCAAATCAATGCATAAGTCAATATCCCAGTCGGGTGGCATACCTGGCGGAATGAAGGAAATACCTTAGAAACTCACGAACAACGGGCACAGAATCAATAGAAGGAACCTTGGCACTTGAATCAAGAAAACATGCCAAATAGGTCAAACACCTCTTCTTGACCGTACATTCAGACTTTACATAAGAAATAACACTACAAGTAGAATGACTAGGAGTCTCTCTCCACTCCAAACAAGGCAAACCAGGCAAGGCTAAGGTCACAGTCTTGGCATGATAGTCCAAGATAGCATGGTAAGGTGATAATCAATCCATCCCAATATGACATTGAAATCGACCATGTCCAGAAGAAGCAAATCTACACGAGTCTCAAGATCCCCAATCACCACTATTCATGAACAACGGACACGATCCACCATAATAGAATCACCCACCGGTGCAGACACATAAACAGGATCACTCAAAGAATTACTAGGTATAACAATGTACGACACGAAATAGGATGACACATGCGAGTACGTAGACCCTGGATCAAATAACACTGAAGCATCTCTATCACAAACGAAAACCGTACCTACATCTCCACCTCTAATACCTCTACCTCCACCTCTAGCATCTCTAGATCCACCTCTAATACCTCTACCTCCACCTCTAGCTAACTGAGCGGGCTGGACGAGTCCCTCAATGAACCTCCCCACTCTATCTATCTCAGTGAAAATATGATAAGAGCATGACGAGTCAAGTTGATGAATCTGATCTTGTACTAAGCAACAGTCATGAAACCCTGCTGGAGATGCTCAAACTACCTCCGATAGGCCTCTCTCTGAGCGATGGGGAGAAACTTCTCTAGAAATAGCTGAGTAAACTGCTCCCAAGTTGAAGCTGGCGATATGGCTGGCCTAGCCAAACAGAAATCCCTCCACCAACTCTTGACGGATCCAGACAAGCGAAAAATAGCAAAATCGACCCTATTGGTCTCAACTATCCCCATGTTCTTGAGAACCTCATAACAACTGTCAAGATAATCCTGGGAATCCTCATAAGATGCACCACTGAAAGTAGTTGTGAAAAGCTGGTAAAACGTATCCAACCTCCACAAAGCCTCCAAATACGTAGCTAATCTATCATCCGTCTGAGCTATTGCTTGGCTGAAGAAGCGGTACATGACCTGGCCATTCGCGAAAGGACAAGAGAAGTGGTTTCAATTTAGCATTGAGACAACAAAATCGCACGATGAGGAAGAGTAGAAGTGAAACTTTTCCTAACTATGTAGCCTCTAGGGATAAATACAGACGTCTCTGTATCGATCCCTCAAACTATACTAAGCTTGTCCGTGAACTGTGAGACCCATGTAACCTAGATCTCTAATACTAACTTGTCACGATACGGATTTTCACCCTCGGGAGTCGTGATTGATCCTACTAACACGAGCTAGCCAAGCCAATTAATAGCACAATTTAACTTTTTACCCATTTCCACCTCCGCACACAGACTATGCACGCAAATCGAGATGATGCTAAATGAGGTTTTCAAGGCCTCAGAACATAGAATTAAATTTTAAAACAGGTGATGACCTTTTGGGTCATCATAGGGAAGCTCATGTATCTTACCATCACTAGGCCAGACATTAGCTTTGCAGTTTAGAGTTTAAGCCAGCTCATGTAGAGGCCTAAACAATTACACTTGGAGGCAACCTTAGGATTGGTCAAATACCCCAAAGGATCTCCTGGTTTAGGGGTGTTACTACATGCTGGTCCTATCACCACTTTTTTTGTATATTGTGACTCCGTCTAGGCCTCATGTCCTAGCACAAGGATGTCAGTCATAGGGTATGTTATCAATCTAGGGAAAACTCCCATTTCTTAGAAGTCTAAGAAGTAGTACACTATTAACAGAAGCTCTGTAGAGGATGAATACAGGAGCATGGAAGCAGCACTAGATGTTACTTGGGTGGTTGGTCTGTTGCAAGAGCTAGGACTCCCCGTCTCTCAGCCCATGTCATTGTTCTGCGACAACAAGGTAGCTATCAAATTGCTAACAATCCTATTTTTCACGAGCGGACAAAGTACATTGAGCTTGATTGTCATTTTGTGCGAGAAAAGATCAAGTCTGGGCTTATTCTTCCTCACCATGTTCCCTCGTATCAGTAGCTTGCAGACTTGTTAACCAAAGGCTACCTACTGCTCAACACCAACTTCTTTTATACAAGCTTGATGTGTTTGATGTCTTTCACCTACTAATTTGAGGGGGAGTTTTAAGTAATTGGCAGTATTAAGTGAGAGGCAGTTTAGTAATTTCACGTTGCACCTCCACTAACTAATTATATCGGAAGTGATTATATTAGTTATTACCGTGTATTCCTCTTCCTTCTCTCTACTTTCTCTCTCTACTATCCTCTCCACTTATATAGTTCATTAATTGCATGTATAATAATCGGAATTTGTGTGGATAGATCTCAGATTCTATCAACATTTCAGTACTAAAGTTTCAATTTCGCCCCTGATTGCAACAAATTAAATTTGGGAGGAGGGAACGAAACAAACTTGTGTAATATGTTGGGTGAAAGGGTCAAGTGCATTAGTGTAGTGACGGAGCTAGATTATGACCTGTAATGCAAGTGATTCACTGCCCGGTTTACCTAATCACTTAATCAATAGGGAGTGAAGAAAAGTAAACTCACAAATATATTTTAAACATAGATCTCTAAGCGTTTCCGTCTGTTCCCACTACCTAAATGCCTCTTTTAGTGATCCAAGTCTCCGTAGTGCGCGTCCTCTGGATCTTCATGCTTTCTTCTTCTTCAAAGGAATGAGAATTAATGCTTTAATGTTCTCTTAAATCTATTTGAGTCTTTGTCTCCTTTTATTTTCTGTGTCATCAATTAGTGAGAGAAGACATGGATTTGTGTAAGAATGTTCAGAGCTACATTTTAAGGGGGGAGAAGGTTTTAAACTTGGGAAGCCCAGGTTTCTTGTTGTTCTATTCAATCTTTTTAACCATGCTTTTCACCTTCTCCATGCTTCATTTTTCCATCAGCCCCATCGTCAACTTCACACCACACAGCAAAGAAGATGATCATGATGCAGCTCGTCCTAGTAATTCCTTACACATAATTCAGCCTCAACCACTAATCGGCAAGTTAACAATAACTCATAATTTCATTTTTATTTCTTCATTAAGTACTAATCCTTTTATTCATTTTATGTAACCACTCTTTTTTTTTTCTTTACTTTGTACAAAAAAAATGACAACTTTGAAAACTCTCCTTTGACTTTAAACTTTTTCATGTATCCTTAATGACCTGCTCTAGTTATAGGCATAGACATGCATGTTGCAGATGACAAGTTTTAATGATACTTTTTGATAAGTTTGAAACGCCACCATATATAATATTGAAATTGAGGAATATTAATCGTAGGACGATATGCACCATTGCCAATTAACTGTTGCTTAATATTTTTGCAGATAATAACACGTCAGATTGTGACTTGTTCAATGGTAGCTGGGTTCGGAATCAAGAGAAGAGTTCATTGTATTATACAAACTTCAGCTGTCCAACAATCCCTTATTCGAAAAACTGTTTATTGAACGGTAGGCAAGATGAAGAATTCATGCAGTGGAGATGGAAACCAGACCAATGTACCCTCCCTCCTTTCACTGCTAAAACATTTTTAACATTTCTAAAAGGAAAGACAATGGCATTCATTGGTGATTCGCTCGCAAGGAACCATATGGAGTCCCTTCTCTGCCTTTTATCTTCGGTTAGTGATCATCTTGATTTCATTTTCTATTTTGACAACTCAGTTTCTATTGTTATTTGCTTAAATTTCGTGGAGTTTTAAGTTAATCGCACTTAAAATATATTTATGCAGTCAAGTTATCTACAAAAGATAATAATGTACAATTGTCTAGATTAGTTTATATCTAGATAAATAAGGTTTATTAGGAACATGCTACAATACGCCTCGGGCTGCATGATTAGGTGAACCAATATATATTGATTATGGAAAGGACTTTAAAAGAAGGTTAGGCAGCATTGAGATTCGAGTTTTTTGCGCGTCAGTTTTTATTATTATATGTTGATTCTGCCGTTTTTAAGTTCTTGAAATAAACCAAGTTATTCTCGAAACATTAAACTCATTTATTTGAACAACATCTAAAACAATTTATACGATATAAATTACCCAAAAAAAAAGTCGGTGTTTATATAAATCTCTTAAAAAGTTATTCCAATTTAATAATCCTAGATTATCAATCAATATTATTAAATAAAATATCTTTTTACGTGACATGCTTGTGTAAGTATTTTTACATTAGCAGTACATATATATAAACTCTTTTTATAACTGTCAACGTTACCCTTATATTTTCTTTCGAAAAAAACTAATCAATCTTTTTTAACGTTTATCTTAATCGTTGTGGCCAGCTAAATTAGGAATAGGAGGGGTAGTTGAACTATATTGATCAGACTTTTGTGTCTTTTTTTTCAACTGCTCTCATCTCTTCCCGATTTCATAGATCTCATACATGCATTCTCAATTTCCTCACTATTTATTAATCGTTATTGGAGACTTTAGTGGTCATAGTTAGACTTTACGTATGGGTTTACCATTCAATACTTTCTTTGGTCTCTTACAGTTATTTACAATTATTTTGTAGGCGCGGTGATTAATAATTTATACACCGTTTTACACGCAACAAAGCAAGAGTTTGAATTATAAATAGTTATCAGATTATACTTTTCTTAAGTTATTACTTTGCAACTTAATTATGCATTTTCTAGGACAATTAAGTCGTCATAGTTATAAAGCACGTTAATCGCGCCTAAGAAACATAAATGACATGTAAAAACAATAACTAAGTAGTAATTAAGGCCCGATGCTATGAACCATTGTATCACTAATAGAATGAAAAATATTAATTGCAGGAAGAAACTCCAATGGACATCTACAAAGATGCAGAAGACATATTCAGAACATGGATATTTCCTCGTCACAACTTCACTCTTATGGCCCTCCGCACAGAATTCCTCGTCTTTGCCACTGAAAGAGTAATCAATGGTTCATTCACGGGTGGCTTTGACTTGCATTTGGACAAATTAAATGGAAATTGGACCCAACATTTATTCAAAATAGATTATGCTATTTTCTCAGATGGGCATTGGTTCCTTCGACCCAATTACCTTTATGAAAATAACATTCTTACTGGATGTGTTTATTGTGGGGAAGCAGGAGTCCAAGATCTTGGCCCAGGATATGCTATTCGAAGAGCATTTCAGGCTGCTTTCAAGTACATAAATGAATGCAAGGAATGCTCAGGTACATAAGCGAATTCAGATTTTAAACTTGATTGGTTCAATTTTTAATATGTTGTTGAATTTTGATGGTTTTACACAGGCACATCACTAAAATAACAATATAAAATCTTAAATTCAGGCGAATCATTATTAAAAGTCTGTATCGACCTTTGATCAGGTATTGTTGTACTTTTGAGGACACTTTCGGCGGGTCAATTTGAAAATGGCGCATGGGATGAAGGAGGATTTTGCAATAGAACAAAACCATTTGTAAGAGAAGAAGTTAAAATTGGTGATCAAGATTGGGAGTTTAGGAACATTCAAATTGAAGAAGTTGAAAGAGCAAGAAAAGATGGAAAGAAAATTGGGAACAATTTTGAGATTATGGACGTGACAAGAGCCATGTTAATGAGAGCAGATGGACATCCAGGAGCCTATTGGGGTAATAAATGGATGAAAGGCTATAGTGACTGTATCCATTGGTGCTTGCCTGGACCCATTGATACATGGAATGAACTTTTATTAGAGATTATAAGGAGCAAGTTTTCAACTTAATTAGGCTCCTCATTGTGTAGAGAGTTTTGGGAGAATTGATTTTCTTGTATTACTCACAAAAGTATATATAGAGTACAAGAGGTATCAAATCCGACCAACTATAGGACTGTACAATAATGGAAGAAATCAAATCCTACCAACTATAGGACTGTACAATAATGAAAAAATATTTTACCAATAATAAAAAGATACACACAATATATTCTAATACGCCCCCTCAAGATGGAGGGCCGAAGGACACACCAATCTTGGACATCAACAGAAGAAGCCGAGGACGAGATAAGGGCTTGGTGAGAGCATCAGCAAGCTGATCAGCAGAGGATACGTGAGCAACACGAAGAGACCCATTCTAAACCAATTGACGAACAAAGTGATAATCAATGGAGATGTGTTTCATGCGCGAATGAAACACAGGGTTGGCACAGAGGTAAGTGACGCCAATGTTGTCGCTGTAAATGACAAGAGCAGCCGGAAGAGGGACATGAAGCTCTCGCAGCAGTGAATGAAGCCAACGGACTTCAGCAGAAGCAATGGCACGATATTCAGCCTCGGTAGAAGATCGTGCAACGGAACGCTGCTTTTTGGAGCTCCAGGAAATAGGATTAGGCCCCAGAAAGACAACATAGGCACCGGTTGAGGAGCGGTCATCACAGTTTCCACCCCAATCAGCATCAGAGAAACAATGCAGAGGTATAGCAGATGAAGGACGCAACCAGACTCCGAAGCCACGCGTCCCATTCAGATACCGGAAGAGGCGCTTAACTGCACCCCAATGAGTGACAGTAGGAGCGTGCATGAACTGTGAGAGTTTGTTCACAGCGAAGGAGATATTAGGACGAGCCGTCGGCCAGATGAAGGCGGGTGGACGCTGAAAAGAATCGACATTGGGCCTAACTTAACCCCAAAAGCTAGCTTATGAGGTAAGGATTGCCCAAGCCATATAAGGAGACAAAGGACCTCAAATCCCTCCGATGTGGGACAACTCAACACCCCCCTCATGCCCAGATCTCTGGAGCGTGGACAACATAAATGGGGGCCCAACATCGGCAACAATAATTGGGATGGGCCTGGCTCTGATACCATGAAAAGAATGGACATTGGGCCTAACTCAACCCCAAAAGCTAGCTTATGAGATGAGGATTACCCAAGCCATATGAGGAGCCCAAGGACCTCAAATATTTTATGCCGTGAGGGCGGACGGGAGACAGGAAGCCGCCGGCCAGTAGTAGGCGTCGTTCCTACATGAGCCGCTGACGAGTGTTGCCCACGTGCGACGATCCTTTACCTGAAAATCAGTATCAGAAAAAATAACATTAACATTATTGTGACGACATAATTGAGCAACAGAGATCAAATTTTTACGAATATGTGGAACACAGAGAGTTCCATGCAATAAAAGAGATGAATAACTGAAAAGTTGGCCAGTATGTGTAATTTTTAAACCTTCACCGTTACCAATAACCACATCATCGAAACCAGTGTAAGGACTGTGAAGAGACATGTTGGCAAGATCATTGGTTATGTGATGAGTGGCACCAGAGTCCAGGATCCAATCAAATGGAGAGTGATGGGTTGTGTGAGCACCGGGATAAGATGACGCAGCGTATGCTAGTTGCGGCATTGGTCCACCGTGAGGGGGTTGATTTGCGCCGGAAATAGGATAGGACGAACAACGACGTGCGGAGTGGCCGAATTCACTGCAAAACTGGCACTTCCCATTGTACCCGCGAGATTGGCCATTGTTGGAGTAAGCACCGCGGCCGGAGGATAACCCACGGCTGCCACGGCCGCGCCCGCGGCCACCGAAGCGGTTACGGACGAACTGCTGTTCGGCGACGAAGGCAGCCGACGGAGCCAAATCAGATGCGGCGGAGGTGGCCGGCGCACGGGCAGTAATCTGAGCCTCCATGCTTAACAGCTTGTCATGTAATTCAGCAAAAGAGATTGGAGATTCACGGGCTTGGATAGCATGAGAGAGCTCCATATAAAGCGGATCATCAAGACCATTTAGAACCTTAATGACAAGATCCTCAGAATCAACAGTAACACCCAGGAGAGATAATTCATCCACAATCACGCGAATACCGTGCATAAAATCAGTAACAGATTTAGAACCTTTTACCGGATTATGGAGTTGCTGTTTGAGAGCCATGATACGACCACGAGAAGTAGTGCCGTATGTGTTCGCGAGGATGTCCCAGGACTATTTAGAGATTTCCGCGGCAGCAATAAAGGAGATGATCGTCGGTGTGATCGACGAGATGATGGCACTGAGAATAAGATTGTTCTGGCGAATCCAGTAAGGATATGCTGGATTGGGGGAAGTTACCTCCTTGTCGACGATAGTGGCTGGTGGGCACGGCTTCGATCCGTCCAAGAAGCCGAGAAGGTCGTAACCCGTAAGAAGGGTTCGGAATTGGAATTTCCACGTTAGGTAATTAGTGGAATCCAATTTAAGTGGGATCTGAGCCGATGCATTGATGGCAATCACCTGGAGAAGATCGTTGGATGTCGTAGCGGCCATGAAGCGCGAGACAGAGGAGGCGCTGATCGACACCGAGAGAGGGAGGGCTGCCGGTTAGTGCAGCGGTGGCGCGGCAAGACGCCGGAGAGAGGCGGTGGACCGAGAAGGTCGGCGGCGGCGGCGCGGGTAGGGTAGAATTAGAGTTTCTTCGGCGATAAGCCACTGGCTCTGATACCATGTAGAGAGTTTTGGGAGAATTGATTTTCTTGTATTGCTCACAAAAGTATATATAGAGTACAAGAGGTATCAAATCCTACCAACTATAGGACTGTACAATAATGGAAGAAATCAAATCCTACCAACTATAGGACTGTACAATAATGAAAGAACATTCTACCAATAATAAAAAGATACACACAATATATTCTAATACATTGAGCCTATTGGCGAAATGATTTGGTTGATGGTTTTTTTTTCCAGGAAATTTACTGATATCACGTTCCATTAATTTATTATATATAATAATTAAAATCATCAAAAATTAACTCAAATAACTGCCTACCTAATCTTTAAACTAGAGGCGGCTCGATAGAGTAGTTGGCCGAAAGACAAATTTGTACAGGAGGCCTTAGATGTATTTAATAAAATTTTCATATTTTTCTTTTTGAAGTTTTTTTTTTTGAGGTGAAAAGTTGATAATTTCTTTCATGATCAGTTTTTTATAGAGCAAAAGTTTTTTCAATTGATATCGTAACCGATCCACTTAGTCTTTAATGAAACTTTGTTAATCTTAAATAAGACTTTTTTAAAATATAATTCAGATAACGGCCTTCGAAAGCAACAATCATGTGCTAAATACTTATATTCTAATTTGGAGATTTTTCACGAGCTAATTTGCTTGAAACGTGTCTACGGTAGCTTGAAAAGAAAAAAATATACACAACTAAATTTGTAAACAAAAGTAATTCTAGTTAGAGTGAAATAAGTATAAAGTAACTGCGGATTTAATTGTTAACCACTTCTATTCATAATGACCTCAAGTAAATATTATATTATAAGCATAAATATTTTTAGGTGAAATTAGTTTACTAAAATATCCGTAAAAAGCTAAAAGATCATTTTACCCTTCACCAAACAGTATTCCAATAAAATTATTTTTTTCCCAACTATTAACAAATAAATCTAAGTTACAATGAATATGACTGGAATCCTGCTACTAAATGCTTCTATTGCTAAATTAAATACAGTAACAAAGAATATATGTATTCAGTAAGATTTTTGGGTTCTATTTTTTATTATGTCTGCTCTATCTCATCTGTTAAGAAAGTCGTATGTTACTGATTTTAAATGATAATCAATTCTCTTATCAACTAAACAAAATATATTATTAACCTACTCTACTAAAATTCCTCTATTTTTCCTCGTTTACATATGTTTCTCAGGTTTTCCTTCGTAAAATTCCCCTATACCCGTTTTCATTATAACTCCTATTTTGTATCTCCTCCTTCCCCCCACCCTTTTCCTTCTTGTGATACGTATTTTTGCCTCCCATTAATTATCCTTTTAAATAAAATTAATGTATAATATTAATTAAACTAAATATTTTTTTTAATAAAATAAAAAATTAACGCCTAGGAATAGGGCAACGCTTCATGGGCTATTGTTAAGATAAGTTATTTGTAATTTGCTTAGAATTGCCACTGTTTCAAATTCCTACAAACAGCTCTCAACGTTTCATAATCCTTATTAAATGTCAAAATTGAAAGTCAATTAAATACTACACATTTTATCACTCATTTCTTTCTTCACTTTCGTGCTTGATACAATGGGGTTCTGCTAATTAATTTTTCGTGGCTATTGAGAGTAGCAGTCAAGAATCATAATAGAACATACTTGTACTTCTCTTTTATGTGAATTACTGGAAGTTTCTTGGTCTTTATTTTCAATTCCTAAATATGATAATTTATTTTATTCACTTCTCGTTCTTTTCAGTCTTAGTATACAAAACTTACTTAGTTTACAAGATAATAAATCTTCAAACTATCAAAAATCTTATTGTTTTTATGTGTAATTATTTACTCAACTATTTTCTTAATATTATTTTGTAAATATATGACTTAGTCTACACGTATAATGCACACACCGGGAAACTAATATCATAAAATACGTAACTATGTGACTAATGATTGTTTGTGATTTGGTAGTCAACGGGTACAACAACAACAACAACAACAACAACAACAATTTAGTATAATCTCATTTAGTGGGGTCTGGGAAGGGTAGTGTATACGCAAACCTTATCCCTACCCCGGGGTAGAGAGATTGTTTCCAAATAGATCACCGGCATCCTTCCCTCCAAAAACTTCTCACCTTGCTCTTGGGGAGACTCAAACTCACAACCTCTCGATTGGAAGTGATCAAAAAAAGGTTCTTAGAATTAGTCATAACTATTAGTAGCAATTATTTTATAATAATAGATAAAACATATGTTATAAACATTTTTGGGGCCACAAAATATCTGACGGATATATAATTTAGGTATAGTTGTGTATAAATCCGTATAACCAATGGATAATTTTTATATATATATATATATATATATATATATATATATATATATATATATATATATATATATATATATATATATATATATATATATATATAATTTTGACTCTCTCCAAGATTTTATATATTTTAGCGTAAATATTTAGTTTAGATTTAGTACTGCTATTCTAAATAGTTTTGACTCTTTTATTTTATTTTATCACAAAAATAAAAATTACAAAAATATTTTCTTTTATTTAGCTAACCAATATTTTATCTAGTTACGTTTAGTTTACCTACATTTTATAAAATTTAAAAATACAAAAATAGTTCTAGTTTATGTTCAAGAATATTAGTTTGGTAGGAAAATTATTCTAATTTTACAATATTTTAATCTAATTCTATTTTTATCTTTTAGTATGATATATAAAAAATACCAAAAAATAGGTTTTGTTTTAGCGGTTTGTTTTATTTTAATAGTTATTTTACTTAAGTAGGATTAATTAGTAAATAAAATAGTATTGTTAATCTTGTTCAAGGAAAAAGAATAAAATTTGAGCTCAAACAACTCATTTTTACGACTAATTTCTGGACTCTTAACCCATAAATCCATGCTCAATTCTCTTAGACCCATCAAATTTAATGTAAAATTGCACAGGGTACCATATTTGGTCACCCCCATTTAATATATACCTATTTTTAAAAAAAATTAAACTTATACCCACTTTTTAAATAACTTTAGCCCGTTTTCTCATTTTCCTTCATTTTTTTCTTCTTTTTCTTTTTCTACTACGGAGAAACATCAATCCATAGTACACTCAGCAAAGGTAAGACTTCCACCATAAAAAGGATAATAATCATTATGCACAAGGAACTGCCAATTTTTTTTTTAAAAAAAAAGAATTTAACTACTCTAAAGTTCAATTCTAATTTAAGTAGTTCGTCAACCATTTTAAAACCAACTTGGGCAACATAGAGAGGGGAATACACTAAAGTCAATTACAGAAGCATTATATTAATTCTCTATATTAATATACATTTGCAAAACTACCTCCATCTTGTTGCAGAGAGAACCCGCAAACTTACAATATAGCTTAACAAACCCACTATAATATTTTTTGTTAGGTGTTAGTGGATTCTTGAAGCTTAGAAACTAAAATAATGAGTATACTAAAGTAGCTTTCTGTAGCAAGAAACATACCCTACAACATGCTGAAGTTAATCCAAGGTTGAGAAGAGCAAGACTGTAGAAACTAATAAGTCGAAGAGGCCTGCAACATGCTGAAGTTAATCAAATATAGAATAAAAATTTCAGCTATAGAGTTTAAATTTCTCAGTTACAACACAAAAACTTCAGTTTTAGAGATGAAGTTTTCCAGTTATAACACAAAAACATCAGGCCCGCCTACTAAAATGCTGAAGTTTTGCATAATTGCTTTTGCTACTTTAACTACGTGTGCTACAGTTTGCGAAAAAACGAATAAGCTTATAATTTTTTTGACAAAGCGGGCGTGACACAAAAAACAAATATAGATTCAAATCACCCGTAATCTTCTCTAGAAAGACTCCCTTAAGAAACCAGCCGTTCCTAACCAAACCAGCCGTTCTCCGCCACACCCCTTGTTGAAATAATAATTTATCCAAAAAAAATTGACCACCGGCCATGTCTTTTGAAACACATAGTTTAGTAGTTAAAATGGGATTTTAAAATAAGCTTCACCTACCAAGGTTAGGCACCGGCCATGGTGTGTTAGATTTTTGGTTCTTTGTTTCACATTATTTGTTCACACTAGGGGTTAACTAGTATAAATAGGCCTTGTAATTCATTTGGTTATTATTAAGTTTTCAAGCAAGTATTGAGTGATCAATAGCTTGAGTGAAAGGAGTGTTTTTAAGAAATACTTTTGTATTTGAGAGTTTCCGAGTTGTATTAATAAATCCATTTTCGGTATTCTTTTGTGTCCATAAATTATTTTGGGAATCATTAATTTATTTTTTGGTTCCTACATTTGGTATCAGACCCAGTTTGAGTCTTGTGAGGTGTTAGGAAATTGATTCATGTCAGGCAATAACTCGATTCAGTTTGAACTCCCAAAACTCAACGGTAAAAATTACAACAATTGGGCTATCGCATTGAAAGTATTTTTCCGATCACATGCTTTATGGGAAGTAATGGAAAATGGCTATACCAAAGTTCCAGACGCCAAAGCGTTCGAGGCGTTGAAGAAGGAGGAAAAAGATGCTTTAATTGAAACTCGGAAAAAGGACCAGAAGGCATTGTACGCTATCATTCAGGCTGTCGACGAATTGGTATTTGAAAAAATATCAGCGGCAGAGATGTCAAACCAAGCGTGGGTTATCCTGCATAAAGCCTACAAAGGTGACGATCGAGTGAAGCGGGTCCGGTTACAAACACTCCGTGCAGATTTTCAGTTCTTGCGCATGAAGGACTCGGAAACTGTTGCAAGCTACTTTGACCGTGTGCAGTCAGTCGTAAACCAATTGCGGGCTAATGGTGAATCGTTGGACGAGTAGAGGGTGGTAGAAAAAATCTTACGCTCTTTGAGCACAAGATTTAACTTCGTAGTAGTTGCAATCGAAGAAGGTCAAGATACAACAACTACGTCGGCAGACCAGTTGTTGTGTTCGTTACGTTCTCGTTAGCAGAGAATGAACCAGACGGCGAGTAGCAGTAACTAAGAACAAGCTTTGCAAAGCAGCTATGTCCCAGGAAATCGCGGTGGCAGTCAAGGCAACAACAGCCATGGACGCAGTGCCGGACAAGGTAGCGGGCAAGGTGGAGGAAATTGGAAAAATAATTCTTCTAGTAAAATTGACAAGTCCAAAGTCAAATGTTATCGGTGTCAACAATTTGGGCATTACAAAATGGAATGTCTGCGTGGCAACCGACACGGATGAACGCAGCAGGTGCATGTTGCAGAGGCAAGTGACAATATGGTTCTAGCATGCAACGCTGGAGAACCAAATAAAAATCACTCAGATATTTGGTTTCTTGATAGCGGTTGCTCGAATCATATGTGCGGACGCAAGGACCTGTCTACGAAGATAAGGGAGTACGAAGGCGCTGAAGTCAACTTTGGCAACAAGATGAAGGTGAGTGTCAAAGGTAAGGGTGACATCAAAATCCAGTCAATGGATGGTACGGATGTTACCGTCGCCGATGTTTTCTTCGTACCTGGGCTTTTCTGGAACTTATTAAGCATTGGGCAGCTTTCAGAAAAGGGGCACAAGATTCTTTTCCAAGACGGAGTCTGCACGATCCGGAGCAAGAACAACAAGTTAATCACGCAGGTAGAAATGGCCAAAAATCGAATGTTGGCTCTTACTCTTAATACGAAGGGAGTAATGAATTTTCAAGCTGTGGCAATGGATAGCAATTTGCTATGGCATCTTCGGTTTGGTCACTTACACTTCAGAGGCTTGAAGTTGTTGGCGCAAAAGAAGATGGTGACAGGTTTACCAGTGATTGATGTTCTAGATCGAACGTGCGAAGGATGTCTACTTGGGAAGCAGCACAGAGACGCGTTTCCAACAGGGAAATCCATACGGGCAGAGCAACCATTGGAGCTAGTACACACGGATCTGTGTGGCCTAGTTGAGGTAGAATCTTTTGGAAACAAAAAATACATGCTTGTTTGCGTAGATGATTTTACAAGAAAAACTTGGGTTTATTTTCTGCGTCAAAAATCTGAAGCATTCGGAAAGTTTAAAGAGTTTAAAGCCTTTGTTGAAAAGCAAAACAGCTTTAGCTTGAAGACTCTGAGATCCGATAGAGGCGGTGAATTTACCTCTAACGAATTTCATAATTACTGCAAGTGCCAAGGAATTCATCGTCAGTTAACTGCAAGTTATACACCACAGCAAAATGGTGTGGCAGAAAGAAAGAATAGGACGATCTTTGAGATGGCACGAAGCATGTTGAAGGCGAAAGGCTTACCAAAGGAATTTTAGGCGGAAGCTGTTGCTTGTGCAGTGGTCGTGCTGAATCGGTGTCCGACAAAAGCTGTGCTCGAGAGAACTCCGCAAGAAGCATGGAGTGGCAACAAACCTGATGTTTCTTTGCTAAGGGTATTTGGGTGTATTGCATATCCCCATGTACCAGACGAACGTAGGAAGAAGTTGGATGATAAAAGTCAAAAGTGCATCTTTATTGGCTACAACGAAGGGACTAAGGGTTATAGACTTTATAATCCTGTCAGCAGAGAAGTCATCGTAAGCAGAGATGTGCAGTTCGTAGAAGATGTAGCTTGGAACTGGAGCAAAAAAGATGACACTGGAAGAGGTGTGCTGATGAAAATAGAAGAGGCAGATGAGCAAAATGTCTTAACCCCAGAACCATCAGAAGATATTCCATCTCCGGAGCCAGTAGATATTCCATCTCCGCAGGCAGTAGAGATTCCATCTTCACAATTAGAAGAAGAAGTTGAACGAGAAGAGCGGCCTCATCGACAAACAAACATGCCACCACGTTTCAAGGATTTTGATATGAGGAGAAATGAAGAAGGTGTTGACAATGACAGCAGTCCTGACTTTACCAATAAAACATTGGTAAATTTTTGTCTTTTTGCAGATTGTGATCCAGTTTCGTTTGAGGATGCTGCTAATAATGAAAGGTGGATCAAGGCAATGAATGAAGAAACTCATTCCATTGAAAAAAATGACACATGGGAATTAACTTCTTTGCCAGCCGGAAAGAAGCCTATCGGCGTCAAGTGGGTGTACAAGACAAAATATCAACCCGACGGTCAGGTGAACCGATTCAAAGAAAGATTAGTAGTCAAAGGCTATCGGCAAAAGCCTGAAATTGATTACTATGAAGTATTTGCACCAGTGGCCAGAATGGATACTATTCGCATGATAGTAGCACTTGCAGCTCAGAACAGGTGGAAGATCCGTCAAATGGATGTCAAGTCAGCTTTCCTGAATGGATTTCTTGAGGAGGAGGTCTATGTTGAGCAAACACCAGGTTTTGTAAGAAAAGGACAAGAGAATCAGGTCTACAAATTGAAGAAGGCATTATACGGACTGAAACAGGCACCACGAGCTTGGTATACGCGCATTGATACGTACATATTGCAGGCAGAATTCCAGAAGTGTCCTTATGAGCATACATTATACATCAAGTCAAAAGTAAATGGTGACATGATGTTTGTATGTCTTATGTTGATGATTTGATTTTCACAGGCAATTGTGAATCAATGTTTGCAGAATTCAGGGAGGCCATGACTAGTCAGTTCGAAATGACAGACATGGAGCTTATGTCTTACTTCTTGGGCATAGAAGTACAACAACGTAAAGATGGCATTTTCTTTTCGCAAAAGAAATATGTCAATGATGTCTTGAAGAAATTCAAGATGGAATCTGCGACTCCAATCCGAACTCCAGTTGATGAACGCCTGGAAATGAAGAAAGAAGGAAGCGGTGAGCTGGTTGATCCCACTTATTTCAAAATCATAGTTGGAAGTTTGCGTTATTTGGCTTCAACTCGGCCAAGTATTGTTTATGGCGTGGGAATTATCAGTCGATTCATGGAGACACCACATATATTAAAGGTACCCATGATCATGGAATTTTCTATACCTGCTCTGACAACTGCAGTCTAGTAGGATATACAGACATTGATTGGACAGGTGATGTGGAGACTCGAAAGAGTACTTCAGGTTATGCTTTTTTTATTGGGAAAGGAGTGTTTTCATGGTCATCAAAGAAGCAACAAGTAGTTGCTCTTTCTACAGCAGAAGCAGAGTACATGGCAGCGACTTCTGCGGCTTGTCATGTAGTTTGGCTTCGAAGGATGCTTGGAGAGCTGAAACACGAGCAGAATGGTCCGATAAGAATTATGTGTGATAACAGGTCAGCAATCGCATTAGCCAGGAATCCGGTATTTCATGGCAGGAGTAAGCATATCGGAATTAAGTATCACTACATACGGAATCTTGTTAAGGATGGTGAAATCGAACTTGAGTTCTGTAGATCTAAAGATCAAATAGCGGATATCCTTACAAAACCGCTGAGAGCAGAATTGTTCGAGAATCTGAAGTCAATGCTTGGTATAAGTAGTTTTTGATAAAATTGACCACCGACCATGTCTTTTGAAACACATGTTTTAGTTGTTAAAATGGGATTTTAAAATAAGCTTCACCTACCAAGGTTAGGCACCGGCCATGGTGTGTTAGATTTTTGGTTCTTTGTTTCACATTATTTGTTCACACTAGGTTTTAACTAGTATAAATAGGCCTTGTAATTTATTTGGTTATTATCAAGTTTTCAAGCAAGTATTAAGTGATCAATAGATTGAGTGAAATGAGTGTTTGTAAGAAATACTTTTGTATTTGAGAGTTTCCGAGTTGTATTAATAAATCCATTTTCGATATTCTTTCGTCTCCATAAATTATTTTGGAAATCATTAATTTATTTTTTGGTTCCTACACCCCTCGCCATACACAAATGACCACCCTCACCCAAAAATCATCAGCTGCAGAACCAAACCGGTCGAGGGCCTTAGATTTCTGAACCGGGTCGAACCGTATGGGCACTGTTTATCCACCGGCCAAACCGTTCCATCGCCACCCTAGCTTATGAAGAAGTCTGGTCTTCGCCGGAAAAGCCTCGCAATTTCACGGCTTTCATACTTCACGGCCTCTTAGGCTCCGGTCGAAATTGGCGTTCCTTCTCTCGATCCCTCGCTTCCTCCCTTTCTGTAGTTCAATTTCTGGGTGGTCTGGAGCCTCATTTTCTGCTGCTGAAGTTTCATTAGTTTGAGTCCATTTTGGAACTCGTTTGTGAGATCTGCTCGGAGCCAGGTATTGATGTTTCGAGGTGGTCGAGGTCCGGTGCGGCTCAGTCGTCAACCGTAGCTCTGGCTGGATTTTTCTTGTTCATTGTTTCATAAATATATTGCAGCTATAAAGGTCCAATCCTAAACTTTATTTGCTCTTCAATTGTAAGATCTGTTTTCCTGATGCTATGAATGGAATCTCAATTTGGTTGTCTGTACATTGTTCTCAATTGATTAGAGCCAAATTAGTTTGTACGGGTCACCTATTGAGTGCAGAATGCAGATACACTGGTTGAACTTGAAAAATTAAGTTTCTTTCAAATTTGTTAAAAATGGAGATTTTCTAGCATGTTGGCCTTTTCATTTATTAGGAGTCCTTTAGAATAGTGTAGCGGCAAAATATTTTAAACCATCCTTAAATTTGATTCAGATAATTAGTATTTTTTTCGAATTATGTTCGGTCTTAATTACCTCTTACAACTTATATTGAGAATTATTATCTCCCTAGATACTGATGCGATAAAAAGTGTGGGTGCACTCACCTGCCACGTAATTTTTTTGTCTTATGTGGTATTTTTTTGAAAAATAAATTTTTTTAACCTTTTTAAGAATACTACTTTTTAGATAAATTTTTTGAATACAATTTATAATAAAAATTGGATAGAACTACATTATTTAGGCTAAATATTTTTATTTGGCCAGAAATAATAAAGTTTTAGTTAATTTTTTTTAAAAAAAGAATTTGACCTGAAAATAAAGATTTATACAATTGAAATTAATAGTCAAGGTATCTAAAAATTACCAAAAATATATAATCTGAATTAATTATTTTTGGTTGTAAGTTTTTATATAGCTCTAAATTACAGTGCTCTAAATTTTTTTAAAATAAATTTTACCTAAAAAAGTAAAAATATATAGTTGAAATAAATCGTCATTGCATCAAAAAAAGAAATAAAAAGAGCGTATAATTGCAAGAAATTACAAGTGCAATTGTACACTCTTTTTATTTCTTTTTTTGATGCAATGACTATTTATTTTAACTATATAATTTTTTATAACTTTTTAGATGCCTTGACTATTTATTTCAATTGGATAAATCTTTATTTTCATGTCAAATTCAAAAAAATAGAATAACTAAAACTTTATTATTTTTGGCTAAATAAAAATATTTAACCTAAATAATATACTAAAATCCAAGTTTTATTATATATGTTATTCGAAAAAAATTATGTAAAAAAGTAATATTCTTAAAAAGGTAAAAAAAAAAATTAATTTTCAAAAAAATGCCACATAGACAGAAAAAATGCACGTGACAGGTGAGTGCACCCACACTTTTCGCCACATTAGTGTTTAGGGAGGTAATGACCCTCAAAAACCTAAGTTGAGAGGGTAATTAAGACCAAGTATAATTCAGAGATAATATTAATAATCTAAATCGAATTTAAGAATGATTTAAGGTATGGTGCCTAGTATACAGCCATGTTAGTGAGATCTTGATTAGTTAAAATTGAACTCTTACGAATAAAATTTGGATTGAAACTGCGATGACTGACCAGAATGTAGTGGGGAGATTAAAATGAACAAGTTTAGATCTTAAATATTTCATCGCTTCTGTTAAAGTGCTTGGAATGTGATTAGGCCGTCTAACACTTGGTATGATAAATTTTTAGGTGCATAAATAAATGGGATTTTTACCTATACATCCCATATAGCAAACCTTACTATTATTATTGTGCATTGTTTGTTTATTACCCTCATATCCCATGTTTTTGTTACATAATATATACCAAACGGAATATTTGCTGATTTTCCATCCTAAATTAACGCTAGATAATTAAGGCTAAAAAGATTCTTAATAAAGTGTAGCCTAAAATAACGCCTATCTTAATGGCTTCTAATTAATCACTGATTTTCTACCAATTAAAGGTGAAATCTTCCGTTATAGCTGTGCATCCAGAATTTTTGTTTCTCATCTTCCCCAATCTTCCGTGTGCACTAAGAATTTTCTTTAACATTTCTGTAAACGACAGTGCTGTTTACCTTTAAAAATTCTTCGAGTACTTGTTTCTCAATGGTCAGTGCTGTAGTACTACTTGGTTTGACTTTTTTTTTTCCATCCAATCATGAGCGCTTATTTTTTTTCAAGATACAAAAATACAAATCAAGCCATGACCTGAAGAAAACTCAATACTGCTCCTCTACATTAGTTTACAATCTCCAAAACAGGAGTAGAACAACAAAAGCTAATTTCCTGTGAAAAAAATAATTTGTATACTAACAACTAGTATGCTTCCTTCCTCGTACAGTTTTCAGCGTTTTGAGAAATCTAGATAAATACTCTAAGCATATCATGGCAAGGGCAGTCAAGTTCGGAGAAGCAAAAGGGCCAAGTTTGTTTTATTCTCATACATGTTGATATGGGGACAACGGGTGCTTTTGATTTTGGTGTACTCGGTTGATGCTCTGCAGTGTCATGTTTTTCTATTTTTCTTTATGTTCATTTGGTTGATGCTCTGTACGGTACACATAAGTTGTGTATCGGTGCAGATTACTTTACTTAGTAGAAACTAGTTGATAAATTAATAAGACAATCTACACTTGAATTTCAGCCATCATATTGTATTGTATTGTCGCTGAGGATGTTTACATTCATCTATTTTGTAGTTCCTCCGTGATTGCCATTAAGGAGATTCTACAATGTCAAAAATTCCGATAATGCTTAAGTGATTCCAATGAGTTTTTAAAATGTAGTCAAATGTAGTTAAGGTTATATGAAGTGTTTCCAGTGAGTTTTTAAAATGTAGTCAAATGTAGGTAAATGTAGTTAAGGTTATATGCAGTGTTTCCAGTGTGTTTTTAAAATGTAGTCAAATGTAGGTAAATGTAGTTAAGGTTATGTGAAGTGTTTCCAGAGAGTTTTTAAAATGTAGTCAGATGTAGGTTATATGAAGTGTTTCCAGTGAGTTCAGTATTCATGAAAAATTGTTCAGTACAACCAAAGTTCATTACAACAGTACACTCTACTTCTTACATGAAAATACATTAAACTACAAATAACTACAATTAACTACAAATTTGATTCAATAGTATAATTTGCCAATCAAATTTGAGTCAACAGTGACAGTTCCAAATAAACATTACATTAAACTACATTTAACATTACATTAAACTACATTAAACTACAAAACATTACATTAAAGGTAATTGTAGTTAAATCATTTTGCCACCCCTAACTGCAATAAATACATAGTAATACATAGGTTACACGGAGATAAAGTTTGGTTCACACACCATTTATATGAAAATTATAATGCAATAATACAGTACGAAATAGTATAGGGATTATTGTGTAATAAACAATAATTAATTAATTGTTATATGGTGATTCTATAAGAATTCTTTTATCTTTTGTTATTCTTATTCAAGTACTTAAACTACTACACTGGTAGAAGAAGAAGAAAATAACTAAACTAGATCAACTCAATTACTAATAGAGAAATGAAATTTGGACATTACTCAACAACAAAAGTTAGCTCAAAAAATGAGTATTGCACTTATGGAACAGTTGCCAAAAAATTGTAGGTATATCTCATACCTTTGGTTCCATATTTATTTTTCATATCCGTATTTTAGTATTTGTTTCATAACATCATATAAAAAGTTTAATTTTCCTTCCCACGACAAATATGGGACTCAACAATTACACAACTCCATATTTGATCAACCTCTCACATGCCCAAATGACATTGTGAACTGGGTACAAGAGGGGGTCGTAGAGGTGGTGGTGAAACCTAATGACCAACAGAAAAATATGTAAAATTTGGGCAAACATTTGTTCAATTTAAAACGGGCGGAAACTTTCTTTAGAAACAAAGCACGTTAAATGCTTAGTTACGTAGCTGGCCCCCATAAGAATAGATAAGCCTCTAATTAATAGTTTGAAAAGATTTTGTTCCACAAATCAAGCAAATAATTAATGAGTTGATCATTAACCTTAAATATAATTTTGGTACATAAATTGAAAGGTGATATACTTAAATGTAATAAACACAAACCTTAAACATAAGTGGTTATAAGGTTTGCTATATGGGATGTATATGTAATTATCGTGATTATAGTTATGATTTCCATGATATGGTTACGTTACCTTAATTCTCAAATTTTAAGGTTATGTTTATGTGATCCGACCTCAACTTCGAACATTAATAAAATACACGTATTGTAGATTGTGGGTATGGTTTCCGTAACACAATTCACAATATGTACAGAAATAAACAAGTATACGACAGTTGTAACTTGTTCCAGAAATAACTCCATAAATAATTAAAAGCGATTGAAAAGCTAAAAGTGCACAACAGGTGTAAAATATGTAATTAATCAGATAATTATGCCAATTAATAATCATTAAGCGACAATGCTAAAACAACGGAATCCGGAAATGCCGAACATCTTCTTGCGGGTTAGCAGAATTCCTTACCCGAATTTTTGTGTTCGCAGAACATAAATAGAGTCAATCTTCCTCGATTTGGTTATATTTTATACCGGTGGCTCGGGACAACATAAATTATTCTAAGTGGCGACTCTGAATCTAATAATTAATCTCATTTCGATTATTATCACTTTAATTGAAAAACTCCCTTATATCCCCTTTCGGATAGAAAAATGAGGTATGACATATACCGATTAGAAAAAAATAAAATAAAATTTGGCCGGCTATAATCATCTCAGTTTTTTACAAACTTGCAGGTAAAATTAAATCAAGCACATTATTTTCGTATTAAAATTTGATAAAACATGAAGTAATATTGTAGAACCCCAATATGTGATTGCCTCGATAAGTATATGGATGGGGAATCTAATGTTGAGGAATACGAAAGTAGAGTGGAATAGGATTGTGAGGTTCAGGTGTAGAGTCCCAAACAGAGAATGCGCTGCTGGAGTTCATCCATTTCTCAGTCATCTCTGGATAATGTCGATTTAATACATCATTCAAGCTTTCTGTTGTATTCACCCATTCCAGTCCTTTCTTTGTGTATGTCTCCTCGTTGTAATTGCTGGTGAAGAATCTGTCTGCCTCTAACCTCCTGCATATTTGCAAATCAACTTCCTCTTAGTAATTCTATAAAAGAAATTTAAGTCATATACATGGATAGTAAAAAAAAAAATATGTTATTAATGTAGTTTAATATGTAATAACAGGTTCATATTTCTTTAATGGTTATCGTAAAGATTAAGCTTAAGTTATACTAACAATGTTAATAGAATTTAGACTATGAGGTAATGTTTAAAAAGTGTATTGGTGATCTGGAAATAAGATAGTATTACTTAATTACAACAAGTATAATACTCTAATTGGGCCGAGAGGTTGTGAGTTCGAGTCTCCCCAAGAGCAAGGTGAGAAGTTCTTGGAGGGAAGGATGTCGGGGATCTATTTGGAAACAGTCTCTCTACCCTAGGATAGAGGTAGTGTCTGTGTGAATACTACCCTCTCCAGACCCTACTAAGTGGGATTATACTGGGTTGTTGTTGTTTGTAAAAGTTCTTAGTGGGCGTTTGGACATAAGAATTATAAATTTTCAAAAAAAAAAGTGATTTTTTTTTAAGTGAAAATGATATTTTATGTTTGAACATGAGTATAATTTTGAGGTGTTTTTGAATTTCTATGAGTGAGTTAAATGAAAATTTTGAACAATAGCTTTTTGGAGTTCTCAAATTTTCGAAAAATTCCAAAATTCATCTTCAAGTAAAAGTTGAAAGTTTTATGACCAAACACTAATTTTGAAAAAAAGTGAAAAAAATTCTTATATGGCCAAACAGGCTCTAACTTTTAAATATTATTATGTAATTACCTTTTAAATGATGTAAATATATTTTAGTAAAACTTAAAGCTATTTTTTAAATCTTTATAATATATATGAGAATTTTCATTTTTATTTACCAACCTTGCTGCCATGAGAAGAAATATGATAAAGGCAGTCTCTGAGATGGCAAAACCCTTTATCTTTTTCTCCGCCATGAGTCCCACCAACAGGTCTAATTCTTCTACATCATCTCCATATACTTCACGAAATATTTTAATGGCTTCTTCGTCTTCAGTCAAATCTTCCCATTTGGAAATAGGAATTTGAAACATCCTCCTGCGAAATTCATTGTACCTAGGAACACTTCTTTCTCTGTCTCTATAAACTGCCCTCCAAACATAACACATGAACGCGTGGATTATTTAAAAGAAAAAAAAAAGAAAATCATAGCGTTATTTTATTTCGGTTTTAGTAGAAAATATACTTACTTTCAAGAGCAGCAAGGTCAATATGATCTGGCCTATCGTTTCCATCAACGTCTTGGGCAACAAGATCCCTCATCCACAATGGATAATTCCAAAGCTCAAGGGCTCCACAGGCTTGGTGACCCATTGATACCATTTGCTTAGTAAAACCAATTCTTGATAAATTCCCCTTTCCTTTACCCCCAATTAAATTTTCCATGGGGATCCTACAATAATATAGTAGCATTTTGATTGTTAATTTCACATATAATATGAATTATATCCATAATATTATAATGCATTCATAATATAACTTTTATCACATTAATGTAATCGAACTTTAATCAATAACAGTGTGATAAATAGACATTGGTTGTAACTCAACCCCTAAAAGATAGCTTATGATGTGAGTATTGCCCAGTATCATATAAGAAGACCAAGGACCTATCAAATCTCACCGATGTGGGACAACTCAACACCCACCTAACACCCAAGCCTGCAAACTAGAGCGTGCACAACATAAATAAGGACCCAACATTGATTATAATAACTGGGATGTGTCTGGCTCTAATACCATGATAAATGTACCCTGAGCTTAACTCAACTCCAACAACTAGCTATAAGGTGAGGATTGCCCAAGAGTATATAAGGAGATCAAGTACCTCAAATCGACATGAGACAACTCAACATACTAAAGTCACAAAACTATCTTTTTAATATTAAAATAACAAAAATTTATGTAATATATTATTTTAATTAGTGGACAAAGTTTATAGTACATACTCCATTCAAAATGATGGCTTACTCATTAGTCAAAGGTAGAGATTTGTTTGGTCCAGGTTTTGCATCTATATTCCTCAGCTGAAGCTTGTCTGGTAGGAGTTGATGCATCCGATAGACACACACAAATTCCTCAGTCAGGGAATAAGGCACTCCATAATTCTCAGGTTTTCTCATTCCCACAAAACCACTCAAAATAGAACCTCCAACATGCCCAAATGTATCCTTGAACTTCTTCCCTAGCAATCCATACCTATAATGTAATTTAAATTTAGTCAGACAACAACTAGTTAACAAGTATGACAAAATAAGAATAAAAAAAAGTGTATATGAGTGTTGACCAATTGGCACGCATTCCTGCAAGCATGGTATCAGTTTTGAGAAGCTCAACAGTCCAATCTATGGTATGAACTTTTGCAATGACAGCAGAAGTGACTAGCCTTGCATGACGATACAAGTCTTCCTCCTCCAATTCTGGATATTCTTTCTGTAACATACCAAATCAAGTTAAAAGAAAGATTCAAATGTCCATTATCTCCAACATAAATGTATATATATATAATATGATAGGTTTAACTTATATATATATATATATATATATATATATATATATATATATATATATATATACATTATCAGTGCATCTTAACGTGCAGCAGACAACCAGCTGCCATACTTTTCATATTAGATATTTGACTTTTCTGGATAGTTAATTGTAATTATATTATGCAATAACACTATTATTAGTACCTTCAAGGCATCACAAACAGCATTGTGCTCTTGAACAAAGAGCGCCTGCAATGTCAAAAGTCCTGCCCAAGTATTACGAACATCACCAGAAATGACATTACCATTTTCATCTTGTTGGATAAGTCCATTTTCTGATATCTTCAGTTTCCCATCTTTAAATGTTCTAACTTTCTTCAAAACCTCTGCATTGCTCCCATATATAACGCTTCCATCCCTTCATGCACAACATGCAGGTACGTACGTGAGCAATAAATAAAGACAAGAAAATACACTTTCTTTGACTTGATAATTAAGTAAATATAATTAATAATTTTTGTCATCAAATCTTTTGAGCTCTTACCACCATGGGGTACGCCTGTTCAAGTGACCAGTTTTGATTTCATAAAAGTTTGTTGGAGTTTCCTTGGTTTTGTTAAACTTAAAGGACTTGAGAGGACACTGACTTGCAACTTCTTTAGGTGCATGAAGCTCAATCTGCAGTGCATAAAATTGATTAAACCAAAATAAACATTACTATACCACATATATTATTCACAAAATATATCAAATAAGTGTAACATTTTCTTACTTAAGGCTCATAATTAATATTTGATTAATGAGAAAATCTCCGTCCGATCAGTTACTTGATGGTCGTACTGGATTAAATAAGAACCTCTATAAATTGGTTCTCTTCCCCACCCTTTAGGGTTATCATATTTTATTTTCTCTCTTAATGAAGCTAGGGTAAGGAGTGAAAAACCAATTTACTGATTAATGTTTCCGCTTCAGCATAATGGATCCTGCTTCAGATATGTTTTATATGTCGATTTTATGTAAGATTATCATGTTCAAGATCTTGAATTAAAATTTATGCTTACAATAAGGTTATTCTAAATTTTTTACTTCCCTATTATAATACTCTATATCTCTAAAGTTCTTTTCTTTTTTGTGTGTGTGGGGAGTTTACACCATTTGCTCTTATAACTAAATAAATGCGAATTAGCGAGCGAGGGACAAATTCTGTCACTAAACAGGAGAATCTGCCGCTAATTGATTTAGCAACATTAGCAATAAATTAGTAATAAATTATCAAAAAATTATGTTCTACAAGTTACTTAGCGGCAGATTTACGACGAAGTTTGCAACTAATTACAATTTTTTTATAGATTACGTATTGTAGACTTATAGTCTGACCTGTTGAGTATCTTCCAAGTGATCGATCCAATCATGAACCATAAACTGTATCCAAGAAGCAGCGATCATGTTAAATTGTTTCCCTGTGTCCACGAAATTTCTCCTCGCTAGCAGTTTTGTTGCTACCACCATTGGATCTGGCTTCTTCAACTGCATTTCATTTTTTGAGAAGAAAAAAAGAAGAGAAGAAGGTGAACAACATTCATTAAAATTAGTTCACTTGATTATGCCTCTACAGATTAGTTCTCTTAATTTTGCCTATTACAAAAAACTATAATGCTCCAATTACTCCAGATTAATTAGTACTAATTGTACGACTATGGTGAGCATTGAGCTTGCTGAAAATGTACTTAGTTACAAGATTAACGTGCCGCACCTCCTACATGGCATGTTTAAAAAAATGTCAGAGGTCATGTGTACAAATTAAGCTCTACACCTCTATTCATTATCTCTTTATTCAGGAGTATATATTGACTTTGTGTTGGAAAAATAAAATGTTGATTTGTCAATCTTTGCCTATAAGGTAAAGTCAATTATGTCATCTATAAAAGTTTACCAGACATATGGTATGGCCCACCCTTACCATCTATTCCTGAAAGATCGATGATTAGTTTTTATACCTGAAGAAAACTAAACTTTTCACTACCCCTCACCCCTCCAAAGATTAAAAAGGGTGAAAACCATTTCTCCACTTAAATTTTTTTGTTGAAAATCAATCTTCAATATTTTTCATATGATGTTATTATTCTCATCAGACAAGAGGGGTTGCTCTGATGGTAAGCAACCTCCACTTCCAACCGAGAGGTTGTGAGTTTGAGTCTTTCCAAGAGTAAGGTGGGAAGTTCTTGGAGTGAAGGATGCCGGGGATCTCTATTTGGAAACAACCTCTCTACCCCAGGGTAGAAGTAAGATCTGCGTTCACACTACCCTCCCCAGATCCCACTATGTAGGATTATACTGGGTTGTTGTTGTTATTCTTCTCATCCAATCTCAAAATGCTGTCACTAAAATAGTGATTTTTAAAATGCAGTGTTTACTTTGCCCTTTTATATTATCACCTTACTCCTCTTAAATTGTAGATTTTTTGTTCATATTATGACATATCTGTTCTTTTCTTCTCTCGTCCAACTAACTTGTTGGACTGCCTATATAGAAAATCAATATGGATTCATTAGGAAGTTGATAGTATTATGATTTATTTGGTAAACCACTTAACACACCAAAAAAGTTGAGCTGTGGAAGAAAGAAACATATGTCTAGTTGACCAATATTTTTAAGATTAAATTCAAAGTTGACGGCTAGGTGAGGGGGGAAGGGATGATGATTAATTATAATTTGTAAATTTTAACCCCATTAATAAAAGAAAGGGCAAGAAGCAAATATGCATATATTATACCTTGTTATGCTGATCAACAGGTAGCATATTCCTTCCAAAAAAGGAAAATTCACTGCCTGCACCTTCATTAAACGGGTCGTTGTATTTTCCGTCAGCAGTTCGATAAGGGTAATCGGCCGGATTTGACCTTACACCGGTAGGTGTTCTACCGACGTTGATCAAATTGTATTCCTGGTGAAGACGCCGCCGTGCTCCAAGATAAAGTAGCCCAAAAAACACCGGTAGCCGGTGCCACAGATTCAGTTTATCAATGAAATGAACAATCTGCATGCATGTCACACTAACTAAATCAGAATTAAACCATTTAGTTTTGTCATTTGTGAAGAAGTACGGCATTAAGGGTGTGTATGGTATTAATGGAAATTATTTTCCAAATATACTCCCGAGAAATTTCCTTCCCTGGAAAATATTTTTCGGAGTTTGTTTGAAAGTGAAAAATTATTTCAGGAAAAGCATCTATTAAGGATTATTAATAATATAAGCAAATTAATCAGGGTATATTTTGATGAAATATTTGCGTATTAGAGATATAATAATATCTAGTTGTTGGGTAAAACAAGTTAAGAGTTGAGAAAATTACCTAGAAAAATGACTTCGATAGTCATTTTTCTCCATTAATTAGTGGAAAGTATTCATGAAAAATACAAATTTTAGCAATCAAACAACAAAAATTACGCATTTTTCTGAAAAACATTGTCATAAAATTACTTTCCGTTGAGCAATCATCAATTAGGTAGATAATAAATTAAGTAAAGAATTACCAGAAACAAAAATTTGTCGACGAGAGCCATTCTATCTACGGCCTCGTGAAAATCTTTGTGGATGAATCTACGGAGAGGGGAGAGCAAGAGATTCTTGAGGGTAACCATGACCTAAGATATGTTTCCTAGTTTATACGAGATATTAATTAAATATCACTTGTAATATGGTGTTCTATGCTTAATTTGGCATATATATGGAGGCAAAGTCCTCTATACATATAGAGATAGAAACAGAGGCAGAAGGCAAAATATATCCTTTAATTTAGTTTGGAAAAAATAATAGCATGTTGGATGGCTTTGACATTTCTAACGTAGCCAAATGAAGAAGTTCCACTTGAAATTTGATAGGGAAAAAAAAAAAAAAATATATATATATATATATATATATATATATATATATATATCGTACACGTTGAGAAGAAACTATAAAGAGAGATGAATAATTATTTTTCATGTGACGAATATATGTTAGGTCAGACAAGAGGGGTTGCTCTGATGGTAAGCAACCCCACTTCCAACCGAGAGGTCGTGAGTTCGAGTCTTCCCAAGAGCAAGATCGGAAGTTCTTGAAGGGAAGGATATCGGGTTTCTATTTGGAAACAGCCTCTCTACCCAAGGATCAGGGTAAGGTGTATGCTTCCACAATTCAACAACAGATAAAAGTAGGCTATTTGTGATGGCTATGGCTTCCAAATGTTTTTCTTAAGTATCGGTTCGGTCAAGCACGTCTCTTTCTATCTTTTTCTTTTTATTATTATTATCATGAATATCTTTTATATTTCATAATTTGGCAACAACGCCATATAAATGCAAAATATAGTATATTTAATTTTTAATCTAATAATAAAGACGGTGACATCATAGTTAATAGAAATGACTGTTACATACTTACATCATAAGCTTAATTAAGAACTGTCGGTATGGACCAGGTCGAGTTAGTCAGCTCACGCGGCTTTAGCAATTGACAAGTTGAGTTGGATTAGTCCATCATTTTGATGGGCTTTATAATCAGTCCACCCCAGCTTTTCAGTCACTAAAAGTCAAAACTAAAAAAAAAACTATTCAAGAAAACGTCCATGACGCTTATGAGATATTCTAACACATTATATTCATCAAATACATTTAAAGCCGCTTGCGACAAGCTTATCTTAATATCTTTATTTTCAGCTACATCTATAATTTATATGCAATATTAATTACTTAAATATTGAGAATATTAAATTTTAAAAAAACTAATAATATTAAAATTCACATAAAAAAATATTACCAGTTATAGTTTAGGAAAAGTTGTGCAACCAATTTCGAGTAGTAACAATGTTTGGACATTTTCATGATAGGTACAACTTCTACATTTTATAAGAACATGTACGCCCACCAATGCTAAATGTTGATTCCGATGCTATAGTGGTAATAGAAATATTAAGTACATCATGCGCCATCACTGAAAGATCGGGATAGTTTTAGAATGGTCCTTCCAATACATGACAACATCCATCTCTTGAAACTTCTCAAGATCAAGCTTTGGTTCCTCTAAGTAAATATTCAGTTATGTCTTTCCTTCGCTAGAGGTAATATACTTTTTATATTTTTCTATTTAAACTAAATATTTTTATTAGACCCACGAGCCGGCCTAACCCAGCTTTAGTCAAACCTCACGGGCCATAAGTTTACTCGAGCAGGGTTTAAAAGTCTCGTTTATATAAATTTTAAAAATCCTAGTCCAATCCTGCTAAATCACGTGCTGAGTTAGGCTGTCCCAATAGGCCAAGTCTATAATCACAGCTCTAAAAACTTATAAATAGTTTTAGATTAACACAGAATTAGTTCAAAATGGTGACAAATATTATTATTATGAAAGATAATAAAAAGGTTTCTTAAGAAATGTTTAATAGACGAAAGACATAAACAAGATAGAAGTTTAAGCGGCTCTCTTTGTACTTCTGGAAATTAAATTGCATCTGATATGTGACTATAATTCATAATTTTATATATTATTTGTCTTATATTTTATATGCTTTAATATAACTTAATTTTATTTGCTCATAATGAAATATATATGGTGTGTAGGTGAATTAAAGATAAAAGAATAAAGCAGAAAAAATACTTAAATATTTAAAGCGTGCTCAAGAACAGTGAATGAGAGAGCCTGGAGACGCCAGGCTTGAAGTTGGCGTTAGGCTGGCGATGCAAGGCAAAGTCCAGGCTTGAAGCTGGCGATGCAAGGAAAAGTCCAAGTAGAACTAGGCATTAGGCTGGCGAGGCCAGGCAAAGGCAAGCTCCATTCCGAGTATTGAAGATTTATTTCGTCTTCTGGTTTGACTAGGACTTGACCAATACGTTTAAGTCTTTTTGTACACATATAAATAGACTTAAAAATACTGCTTTTGAAGGGGGAGGGAGAGAGGGGGAGGGGGAGATTGGACAGATTTGAGACTGGATATTCAACCTAAGGTGGCAAGAACATACTAGGAACAAGACAATGAATTCTTCTACGAGTTTTCACTTCCTTCTTCCTATTTCTAATATTGGTTATGAGTTCTAGTATTGTAGTTATGCATATTACTATGAATAGCTAATTTATTATCTAGGATTTTGATGGAATTTATGGAGGATGATTTTCCTGTTACCTTAATATAGTTTTGCCATAGTATTTTTTTATTTGTTCAACTATGTTATTATTATGGTTGATTGAAGAGCTCTCAATCGATTGTGCTTATTTAGTGTGTATTACTCGGGAGGGAGTGTATATTTAGGTAGTTGCTGAATAATATCGCTCTTAACTATATGAGGGATCATTACTGGGAGTTTAAAGGTGGAATTAGGGATATCGAAACCTTGTGCGATCTGAGTGAGCCGCACTTAATGCCAGCTAGCGCAATTCGCGAGAATATACCTAGCAAATTGTGATAATTATTCGGGAGAGAGTTATGACACTCAGAGCTCTCATCATCAGTAGAGAAACTTAGGCAAATTTATAGAAAATATAGCAGAAAGAATTCTCACAATAGGAGAAATCATAACTTTAGACCTCTTTAATCTTGTCTCCAATTATTATCCTTGTTAATTGATAGTTTTACTACTTTCTAGTGTTTATTAGTTAAGTAGAAAAAAATAAAGATTATTATCTTTATAATTAGAAAATTATTTGGACTTGTATTTCTTAGCGATATTAAAAAAATATAGCAAGTCTTAATTCTCTGTTAGAATCAGACTCTAAACTTCTAAACCGAATTATATTTTGCAATAATTGTTTAATTCTTTTTTTATAAGGCATAATTGGAAATATCTGTAAGATATATGGATTTATATCTAGATATATGGACTTATATCTACACACATATGAACAATATATGGATAATTATATGTTATGTGCTATCTTTTTGGTTTGGCCTAATTATGTGGTCTTATGGATATTATGTTAAGGGGGCCAATGTATTGTCATACTAAAGTGTAGGACTAATGTGTAGATACCCAAAAGGGTAACCTTAGTTTATGATGGGCTAACTAAGGTTACATATGTAACTATGGTTACATGCTTGTGACTCTTGAGTTATGTAACTCTTGCAAGACTCTTGGGTTATGTAACTCTTGTAACTCTTGTCTCTTGGGTTATGTAACTCATAGAATTATAAAGTGGGGGTTATGGTTCCCACATTAGTGCAAGACAAGCTCTTCTTCCTCCCATTGAATCAAGAGTAAAAAATCCATTGTTGTCTTGCAAATAGTGTGGAAAACCATATACCAAATTTGATTATTGTCATAACCTTTACTATTGTGAATAATTCACATATATTGTTTTAAGTCTTGTAAGGCATTTGTGGTGATATACAACTTCAAGAAACTTGAAGGAAGGATCAAGGAATTCACAAGAACATAAGGACAATCTTCAAATGAGGTTCATCAAATTCCACATATGGATTCAGGTTAGCTTCCGCTCATGTAGTTGTAATTCCGGATAATTCGATATGAAGGCTGTTGTCTTTAGTAGGAATCATAATCCTAACAATTGGTATCAGAGCCACCCTTCATTTTGGATAATTTGGATGATCATAAGGTTCATGTTATGTTAGAAATCATGTTTAAGTTTAATTAGAATTTTGTTTATGAAATTCTACCATGAAATAGCATGATCTTATGATTGTTATGTTTATGATGTATTTGATGTTTTAATATCATGTTAAAACATTGTTAATAGCATGATTTTAGTTGGTGAAAAACATGTTTTTATGTTTAAGATTCATGTTAAAAATCATGTGTGATTCTGAATTTCTCACTGCCATTCAGACAATCGATTGTTGCCTTAAACAATCGATTGTCTGTGACGTTAAACATTGGCAGTTTTTTTTGGAACACCGGACAATCGATTGTTAAAACCTGACAATCGATTGTTCATGGTCCAGTAAGTTGAAACGTTTCCAGTAACTTAAAATTTTTTCATAAAACCAAAACAATCGATTGTCTGGTTTTGACAATCGATTGTGTATGTTCCAGTAACTTAAAAATTTTTCATAAAACCGAAACAATCGATTGTCTGGTTTTGACAATCGATTGTGTATGGTTCAGTAACTTAAAAATTTTCGTAAAACCAAAACAATCGATTGTCAGGTTTTGACAATCGATTGTGTTTGGTCCAGAATTTTTTATAAAAATCAAAACAATCGATTGTGTTGGTCCAGAATTTTTTTTAAGCCAAAGATAATCGATTGTCTATTGCTTACAATCGATTGTTTTTATCCAGTAAGGTTAAAAATGTTTCAACTCTCTTAAGTTTCAGTGAATGTTAATTGTTTTTAAGTCCATCAATTCCTATAATATATAGAATTGTCCGATTCAGTATACAACGATTAATATTCAAGTGTTACACATCAAAACATGTAACACATTAAGTTAAGATTCATAAAATGGCTTAAGGAACTAAAGTTTATAGCATCTAATATTTTAGTTATTCAATTGAAGCATTATGTTGCCAAAGTAACCTCTATTGTGTAGATTGATTAATTTTAAAATATAAGATGACTGTGGATGTTAGTCTTCCGTGCGTTTAACACCGGCCCAAAGGAAGGTGTTATTTGGCAGGAATTCGAACATTCTTGTGGTGGTAAATATGAGACGATTATTTGGTTTTCCATGTGAATATTAAATCAGCCCAAAGGAAGGTTTAATATTTGACAGGAGTTTATTGTCTATGTTTGATCACTACACCAAGAGTGCCACTTACAAGTTGTTTTTCTGTCCAAAGACTAAAATCAATGTTGTGCTAGGTATCTTGTTATGGGAAATGCCTAATTTTGAATCTATAAAGTTAAAGTTCAAGTTTTTGTAAGCATGTATTTAGTAATCCTTTTGTTCTATTTACAGTAAATTCTTCTGCTTCTACGATCTCTGCCAATATCAATAGCATCACTGTGCTTAACGGCACAAATTTTAAGGAATGGAAAGAGAATGTAATGATCATTCTCGGTTGCATGGATCTTGACTTAGCACTTCGGACCGAGCAACCTACTCCTCTTGAGGATACATCCTCTCCTGATGACGGGAGGGTGATGGAGAAGTGGGAACGCTCGAATCGCATGAGTCTCATGATCATGAAGCGTGCAATTCCAGAATCATTCAGGGGCACTATGAATGATGAACCCAATGCCAAAGTTTTTCTTGCAAATCTTGAACAGCGTTTTATCCAAAACGAAAAGGCGGAAACAAGTACACTATTGAGTAAACTTGTTTCTATGAGGTATAAGGGCAAGGGAAACATTAGGGAGTACATTATGGAAATGTCTCATCTTGCTTCGAAACTTAAGTCACTCAAGCTGGATTTACCTGAGGAACTGCTTGTGTACTTTGTTTTGATATCTCTTCCTGCACACTTTAATCAGTTTAAGGTCAGTTACAACTGCCTGAAGGAGAAATGGTCTCTTAACGAGCTCATTTCACACTGTGTGCAAGAAGAGGAAAGGATAAAGCTAGATAAAACTGAAAGTGCTCATTTGGCATCTTCTTCTAAGGAAACTAAGAAGAGGAAGGGTAAGGAAGTTGCAGTTGCAAAGCCCAAGATTAAGCAACATAAGGAACCTAAGGTTGAAATCACTGAATTATGTTGCTTTTTCTGTAAGGGGACTAATCATGTGAAGAAGGATTGTACCAAGTACCATTCCTGGCGTGCGAAAAAAGGTACACTTCTTTCTCTTGTTTGTTCTGAAGTTAATTTAATTTCGGTACCTAAGGATACTTGGTGGGTAGATTCTGCTGCTACTACTCATATAAGTATATCAATGCAGGGTTGCCTGAACTGCCGAAAACCAAATGATGGTGAAAGATACATCTATGTGGGTGACGGCAAGAAGGTGCCAGTTGAAGCTATTGGCAAATTTAGGCTGTTGTTTAAAACTGGTTTTCATTTAGATTTGGATGAGACTTTTATTGTACCGTCTTTTAGAGGGAACTTAATTTCGGTTCCCCAATTGGACATATCTGGTTATAAATGTACATTTGGGGATAATAAAGTTAGTCTCTTTCGGAATTCAAATCTTATTGGTACTGGTGTTTTATCAACATTTGATAGCTTATATTTGGTTGATACAATAACTTCAAATAAAGAAACTTTGCATACAAGTTTAAGTGGTACTAAAAGGAAATTAACTAATGAGAATTCTATTTCACTCTGGCATAAACGTTTGGGTCACATATCCATTCAAAGAATTCAGAAACTCGTGTCAGATGGAATTCTTGATTCTCTTGATACCTCAAATTCGGAAATTTGTATTGAGTGTATCAAGGGAAAACAAACAAACAAGACTAGATTAGGTGCCAAGAGAGCTTCGGATGTCTTAGAATTGATACATACGGATATTTGCGGGCCATTTCCTACTCCTTGTCGGAATGGTCAACAATACTTTATCACATTCATAGACGATTACTCTCGTTATGGGTACCTATATCTTATTCACGAAAAGTCCCAATCCATACACGTGTTCAAATCATTTAAGGCTGAAGTTGAAAATCAACTAAGCAAAAGAATTAAATTCGTTAGATCTGACCGTGGTGGTGAATACTATGGTCGATATGATGGTTCCGGTGAACAACGTCCAGGGCCTTTTGCTAAATTCCTAGATGAGTGTGGGATCGTCCCTCAATATACTATATCAGGCAGTCCTACGATGAATGGTGTAGCTGAGAGACGAAATAGGACCCTTAAGGATATGGTAAGAAGTATGATTTCTCGTACTTCTTTGCCAGACTCACTCTGGGGTGAAGCATTAAAAACTGCAACTTATATTCTAAATAGAGTTCCAACTAAAGCTACAATCAAAACCCCTTATGAAATTTTGGACTGGGCATAAACCCAGTATTCGGCATTTACACATTTGGGGTTGTCCAGCTGAGGCAAGGCCTTATAGGCCGAATGAAAAGAAACTGGACGCTAAGACGGTTAGTAGCTATTCTGTTGGATACTCTGAAAAATCCAGGGGTTTTAAGTTTTATGATCCCACATCACGAACTATTTTTGAGACGGGAAATGCTAGGTTCTTTGAGGATATTGAGTTTGGGGGGTGGGGAGATAAAGTTGTTAGAGATTTTGTCTTTAAGGAAGAACATGTGTCTTTCCCTCAAATTGTTGATCTTGGTGTTACTGACTCGGATCACACAACTCCGGTTCAAGACAATCTCGAAAATCTCCCCCATCAGGAACCTGATATAACTAATGAAAATCAAACTCAACAACCTCAAGTAACTGAAATGCCATTAAGGAGATCCACTAGAGAGAGGAGAAATGCAATTTCGGATGATTATTATGTATTTATCCAAGAACAGGAAAGTGATATTGGACTTGAGGAAGATGATCCAGTCAACTTCCGTCAAGTCATTAAGTGTTCTAACTCTCAAAAGTGGATTGATGCCATGAATGATGAGATGAAGTCTATGAGCGATAATGACGTTTGGGAGCTTGTTACGTTGCCCGAAGGTACGAAACCTATTGGTTGTAAATGGATTTTTAAAACCAAAAGGGATTCAGGGGGCAATGTTATTAAGTACAAAGCTCGTCTTGTCGCAAAAGCCTACACTCAGAAAGAAGGCACTGATTATAAAGAGACTTTCTTTCCAGTTTCATCGAAAGACTCTTTCAGGACTATAATGGCCTTAGTAGCACATTTTGATCTTGAGCTTCATCAAATGGATGTTAAGACTGCTTTTCTCAATGGTGACATTGAGGAAACAATTTATATGGTGCAACCTGAAAACTTTGTTTCGGATGAATCAGAGAAGAAGGTTTGCAAATTAAAGAAATCCATCTATGGGCTCAAGTAAGCTTCTCGTCAATGGTATTATAAGTTTCATGCAGTCATTACATCTTTTGGTTTTGAACCGAATATTGCTGATGACTGTATATACCATAAGTTCAGTGGGAGTAAGTATATTTTTCTGGTTTTATATGTCGATGACATACTGCTTGCCTGTAACGATATAGCATTATTACTTGAAACTAAGAAATTTCTTTCAAAGAAATTTGAAATGAAAGATCTTGGTGAAGCTTCTTTTGTATTAGGAATTCAGATTCTAAGAGATCGCTCCAAAGGCGTTCTCGGTCTGTCACAAAAGGGCTATATCGATAAGGTTCTGAAAAGATTTGGCATGCAGGATTGTAAACTAGGCAACACCCCTGTTGCTAAGGGAGACAAATTTAGTCTCAAACAGTGCCCAAACAATTCTTATGAAATTTCGGAAATGCAGAAGACACCTTATGCTTCGGCGGTAGGTAGTCTGATGTATGCTCAGGTATGTACACGACCTGATATAGCATACATTGTTGGGATGTTAGGCAGATATCTAAGCAATCCGGGAATGGACCATTGGAAGGCAGCCAAACGGGTCATGAGGTACTTACAGAGAACAAAGGATTACATGCTTACATACCGAAAATCGGACCAGCTTGAGATCATTGGGTATACCGATTCCGATTTTGCTGGATGTCAGGATAGTTTGAAGTCTACTTCAGGCTATATTTACATGCTTGCGAGTGGTGCTATCTCTTGGAGAAGCATTAAGCAAACTCTTACAGCCACTTCCACCATGGAAGCGGAGTTTATGGCATGTTATGATAAGGCTGTACCATGTAACGGTTCCGAACCGGAACCGGGACCGGAACCGCGGTTCTGGCGGTTCCGCGGTTCTAAACGGTTCCGGTTCCGCGGTTCCGATTCCGCGGTTCCTGGCCGGTTCCACCCTTTAGAACCGTGGAACCGGAACCGCCAGAACCGGAACCGGACCGGTTCAGGCGGTTCTAAACGGTTCCAAACGGTTCCGATATTAAAAAAAAAAAATTTTAAAATTCGGACCGTTGGCGGAACCGTTTGGAACCGTTTAGAACAGGTCCGGTTCCGGTTCTATCCGGTTCCCAACGGCCATATTTTTAAAAAAAAAATTTTTTTTTTTAAATTCTGAAAATCAGAACGTTGGTATTGCAGAAATAGCCGTTTGGCATTTTTAAAATTTAGCCATTTGACCCCTCAAATTTAATTTAACCCCAACCTTTATATAATTACACAATTTCCCATTTCTCAACTATAAATACCCCCTCATTCTTTCATTTTAATTCACCAATTCATCAATCTTACTCAATCTCTCTCAATCTCTCTCAAGCTTTCTTTCAATCTTTCTGTGCAAGTGCTTAATTTTTGTTGCAAATTCGTGAAACATTGTGAAGTTGTTGAATTGAAGTTTTCAAGTGTTCAATTACAACGATTGTCAATTTTCAAGAAGTTGTTCGTCAATCCGGTAAACTCGTTTCAACTCGTATGTGCTAAGAATATTTGTTGTGTGTTGATATTTTCCTTAATTATAATTAGTATGGCATTTTCATTGAAAACAATGTTCGGAAAAGGTACATCTAAATCCGGTGAAAGTAGTCGCCAAAATCCTACCCCTCCCCCGGCTCCCAGACCTAGAAAAGATAAACAAGTTCAAACTAGTAGCCAACCTAGAAATACTAATGAAAACTTAGGAATACTTGATAGTGATCACCCGTGTTTTCAATTTAGCGATGTTAATTTTCTACATGATATAGCAGTCGGTGATAGAATAGATGATGATATTATGAATTTGCTTTATCCTAATGCACCAATATCAGAGGGAAATGAGGGTGATGATGATGACGAAACCCAACCTCCGGTAGATTTAGATGATACACCTACTAGTCCTGCTCCTAATGACCCAGAACACCCACCCGTACAAACTCCCACTTTTAGTAGACAACCTCGGAAACGTACAGAAACTTCATTAGTTTGGCATTTTTTTATTCAACTAAGAGATAAAGATCGGGTTAAATGCAAAACTTGTGGTAAAGAACTTGTTCATAGGTATACGGGTGATCGTAGCGGAACAGGTAGTTTAGTTAAACATATATATATACATCCTAGCGATAAGGCTAGATATTTTCAAATGAAAGCGGAACAAGAGGGGAAGTCAAGTCCTGATACTACAATTAACCAAAGTACTGGTTCTAACATGGTTCAACCAGGAATAAACACTGTCACCGGAGGTATATTGTACTACGATCCTAATAAGGATCGTGAAGAATTAGCTAAAATGATTACTGTTATGTGTTTACCTTATTCTTTTGCTTCTAATCCTGCTTGGATTCAATATATTAGACGAGTATTTAGTCCTACATATAAAGGTTGGCCTCGCGCCACAGTTAAGGCCGACATTTATAAATATAAGCATGAATATGAACAGTACTTGCGCTATTTATTTACTCATATAAGTAATCGTATGTCTATTACAACTGATATTGGTAGAAGTGGAAATGATTGTGATTATCTAACCGTGACCAGTCATTGGATAGACGAAGACTGGACCATGCAAAAACGCATTGTAGCATATAGAATAATTAATTCACGGCACACAGGTAAGTTTATTGCTAGCACTGTTTATGATGTTTGTAGATATTTTTGTTTTAGTGATAGAATAATGTCAATTTCCATGGATAACGCTATTAGCAACACAACTGCAATAGGTATTTTAACTAGAAAACTTAATCCTGCTTTTACAAATATTTTCCATGTTCGATGTATATGCCATATTTATCATTTAATTGTTGGAGATGGTATGAGAATTTTAAACATAGAAATTGAAAAAGTTAAATTCGCTCTTAATTGGCTGTTTTATTCAAACCGTAGAAGTAGACTTAGAGAATATTATAAAAAATGTGACGAAAGTGGCCTTAAAGAAAGAAAGGTTCCTAAACCTTGTCCGACTAGGTGGAACTACATGTATGAAAGCTTAGTAGTGGCGTACGAATATAGAAACCCAATAACCGCTACATATGATTCTAGGGATTGTGAGGATGAAGATAATGATATGCTAACTAATCAAGATTGGAATAACGTTAAGATTCTTTTAGATTTTTTAGAACATTTTAGTGTGGCTACAACTGCTTTATCTGGCCAATATTATCCTACAATTTCAAACTGTTTAGTATATATTGCCGCACTTGCTAATTTATTTTTGCTGATTTTAACGAGGGAGGGGAAATTTATGAAAATGCAATATTTGAAATGAAAAAGAAATTTAAAAAATATTTTTTTCCAATCCCTCCTATTTTTGGTGTGGCTGCTTTGTTAAACCCTACTATGAAAGCAGGAGGTCCTAACTTTTGGTATACTAGTATTTATCAATGTTTGGATCTTTCACCAGAAGAAATGGCTACACTATCTGATGCGAAAGCATCAATTACAGTGAATGCTCAAACTGTTTATAATGCTTATAAACAGGCCTTAGAGCATGCTAGGCCTAATATTCCAACTCCTACTTCGTCCACGTCACAGTCGTCTAAAAGAGTTGCTGGCTTAACAGCTCTTAAATCGTGGACGGTGTTCAGGGGTACTCAAGGTGAGAATTTAGATGATATTTCCCATCTAAACGAACTTCAAGTTTATTTGTCGCAGGGGCTAGAGAATGATAATCCAGACGGATCTTTCGACCTTTTGGATTGGTGGAAGACAAGGGAAAAGCATTTTCCCGTTCTTGCAAGGATGGCTCGGGATATTCTGTCCATTCAAGCGTCAACTGTTGCATCGGAGAGCGTATTTAGTCAAGCCAGACTACAAATAGGAGATCATAGAGCGTCGATGCGGGACAGCTTGGAAAAATCAGTGCTCTTCCGAGATTGGATCCGCTCTGAAAGAAGAAACTTTGGGCTAGCTAAATCTCAACCCGAAATAGATGAGTGCTATGAAGAAATGCTAGCAGAACTTGCTCAAGAATCATCTTCACCCGGAAGTGGTGATGAACAAGCTTCATTTCCACCACCGCCAACACAACCACCTCCAAACCTTGAAGGTTTTATGAGATTTGTTAGAAATAATACATAAATTATGATGTAACTTGTACATTGGCATGTCTTCTTTTAGTTTTTTTCCTTTTAATGGTGGTATTAGTACCATGTTGTGCTCATTCCATTGGGGGAAGGAAGACTAAGAAAGATATGCCATTTTGGTCAATAAATATGTTTTTTATCATATACTTGAATATATTTGTCTCAATATTTCTTTGTCTTTACTTCTATATCAATCCTTGAATATAAAATATTTATATAACATATAATATATACCATACAACACATAATACTATTAATACTAACTACTACACAATATACATTATTTATATACAATATATACTACTTTACTACAACATATACTACTTATATACAAAATATACACTACTTATTTTGAATATATACTAATTTCCAAACACAATATATGCTATAGTAAGAACATAGTACACCATATAAAAATATATTCTACAATATACTAATCACTACTATACAAGATATTTAATTAAAAAAAAAAAGGTCGGAACCGCCGGGAACCGCCTGGAACCGCCAGACCCGCGGTTCCGGAACCGCCAGAACCGGAACTGGGTGGTTCCGGAACCGTATGGTTCCGGTTCCGGCTCCGGAACCGCCAGAACCGGAACCGCCAGAACCGGGAACCGTCAGAACCGGAACCGCCAGAACCGGGAACCGCCAGAACCGGAACCGTTTACCCAAATAGACCCAGAACCGGAACCGGATACAGCCTTATGTTATGAAGCATCCAATGAGGCATTATGGCTGCGGAATTTTGTTGGTGGACTGCGTATTGTTGATACTATTCAGAAGCCTCTTAGGCTATTATGTGACAACAGATCAGCAGTCATTTATGCTAATAACAACAGTAGTTTGACGAACGCAAAACATATGGACGTCAAATTTCGGGTTGTTAAAGAAAGAGTACAAAATGGACAATTGTGCATTAAGTACATTAGTACAAACTCCATGCTTGCGGATCCGCTAACTAAGGGATTGACACCAAAAGTATTTCATGAGCATATTGCTTGTATGGGTGTCAAATCAGATAATAATTATGTATTTTAGTGGGAGTTTGTATTGCACATTTATGTAATTGTTCATTATATTCAGAAATTCAGTAATTCAGTTATATCTGCAGATATTCAGTTTTAAAGTTTTTGTACTCTTACAGTTTATGTTTGATCTCAATAAAGAGAACCAGTTGGAAATAGACATTCTATTGACCACACTTTATGTTATTTCCATGCTACATACCTACACTTGATCCATTTCGTTGGTTATATTGATATACGTGATCTATGATTGGTTCTAGTTACGAATGAGTAACGACGAGCACTTAGTTCCTATGTTGGTATGATTGATGGACCGGATTGTTCATGACAATTTTATTGTGATAGCAATTTTGTGCACCTAAGGTTTGTAACATATAATATTAAGGTTTGTACATACGTATGTATATCTCGTCCAAGTGGGAGATTGTAAGATATATGGATTTATATCTAGATATATGGACTTATATCTACACACATATGAACAATATATGGATAATTATATGTTATGTGCTATCTTTTTGGTTTGGTCTAATTATGTGGTCTTATGGACATTATGTTAAGGGGGCCAATGTATTGTCATACTAAAGTGTAGGACTAATGTGTAGATACCCAAAAGGGTAACCTTAGTTTATGATGGGCTAACTAAGGTTACATATGTAACTATGGTTACATGCTTGTGACTCTTGAGTTATGTAACTCTTGCAAGACTCTTGGGTTATGTAACTCTTGTAACTCTTGTCTCTTGGGTTATGTAACTCATAGAGTTATAAAGTGGGGGTTATGGTTCCCACATTAGTGCAAGACAAGCTCTTCTTCCTCCCATTGAATCAAGAGTAAACAATCCATTGTTGTCTTGCAAATAGTGTGGAAAACCATATACCAAATTTGATTATTGTCATAACCTTTACTATTGTGAACAATTCACATATATTGTTTTAAGTCTTGTGAGGCATTTGTGGTGATATACAACTTCAAGAAACTTGAAGGAAGGATCAAGGAATTCACAAGAACATAAGGACAATCTTCAAAGGAGGTTCATCAAATTACACATATGGATTCAGGTTAGCTTCCGCTCATGTAATTGTAATTCCGGATTATTCGATATGAAGGTTGTTGTCTTCAGTAGGAATCATAATCCTAACAATATCAGCATCCATAAATGTAAGGATTGATTTCTCTTGAGATTTTCTGCATTAATTCTGTTGAAGTAAAATAGAGTGATAGTTGGATTAGGACGTCAAAGTTCCCTAAAAATTAGCATATTTATATATTTTTGGTGGCAAATAAGAGGATTGGATCAATCTTGAAGGGTCAAAATATGTCAAGTTTATAAACGTGACATGATTTAACTCACAAAAACTTCTTAAATTAAAATGGATTAGATCAAAATGAGTCTAATAACGATTCATACCCAACCTACCTAATGCGGACAAATCTCTCATACTTCTTTTATGGTTTTTCTTTGTGAAGGAAAAAAAATGAAGACAGATGTTTTCTTCAATTATTAGTTTTAAGTTTTTTTTTCCCTTTTAAATTTACTTAATTACCAATCTCCAGGTTCACTTTGTATGCCGGGTTGGGTAGAACTTTGACCCGCCGGATACACAATTTTGACCCATCTGACCAATAGTTTGATTAATGAGGAATTTTCATAAATTATTATAATTTAAAGTCTAGTAATTATTATTTTATCTAATTATCATTCGTAGCTATTATTTAATTGTTATTAATTTGTATAACTTATTTCGCTCGCATAATTATATTCATTCATTCAACGAATACAATATGTATCAACTGTACAACGAATGTGAAATATAAGAATGTATACTAAGTATACAACTTGTATCGACTATATATATATGGGTGTATACAATGGGTACAATTGTATTTGTTTGCTTAACGAATACTAAGGCGAAATACAGAAACACAAGAAAATAAAATGTACTTGTTGAAAGTCAAATTTTACGCCCCGCAATATTATGTCGATATTACGTCCTGTGGTATTATATTATGATGATGTTACGCTTTACAGTATTAAATTATGACGATGTTGTACTATGTAGTGTTGTATGTTGAATTTGTCGTAAGTTAATTGGCATCCGTCCAAGAAAAAAATTATTTGGAGATTATAAGGATTATGCTATTTCAAACAAATGATAAGAAAATTTGCGAAGGTGAGAAGGAAAGCAAGTCAAAGAAAATGAATTTTCGTCCAAGTTTGACATTTTGGAATAAAATATGGATCGGACTAAAATATTAGGTAATTATAGACTAGTATCCTACAAGGTACCATATGACCATAATAATGAAATGCATAAAATAAATTAAAAGTGAATAATATTTTAAGTAATTTAAGATAGTCCTTAATATATAAATAATCGATTAATGATAGAAATAATTATAATATTAAATGGATAAAGGTCTTGTTGAGATTACCACATGGCATAAAGTTAACCAAGATGGCAAAATTATACAAAATGAGTCACTAGGCAAAGTTTTACCCTGTTTACACGTCAATATTAATTGGTATCTTTATTGGAGAAGTAAAAGGCCTTGAAATTTCAGCAAAATAACATTTTTCTACACCATTACAAAATTAGATGGAAAAGTGACTTTCTTCGACAATTCCTTAAGAGGTGCATGAAAACGTTATTGTCCAGCAGGGAAGTCATGGATTATAAAAATAACAACTATTCAGTATAGTTTAATAAAGTGGGGTTTGGAAAAGTCATGGATTATGCTATTTCAAATAAATGATAAGCAAATTCGGGAAGGTGAGAAGGGAATCAAGTTTAAAAAAAAATTGTCCAAGTTTAGCATTTTGGAATAAAATACGACTCGAATGAAAATACCCAATAATTATAAACTAGTACCATATAAGGTATCGCATGACCATAATAGTAAGGTGTATAAGATATGTTAAAAGTTGATAGTATTTCAAGTAATTTAAGATTGCCACATGACATAAGGTTAACCAAGGTGGAAAAATTATGCAAAATGAGTCACTAGGCAAAGTTTTATCTTGTTTACACGTAAATATTAATTGGTATTTATTGGAGAAGTATAAAACCTTGCAAATTTCAGCAAAGCAATATGTTTCTATACCATTACAAAGATTAGATGGAAAAGGGACTTTCTTCAAGAGTTCATTAAGATATGCATGAAAATGTTACTGTCCAACAAGGAAGCTATACAAAGTTTGATCAAAATTCACCAAAATGTGATGTTCTACATCTACCAAGTAGCGATTCAACAAGGAATTCATGCGAAGTTATACGAATTTTTCCCTGTTTCGAACCTTTGTTACGTGCTCCGTCGCAAAAGGCAATTGTTAGAATCGGTTGATGTATGGTAAGGCTATCCCTTATTTCTTGCAAATTTACAATTTTCATGAATGATTCTATTCATAGAAATATTAGAGGTGTCTAAATTCTTAATTTCCCATGTGAATTATTATTATTATATCTTCTGTTCATAGGTCTAAAAAAAATTATAAAGTTTATCCAAAAGGAATATTGATTTTTATAACATTCCGAGATAATCTTATTAACGTATTTCTTATGCATTTGATGCATTTATACATATATATTGACCCACGATCAGATGGTGTTATATACGCGTATATATGTATATTATACGTATATGGAATATGGGAAAAGGTTATGGCGTTATATACACACCACCACCTGATCAGCTGGTATATGTTGATGACTTGGCCATAGTGGCCGAGATGATATGCCCTCATAGACTCGATGATGTTGTGAACACATGCACCTATGCACGGCATGACATTCATACGCATATGCATGACAGTATAAGTATTTCATGATTTACATAGTTATCCAGACTTACAGGTTGAGTCATTTACTTTATATTTCTTCCATATCAGTTATGTACTTATTTATATGCCTTACATACTCGGTACATTATTCGTACTAACGTACCTCTTTTCCCGAGGATGCCGCGTTTCATGCCCGTAGACAGGTCGAGAGCCCTCCAAGTAGGCTATCAGCTCAGTGAAAGATGTTGGTGCGCTCCCTTTGTTTCGGAGTCGCTTGTTTGGTTAATATGATTTAGACGTGTATTTGTTTGATATGGCGGGAATCTGTCCCGACCTTTATGAAAATTATGTATTCTTAGAGACTGCAGATAGATGTCATGTACGTAAAAGATTGTATGGCCTTGTTAGTCTATGTTCAGTATATAAGTGGTTATTTTGATCTTATAGGCCTGTATATCTTATGTATAAGTTGGTATCACAAGTTGTATTCTGCTTATCTCACAGCAGCCTTCCAGATCAGTTATCTATGATAGTATGACATGAAAAGATACGTTATGTTGGTACTCAGTTGAGTAAGGTATCGGATGTCCGTCGCAACCTATCGGTTTGGGTTGTGACATCAAACTCAAAACCTCGCTAACTAGGCAAACACTCTAACCAATTGAGCTATGAGAGCTTATTACTCTCTTATTTTAGTTCAAAATAATTAATCTTTTATTTCATGGATTTGCTATAAATTCAAATATAACTACAAATGGTAAATTTGCTGAAAATATAGCTACTAATGATAAATACAGTGTAAATATTTAATGTGTCGTGTAATTTTTCCCTGATTAATTATTTTGGATTCAACATGTTGGATCAAGTCAACAAATGAGTCCAGTCCATTTAAACTTGAGCAAATTAAACAAGTTAAAAAATGAGCTCTAGCAACCATATCCTAGCAAGTTTTAGTGTTTATTTTGGGAGACTCTATAGATAGATGCTGCAATTAATTCTGGGAATTCTGGAAATGAGTTATATAAGATAAGCAGAATTATTGAGATTTAACAATCTTCGTGGGACAAAGAATACATTAGAGCCTGTTGAGGTACAGAAAGGATGCACATATCCTGTTGAATTGAGATTAATTAGCAAGGTCTTAATTACATACTTTTCGTTTTAGTTCAGTTACTGTACTATAATAGGCTTTAGTTCATTCCTGAGATACAAGTTGAGCATGCTGTTTCAGAAGAGCTGTACAAAACATGGACATATATATATCCCTACACTTTGCGACTTTCCTCAGGCAGCCTTTTGTTTCTTCCTATACAACTGTTACCTCTTTCTTGCGTTACAGCAACAACGCACCTTTTGTGTGACTTGCCTTTCTGCTTGATGAGTTTATCTTACATGTTTACTTGTTTGAGATACCTTCATTTTTGTAATTGTGTAACAAGGGGAACTTTTGAGCTGAAGACGACTCGAGATCATCACTAGAATCATCGTATTCAGGCATCTCTTTTGCCTTTCCCCACATTACAGTATAGAATCCGATGGCAATTACAGTCGCTCCCAGAACGCTGATTGTCAAAGCAGAAAGTAGTAGATTAGATTGACGATGACATAAATTATGAAAGAAAATAAATGTGTTGAGTATAGGAAATATTTATTGTGCAAAAATGAGCACTTGAGGAGTTAGTACCTTCCCAAATAAAGAGTATCTCCTAGGATAATGACTCCCATGGCAACTGCAATGGCAATGGACAGTGGTTTGAACATTGCTACATAGACTGGTCCTTTTACGCGCAAAGCCCAGGTGTGAATTGTATTGTTTAGGGATGAGCCCAAAATTCCCTGTGTAATGCAGCACACATCATTTCGTCACACAACAAGGGAGCTAGCAAAATCAACTCATATGTTAATAATCCATCCAATTCCAAACGGGTTGGGTTATGAGCCGATTGTTGACTTGACTCAACGAGTCCAATTCAAAAGGACATATCAAACTGTTGGATCAAAAGAGTGTAATATGATGAGTTAAAACACAACCAAAACCCAAAAATACAAAAGCAAATTTGGAGATTGGAAACCATGTAAATTTGGAAGAAGTTAAGATACTAATATATGGAAAAAAATATATTGACTTTCACGATTTTTAAAAAAGCTAAAATAAAAAGAAAAAGAGGTAAGGTCATGTTAGACAGAATGAGTTATGACCCGTTATTTTACTGATCTTGACTTTACTCGTTCTGATCCAACTTTAAAGAGTTTTCGTTGCCGATTTGTTTTAACTTGTCCAAATTTGACCCGCCCCATGTATTTGCCATCACTATACATAGAAGTCTAAAAGACAACAACTTGGTAGTTTGGGAAAGCGGGGTGGTAGGCTTTTCACATCAAATGATTGGCCCGAGTTGGACATCCAATTGCATTGATTTAGATTTGCTGGAGAATTCATTGCCTGATATATATATATATATATATATATATCATAACAAAGATGTACGATCAAACCTGTTTCTTGAGTCACTTACAGAGCATAGGATAGAGGCCAGTGCAATGTCTGGTTTAATTCGCCATTTGCTGGAATCGGGTTCAGTGAAAAATCCAACAATAGCAGCTAGGCAGCTCACACACAAGTTGTAGAAGAAAACTACAGTCACTTCAGCAGGATACTCTTTCATAATCCATGTCTGTCATCAAATGAACTGACTCAAAATCAGGTAATTTGTTTTGTTGCAAAAGAGTAGCTCTCTATTCAGGTACTAAGTCTGCATTTCACCTGAACAATGTACCACATAGGAACCAAAAAATATTCAGTTGTGAGGAAAAGGCCACCAAGCATCCAATTCGATTGGGATGAGCCGACATATTGGCCAAGGAAATTGGGCGTGGACGTGATAGCCACTAATAATTTTGGGCCTTTGTAGAGAGTCACTACGAATGCTCCAGCTATGGAAACCACCGTGCCCAAGACTTTAGCTCTAGTGCTTGATCTCTTTAATTCTATCTTTTCCATCCTGTATATTAACACTTCCACTGCATCAAATTCTTCTTCTAAACTATAAAAACCAGAAAGCTGATGAAATAATTGCCCATGTTAAAACAACTTGATTTTCATTTTTTAAACTCAAATATCTCCCTAATTCCATCCCCCCCAAAGCAGTTCAACAACAACCCAGCATAATCCCACTTAGTGGGATCTAGGGAGGGTAGTGTGTACGCAGATCTTACCCCTACACTTGGGTAGAGAGGCCGTTTCCCCCCAAAGCAGTTCATTTCATCTAATTTAACATGGGAATTGAAGAAATGCATGAATACCAGAACCTGAGACTTGAATTTGTAGCCTAATCAAATTTTTGAACCATCTATATTATTATGTTTAGGGGATTCAACAATTTATACATGCAGAACAAATATATTTATCCTATTTGCCCAATATAAAGTTGCAAATCTTTAGACTATATCTGTAATTTTGGTCTAGTTTTTTTTCTTTTTTTTGGAGGGTGGTCATCCATATGGATGATCTGAGTTGAGCCTGTCGCACAAGGCGTGATTAGTGCGGTTTATATCCCTTATAGTTTGCAGGCTATTGCACCGGAGGGATTATCCAGTGTACACAGAGTACTCAAACAAGGCAGAGATTGTAGCGGCAGCAGCTTCCTCCTTACCAAAAATAAAAAATAAAAAATGATATATATATATATATATGGTTGTTATGAAATAATATAAAAGACAAGTAAAATAATGTAAGAACAAGAACAATATAGAGAGAATAGGGAGAGGAGTATTCTTATTGATACTTTGGGATTGTTAGGGCTTAATTACAATAGTAGAAGACCCCTTTATTTATAGGGAGGAGTAAACCCTAGTATCTTTCTAATTATGGACATTCACCTAAAATAGGAGATTTTATAACACTCCCCCTTGAATGTCTATTCAATGATGTGCCTCGTTAAAACCTTAACTAAAATAAAACCCAATGGGAAAAAAAATTAAAGAAAGGAAAAAGAGTACACATGTTTGAATATGCGCCTAATGGTTGCCTCGTTAAAAACCTTGCAAGGAAAATCCAGTGGGACAAAACCTTGTAAGGGAAAAAGAGTGCAACGCGCATTAACTCCCCCTGCTAAGAACATCAATTCATATCCTTAAGTCTTCGCATTCCGATCTTGTGAACTAGCTTCTTGAAGGTTGACGTTGGTAGAGATTTTGTGAACAAATCAGCCATATTGTCGCTTGAACGAATCTGTTGCACATTGATATCATCATTCTTTTGAAGATCATGTGTGAAGAATAACTTTGGTGAAATATGCTTTGTTCTATCTCCTTTTATGAATCCTCCCTTCAATTGAGCTATACATGCTGCATTGTCTTCATACAAAGTCGTGGGTAGTTTATTACACTTCAAACCACATTTGTCTTGTATATGATGTATGATAGACCTCAACCACACACACTCCCGACTTGCTTCATGAATAGCAATTATCTCGGCATGATTAGATGAAGTAGCCACAATTGATTGCTTAGTCGATCGCCAAGATATGGCGGTGCCTCCACAGGTAAACACATAACCCGTTTGAGATCGAGCCTTGTGTGGGTCGGATAAATATCCAGCATCAGCATAACCAACAAGATCGGGACTGCAGTTATTGCCATAAAATAAGCCCATATCAGTGGTCCCTTTTAGGTACCGCAATATATGTTTGATCCCATTCCAATGTCTCCTTGTAGGAGCCGAGCTAAATCTTGCTAAGACATTAACTGAAAAGGATATGTCAGGCCTTGTAGTATTTGCAAGATACATTAGTGCGCCAATTGCACTAAGATATGGTACTTCAGGACCAAGTAGCTCTTCATTCCTTTCTTGCGGTCGGAATGGATCTTTATTCACATCAAGTGATCGAACAACCATCGGTGTACTTAAAGGATGTGCTCCATCCATGTAAAACCGTTTCAGTACCTTTTCTATATAGGTAGATTGATGGACAAAAATTCCGTTTGCCAAATATTCAATTTGCAAACCAAGACATAATTTTGTCTTTCCGAGATCTTTCATCTCGAATTCATCCTTTAGATAATCAATTGCCTTTTGGAGTTCTATGGGGGTTCAATAAGGTTTATGTCATCGACATATACGGCAAGTACAACAAATTCCGATGTTGTTTTCTTTATAAAAACACACGGGCAAATGGCGTCATTTATATAGCTTTCTTTTAACAAATACTCACTAAGACGATTATACCACATTCGTCCTGATTGCTTTAGACCATACAAAGATCTTTGCAATTTAATTGAAAACATTTCCCGAGACTTTGAATTATGAGCGTTTGGCACTTTGAGTCCATCGGGAATTTTCATGTATATCTCATTATCAAGTGAGCCATAAAGATAGGCAGTAACCACATCCATTAAATGCATGTCAAGCTTTTCAAGGACAACAAAACTGATGAGATAACGAAAGGTTATAGCATCCATTACAGGCGAATATGTCTCTTCATAATCGACACCAGGCCTTTGAGAAAAACCTTGTGCAACAAGGCGTGCCTTATATCTTTGTACCTCGTTTTTCTCATTTCTCTTGCGTACAAAGACCCATTTATGGCCAACGGGCTTAACACCATTAGGTGTTTCAACTATAGGGCCAAAAACTTCACGTTTTGCCAGCGAATTCAGTTCTGATTGAATTGCTTCTTGCCATTTTGGCCAATCATGTCTTTTTCGACATTCTTCAACAGATTGAGGTTCGAGATCCTCACATTCTTGCATAATGCTAGATGCGACATTATAAGCAAAGACATTATCCACCACTATATCCACTCGATTAATATTTGCCTCAATATCAGTTGGATTTATGGATAGTTCCATATTTTCCAGAGTCTCGGGCTCAATGGATTCTTCATGAATCTCAGAATTCGTTAAATCATGAATTTCTTCATGAGATTCTTTCGTAGTGTCATTTTTGTCATTTGCTTTCCTCTTTCTAGGATTTCGATCTTTAGAACCTAATGGCCTGCCACGCTTCAGGCGTGCATTCGACTCATTGGTTATGACACTAGACGATTGTCCAACAGGGACATCAATACGGATTGGAACATTTTCCGCGGGGATGTGGGATTTCGTTATCCTTTTCAAGTCCGTAAATGCGTCAGGCATTTGATTTGCTATTCTTTGCAAATGGATAATCTTTTGTACCTCTCTTTCACAAACAGAGGTATGTGGATCAAGATGAGATAATGATGCATTTTTCCACAAAATTTCCCGTTTGGTTTCACCAACTTCTCCCCCTAATTTTGGGAAAAGTGTCTCATCAAATCGACAGTCTGCAAATCATGCAGTAAACAAGTCTCCTGTCAATGTTTCGAGGTAGCGAATGATGGAGGGCGATTCAAACCCAACATATATTCCTAACCTTCTTTGCGGACCCATTTTGGTGCGGATGGCGGTGCTATAGGCAGATATACTGCGCATCCAAAGATTCTTAAATGGGATATATTGGGTTCATGACCCAAAACCAATTGCAACGGGGAATACTTGTGATAATTCGTCGGTCTGTGACGAATTAGCATTGCTGCATGCAAGATGGCGTGACCCCATACCGAAGTGGGCAGCCTCGTTTTCATGAGTAATGGCCTTGCAATCAACTGCATGCGTTTAATTAACGATTCTGCAAGACCGTTTTGAGTGTGAACATGAGCTACAGAATGTTCCACTTTTATCCCAATTGATAAGCAATAATCATTAAATGCTTGGGATGAAAACTCAGCAGCATTATCCAGTCTAATAGACTTGATTGGATTATCAGGAAATTGTGCTCGTAGTCGAATTATTTGTGCCATTAATTTCGCAAACGCAAGGTTGCGTGATGACAACAGGCACACATGAGACCATCTACAGGATGCGTCTATCAAGACCATAAAATACCTAAAGGACCCACTGGGTGGGTGAATAGGTCCACAAATGTCCCCTTGTATACGTTCCAAAAACGTGGGTGACTCAGTCCCAACTTTTGTTGGTGATGGTCTGATAATCAACTTGCCTTGATAACAAGAAGTGCAAGGATATTCATTATTTGAAAGAATTTTGAAATTCTTTAACGGATGCCCATATGAGCTTTCTATAATCCGTCTCATCATGATCGATCCCGGGTGTCCCAATCGATCATGCCAAAGTACGAAAGTATTGGAATCAGTAACCTTTTGGTTTACTGTTGAATGTGCCTCAATTACACTAATTCTTGTCCAATACAGGCCACAAGATAAAGATGGGAATTTCTCAATAACCCTCTTTTGGCCGGAGAAATTCTTTGTAATGATGAGATATTCTAGATTATCTTCATCTATTGTCTCAATATGATAGCCATTCCGGCGTATATCTTTAAAACTCAACAAGTTCCTCTTAGACTTGGAGGAGAACATTGCATTCTCTATGATAAACATCGTGCCTTTGGGCAGAGTTACAGTTGCTCTTCCGGAGCCTTCAATCAATTTACTACTACCAGAGATTGTAGTAACATTTGCCTTACACATATTTAGTTGAGAGAAATATTCCTTTTCTTTGAGTATCGTATGTGTAGTACATGAATCAACTAGGCAAATATTTTTACAGCTGGACGTTGATCCAAGCTTGCTTTGTGAGATTTCCATATTCGCTTTCCCATAGTTTGACATATAAAAGAAATACACGAACATAAGAATAAACAAGTTCAATTCGTTTGTGTCACATTTAAACAATATTTTCAAAATCTGCTGAGGTCAGTTGACTAACTAAATCAGATAGTCGATTATATGATTTCCATAATCGGTTACTATGCAGTTTGAAAATTTCAGTTTAAGCATTTTCTTAAGACAATCGATTGTTAAACACACACAATCGATTGTTGAACATTGACAATCGATTGTTAGACACACACAATCGATTATTTGCTATTTTTGAAAAACTTCAGATCACACTGTCTTAAGACAATCGATTGTTAAATATAGACAATCGATTGTTGGCTTATTTCGAAAAATTCCAGAGCACACTGTCTTAAGACAATCGATTGTTAAATATAGACAATCGATTGTTGGCTATTTTGAAAAATTCCAGAGCACACTGTCTTAAGACAATCGATTGTTAAATATAGACAATCGATTGTTGACTATTTTGAAAAATTCCAGATCACACTGTTTTAAGATAATCGATTGTTAAGCATAGACAATTGATTGTTGACTATTTTGAAAAATTCCAGATCACACTGTTTTAAGACAATCGATTGTTAAGCATAGACAATCGATTATTGAACGTTGACAATCGATTGTTGAACATTGACAATCGATTGTTTTGCAGTTTTAATGCGAAATATTAGATAATCCACTAACTGTTAGGTTAGTCGATTACCTCTACTGGAAAATAAAAATATTATTGAAATTCTGAGTATGTAGAAACATTCTAACGAACTAATACTAACATTATATCATGAACTAACTAATACGAGCTGATACTAATGACTATTAGTCTATTCACTAACTATTACAAATAAGTGAAATAAAATCAAACAACTCCATCTTCTTTCATCACAGATCCATCACCGATTAGGTGGTCTATTTCCCATCGGGTTGCTCAAAGAAGTCTGCCACATCCAGGTGGGTGATGTCGAAATTGTCGTCAGAGACAAAATTTGTTTCAGGGCCTTTATTCTTTAGAGAAGCTTGATAAAGATCAACCAAATGTCTTGGTACACGGCAAGCTTTTGACCAGTGCCCTTTTCCACCGCAACGATAACATATAGTTTCTGAATTTTTTGCCTTAGGATCCTCATAATCCCGTTTCTGCTTTCGGCAGTTATCTCTCCTCGGGGGTTGACGGATATCATGGATATTTCTTCCTTGTCTACGTCCACGGTTATGACCCCGATTACGACCACGACCATGTTTAGATCCATGGCCCTTTTCATGATTGGCATAATGAGAATACACCTTATCTGCTACAGGCAGTGGTGTAGACCCAGTGGGTCGACTTTCGTGATTTCTCATGAGCAGGTCATTATTTCGCTCAGCCACAAGTAGAAGAGAAATCAGTTCAGAGTACTTTGTGAAGCCTTTCTCTCTGTACTGTTGTTGCAGTACCATATTGGAGGCATGAAACGTTGTAAACGTTTTCTCAAGCATATCATAATCGGAGATTTTATCTCCACATAGCTTCAATTTAGAAGTAATTCTGAACATTGCAGAATTATATTCAGAAACAGACTTAAAGTCTTGGAGCGTCAGATGAGCCCAATCATATCGTGCTTGTGGCAGAGTGACCAACTTTAGGTTGTCATATCTCTCCTTTAAGCCTTTCCACAAGATGAGTGGATCCTTGACGGTGACATATTGAATCTTCAAACCTTCATCAAGGTGATGGCGCAAGAAAATCAAGGCCTTAGCACAATCTTGGGTGGATGCTTTATCTCTATCTTTAATGGTGTCTCCAAGACCCATAGCATCTAAGTGGATTTCAGCATCCAACACCCATGTCATATAGTTCTTGCCCGAAATTTCAAGGGCAACGAACTGTCTTTTCATAATGTCAGACATAATCGAGAATCAAATTAGGAAGAGAGAAATACCTTAGTTTTTCTTGAGAACGATTCTTGAGACGGTAGAGTCTCGTGCTGATAACGTGTTATGAAATAATATAAAAGACAAGTAAAATAATGTAAGAACAAGAACAATATAGAGAGAATAGGGAGAGGAGTATTCTTATTGATACTTTGGGATTGTTAGGGCTTAATTACAACAGTAGAAGACCCCTTTATTTATAAGGAGGAGTAAACCTAGTATCTTTCTAATTATGGACATTCACCTAAAATAGGAGATTTTATAACAATGGTCTAGTTTATTCTTTGTCTTAACTATTTTTTTCTGTTGAGAAAAATTAATGGATGCTGACAAAGTTGTTGACCACTTGACAAGTAGGAAAGAGAACAAAAAGCTACTGTCATTATAGTGGGGATCGCAAAAAAAAAAAAAAAAAGCAAGGAAAACGACTGAAAATAAAGGACATCGTGAGATAAAAAGAAAGGAAGGAAAAACCTGAAAATGACGGCCAGGACGAAAGTAAAAGCAGGGACGAGATTGCTGATGGCAGAGGCAAGTGTGGGAGAGCTATAGTTAATTCCTGCGTACCCTATTATCTGTGATGTACACCTGCACTTTCAATTAGCCACTACATTAGAGCTTATTAACTCCTACTTTAAAAATATATCATGACATTTTTATTGGTATAAGAGTATGTTATAAATGGTAAATCATAATGTAATGTTTTAAAAAAAAGTAAATATTTTTAAAGTAAGTGTATATTTTTTGGGAAAGGAAAAGAAAAAGTGTTACCGAGTATACAAAAATAATTTACTATAATAAAACACACAAGAATGAGGGGGTGAAAAAGGAGTAACCTTTAAAGAATTCTTGTTGCTCAGTGCCCTAATTAAACATCTGAATGGGAATTACTCATCCATTTCAATTTAGGTGAATTGTTTGACTAGCATGGAGTTTTAAGTAAAAAAAGGACGATTTTTGATATTTGTTGTTTTGATAACATAAGTATAAATAAAAAGTTCAAAATTAAATTATTTTTAAATTTAAAAATATATCGTTTATTTCAGAAAAGACGGAAAGAAAAATTACTTCATCTAAACATTCGGAGGGAGTACAATAATATCTAGGAGTACTCAATTAGTCAATCAACTCTATTTAGTGGGGTCAGCCTTTTGATTTCTTTGTGTTGGTTCAGCACTAATTAGACCCCTGAAACGATTGAATTCAATTGATTTCCACACAAATAACAGTATGAACATCTGATCATCAAGCCTGATGTGCAGGAAATGAAGAAATCTTTTGGCTTATATATACACAAGGACCCAATAAGAGTGGAAAAAAGGAATAGTCAAATGTTACCCGATAACTCCAAGAAGAAAGATTTTGGCTAGAATTGAGCAGTTGAGGGGTGGAAGTAGTCTTGATCTGCAATCAAATGATTCCAATTTTCAACCCCTATCAGATTCTTGATAAGATTTACACACATAACAATTGATCAAAAACAGAAAAAAAAACATGGAGTGAAAAAGGAAACCTGGTAGAGAAAAAGGGAGAAGGAAGAAGGAGAAGAGCAGCAAGACCATAACTGTAAACAAGAAAGACATGATTACTCATGCCTTTGTTAGTAGCAGCTTTGTAAAGTGTGTTTAATCCAACATTTATACATTCCATACACACCATAGCTGCAAATGGTAACACTTCTCTGTAAAAAGTTGACTCTCTAATTCTTCCATTATTGTTTGCCATTTTTTCTCTCTTCTTCTGAGTCTTTGCTTTTGTGTGTGTTGACACCAAAATTATCGAATACTACGCGTGGCGGACATGAGCTCTACCTGAAAATCTGGTAGCAAATAAATAGTTAATCGTAGGAGAGTGTGTCTAATACGCATATATAGTGGTTTCCACTAACTGTTTTTGTAGCTAAGATTATATTGAAAGTTGTAATCTTTATTCTCTTTTTATATTCTTCAGGTCCCACTCTTTTTATATTCTTCAGGTCCCACCTCAAATGTCATTTTCTCTCCTCTTAGATGTTGCATAACTTATTTTCTAACCATGACCTATTTATCAACAAGAATCTTTTGAAATTTTGACAAGACGGGTTGCTCTGATGGTAAGCAACTCTCACTTTCAATCGAGAGATTATGAGTTCGAATTTCCCCAAAAGTAAGGTGAGAAGTTTTTGGAGGGAAGGATGCCCGGGATCTATTTGAAAACAGTCTCTCTATTCAAGAGGAGGGGTAAGGTCTGCTTACATATTACCTTCCCCAGGTCCTACTAAGTGAGATTATATTGGGTTGTTGTTGTAATCTTTTGAAATTCTCCAAGTCATACTATAAATCCGTTCGACCAAGAAAACTGTTTTACTTTTTTTTTAAAATCAATATTTGATTATAAAATTTTTAATTTTTACCTGAAGTTGAAATTTTTTAAAAATTTAAAAACTTCAAAGAATTATTTTTCGAAATTTTCGCTCAAATCAGTAACAATAATTTAAAAACAACCCAAAATTATATGCATACTCAAATACAACTCTAATTTTTAAATTCTATTTTCACTTAAATTTTTTTATACTTTTTTTTTGGAAGTTTACAATTTTTATGGCCAAACACCCGCTATATTTTCAACTTGCAAAAGTTTTTTGAATCAAACCTGCTCCGTGGTTACTACAATTTGTAATTATCAAGGCAGGATCAAAATACATTACTAGAAGTGCTAATCATTTTATAATCAAACTCAAAATATCAGTTTGACAAGTGAGTGTTAAGTGTTTATTTAGATTTTTTTTATCATAATCGATTTTTTGAAGGAAATGATAATATATTTATTATAGTTGAATTTTTCTTTTTCTAGAAGTAAAATATAATTTTTACATATTTGGTTTGTCCTTTTTCGTGCAGGAAAAGATTTGGAGTTTTATAAGTTAAAATTCTTCCTTATTATTCAATAGCATCCACAATATAGTCATAGGGGGATTAAGAGTCTTGTTTAGGAGAAGAATTTTACGGGGCAAGTGTTAGTGTGTAACTTGTGTTTGCCTCTGCTCATCTCCGCCGCGGGTGGAGGTCAGTTAACCGAACCACGTTATATATTTGAAAAGAATGGACCTTGGGCCTAGCTCAACCCCAAAAGCTAGCTTATGAGGTGAGGATTGCCCAAGCCATATAAGGAGACCAAGGACCTCAAATCCCTCTGATGTGGGACAACTCAACACCGCTCCCCCCTCACGCCCAGATCTCTGGAGCGTGGACAACATAAATGGGGGGCCCAACATCAGTAACAATAATTGGGACGGGCCTGGCTCTGATACCATGAAAAGAATGGACCTTGGACCTAACTCAAACCCAAAAGTTAGCTTATGAGGTGAGGAATGCCCAAGCCATATAAGGAGACCAAGGACCTCAAATCCCTCCGATGTGGGACAACTCAACAATATTTGTGTCTTTTTTGATATATTTCTCTCTTATTGTATAATTCATCGTTGTTCAAATTCTACTTTGATAGCTTCTGCATGTCACATAATTATTTCGGTCCTAACAATGAGCCCATCCCCACAATATGTTTTGACACAGTAAACAGATTTTGAGGTGAGTGAAAGGGTTCAAGCTATAGGAAAATATCTGGTTTATCTCGAAATATATTTAATTTATCCTGAAGTATTTTAGATTAGCACCTAATGAAAGATTTCTTAACGTAATCATTGTTAATTATTAGAGTTATATTATACAAATCCATTTGGATCCTCTGTTGAGTGTATTTATGCAAAATTCTTCTGGTGTTTGATTAATTTAATAATTGGTCGCACATCATTTTGAGGAAAGGATATTGATTTTAGATACCAAGTTGCATAGCTGCATATAATTGGCATCTAATTAAAGATAAAAAACATTAGATACATCGGCACGCTAAGTAGGAGTTATCCTCATAAAAGATGAGAGTTGCTTGTGGGAATGATAAAGGCGTGCGACAGTTATGCATTTCTATGATAAAGGGACAATTTATTAAGGTAAAAATTTGTTCTCATTAATATTTATATTAAATTAACTCTTTAATTTTAATAGTTAAAAAAATAAAAATAAAAATACATCAATTAGTATGATTAAGGTACAACTGCATATATGCAAGATATATATTTTATATATTTATTGATTTAATATAAATATAAACTTTACATCTACAAAATCATATATTGTACTAAACAGTGGCTTTCTTTAAACTAAAGACGAAAAGAACAAGTGAAGCTTGGAGTGACATGCAACTGTAGATGGTGAATGCTGACATTTAGAAAATGCGTTTTTCCCTTCAATTATTAGTCCTTTTAGCGGCTATAATAATACTAGGGTCGCTAAAAAGAACTAATAAAAAAGAAAATAAGGGAGTAAGGAAGAGCCTAAATTGAACCTTTTTCAAAGTCAAATTAAAATTTTGACTCACAAAGTCAAATTAAAATTTTGACTCACAAAGTCAAATTAATGATTTTTAAGTGTAATTGTACGATTTATAATGGTTTCGAAAGTTTCATGTGCAAAAGGACTTTCGCTCTAAGGATCAAAAAATATGCTAGGGCGCTCCTTGATCATCAGGGAGGAACACTTCAAAGCAGGACGCGAGACCTAAATTTTTAAAAGAAAATTATCATATATATATATATATATATATATATATATATATGTTTATTCGAAAAAAATAGGAGTAATATTTAAATTTGATTTGGTTTTAAAGATATGTGATTTAGTTCAATATTAATTAATAATCAAAAAATAAGAAGTGAAAATGAAAGGAATAAGTGAATCATACCAATGTTACTCACCAGTAGTGACCTCGAGCTTAATGACTTCGAGATGGATTAAGAGCAATAAAATAAGAACAATAAATATAAAAAATAATTTTGATGATCAGTAAGAGAGAAAAATAGGATAGTATGTTCTTGCCAATGGTGAGATGATCTTACAAATGATTGGTGTCCCATTTATATAACAAGGGAACTTTAAATAAGGTATATTTCTATTTACAACTAGGCGATGATGGCATGTGCCAGCGCAGGCCCAACATAAATTTAGTTTTATTTTGCGATAATGATAGTAGATACAATACTTTCTATTGAAATAAAAATAAATGACCATAATCCAAAAGATTTTTTATACAACATGAGCATGATTTGGTTCTTCCAACTCTACTTGTGCTCTTTTTCAACTTACTACTTGATGCAAGGCTATCTTGTTAGTTGCCTTCTCCTGAACTCTATTATTGCTCAATAGTGTTTATTATTAGGTTGTGTTGTCTTGTAGGTTGGAATTGCATATGCTGCTCAATTCATGACCACCTTCTTTCCTTGACAGAAGAATTGATAGTGATGCAACCCAGAAAATGAACTATACGGATAAGGCCCGACGACACATCCCATGAGCAGCTACAGAGGAAAATTGAAAGTAGCAGAGCAAAATGATAAAATTTCTAGTAGAGATTGCCATGTACAAATGACCAATGAAATCTTCTCCTGAGCAGCATAAGTTAATAATCAAATGGGTAATATATTTGAAAACACAACAAACATATATATCCTTTGCCAGCAAGGAGAGATGTCGAGAAGAGTTGCTAGCTTTTTTCTTTGTGCGTTATAGAAATATAGATTGTCATACTAACTATGCACCTTAACAAAATAAAACTTATCAAGTTAAAATTAGCCAAAGACCCATGGACCTCACAAGTTCCAATGTCTCAAGTAGACAAAGCAACAACTACTGCAAAGAATAAGAAGCTATAGAAATTTTGAATTGTTTTGAGATTCCTCTCCAAGACTTTTTTGAACGGCAAAAAGGTAATCTTCCCCTTCCATGACTTTTAGAGACCTCTTGCTGGACTAAGCAATTTTAGTATACTTTTCGATCAGGTGATAAGCAATTTTGAATACATTTCCTCAAATCCTTCAGCTCTAAACATGCTCTTCTATTCTTTCAATGTATTATCGAGTCCAACGGATAGTAATGACAAAAAATTAGAGAAAAACTAAGTGTACTAGAACATAATCATTGAAAAAATTACGCCCACTTCATATAATTTTTCTGCAAGTATTTTTGCTTCATTTGGCATAATGGCTCTTAAGCATTATAGTGTCCTTCAAGTATCCATGTTGAATTGAAGATTATTAAGATTTATGCTAAGGTCAGAAAACTTGACTCAGAATAGTTAGATAACAAAATGTGTAAAAACGCTTCATTTTTATTTATTGTGGAAATACCTTGATACGACAGGCTCTATGAAGCACTACATCATCTTTGATTTTGTCGGGTCCATACATTTGATTTACATTGTGCTGGAACTGCACAAAGAAGAAGAAACTTTTGATTAATTCATCTGCAAATGAGATAAAAAAAAGGTAGCGTTAAACAATAGCATCACAGCTATAATTAGTACAAATTGCATAGATTCTTCGCTTTTGCATTGATATACTTTTATTCTTTCTTTTCAACAATATCATTATTAAAAAAAATAATTATTTTTTTAATGTTGAAGAGAAAGTTTTGTGCCTATCTTGTTTTAATTCCATACTTCCTACAATGCAATAAGAAATTTTAGATGCAAATTGGCAGTTGGGTATAACATTTAGGTTGGTTAATCATGCACTATTTAATACAAACAAAATCAAATTTTGAGACCAAAAGACTGTTGCAATTCTTTTTAAAAAGATTGCATTTCTTCCGACTATGTCCTTTTGAACCAAGGACAAATCATAATTTTGAAGACTTGGAAAAATCTAGGAACTTAGGAAAAGATAGAAGGACCTCTAGTAAGATGAATAATATCTTCTTCAACTGAGACCAACATATTAATTTTAGGCATCTAATTTAAAGGTTAAAATTAGAAAAATCCCATAAATTTAGAATAAATAAAGATACTTTTAGCAAAATAGGCCCTATCTTCTTTAATTGAGGCTCAAATAATATTACTGACATCTACAATGAAAGAAATTCTTAAATTGGCAGATTGTAGGAACACAAAATTTCCTTAATAGTTTAGAGAGCCTTGTTTTGTGTTCTACATAAATTAATACAAGAGGAAATATACTTTCGAATAAAATATACCTTCGAATTTCTTTCTTAGTTAAACCTCTCTTAGTAATTAAAGTATATTGAACCCCAGTTAACATGTTAGGCAATTAAATAAAATTGGGAAGATAAAATCATAGTCAGTAATTTATAGCATATGAGAACACTATTTGTGGGAGTCACCTAACTGCTTATTATACATCGAAGAAAAATATTTTTTTGTGATTAAGAAGAAAATGCAACACAAACCTAACCATAATAATTAAAAGTCATCTATTTCGTCGACTCAACTGAACTTCCAAAAAATTCATACATAAGGCTACTAAAAATTTCAAAATAATCAAATAAACTCAAAAATATTTACCATATGAAAGAAAAGCCGTAACCTTAGTCTTGGAAGATAGATAGAAAAATTCAGAGGACTATCTCCATCTTTCTTAGATCAATTGATAATGTGTTCACATGGAAGTTAACCTAATTGTTGAGTTGTCCCACATCGGAGGGATTTGAGGTCCTTGATCTCCTTATATGGCTTGGGCAATCCTCACCTCATAAGCTAGCTTTTGGGGTTGAGTTAGGTCCAATGTCCATTCTTCCATGATATCAGAGCCAGGCCCATCCCAATTATTGTTACCGATGTTGGGCTCTCATTTATGTTGTCCACGCTCCAGAGATCTGGGCGTGAGAGGGGGTGTTGAGTTTACCCACATCGGAGGGATTTGAGGTCCTTGGTCTCCTTATATCCATTCTTTTAACTAATAAAAGTTAAATAAAGAGTTCAGGTTTAACCTTAGAAATTTTAAATTGAGGCGAAATTTTCAGCATCACTCATTGAGGAAAGTAAGAGGTAACCGGAGATGTATAGCAGAGACGAAGAAGTATGCAGTGAAGTTATGAAGAACAAAGCAAAAATAAACTGAAGTTCCATATAAAGCAATTGCAAATTAACCTTACAAAGAAAAGAAAATCTCCATGTTTCACTGGTTTGAAATTTATGTTCATAGATGAAATAGGTATTTCACTGTAGAAATTTGCTCATACGTCAAAGAACTTGGTTGAATTGAAGTTCTCCTTTGCTGCGTAGCTATCTTTGCTCTAAATGATAATTCACTGATCCCAATAATATAGGGGTGTGCAATCCTACGGGAAGAAAATCCGTAGAGCCATTACAAAAATAATCACATAAATATAATAGATACACCAAAAATTACGAAGAGAACTTAAAAATCATATGCATAACTCAATTGATAGTCAGATGTCATCTACTCGATTCGGCTTTGTTTGCTTGTGCTAGTGTTAAGAGAGCCTCTATTTTATCATCTTACATCATTCTATATAATTCGTGTCGCCTAGATTTTTCGTCAGAATGTACTTTTTCGAAGTTTTGATCATTTTTCAGATTTCTATCCAGCATTTCAGCAATACTTTTTCATTCCTGAACGTGAAATTCTAATAACATGTTTAACATTATTAAGTATATTTTAATATTGATTAATGTGCATACATCAACATATATTATATTCACTAACATGTAGACATATATCATAAAACTAAAGAACCTAGGTAAAAAATACAACATACATAATAACATAGAATATTAAGGAGATCAAGGAGTGGAAGAGCATTACATACCACACTATGAAATGCTTCACAAACATACTGATCCACAATTATCACATGGAATGCAGAAACTGCAACAATAATAAAAATAAAACACAATAAAATAACATAGTATTAGGCAATTCTAACCAAAAGACTGAGAAAGATAAAAAAGAAACTTAAACCAATTTAAGCGATTGTACCAGCCTTGCATACAACGACTAAGTAACTGCTAGCTTGGTCCTAGATATCGTCACCACACTGGAAGAGATCAAATTTCTGTTCCTTTAGCATTTTGAAGAAAAAATCCCTCTTATTTTTTAAAAAAAGAATTCAAATCATGAGCAAAAAGCCTAAAGCAGATGAAATTACTAACATGATATGCTTCTTTACATTTAGTTATTCAAATAAAACTCCCCAATTTATAGCAAAATAACCATTAAATTGCAAAATCATAAAGTACTAAAAAAAAACTAGCAAAATCAGAAAGTATAAAAGTATTTCTACTTAATTAGGCTTAACACCTAGATCATTAAAAAATGGCTAAAACTTCTACTAATCTTCTGAAAGACATAATTATGTCAAAAATCACAATTATGCTACGATTGGATGGGAATTGGGATATAAAAATTTAATGTACCCAGTTTGTAGATATTTTGTAGATAAATTACAGATTATTTGTATTCTAATTGTAGGTGCTTTATTTTTTGTTTTCACAAATCAAAAACGACTAAAACTTCTATAAATCTTTTGCAAAAAACGCAATTATGTCGAAAATTCCAATTATGGTACAATTGAAAAGGGAATTGGGATATTAAAATTCAATATATCCAGTTTGTAGATAAATTATAGATTATTTTTATTCTGATTATAGATGCATTGTTTTCTGTTTTCAGAAATCCAAAACGACTAAAACTTCTACAAAATCTTCTGCAAAAAACAATCTGTAATTTCTGCAATATGTCTTCTTCTTCTTCTTCTTTGAGTTACAATCTAAATTGAAGTCAAAACCAAGTCTAATCTTCACCAAAATCCCTCAAATTTAGATACAAATTCCAAAATATATTCTCAATTATTTTCAACAACACCAAATCAAAACAAATAATGATTTTTGAAAATTCAAATTTGAATTCAAAACTTTTTAAAGGCTGTCAATGATGGAATTGCTGCTCTCTTGTCTCTTTGAAGGTTTGTTCTTCTTCATTGAGAAAATTTGAAGCTGAAGGTAAATGTGTGTATCAACTTTAAAATTTTGACTTCAATTTTTGATGAACTTTATTGTTCTTCATTGATGAACTTCAACTGGAGTAAAATGGGTAACCAACTTTGTTGAAGGGTTTCTTCAATTTTATGTGAATTTAGAGAGAGAATTTGGTTTCAGAAGATGGAAAATTGTAAAAGAACATGGGTATGAGTAAAACGTGGATGAGACTCATGGGTTATGAGTGAGAAGCGTGCAGATTCCTTTAATTAAGGAGTAAAAAATGTACAATTAATTATACTCTTAATTAATTGTGATATAGAATTAATAATTTGGTATATTAAATGTAATTAAGTCAAATCTTAAACATTAAGGATAATAAGATTTCTTATGTAGCATAGAAATATAAATATTTCTTTTAAAAAAGTCGGGAAAATGTTTAAGTTATAGGAGTTCTATTCATCATCTAAAAAAAATTTCATGTGTAGTCTTGTTTTTTTAACCAAACAAGTGAAATAATTTTTTGTTAATGTGTGACGTAAAATGCAAATATATAACTACTACATTCCAGCTTTGACGTGATATCTAATATTACAAGTGAATGCTGAATGTATATTTCACTTTACATCGTTCTCCTTCTCCATTGACCACTTTTCCCCTCTTCTTTGAAATCTTTTTTCATGAATAACCGGTTTATTTTTCTTTTCCTCCTAACGGAAAAAGTATCTCAAGCAAATAATATATTCCCCGTTATTTCTCTGTATTCAAAATCAGAAAACTAGAAAAAAAATGTTAGTTTAAGAAAATAAAATAGTAAAATTTGGAGCCCACAATTTTCTTGTGTGTCCTTAAGAAATTTAATCCCCCACAGTTATTCAAAGTTTTTGATTAATTCCTCCCAAGATAGAGCGGCATAACTATTTTATGATAGCGGCACTTCAAATCATAGAACTTCGGCAAACTCAAATGACAGAGCAAATCACATGAAATACTTATGTTTTTGCTTTGAAAAATAATGCAGAATGCAGAAGATAAAGGGGAGAGATTTTCAGATTTTTTGGTGTTGAAAAATGAGGTTGAGCCACTCTATTTGTAGCCAACATGGTTGAGTTCCAACAAGTGCAAAGGTGTATGTTCGTTTGAAGAGGTATATGTTCGACATAATTTTTGTTAAACTGAATGTCTTGGTGACGAAATTGCATATTGGAATTGCCGCAAATTTAAATTTTTCGCGCAAAAATATTAGGAAAGAAAATATTAAATGACGTAAATTTATTTGGTCAAAAAAATATTAATTGACCAAATCCAAATCCGATTTAATACGAATCCAAAGCCGAGCAAACAAGCGACGATGACGATGGTGCGAGCCTTGCTCTCTTCTAAATTCTTTAAGAGCTAGAAGAAGTGTTTCTATATATTAGCACAAAAAGTTTCCTCTTCCTATCCAACAAGAGACAAAATTCCTTTGTAAAATGGACTAATTTAAAATTGTTATAAAATAGAAGTCTATTTAGAGTGAATGTCTAAGAGTTTTAGCTTGAAGCTAAGTCATTCCTCTTCCTATAAATAGAGGGGTCTTACCCCATTGTAAATCACCCCAAGTATTAATAAGAATACTTCTCTCTCTCCCTATTCTCTCTCTATATTGTTCTTATTCTTGCATTATTGTTCTTGTCTTTATATTATTTCATAACACGTTATCAGCACGAGACTCTACCGTCTCAAGAAGCTCTTTAAGAAGATTAAGCCGCCGTCAATTTCTCCGCATCGGAGCCGCCGTCGTCTGCATCAGTGGAGAAAAGGAAGAAAACATTGAAAATATAATTGGTATACCTTAAAGGTAAGTAATTTACTTTTCTCTTTCAAATTCTTGAAATCCTACGATTTGATTTAATATACAAACAAAGTTTGATTATAACTCTAATGGAGTTTGTAAGAAATTATAACCACATGAAGTGGTTAAATCTCTATGCCCTGCCATGATTAAATTCATGTATGATTGTGGGCAAAGAATTAAAAATCCGTCCCATTGAATTTGCTCCATTCCCTTTAGAGAATGTGGAAGCAGTATACGATAAGTCTGAAAGAAGACTAAAATATTACCATGAAGGTATCAATGAATGTGGACGTGGCAAAGAATTCCGTCCAATTGAATTTGCTCCATTCCCTTTAGAGAATGTGGTAGCAGTATGTGATAAGTCTGAAAGAAGACTAATTACCGTAAAGGTATCAATGGATGTGGACATGGCAATAGACGAAGTTATAATCGTCATTATTGTGGTAATGAGAACAATAAGGATTCTCAAAATAATCTTTCACTTTATGAAAGTAATATTTGACATGAGATTGTGTAAAGCACATGATTTTGATCCATTCCCTGAAGTGAATGTGATAATTGTAATAGAGCCCATAAGTATGAACACGCTCTTGATGTAATTTTGGTTTATGTCTGACATTATGAAAAGAAAGTTCGTTGCCCTTGAAATTTCGGGCAAGAACTATATGATATGGGTGTTGGATACTTAAATCCATTTTGGATGCTATGGGTCTTGGAGACGCCATTAAAGACAGAAATAATGCATCCACCCAAAACTATGCTAAGGCCTTGATTTTCTTGCGCCATCACCTTGATGAAGGTTTGAAACTATGCTAAGGCCTTGATTTTCTTGCGCCATCACCTTGATGAAGGTTTGAAGATTAAATATCTCACCGTCAAAGATCCACCTATCTTGTGGAATGGCTTAAAGAAGAGATATGACAACCTGAAGTTGGTCACTCTGCCACAAGCACGATACGATAAGAAACCAAAAGCAAATAGTTTATAAACTATATATTATCGTTGCGGTGGAAACGGGCACTGGTCAAAGGCTTGCCGTATACCATGACATTTGGTTGACCTTTATCAAGCATCTCGAAAGAGTAAACGCCCTGAAACGAATTTTGTCTCTGACGACAACTTTGACATCACCCACTTGGATGTGGCAGACTTCTTTGAGCAACCCGAGGGGAAGATAGACCACCTAATCGGTGATGGATCCGTGATGAAAGAAGATGGAGCTATTTAATTTTATTTTACTTGTTTGTATTAGTGAATGAATAAACTAATAGCCATTAATATTAGCTCGTATTAGTTAGTTCATGATATAATGTTAGTATTAGTTCTTTAGAATGTATCAATATGCTCAAATATCAATAATATTTTTACTTTCCAGTAGAGGTAATCGACTAACCTGAAAAACTAGTCGGTTATCTCATATTTCGCATAAAAACTGCAAAACAATCGATTGTCAATGATCAACAATCGATTGTCTTTAAAACAGTGTGTTCTGGAATTTTTCAAAAACAGTCAACAATCGATTGTCAATGTTTAAACAATCGATTGTCGTTAGACAGTGTAATCTGGAATTTTTCAAAAATCATCCACAATCGATTGTCTTTGTCTAACAATCGATTGTCGTTAAGACAGTGTAATCTGGAATTTTTCAAAATAGCCAACAATCGATTGTCTATGCATAACAATCGATTGTCTTGAAACAGTGAGGTCTCGAATTTTTCAAAAATTGTCAACAATCGATTGTCTATGCATAACAATCGATTGTCTTAAAACAGTGTGCTCTGGAAGTTTAACAATCGATTGTTTGAAGAAAATGCTTAAACTGAAATTTTCAAACTGCAAAGTAATCAAATATAGATAACATATCTGATTTTGTTAGTCAACTGTTAGCAGCAGATTTTGAAAATATTATGTGACACAAACGAATTGAACTTGTTTATTCTTATGTTCGTGTATTTCTTTTGTATATCAAACCATGGGAATTAAATTGATTGAAGACTCCGGAAGAGCAACTGTAACTCTGCCCAAAGGCATGACGTTTATCTTAGAGAATGCAATATTCTCCTCCAAGTCTAAGAAGAACTTGTTGAGTTTTAAAGATATCATTCAAAATGGATATCATATTGAGACAATAGATGAGAATAATCTTGAATTCTTCATGAAAACGAGGCTGCCCATTTCGGATTGGGTTCACGCCATTTTGCATGCAGCAATGCTAGTTCGTCGGCTGCCCACTTTGGTTTGGGTTCATGCCATTTTGCATGCAGCATTTTAGTTTGTCGGCTGCCCACTTCGGTTTGGGGACACGCCATTTTACATACAGCAATGCTAGTTCGTCTCTGACTGACGAATTGACACAAATATTCCCCGTTGCAATTGGTTTTGGGTCATGGACCCAATATATCCCATTTAAGAATTTTTGGATGCGCAGTATATGTGCCTTTAGCACCGCCATCCCGCACCAAAATGGGTCTGCAAAGAAGGTTAGGAATATATGTTGAGGTTGAATCGCCCTCCATTATTAGCTACCTCGAAACATTGACAGGAGATTTGTTCACTGCACGATTTGCAGACTGTCAATTTGATGAGACACTTTTCCCAAAATTAGGGGGAGAAGTTGGTGAAACCAAACGGGAAATTTTGTGGAAAAATGCATCATTATCTCATCTTGATCCACATACCTCTATTTGTGAGAAAGAGGCACAAAAGATTATCCATTTGCAAAGAATAGCAAATCAAATGCCTGACGCATATATAGATTTGAAAAGGATAACAAAATCACATATCCTCGAAGTGAATGTGACAACATCTGATTCACGAATACATATTCATTATTGGAAGAATATGAAGATGAAATTGGTATTAAATATACCACACTCACCCCTAGATGGAGGTTTGAGATGATACCACACTCACCCCTAGAAGGAGGTTTGAGATGATATATGGCATGAATGATCGTTGGTCACGTACCTATTGTACGCCAAAGTATTTTGGAAATATGACTATTAAAGGACAACGATAATGCAAGAAACATATCTTGCATATAAGTTTGACATGACCATAATGGTATAACTTTCTCTTTAAGAAAGATATTCACCACATGGATGTTGATGAATCTGTGGTAGTACAAAATTAATTGAGAGCTCTAGAAGAGCCAATTATTACTATGTTGGAGAAACACAATTGAGTATTGTGCTGTAGTAAGTCTCAAAGAAACTTATTCAGTTTCCAAAGTACACGCGAAAGCGATTGATTATATTGAGACTATAAATAAAGGAAGGCTTTGATATCTCCTATTACTACAACTTGTAGCGGGGTAATTTGCATATGAAAAGCTACCCGCTTTGTTCTCCAGTTTGTACTACACAAAAGAAAGAATGCCACAATAAAGTGGATATCTATTGGTATAAAAACCCATGTCATAATAAACCTGAAGTTTATTGATAAGTGCACATGTCATGGTGTAAATTTGAAGTTTACCAATATTGATAATTTGTTCAGTTAGCATTCGTATTAGCCATCTCATTTTAAGTATGATGTGCAAATTCACATAGGTGAATATCAAAGAACTAGAAAATTCTTTACGAATTCTCTTGTATCACTTGTTCTCATTAATGAACTGACCAACTAAAGAGTTCGGGTTGAAGCCCATAAATTCTGGAAATATCAAAGGTGAATATGGGCCCATTCACCTGCCATGTATACCACATATGATGCATCTATGATATGGTTACATGCGTAATTGTTATTAACCCGCAGCCTGGCCGGTGCTTGCGAGGTAAATTGCTCAGTAATCTAACTTCGAGCATAATTTCCAGATTCTCTACTCAAGATAGTTCATCTTGATAAGTTGGTTTATATCAAAGTTGGTTTAGCAAGATAATTATTGAGTGCTTTCACTTAATAGCTAAACTGTTTTTTATGAGAACAAAGTTATATATATCAATTTGATATACGTTGTATACGAGAGTATATTCTCCCCTCACAAGTGGTTCAAGGTCAGGAACCAAATAATTTCATCTTATTATTGTTGATGTGCGGTGTATATTTTCATTAACACCATAATGCACAAAGATGAACTCTCAAAGTTGAGGAAACAAGTTAGCTTTTCTAAAGGGGGAGACATGATAAACACTTGAGAAAAGGTTACATGGGATGAATTATCATTTGTATATGTATATCCCCGAATATCATGATATGAACCTGAAGTTCATAAAAGGATAATTCAATTGCAACATATTGCAAAGCATGCTATACGCATTTGCTGACCCAAAGAAAGTAACTAAATGGAAGAGATACAATTCAAGAAGAATTGATTCCATATGAAAGACATGTAGTTTTGAACCTATAGTTCAAATGCTTGAAAGTATAAAGTCAAAGGTATGTATAATCAGTTTTCGATATCTTATTTGTCTAGCATGACATGGAAAACTTGATATGCATCTAAAGTCTATTATATGGCTTATATGACTTAACTTGAAAGATTTAAGTTGCTTGAAGCATATGCAATTCTTGGTCCTGAAGTACCACGTTCTTAGTACAATTTGTGTACATATGTATCTTGCTATAACTATAAGCATGATGACATTAAGAATGCATCTATGGAGATATTGAAGAGTTATTCCACGACATTATATGAAGATGTTCATATCTATCAAGAATGATGATTTCAAGGTGCGAAATATTTATTCAAGTCAATATGGTTGATTTGTCAAACGTCTACCAAAGATCGTTTTGAAGATGATGCACAAGATTGGAATGCAAATGCTCAAGGATATAAATTGATGTACTCACTAGGGGGAGTTAATGCGCGTTGCACTCTTTTTCCCTTACAAGGTTTTGTCCCACTGGGTTTTCCTTGCAAGGTTTTTAACGAGGCAACCAATAGGCGCATATTCAAACATGTGTACTCTTTTTCCTTTACTTTAATTTTTCCCATTGGGTTTTGGTTTTAAGGTTTTATGAGGCACATTATTGAATAGACATTCAAGGGGGAGTGTTATAAAATAGAAGTCTATTTAGAGTGAATGTCTAAGAGTTTTAGCTTGAAGCTAAGTCATTCCTCTTCCTATAAATAGAGGGGTCTTACCCCATTGTAAATCACCCCAAGTATTAATAAGAATACTTCTCTCTTTCCCTATTCTCTCTCTATATTGTTCTTATTCTTGCATTATTGTTCTTGTCTTTATATTATTTCATAACAAAAATTTTATTTCCCTCTATTTCTTTTTCCATCATTTTTCATTCACGCCTTTTTGATTTAATTAACAATATCCAACAATCACCCATATGAATAGGGAATGGCTATTCGGAAAAAAATTATGCATGAAAAAACTATGTGATTCGCAAATAAGGATTAATCGCATCTGGATATGTCACACAATCAACCCTCAACCGTCTTTGGTTCTTATTGTTGTGTTCGTTTCTTCCATGAACATCGCCTGCTTTCGTAAGTGCATAGAGAACTGGACTTACAAAATTCTCCTTGAAGTGACTTACATTTCACACTTATATAGGTGATTCTTAAACGTGTTATCACATAAATATACTATTTAATATATCCCGTATCAAACTTAGAAACCATTAATAATCCTTAATGTTTTATCCTTGGTACTGATCATTGTCTTCATCCTGAGAATGGATCAAAAATTTATTTGACAATGTTGAACCGTCACTAATAACTTTGTTTAATCTCCTTGAACCTAGATCTTAGGATCTGCAGTCTTCTAGGTAGAGTCGCCACAGTGACTTGTCCTCGGCCATAGTCCCATTCTGTTTGATGACTTCTCAACCGCCTCTCTAGTAAGGCCTTTGTAAGCGGATCCCATACATTATATTTTGACTTTACATAATCAGCTGTGATAATTCCACTACAAAGTAGTTTTCTAAGCGTATTACGTCTTCATTATATGTGACGAGATTTTTCGTTATACATAACTCTCCATGACCTTTCTATTGCCGCTTGACTATCGCAATGTATGCATATAGGTACCAAAGGTCTGTGCCAAAATGGAATATCTTCCAAGAAATTCCGGAGCCATTCAGCTTCTTCACCAGCCTTATCTGAAGCTATAAACTCAAAATCCACTGTAGAGCGGCGACGTATGTCTACTTGCACGACTATCAAAACACAGCTCCTCCACCAATGGTAAAAATGTATCCACTTGTGAATCTTGATTCTGCTTATCTGGTGATCCAATTTGTATCACTATATCCCTCAATAACTGCGGGATAATTATTATAATGTAATGCATAGTCTTGGGTATATTTCAAGAAATTCCTCAACTCTTAGAGTTAGAAAAAATGCTTCTATAATTAAACACAGGAATTTTCCTCTTTCTATTTAATGAGGGACAAAGTTCCTTTGTAAAAAAACTAATTTAAAATTTTATTTTTTACTATTTCCATTCATACCTCTTTTGTGTTAATTAACAAAACCAAACATTTACTTATAAGGGACATTTAACAAACCCATTTGACCAAATCAAATTTCTAATTTAGTGGCATCTATTATCTTTATGTTTTATCGGATTCAGATAAGTACTTATATATATTCAATGTTTACAACAAGGAAAAGAAATGCAAATTTAGTAGCTATATATTAAATGTAAAAGTACACCACTTAAATCATGAAGGTGATGAACGTCTCATGTGTGTATATAATAGAGTTTACTGTTCTGCTTTGAACACAGGAATAGATAAGTATTTTTTTTCCCCTTTTATAGAGTAGTATTTGCAGCTTGGCCTTGTAAATTGATAGAATCTATTGGATCTTCAACTATTGACATGCAAGTGAGAGAAGATTCAGATTGAAGAGAGAAAGGAAGAAGCTCGTCTATTACTGTTCGGTTGATTCTGTTACAAAAGGAAGGGTTGTTTATCACAATGGTTAATGGTTGATAGCTCATACCCAACTAACCACTTAACCGCCTAATTTCTCTAATTACAGATTGACCTCACTCTCTATAGGCTATTACACATTACGATGTTGTACACACACTGCTACACTTGTATGAATACACCTATGTATCAATATTCCCCCTCAAACTAGAGGGTGGAAAACATCAAACACTACTAGCTTGGATAGAAGTGTTGGAATATATATCCACATAAACACTATAGTCTTCATATCAAATTATTTGGAATAACAACAACATAAGCGGAAGCGTACCTGAATCCATAAGTGGAAGCCCTTAGTCCTTCTTGAAGATTGTCTTGAAGATTGTCTTGAAGTTTTCCCTTTTGCTTGATATCCAAGACAAAAATGAGGATTGGTTTTCCACTTGATATGCAAGACCAAAAATGCTCTCTAGTTTCAATGTGAGGAAGAAGAGAATGTGTCTTGCATTCTTGTGGGAACCATAACCCCCCTTATTTAACATGTGTGTTATGAAACTCAAAGGTCACAAGAATGTAACCTTGGTTACATGTATGTAACCTTAGTTATCCCATCATTAACTAAGGTTACTCTTTTGGGTATCTAGACATTATTCCTACACTTTATTTGACAATATATTGGCCCAATTAACAATGTCCATAAGACCACCAATTTAGGCCAAACCAAAAGATAGCACATAACATATAATTAATCCATATATTGTTCATATGTATGTAGATATAAGTCCATATATCTAACAAGAAGAAAATGATATTGTGCTGAACTGAGGCCTTTGGTTATTAAATCAGCTAACTATAGCCTTGTGGGAATGTATTGAGGACTAATCAATCCAGACTTGATCTTTTCACGAATAAAATGATAATTGATTTCGATGTGTTTAATTCGCTCGTGAAATATGGGATTGGTCGACATTTGTAAAGGTGCCTTGCTATCACAATACAATATTTGTACTGGAACATCTACTGCAACTTACATCTCTTTAAGTAATCCTAGCACCCAAGTAATTTCGGTAGTTGCTACTGCAAGACTGCGATACTCAGCTTCTGTTGAACTCATGTTAATTGTGGGTTGCTTCTTTTACTTCCATGAAAGCAAGGAGTCCCCAAGCTTGACACTGTAGCTTGTTACTGATCTGAGTGTTTGGACACCTTGTTGACTCAGTCACAATATATAGACAGGTGATTTATAGGGGAATGATGCAGTAGAAGACGGGGGAGCGGGGGGCACCTTTAACATATCTGACTACTCGCAGGGTTGTATCCCAATGAGACTATTTAGGATGCTGCATAAATTGACTTAGTACTTGGACTGCAAAACATAAATCTAGCAGGGTAATTGTTAGGTAAAGAAGCTTTCCAATGCGCCTTTGGTAGCTTCCTACATCCTACAAATCTGCATCTCTAGTATGACCAATATGTGTGTCATAATCAATGGTTGTTAACATCTAATTGGGCTCTATAGTTGTGTTAATAGGCTTAGCAGCTCCAAGTCCAACATCTGAGATTAATTGAAGTGCATACTTTATTTGAGTAAGAAACACTACTTTGTTTGACCACAGAACTTCAATGCCAAGAAAATACCTTAGTTCTCCTAGTTCTTTCACCTTAAAATAACTATGTAATGTCTGTTTGGCTGCCTCCACAAGAGTGGGATTACTGCCAGTGATGAGCCGATTATCTACATAGACTAAGATAATGAAAATATCTCATCCATTGCTTTTTTGTGAACAATAAGTGATCATCAGGACTTTGTGTATAACCAACTGCTAACAGTTCCTAAGTTAATTTAATATTCCACTGCCTAAAGGCCTACTTTAGCCTCTACAAAGATTTTAATAGTCTACATACCTTCTGCTCCCCATATTTGTGGAATTGTTGAGGCAAGCACACGTAGACCTATTCAGAAAGATCCCCCCTATAGAAAAGTCTTTATTACATCCATTTGAAAAAAATTCCATCCCTTAGAGGCTGCTATACTTGCTATACTGTTGATGGTCCTGACAGTGGCCATCTTTACAACTGGGAGAAAGTTTTATGGTAGTCGAATCCCTCATGTTGCGTGTAGCCTTTAGCTACCAACCTTGTTTTAAACCTTTAAACTTCCCTATTTGTCTTTTATTTAATTTTGAATACCCATTTTGATCCTACAACTCTTTTACCAAGAGGAAGGTCTACTACTTCCCAGGTTGCATTGTCTTCCAATGCTTTAATCACTTCTTCCATTTTTCTACCCAGGCTTTGTCAAGACAAACATCCTTGAAGGACCTAGGTTCAGTAGGTTTTGATATTGATCCTAAGAAGGGCTTGTAGTTCTCAGAGAGATGATCATAAGCAATAAAATTGGATAGCGTATGGTGTATTCTTGGTTGATTTGACTGTAGTCACACAATTCTTGAGCCAAATAGAAGGTTTGGAGGGTCTGCCTGAATTTCTAGCATTCACTGCAGGCATAAGATGTTCTTGATGTGATACTTCTTTAGCTAGTGCTTCTTATGAATGGGTTGCTAGTGGTCATACATTTTTTGTAGTCTGGTGGTTAACATGGCCCGTGTCTGGTTCCTGCAACATAGGTAGTGCAGAAGGTTCTACTTATGGCTCTAATATGGCTAATGGTGAAGTTGATGTTGTTGGTGTTATAGTTTCAGCAATATGAATTGTAGCAGGAGCATTACTTCAATGTGGATTATGACTATGTTGATTCTGATTAGTCTCTTCTAGAGCGACCCCCCATTGGTTCACAAGGAAACAGATCTTCACTTGCATCTGTCCCTTCTTTGAATGGAAAGAGATGTTCTCTAACTCTGACATCTCTACTCACCATAACTCTTCTAGTGTCTAAGTCATTTAACATGTACCCTTTTTGAGTCTATGAGTATCCTATAAGGATATACTTCTTTGCTCTAGCTATAAATTTATCTCTTCTTGGTAGGTTGGTTGCAAAGCACAAACAACCAAACACCCTTAGATGGTCTAGCTTCGCAGGTTTGTTATGCAGACACTTTCCCTCCAAAGCTTCAGTAGGCAATTTGTTGATCAAATATACAATAGTTTTGATGCAGTCTCCCCAAAATCTTAGTGGTATTGAACTCTAAAATTTTATATCTCTTGCAACTTGCAAAATGTGTTTATATTTTCTTTCCACAGTCCCATTTTGTTGTGGAGTGTGTAGGCAACTACTTTGGTACATGATGCCAAAAGAAGCCAATAATTCATTACATTAAGAGAAAGAATTGTGTACCATTATCTGTCCTTAACACCTTAATACCAACATCAAACCGATTTTTTATCATTGCAACAAAGTTCCTTATTATAATAGCTACTTCACATTTAGATTTAATCAAGCACGCCCAAGTCTATCTACTGTAGTCATCCACAATGGTAACAAATTTCTATAATAGGTAGGAACCTTATGAGGCCTCCACACATCTAGATAGACTAATTGAAAACAGCTAGTAGACTTAGTATTGCTAATAGGAAATTTCAACCTACATTACTTAGCCAAAGGACAAACTTCACAACCTGAGAATCAACTTTATTCCTAAGAGTTGATATACTTTCCATTGCCTTTGTTGATGCATGTCCTACTCTCATATGCCAAAGTTCTGTGTTAATTCCTTGTTGCACAATAAATCCTGCAGCTACTAGTGTTATATTATGTTTTAGTAGACACAATCCATTGTGCTCTTTATCATTCCCCATCACCCAGTGTCACGACCCATTTTCAGAACCAGTCCTAACCGGCACCCGATTATTAAACGTGACCGAGCGAACCATCTGTGCTTATCAAATCTATTATAATTTTAAACTTTATATGCATCAAGGCAATACTTTAACCAAATACTTTTGATTAATTTAAATATTTAAAATAAATCAATTCTAAAACTTTATTCGTAGTAAATACTGAAATACTGCTAAGTTATTATCAAAAACATCTGAATCTTAAGCCACGGACTGTGTCTATGAAGTCTCTACTGATAAACTGACGCACTGCTCAGGACATAAGATTTTCTGGCCAGTTCTCTAAGTAAACAAAGAAAAAACTAAATAAATATGACTCTAAGGAATACTCCACGAATAAAAGGGAGCTCACCAATAGTACAGGAAGTGAGGAAAGTCCTAACCAATAGCCTGCTGCCTGCAAAATCAGTTCCTACATTGTACCGCAGACTAACGTATGTTCCCAAAAAAGAACTTCAATACCATCTATTGTACTCAGTGAGTCTCAACGACACGGGACAAAACTTTAATAACATGTACATTATGATCAAAGGTTCTAAATGCGCGTAAAATATAAAGCTTAAAAGGACAATTTAACATAATTGCATGATAGTAGTTTATGAATATTTTTAAAAAAAATTCTTTTCTTTTTCTTTCCAAAAAAGAAATATACTTCACTTTACACTTTGGGTGTTCTAACTATCCTGTCCTATTTCTGTCTTAGTCACTGTGTGATCGGCACAGGTTCGATCCTAACCTGATCGAATAGGCCCAATCCACAAGGTGCCACTTGTTTCATGGTTCTCAACGCTCTTGTATCATACCTTAGCATGACTAAGTAAATTCTCAGCAATGAGACCCTCGGCCCGTGTTCTCCCTACTTTGGCATAAGTAGTTTCAGGAAGTCAACACCTTGGTCAGGACCCTCGGCCTGGACGATAACCCCTTCTCAGAATAAAGGATACTCCAAAAAAATTTCTTTCTGAAACTTGTTGTGACTTTTCAAGTCTAAATCTTGTTTGAAGTGATACACCAATATTCATAATAATATTCTTGAGTGTATACATTGCATAAACATGAAATAAAATTACTCAAAGTATTTCTAAAAGTTCTATCTAACTCTTGAAACTTTAACATGTATGATCTTGTAATAAAGCATAAACATATGAAAAATAGACGATTATACATCTCGAGTAAAATATATAAGCTTTAACTAGAAAATACTTAGTCAACATGTATTCACTCGATCCAATTAAGCACATATTGACTCTTTAAAGCTAAGTACAACCCAGTACAATACCACTCAGTGGTGTCTGGGGAGGGTAGTGTGTACGCAGCCTTACCCCTACCCTAGGGTAGAGAGGCTGTTTCCAAATAGACCCCCGGCATAAATCCCCAGAATTTGCTCCTGGGGAGACTCGAACTCACAACCTTTCGGTTGTAAGTGAGGGTTGGTTACCATCAGACCAAGCCCCTCTTGTCTGATACTTTATGGGCATATTTTTTTTAGTAGAACCACTTTAGTAAAATGTTATATCCACTCACCTCAATTTCTCTTTTAAAGCAACAATGTAAGTTTCAATTTTTGTAAGCAAGTCAACGATCAAATACTACAACAATAAGTCAAAATAAGTATCCAACTTTCCCAATTATTAATCTTTTTTCAACCGTAAGAACTTTAGGTTCAACTTCTAAATTTCTAGGTTTTGGGATGAGGTCTTGTTCTAATAATTCTTTACTATCTCTAACAACCTTAACCCGTTATTGCAACCAATAGAGGTGAAGAATAATTCGTTGTAATACCAAAAACTTAACTCGTACGTTCTTGAAGTTTTGTAAAACTTTCTTACAAATTCACCCCATCAGAATGTTAGATCTCAAGTATAATGATGTTATAGCTTACAATTTCATAAAAAGAATTACCCCAATTGACATGATGAGTTGGCCTGAATCTATCACCTAATTACATTAGGCTTTGACAACTATTAATCAATTATAAATTATAAAGTAATAACTTTCTGTCACTTGAATACTCCTATTGCTTATAGAGTGACAGAATTCAAGGCAGTACTCAAATCAATTAAGCTACTCTTCCAAAGGGGTGGATTCTGAATAGTGAATTTTTGCCCAAACAACGTTTAACCAAATGAAATAGTACTTCGTACCACATTTAAGAACCAGGAAAAAAAGAGAGGAAAGGACTTTAAAAATATTTGCAGGTATTCAGCCACTCTGCTTTTTTCAAGAGTTTCTGGATGCTACGTGTCTTGGCACAAACGCCGATCAAGTAGAGACGAATGCAATATGAGTTCAATTGAAACCAACATTTTTTACGGAGAGTATAAGTATATGTGTAAAAAAACAAAACTTCTACAAATATTAAATTCTACAAGAGTTTAATCGTAAAAAACATTAAACTTTTTGAATCTCGAATCCACCTCTTCTATTTAGTGCTTGGTCTACTCGTGGCTAGTTTGCCTCCCGTTAATCTGATGCCCCATGCACTAGCCTTTGTCATCTTCATCTGAAATTAAGCAGCACTCGCTGGCTCATTCAAATACTTGTGAAAGAGTAGTGTTAATTGGCATGGTTGAGCAGCATAGTCAAAGGGCCATATAAGTAACACTTTATTTTGTGTTTTATTTTTATGAAATTTACTTTTGCAATAGAGGGCTTCTTTGGCTTGATGAGTCAATTCCACAAACAATTTCTTCAATCTCAAGCATGGACTTGATCTCCTTGGCCTTTCCCCACAGAACAGAATAAAATCCAGCAGATATGATAACTGCTCCTATAACACTGCCCACCACATTGTAACAAATAATTTACTTCATGAATTTATATACGTGCTTTAGAAACTACGACTTCAAAACCAGAAGGAAGACGGCAACGACAACAACAATAACGACCCAGTGAAATTTTATTAGTGGGGTCTGGGGAGGATAATGTGTAGGCATACCTTGCCCCTATCCCAAGAAGGTAGAGAGGTTAGTTTCGATAAACTCTCGGCTCTAGAAGAAAACCAGAAGGAAGACGAGTCACGTAATTACAAGTTACAATACTGGGGAAAAGAGCATTGCAGAAGTTCAAATGTTTAGTCCTATTTCCTAGGAACAAGCCTTTTAACCAATTATAGATGCATTACTTTGTTTGCAAGCAACCCAAAGCTTCTTTTTTTTTGTCAGCAAGGAAAAAAACTTGGAACATTAAACAAAGAGAGTTTAAGTTTTCTTGCTGACCAAAAAAATATTAAATAAAGAGAGTGAAGTGAGCCCCGGAGTAACGGTAAAGTTGTCTCCATATAACCTATAGGTCACGGTTCAAGCCGTGGAATCAGTCACCCTTTGGTCGAAAAATTACACTGTGTAGTTAGATAATATTTTATAAAATATGTATATATACTATGTATTGACACCCCTTAACTTCTTGCTAATTTTATTTCTTTATATTTTGACCCCCCTTGATGAAAATTCTGGCTCCGCCATTGGCTACCTACGTTACATCCATGGGGTGCGGCCTTGTTCGGACCCTGCATGAAATACTTCGTGTACCGGGCAGCCTCCTTTTATTTAACAAAGAGAGTATTACAGGGAGCAGGACGCGATTGCGGCACATCGTTACATAAAGTCATAGTAGTAGTAGTGCTAGAAGTAGTAGTAGCTAGCAGTAGCAGTAGCTATACCTAAACTAGTAGTAGTATTAATCGCAGTACTAGCTATGCCTATTTCAGAGGCGGATGTAGCCCGTTAGGTTCATTTGAACCCAGTATTTTTGCCGTTGAGCATAAATTTATGTATAAAAATTCATTAAAATTGCAATAAATGATAAGTCCGAACCCATAACTTTAAAAATGCAATGAGTTCAATACTGAAAACCTTAAAAACTGAACACACAGAATTTAAATTCTGGATCCGCCTCTGATACCTAAATTTAGTAGTGTCTGTTTGACGCTGGTCAGCCTAGTTTTTGTAATATAGCTACAAGCAGCTCAAAGCAAATTGATCAATCATAAAAGAATAGCTTTATATATACCTTCCTAAATGGAGTGATTCAGCAAGAAATAGGATCCCCAATATTGCTGCAATAACCATTCCCAAGGGCTTGAACATTGCTACATAAAGAGGACCTTTCTTGTCCAAGCACCATGTCAAAACATTGTAACGAAACACACTTCCAGATACAGCCTAGTGTGTAAGAAAACAGAATCAGATCTGTTAAAGAACAATGTGCAGAAGAGAAATGAAAATAAAACATCAAACTTCTTACTGAGAAAACAATGGCTATTATCCCAATCCCAGGCTTCACCATCCATGTATCTGGATTTCTTTCTAATACCAGAGTTAAAATTGCACATTGGATGCTCCCAAAGCAGCAAGTGAAGAACACTATTGTCATTTGTTCAGGGTATTTCTTCACAGTATCTGTCTAAACAAGTACAACATTAAATGAATTTGTAATAATGTCCTATTTCTGAGATATAAACCTACTTATATCCATAAACCAATATAATATTAGCAGCCCAGTTTAATGTCAAAATGGTTGAGACGATGAGAGTCTACAATTACAGGATTTATGCACCAAGTGAAATGCTATTAAGCGTAAAATGAATCGAGCCCACCAAAAGGTTGCTCAAACGAAATGATTTTTTATGACTTATGAGTTCTGAATTGGAAGCAGATTGAAGCATCCTCTATTACGACATGTTCTACAGGCAGTATAAAAAAGGGCAGCCAGGTGCACTAAGCTCCTATTATGCGCGGTATCGGGGAAAGGATTGGACCAACGCAGTCTTAACCTACATTTCTGCGAGAGATTGTTTCCATGATGTTCTACAGGCAGTATCATTAACTGAAATAAGTCGAACATTCACAAAATGCACTGCTAACTCTGGAAGACTGTGAAGATGGTTTTTAACTTTAAATTCATTCTCATTGTTGAAATTCATGTAATATGTTTTACCTGAAGAATGTTCCATCCAGAAGACATGATGCAGGTGGTGGTAATGAGAAGACCTCCCAGTAACCAGTTTGATTCTTGTGAAAGTAAAGAGTGATGAGATGAATCTGAATGCAAATTAGATGATCCAAGTACTCTTGGGCCTTTGTACAAAGTCATGACAGATGCCCCCATAATTGCAACTATGGTACCCAAGGATTTTGCTTGACTGCTGGCTTTTCTTATATCTAACTTCTCCATCCTGAAAATTGCAAAAAGACCATGAAGAAATTCTGAACATGTGAACCACTAGACACAACCAAAAACTTGCAATCTTGCATAGTACCACTTCTACTATTCAACTATTCAAGAAAAAAGTTCATGGTTCAAAAGCCCGGGCTATTCAGTGGCAGAAGATTACAACTTTTTGCATATACCATGAGAGAATAACTTGGGTACTGGAAACATCACCACTAAGGATGTGTTACAGTGGGGCAGCTCTTTCCTAAACTAGAGGTCTCGGGTTCGAGCCCTGGGTTTGAAAAAATCTTTGGCAGGGAGCACCTTTTCCTGAACGAGGTCCTATGCGGTACGAATCCAGATATAGTCGTGTTCCAATGCAGGTATGAGAAACCGGATAAAGGGCAGCCTGTGCACTAAGCTTCCGCTATGCACGGGGACCGGGGAAGGCCCGAACTACAAGGATCTATCGTACGCAGTCTTACCCTACATTTCTACTAGAGGTTATTTCTACTGCTCAAACCTGTGACCTCCTGGTCACATGGCAACAACTTTACCAATTATGCCAAGGCGAACACCAGATAAGAAACCAAAAAAAAAAACTGGGAACGCCTAACTGCACTCTGACTAAGAAACAAAAGTGAGTTTACTAACAGTATAAAATATATTTATACAGCCTGGTCATTTATAAAGTAATTATAAGTAAATTTCAATGAAAACATTACTTGGTAACCTAATAAAAATGGTAGTAGTTAACCTACTACAATATGTTAAGCTAACTGATAATATACGAATCCTTATACTGTATGAGCACGTTACTCAAAACCAACAAAAAGTAGAAGTTGGCTAAGCCCAATTTGGCAGTCGTATACCTGAAAATGATGGCAAGCAAAAATGTAAAACCAGGCATCAAATTCCCTAAAGCAGCTGCCAGAGTAGGCGAGCTGTATTTGATACCTGTATAGGCCACAACCTGCAGCAAACATATTCTGCAATACAACAACACCAAACCAGTATTATCTTACTAGACAGACCCTACCGGTACCTCACTGAAGGTAGAGGGGCGGTTTAAGAAAGACTCTCGGCTTTAAAAAACATATTCTGCAATAGAATTTACAAAGTAAAGTTCTGACTTTTTTTAAATCGAAAAAAAACCCGAATTTAGTATCAATAAAACAGAGAAGAAATTTGTATAATACCCCAGTAGACCAAGAAGAAAGAATCTCCACAGTATAGACAATGTAATAGGAGACATATTGCTTCTGTAAAAAAAATAGAAATTTGAGCCAAAAAGTAAAGAAGTAACCACAAAAAAATAGCAGAAGAGCATTTGATTTTGACAAACCTGCACCTATGGAAGATTAAGAAAGGAAGAAGAAGAAGGGTACCAAGGGCATTATAGTAAACAACATAAACAAGATTACTCATTCCATCATTCATAGCTGCTTTTCCGAGTGTAATCATACCCATTTCACAGCATTCCACCAACAACATTGCAACAAAGGGAAAAACATCCTTTGACCAAGATTGCATCTCCATTATAACCATTTCTCTTCTTTACACTCTCAGTGTTGCTGCTCAGTGCTCTATCCTATGATAAATAATGAAATCCTGTTCAGAATCTGATGAAAGACAGTTACTTTTCATAGATGAAAAACATGAGAATAACTTTTCAGATGACTCAAAACACATGATTCCGTACTAAATTGACAATGTTTGTTTTGTTTTATGTGGGAAAAGGGCGATGTCATTAATCAAGTTGGTATTTGTTTGTCTATAGTATTGCTTGTGTATTATAATAAGATCAGTTATTTTAATGACCTCTCCTTTTCATATTAGCTGGAAAAGGATATAGAAGAAAAATTTGATTACAAAAGGCAAAGTAGGGCTATGGTGGAGTTTGCAGAAAATTTTATTTTGTATCTCCTATAATCGATACTAAAGACTTTTTTCTGTCTCACAAATTTATCGATTTAGATTTTTGTGGATTCAAAAATTTCTACTGAACCCATAAATTTAAGGTACGTAAATTCGTGTGATAAAAAAGAATCTCATAAAATAAAATTTCTCGTGAAGTTGCCAACTTGAATAGATTTTAGTGGTTAAGCTTTGTCTGATACCACCTGTGAGATTATAGCTGTTAAATTGGTTTCATTTTATTTTATATAAAATGAAAATTCAAATAGTCAATCAGCTGGGAATTTGATGAAAGCATTTTTGATTGGTTCGGACTTCGGGGCATATCATTTGAATACTTTTTGAAAGACATAATTTGCCTTCAATTTGTGTGGACATGCCACGTCAATTGAATATATAACATGACACCACAATAACAATCTAACGGGATGATATTAGAAATTAAATAATTTATTCTAAATTTTGATTTTCAGTTTAAACTCGAGACACAAATATCTTAAAATTAAGATTTTTGGATTTAAATTTTCTAGAAAAAATAAATACTTGATAATTTTTAAATAGTAGCTCCAAAAATAAATGTTTGTGTATTTCCTCCTAAATCATGTAGAAGTAAACTTGTAAAATTTTATGTGGCACCCAAATTTGTGTCACACATTAAATTTGTACCCAGTTTTAAATAAAAAAATTATCTGATATAACTTTGGATACATATACTTTTTTCTTCTTTACCGTTGTTTTCTTCTTCTTCTTCTTATGAGTTGCAAAATGGGTTTGTTAAATTTGTTGTTGTTTTGACAATTTAATGATTGTAATTTTTCTTTATGATATTTGAAAGTTATGTTTGAAATTTTAGTTTATTTAGAATAGATTTGGGCATTGAATCGTGTATTGGATTACTGAAATAGAAGAACAAGTTTATGTTTCAAAACTTAAGATTCGAAATACGAGTTGCATTCAATAGATTGAACAATTTGAGATTCGAAGTTCTGAAGTAGCATTTGAAAGAAAGAATAACTTTATATTTGATTTCTGGAGTTGCATTGAAGAGAATGAACTATTTTAGATCCGAACGAGTACAATTTGCATAATTTTGTGCAATATAGGTATAAATTCAATGGTGACCCAAAAGTGGGTATATATGAAAATGTCCCGATTAACTTGTTTGGGCCTTAAGATTAAGTGCACCAAAATGACCTTGGGCCTAGAACCATGAATTAGACTTGTTTTGATTAAAATAGCACGGGCTAGCAAGTTTTCGGGCTGATCATTAAAAAATTGCTAGAATTTGCAAAGTCATTCAAAAATAGTCACTATTTTGCTGCAACATGGACCGGTCCAACATAATATACAAGAGATCGATGCACTTGTGTATGACTTCAAGCATATTATGCTGGAACTCCAATACGTGGAGCACTTGTGTATGAACGTCCAGCATATTATGCTAGACCGATATATTATACTGGAACTCTAGCATATTATAATGGAGTTCCAATATACTTATGCCGGAACTCCAGTATATTATGCTGGAGTATCTTTCAGATTGGGGGAATTATGCTCCTTGTCACTTGGCCCAACAGTCCATCAAAAAATAATCCACGTTTGAAGCCTTTACCTGATATGGCCCAGGTTGTACATAATCTGAAAATTATTTTTCACCAGTTAGCCCACCCTATTTTTTCTTTTCTTCGTTCTTTTTCTTTCTCTTTCACGACTTTACATCCTAAAGTTTTTCTATCATTATATATATTATTCAATTCTCCTTCCATATTCAATGTTGATAATCACTATTAAGATGAGAAGAAAAAATGTCACTTAAGAGAATTATTATTTTTGGAGTCGCCATTAAAGGTCATTCGAAACTTCAGTTTCAGAAATTGAATTTTTTGGTTTTGTTAGTTATTTGGATTGTATTTTGGCTCAATTGATTGGGATCGTCAAGGGAAGTTCAAAACTCAAATTTGAAATGATTTGGAGCAGATTTGAGGTAAATGTGAGTTGAATTTCAGAAATTGAATTTTTCAATTTTGTTAGTTGTTTGGATTGGTTGTTGGGCCAATTGATTGAGATCGTCAAGGGAAGTTCAGAATTTGAACTAATTTGGAACAGATTTGAGGTAGATTTGAGTTGAACTTCAGAAGAAGAACCAGTGAAGCTTCGTTAATAGGATTTGTTTGTATAATAGCGTATAATATTGTATAAGTAATGTTTAATAGTATATAAACACATCTTATACATTATTTTACACAAGGCTAATACATTATTTACAGGAATTTGGTGGATTTCTCACACTTCTTCCACTTCTTCTTCTTCTTCTTCTTCTTCTTCTTCTTCTTCTTCTTCTTCTTCTTCTTCTTCTTCTTCATGGTGTATACACCTATATACATGGTGTATCACTAATATTTTTCACTACTGTGCTTATACATTTTTATACAACTATATATATAATATACCTCTTTGTATAAAAATATATAATAATATATAAAAGTGTATAAGCATCTCTAACGAATTTTTTTTTACGATTTTCACTTGCAATTATTGATTAAGACTATTCCAAATCTCCACTAAATGACTTCACATTTTATATACAGTCTACTTAGACTAATTTTAATAAGTTCAAACAATACCACTCCAAATTTCTCATAAAATCATATTCAAAAACTAACAAGATTAGCATTAAAGAATATGAGATTTTAGATTTCTCGTGTCTGTTTGTGAATTTTCGTAGTTGTGATAGGTATGTAGAAACTTGAGAAAAAGGGAGAATGAAAATATTTCACGCTTGAAGATGTAGAGAATAAAAAAACTGGAAAAAAAATCAGATCTAACTTTATTCATATTTGACTACACATTTGCAAACTTATAAGTGGACCATAAAGTGTATTGTTATGTAATTTTGTCTTTCGGATTTTGAACAATATTTTCGTTCAAATTTATCTTTACATAAAAAGTGGCTAAATTTCAATTACTTTTAAAATTGTGATTGTTTTTGAATAACCACTTGTAAATCTAATATTTTTTGAATTTCTTCCCTTATTTTGAGCAAACAAGTAAACGACTCAAAGACGAAATTAAGTAGGGATTTAGACTTATTATAAGCTTGAATGACCACATATATAATGTGGAAGTAGGTAATTATGAGTTTGACTTTAGAAATCCTAATGCCTATATTAGCAACTTATTATGTGAAGTCATGATCATGAAACAACAAATTTGAATAATTGATCATTCAAGAAGAAGATAAGCGCATCGTGTGGTGCAATGTGGGGGTTATAATGTGCTAATTATCCCTTTATCAACAACTAAGAGGGTGTTGGCTAAGCATATAAATTGATTAAATTGGCGTATAAATACTTTTTGGTTTATCTACGCGTTTGGTAAAATTAAAAATATATAAGTTAAGTACTTACGAGTCAAAAATAAGTCAAAAGCCATAAATTGGTCTCCTCCAACTTATTAACTTAAAGCTTATAAGCTCTTTAAGTTTGATCAAAATATTTACTACTCTATCCTTAAAATACTTCTTTTTAAAACAAAAGTTTTCGTATACCCAGTTTTTCAGTTGCATATTATTAATTTCAACATTTTTATCCAAACACGTAATTACTTATTTTTTAAATTATTTTCAGTATTTAAAAGTATTTTTCATCCCTAATACTTAAAATCAACTAATCCAAGGGGCTCTAAAACTTGTTTTCATTCATTCTTCACCTAATTAATTGTCTTCTTAATAAAGACAAAGCAATATATTCTTATCCTTCAACAAGTGACAGCTAAATAAACCAGTATCATCATTTACACGTAATTTTCTAGAAAATGGAATTAAGAGGCTTGGCTTAAACGACATCCTTTCCTTTAACATTCATTTTGTTATAAATAGAACTCTAATTAGAGTGAATGTCTATCTTATAGAAGAGTTTTACTTTGAGGTTAGGCTTAAACGACATCCTCTCTCTACTTTTCTCTATATTGTTCTTGTTCTTATATTATTTCATAACACATTATCAGCACGAGTCTCTAACCAATTGAATTTAATATTCAGCAATTATCGCTCTCAGAATCTCGAGTTGCAATCAGATTCACCCACTCTAATTCGTGTTCCGTCGTTTGGGTTTTTCTATTCGAGTGAAACGAGATTTGTGATATTTTGGTTTCTGAAATTCTTCAATTTTTTTTCTTTCTCGTTGTTTACTTTTGTTTTCTTTTTGAAGGTGAATTTCCAAGCAAAAGAGTGTAATAACGATTGCTACTGCTCCATATGAGCATTTCTATACGGAAAAATAGAAGAGATGGTATCATCATAAAATAATGCAACGGGATGGAAACTCAAAAGGTATATTTGATATCACAACATTTATTGGTATATCTTAAAGGTAAGTAATTTACTTTTCTCTTTCAAATTCTTGAAATTCTACGATTTGATTTCATATACAAACAAAGACAACAAAGTTTGATTATAACTCTAATGGAGTTTGTAAGAAATTACACTCACATGAAGTGGTAAAATTTCTATGCCTTGCCATGATCAAATTCATGTATGATTGTGGGAAAAGAATTAAAAAATCCGTCCAATTGAATTTGCTCCATTCCCTTTAGAGAATGTGGTAGCAGTATGTGATAAGTCTGAAAGAAGACAAAATTATTACCGTGAAGGTATCAATGGATGTGGACGTGGCAATAGACGGAATTATAATCGTCATCATTGTGATAATGAGAATAATAAAGATTCTCAAAATAATCTTTCACTTTATGAAAGTAATATTTGACATGAGATTGTATATAGTACATACAGATGATTATGATCCATTCCCTGAAGTGAATGTGATAATTGTAATAAAGCCCGTAAGTATGGACACGCTCTTGATGTAATTTTGTTTTATGTCTAACATTATGAAAAGAAAGTTCGTTGCCCTTGAAATTTCGGGCAAGAACTATATGACATGGGTGTTGGATGCTGAAATCCATTTGGGTGCAATGGGTCTTGGAGACGCCATTAAAGACAGAAATAATGCATCCACCCAAGACTATGCTAAGGCCTTGATTTTCTTGCGCCATCACCTTGATAAGGTTTGAAACTGTGCTAAGGCCTTGATTTTCTTGCGCCATCACCTTGATGAAGGTTTGAAACTGTGCTAAGGCCTTGATTTTCTTGCGCCATCACCTTGATGAAGGTTTGAAACTGTGCTAAGGCCTTGATTTTCTTGCGCCATCACCTTGATGAAGGTTTGAAAATTGAATATATCACAGTCAAAGATCCACCTATCTTGTGAAATGGCTTAAAGGAGAGATATGACAACCTGAAGTTGGTCACTCTGCCACAAGCACGATGCGATGAGAATCCAAAAGCAAATAGTTCATAAACTATATATTATTGTTGCGGTGGAAAAGGGCACTGGGCGAAAATTTGCCATGTACCAAGACATTTGGTTGAGCTTTATCAAGCATCTCTAAAAGATAAATGCCCTGAAACCAATTCTGTCTCTGACGACAATTTTGACATCACCCACTTGGATGTGGCAGACTTCTTTGAGCACCCTGAGGGGAAAATAGACCACTTAATTGGTGATGGATCTGTGATGAAGGAAGATGGAATTGTTTGATTTTATTTTACTTATTTGTATTAGTTAGTAGTCAGCTCGTATTAGTTAGTTTATGATATAATGTTAGTATTAGCTCTTTAGAATGTTTTCAATATGCTTAAATTTCGAAGACATTTTTACTTCCCAGTAAAGTTAGTCGATTAACTAATAATTTAGTCGACTATCTAATATTTCGTATTAAAAACTGGATTTTTCGCAAGGCAAGATAGTCGACTATCTGATTTAGATAGTTGACTAACCTGATGACTGTTTACTAAGATAGTCGACTATCTGATTTAGATAGTCGACTAACCTGATGACTGTTTACTAAGTTAGTCGACTATCAACTTAGTTAGTCGACTAACTAATATTTCGCATTAAAACTGGACTTTTCCGCAAGGCAAGATAGTCGGCTATCTGATTTAGTTAGTCGACTAACCTAATGACTGCTTCCCAAGTTAGCCGACTATTAACTAAGTTAATCTACTAACCTCAGCAAATTTTGAAAATATTGTTTAATTATGAAGCAACGGATTAAATTTGTTTATTCTCATGTTCGTATATCTCTTTTGATTAATTGATTCATGTATCACACATACGATATTCAAAGAGAAGAAATATTACTCTCATTTATGTATGTGTAAGGCAGATGTTACTACAATTTCTGGTAGTAGTAAATTGATTAACGGCTCCGGAAGAGCAACTATAACTCTGCCTAAAGGAACAACATTTTAGAGAATGCAATGTTCTCCTCCAAGTCTAAAACGAACTTGTTGAGTTTTAAAGATATCATTCAAAATGAATATCATATTGAGACAATAGATGAGAATAATCTTGAATTCCTCATTTACTCATGAAAACGAGGCTGCCCACTTCGGTTTGGGGTCACGCCATTTTGCATGCAGCAATGCTAGTTCGTCTCAGAACGACGAATTATCACAAATATTCCCCGTTGCAATGAGTTTTGGGTCATGAACCTAATATATCCCACTTAACAATTTTTGGATGTGCAGTATATGTGCCTGTAGCACCGCCATATTGCACCAAAATGGGTCTGCAAAGAAGGTTAGGAATATATATTGAGTTTGAATCGCCCTCCATTATTCGCTACCTCGAAACACTGACAGGGGATTTGTTCACTGCACGATTTGCAGACTGTCAATTCGATGAGATACTTTTCCCAAAATTAGGGGGAGAAGATCTTAATAAAGACAAATCGGTTTCAAAATAACTTCTTAATAAAGAAGATGAGCAAATGATCAAAGTGATCATAATGGGGAGGCAAGTGATCTAGAAGATCACATGACATAACACTTCATAAAATCTCATGAGAGATTCAGGTACCTGAATATATGAATAAAGAGATCTCCATGTTATGTCTTTACTGGAACCGATATAAAATGTTCGTCGACGACATCTATGATAGCGCTAAATATCGATGAGGATCTTATGTTTGTCGAATACAAACAAAAATATTGGCTAAATGGAAGAGATACAATTCAAGCAGAATTGATTCCATATGAAAGACATGTAGTTTTGGACATGTAGTTCAAATACTTGAAAGTATAAAGTCAATGGTATGTGTAATCAGTTTTCGATATCTTATTTGTTTAACATGACATGAAAACTTGATATGCATCTAAAGTCTATTATATGGCTTATATGACTTAACTTATATGTCAATCCATGAAAGATTGAAGTTGCTTGAAGCATATACAATTCTTGGTCCTGAAGTACCACATCCTAAGTGCAACTTGTGTACATATGTATTTTGCTATAACTATAAGCATGATGGCATCGAGAATACCTCTATGGAGATATTGAAGAGTCATTCCACGACATTATATGAAGATGTTCATATCTATCAAGAATGATAATTTCAAGGTGCGGAATATTTATTCAAATCAATATGGCTGATTTATTTATCAAATCTCTACCAAAGATCGTTTTGAAGATGGTGCACAAGATTGGAATGCAAATGCTCAAGGATGTGAATTGATGCTCTATTCAGGGGGAGTTAATGCGCGTTGCACTCTTTTTCCCTTACAAGGTTTTGTCCCAATGGGTTTTCCTTGCAAGGTTTTTAACGAGGTAACCAATAGGCGCATATTCAAACATGTGTACTCTTTTTCCTTTTCTATCATTTTTTCCCATTGGGTTTTGTTTTAGTTAAGGTTTTAACGAGGCACATTATTGAATAGACATTCAAGGGGGAGTGTTATAAATAGAACTCTAATTAGAGTGAATGTCTATCTTATAGAAGAGTTTTACTTTGAGGCTAAGTCATTTATCTTCCTATAAATAGAGGGGTCTTACCCCATTGTAAATCATCCCAAAGTATCAATAAGAATACTCCTCTTTCTACTTTTCTCTATATTGTTCTTGTTCTTATATTATTTCATAACACATTTGATATATGTAGATATATTTTAATTTTTCAGCTTGGCTTAATTTGTCACAATATATGCTAATTATAATGCTCAATACTTTTGAAACCGTTGAGAAAATTCTTGCAAGTTGGGAGATTTCTATATCGACTATTTATGCATTTAAATCTTTTGAAGTTTTTCTCAGATCCAATGCAGTATGAAAGGAATCTAATCTTCTTAATCTTGCAAAATGTACGTTATATTTGCTTAATCTTCAAGAAAGTTAAACCAAAAAAGAAAAATTGAAAGGGAGACGTTTAATTCAAAAATTATGTGCACCTCGGGTTTTAATAAAGGATTTTGATCTCAACACTAAAAAGGAAAAATTTTATATTAGAATAATTGGGTTCTATACTTTTTAATTTTATAGCTTATATTTCAATTTACAACCAATTAGCACATAAATAATATGTTAAGATTCAACATTCAACTCCAATAGGTTCTCAAATTACTATTTAATTTTTAAAAAAAAATTCTCAAGCTTTTAAATTAATTTTCGAATCAATAATTGTCACTCAAATATTAACTCAACAAATCAAATTCATTTGGGTGGTGAAAATTAAATTTTTTAACAAGCCTAAATATGTTGGTTTAAATTTTAAATTTAATTTAGTGAGAAGTTTAGAGTGAATGTCATTTAGACTTGTTAGAAATAGTATAAGGATGTTGTATATAAAATATGAAGTCATTTAGCGGAGATTTGGACTGGTTTTGAACAAGAATTGCAACTGAAAATCGTGAAAGAAGCTCGTCTACAAATGCTTGTATAAAGGTGTATTATAGTGTATAATGAATATTTCTACACTCATATACAATATTATACAAGATTATATATAATTATACAAAAACTGACTTCGGCTTCTTCCTTACGTCTTTTTTGAAATTTTACTCAAATCTTGCTCAAATATACTCCAAATCACTTCAAATTTAAAATTTGAACTCTTTTTGATATTTTCAATCAATTGGAACAATAATCCAAACAACTAACAAATTCAAAAAAATTCATTTACAAAAGCAAAGCTTTGAATGGTGTTCAACGATGGACTTCTACTCTTTAATTTTCTTTCACTGCAAGCATGTGACACAAAATACATGGTCCTTTGAAGCATTTGTAAACGATGTGAGAAAAAGAAAGAGTGAAAGCAATATTGTGAGAACAAAGAATTAACTCCATAGCTTTTAGAAGCAGTGGTTGTAAAAATACATATTTTAAATTTACAAGTGCTTTCAGAATATGTACAATGTAGGCTAGATGGGGTAAAGCTTAAAAGCATTGACCATTTTTAGCTATGGTACAAAGTCATGTGTATTTTCTTGTAATTCTTTTTATTAAAACGTAGGCAAGTTGGCAATTGTGTAAGAATATCGTAAACATACCTAATTAAAGGAAATATCTACATTATATTAAAAGGAGAATAGCATGCATTGTGGTTAAGACAAGTGGCAAGTTAAAATGAATTCACTTGGCAATTTTAAGACAATATCTATAATTACAAAGTATAAATAGAATCATAATTAATGGAAGTAGTTGAATGAATCTTATACATAATTTAGATAGATCTTAGATAAATTTAATCTATTATCTATATTTATATTTATATTTATATCTATATCTACTATATTTAGATCATATAATTATCCACTTATAGATTTTCTTCTATATTAGCTAGAAATATGGAGGTAAAAAGTTAATTTAAAAACTATAGCAGAAAAAAATAAAAAATATAGAAAGATGTAAACTGAGATAACATAGAACTATCTATACTTTGGAGCAAGTTAAAATATAAATAAAATAAAAATTTACTTAAGATGATAAAGATTTATTGAATTTAAAATTTTAAAAAATTTCAAGCAACAAATAAGATCTTACACAAAATATATAAATTATATACAATGTGAAAAATTAAATAATCAGTAAAATATATTTTAAATAACAAGAATAATAAAGTCATATTAATATTGACAAATCGGGCAAATGAATATTTTATATATAAATAAATATTTCTTATATGATTAGATAAATTTAAATTAAGAAGAACAAATTTTAACCACCCTGACAATATTTAAAAATGTTTACAAGATCTAATAAGAATTAAGGCAAAACAAATTTGATCAAATTTAACTTAAATATATAAATCAATTAATATAGACTTCTATTTTTATTGTAAATAGATTCCAAAACTTTCTAAAAATAAGAATTTTTATTTTAGAATGACTTACCACATGATCCCTTTTCTTCCATTTCATATATATATATATATATTAGAAATATTATGTAGAAATAAATGATAGTGGAACCATTATTGTAAATATTTGAGATAAGATTTTGTTTATAAAGAAATATGATAAGAAATTGAACCACATGACAATATAATAATATTAAATATTGAATAATATAATAAAAATCTAATCAAAATTAAGGCAAAAAAATTGATCAAATTTAACTTAAAAGTATGAACCAACTAATATTGATTCTTATTTTTTATTGTGAATATATTCCAAAATTTTCTAAAAATTGAGAATTTTTATTTTACTAACCTCATGATCCATTTTCTTCCATTTCATATATATATATATATATATATATATATATATATATATATATATATATATATATATATATATATATATATATATATATATATATATATATATATATATATATATATATTATGTTTGGAATAATATAATAAAACAATTGAAGAACAGATAGAGTTTTTAAAAAAAGGACAAAAGCCCCGTCTCTCTCATCCTATCGGCGCACGTTGGCATATCGTACGTCGAGCTCGTGGTTATGGCGAAAGGCGGAAGTCGCGGCAGAGGAGGACCGCGGAAAATCCCGATTGACACCTTTGACAAGCTGAATCAACTGATTTTGGAGAAAAACAGTACGAAGGAGGTGCAGAATCCCTCTGTACAAGACCTAGGCACCATGGAAGCTGATGAACAAGCTTCAGATATAGTGACAGTACAGCAAGAGCCCCTAGTAGATATGGTAGACACGACTATGGAAACTCCAAAGGCAACAGAGGTCGAAGGGACTACAACCCCTCCGAGTACAGTGGTACCAGATCCTTCGGCAGATACGAACATGCAACCAGCAATGTCAATAGAGGAACACCCAGAGACTAGCAAAAACACATTAGTGGAACCTAAGAAGAGCTGGACAACACTATTCAAGAAGAATCGATTTGCGACCCATGGAATGGATCTTGACTACATACCCCCAGTGATGACGGACAACCTATAGTACAACTGGATAAAGCGGAGGTGGAAGAGGAAGAAGCCAAATGGAAGTGTGCCTTAGAGGTATACATCATAGGAGACGGCCCTGGCTTCAATGCAATGAGGAGGTTCATCAATCACCATTGGTCCCATGTACCTGAACCAGACTTGTTCTATCATGACGAAGGTTATTACATAGTGAAATTCAAAGCAGTTGTTGATGCCAAATAGATACTGTGTGCAGGTCCTTACTCAATAGCCAATAGGCCTATGATACTCAAACAATGGACACTTGAATTTGATTTCTCAGAAGAGTTCCCGACTGAAATACCATTGTGGGTAAAGTTTCCGAAACTTCCAATGTTTTGCTGGGGTATGAGATCTCTAAGCAGAATTGCTAGTGTATTAGGGAAATCAATATTTGCGGATGAATGTACCACAAAACAGACACGGATTTCTTGCGCCAGAATGCTCATTGAGGTGACTGTCACTAAAGAACTACCAACAGAGATCTGGGTCATAGATCCGAATGGGAAAAAGTTTCTACAAGATGTGGTTTATTAGTGGAAGCCCTCCTATTGTGAGAAATGTCAAACAATAGGACACTACTGTGCAGCGCAGCCAAAGCAAATCCCAAAACAGACTATACAAGTATGGAAGCCAAAGGCAGTCCAGGAATGGAGAACTAAGGGCCCTGTGCAAACTGTGCCATTGCAGAAGCAGCTTCCAATATAGCATAATGAATCCAAGGGGTTTCCTACTGAAGCTAGGATAGTCTCGAGCCAGAGGGTTGACAAAGGCAGTGAAAAAGGGAAACAACCTCAGAGCCCAGCTCTCAACATCACTAATTTCCCACCTCTGTCCCCCATCACTGTGAGTAATAGATTTGAAGTAGTTTCTGGTAGTAAAGAAGACCCTCCAGGGGAGTTAAGGGGATCAACATCTCTTCAATAAAGTGGTTAATTTGGAATATAAGGGGTGTAAATAAAAGGTACAAGCAGAAAGAAGTTAGGGAGTATATTAGGAACAACAACATTAACCTAGTTGGATTAGTAGAAACTAAGGTAAAACAAATACATGCTAGTAGAATTTCTAATCTACTAGCACCAGGTCGGGGTATCTTAACAAACTATGTCTCGGGTGAAAATGGGAGAGTGTGGATTCTCCGGAATCCAAAAGTATTTGCAGTCACTAGTGTTCTAGAGGAAAGCCAATTGATTCACAACACGGTTATCAGCAGGACAGGTGATTTCACATGTTTCCTCATTGTGGTGTATGGTTTCAATAGGCTGGAGCAGAGAAGATCCCTATGGAGCAGAATACAAACACTGTCATCAGGAATGCAAGATCCATGGGTAGTAGCTGGTTATTTCAATGCTGTCTTATGTGACAAAGATAGGGAGTCTTGCAAACCAATCAGGATCCCTGAGACTCAAGAGTTTAACAAATATATTCAGCTAGCTGGTTTGTCAGAATTGCCTTGGAGGGGTGACTATTATACATGGATAAATAAACAGAATGGTGTGGACAGAGTATGCAATAGACTGGACAGGATCTTTGGAAACTATGAATGGATGATCAAATGGAACCAAGTGGTAACTGATTGTGACCTTCCTTTAATCTCAAATCATAATCCCATGATAATGACACTAACATCAGCTTCCTGGAATGGGAAAAAGAATTTCAAGTTCTTTAATGTATGGGCTGAGCATGAAGATTTCCAGCAGATTGTGGCAAGAGTGTGACAGGCTGTAAAGTCATATACTATGAGAGCAATATGGCCCAAACTCAACACTTTGAAGAGCCCTTTGAAGGTCCTGAATATTAGAGAATTCAAAACTATCTCACGGAGAATAGACCATAGCAGACATGAACTGGGGACAATACAAGCCCAGATGACATAGGCATACTCTGATTCCCTACAACAGAAGGAGAAGGAGCTGGTGCTAAAACTGGAAAAATGGTCAATGATTGAGGAAAGTGTTCTGCAAAGAAGGCAAGAGTAAAATAGATACAACTTGGGGACTCCAACACTAAGTACTTCTCTGCAGTAATGAAGGAGAGAACTCGACACAACCAGATTACTGAACTTATCACTGCAATGGGTACCAAACTTACTACAAAGTGTCCAAACCATCCACAGTCAAAGAGTATAGGCCTATTGCTTGCTGTTCTGTCCTCTATAAAATTATCTCAAAAATTCTGGCTAACAGGTTGCAGAAGGTGATGGCAAGTATTATCAGTGAAGCCCAGGCAGGCTTCATCCCAGGCAGAAAGATCCAGGACAACATCATCCTGGCACCTGAACTAGTCAAAAGCTACACTAGACAACATGTGTCCCCCAGATGCATGATTAAAATCGATCTCCAGAAAGCTTATGACTCAGTTGAATGGGTATTCCTACAGCAGGTTATGGAACATATTGGATTCCTCAGAACTTTCACCAAATGGATAATGGAATATATCTCAACAGTGAACTTATCTATGCTAGTCAATGGAGAGGCAACTGAACCCTTTGCTGCTGCTAGGGGACTTAGGCAAGGGGATCCCATTTCCCCCTTCCTATTTGCTCTGGTCATGGAGTACTTAAATAGATCATGCAACTCACTAAAAGGTAATCCAGCATACCAGTTCCACCCCAGATGTAAAAAACTGGGCATTACTCACATGTGCTTTGCTGATGATTTGCTGCTGTTTGCCAAAGGAGACATTACTTCTGTCATGGCCCTATCCAGATGTTTCTCTCAATTCTCTGAAGCTTCTGGATTACAGGCCAATCTGAGTAAGAGCTTTGTCTATTTTGGAGGGGTAGCACTGGATATCCAGAAACAGATCCTCGACCACCTTGGCTATGAGCAAGGTCAATTGCCATTCAAGTACCTAGGAGTCCCCTTGTCCACCAAGAAAATCACAATGCTCCAATGGCAACCTCTAGTGGATAGGATCACTGCCAAGATCACCTCTTGGACCGCCAAAACACTGTCTTACTCTAGGAGAATCCAACTGGTTCAAGCTGTCATTTTTGGGGTCCAAGCTTACTGGGCACAACTGTTCATACTTCCTGTTAATGTCGTGAAAATGATAGAAGGCATCTGTAGGAGTTTCATTTGGTCTGGGATGAACACTGTCACTAGGAAGTCATATATCTCATGGGACAAAATGTGTACCCCAAAATCAGTAGGAGGGATGAATCTCACTATCCTCAAGCTCTGGAACAAAGCTGCCATTGCAAAGACATGCTGAGACCTAGCTCATAAAAAGGACAAGCTGTGGATTAGGTGGATCACTGTGTACTACATCAAAGACAAACTTATTGAATCCATTCCAATTCCTGCTCAAGCAAGTTGGATGGTTAGAAAGATCATCTAATCAAAAGACATATTACAGAGGGTCCAACACTGGAAGGAACATGGATGCTCAATTAGACAGTTGTACCAATCACAGATGCAAGACCTGGCGAGAGTCCCATGGAAGAATTTAATCATACAAAACAATGCAAGGTCAAAGGCAACCTTCAATCTATGGCTATTCTTACAGGACAGACTCCCAACAAAGGACAGATTGCACAACTGGGGAATGAGTATTGATCAACAATGTATCTTATGCCAAAATCACCCAGAAACTAGAGACCATTTGCTAGTGTTCTGCCCAGTCACTATGGACTTATGGGAAAGAACAATGAACTGGCTGAAGGAGACTTATCCTCACCTCAATGATTGGAACCAGAAAATGCAGTGGCTAGTAAGCAAAGCCAAGGGTCGAACATGTCGAGCAACCATCTTCAAAATGGTAACCGCTGAGTTTGCATATACTATATGGTTGAAAAGGAATTCAAGAGTCTTCAACAAGACATTTCGATGCAATACAACCCTTTTGAGAGACATAGTGTATAATTGTAATGTTAGAGGTACCCCACGAATTAGAAAACAATTACAACACCTTCGAATATAGTAGTGTTAGTTAGTTAGGATAGTAGAAACAGTTTAAATGTTATCTCACAGATAGTCAGCTGAGTTGAAGCTAGACTATGATTTTGTAATGTTACTTCATTGGTGATTAATGAAAAGCCTTAATTACCAAAAAAAATCATTATACAAAAGAAAAAGGATAAAATTTATTTAAATTCGAGATGATAAAATTTTGCTTAAGTATAATAAGAAATAGTATGCATGTGCATAAAGCCACATAACTAAAGTCTATAGATGAAAAAAATTAAATAATAAATAATATAAATATATTAGAGATCGTGTGAGTATATTTATACTAAGAATTACTATAAAAAATAAAATAATTCAAATATAGAAACTCAAAAATAGTATCAATAAATTTAAATAAGTTACAATTTTCGAACAATAGTTTAAAAATAAAATAAATATTTGATTTATATATATATATATATATATATATATATATATATATATATATTAATTATTAAAAATAACAGTGAATAAGAATATTAAATGTGATAGTATTACATATTAGATGACATTATTGTAGAATAAGGAAAAATAACATTGGCACAGTAAATGTACCCAAGCAAGCAGCCTGGGTCATCAGGAAAATCATACAATGCAGAGATGATCTTATGGCAAACCAGCAGCTACAAGGTTCCCTTGCTGACAGATTCAAGGCTGTATGTTGCCTCGACAAATTTCAAATCCAGAAAATGTATATCAGTATGCTCCCTAGGTTTGATAAAGTCAACTGGAGGAGCTTACTCTTAGTTCAAAATGTCCTGCCTCGACATATATTTATTGCCTGGCTGGCTGCCCAAAGAAGACTACCTACTGTAGATAGATTAGCAAACTATGGTATTCAAATCCCTTCACTGTGTGTGTTTTGCAACCAACAGGTGGAAACTTTCCAGCACCTATATTTTGAATGTTGCATTACTAAGAGTTTATGGTCTAGAATTTGTTGTTGGCTGGGCAGTTCGAGACAAATCCTTGACTGGGACAGTGAACTGGAATGGATATGCAGCAAAACTCGTAGTCGTGCATGGAGAAATGCTATCACTGCTGCTGCTTTTGTACATGTCGTAGCTTTAATATGGCAGTCGAGGAACAAAATACGATTTCAGAACGTGGCATACGATGAAGATAGAACTACTAGAGAGATTGCAGTACTTCTTCACATTTGTGGGAGACATAGTAGAAGCTGGCAGATCGGGCTACGACAACTCAACTGCTTTCCTTAACTAGTTTTCTGTCGTTACTCACTGGAACTCAAATACATATGATTTTTGCGCTTCTTTTGGTAGTTACATAGACTTGAAGTGTAAATAGAATTAGTAGCTGACTGTCCAATCAGCTACTAGTAGGAACATTTGTACATTTTTTGCTATATATGAATACCAAGCTTTAACTGAAAAAAATGGATAATAATTAAAATTTTAAAAAATTATATTTAAAAAATTTATTTAAACTTGAGATTAGAAAGTTCTTAAAATTATGATAAGAATACTTAAAATATGAATAAGACCACAAAATTGAAGTCTTGCTAGATAAAGAAAAACAAGAATTTGATACCAAACTAAATATTTAAACATATTAAATAAATATCTCATGTAAGTAATTTTATTAATAAAAATTAAAAGCTAAATTTGTATCTTGAAACTAAAAGAGAAAGAAAATTTTATTGCACAAAATACAAAAATAATTATATGAAAATCAAATAGGTTTGAAACATTATAAAGGAACTTATTTATTAAGTTTTAGACTAATTCAATGTAATATTTTAAAATAAGACGTGATATTATTTTGAGTTTGGGTCAAATATTTGTGTAAAAGCTAATTAAAACTTTTTAGTAGGGAAGAGAATGTATAAAGAGCAAAATAGAGATATAGCAATGATACTTATATTGTAAATTTATTTAAAAAATATATAAATTAAATTATTAAATAATAGTAAAAAAATATTATTGATAGATTGAAATGATGAAAGAGTTCTGAGTAAGATGATAATATTATAAATGCATTAAATTTTAAGAATAAAAGTTTACATATATTGATGATTATTAATAGGATAATAAGTACTACATTAAGTTAATTTATAAGCTAATAAATATTCACATTACAGTATAACAATATTAAGTAATAAATATTTCAATAACTATAAGCAAAGAACAAAAAAAGAAAAAGATTATGTCTAAAATATAGAAGGATAAGACTTATTTTAATTTGAGATGAAAAATAAAGTGGTAGTAAGATTTTTTCCAAAATAATATTATTTAATATGCTCAAACAAGACATATCATAATATTATATATTAAGTATTAATATTGACCGTAAAATAAAATACAAGTGCTAACATCAAGGGGTTGGGTTATTACAATATAAAAATAAAGTTTCCACCATGAGATTTGAAAAATGATTTCATGTTCTGCTTTTTAATTAATATCTAATAATTATTTATAATTTTCATATATAAGATTTAATTTTAAGATTATTTGCACATAAGTCAAATCAAAATTTGATATTGTTTATACCGTGCATCGCACCGGTACTAAAACTAGTTAGTAATTAAAGGCTAATTCTAGTAGTTAAGACATTGCTATTCGTATCATTAATGTTTTGCGATTAAATCTTATTTGTCCCTATTAAATGTGTGAATAAATCACCAGCCGCGAGTGCAGAGATTTGTAATTTGTACAAGTACAATCCAGTAAATTGCTATTCGAATCATAATAAAAATATTCCTTTTCATTTATTTCATCATAATGTTTCCAATTAAATCTTATTTATTTCCTATTAAATTTCTGTGTTTTTTTTGTGAAGTGCATGATTTGAAACCTTTTTTTTCCCTTTTTCTTTTCCCCCCTTTTTTTCCTCCTTTACTTGTTTCCCCTTTACCTTTAATCTTTTATTTAAGGAATTAAAAGGTGCGACAGCACCGGGTATTTCTTTTTGGCATTCTTTACTGTTTCTTTTTTATTTCATGGCATTTTTTACTGTTTATTTTGGAGAATAGTGACGATTGTCAGTGCCAGCCTCTGGCTTCCAAATAAGTCAATGTCCTTTTCCAGTTCAAAAAACACAACCCCAACTTCTCATTTTCCCCTTATTTATTTTTTTATTTATATTTTCTCTCTCTCTCACACACACTATTCTGTATTTTGCTAGAAATTGTTAAACATATAGTAAAATAGAGAGTAAGAGAAGAGGTGTAGGCTCAAATATTCAAACTTTTTCCTTATTTCTGCTGCATAAGGTATTTCAAGATCCTGATTAAGTACCAAGTCTTTAGGGTTTTGCTGCTACAAAAAGTGATTTCCAGTATAAAGGGGTTGTTATAAGTATTATTATGTCCTGAATAATGGTGCCTATTAAGTGGGAATCAAGACAGGTAAAGATTCTGCCTTTAACATTTTCTGCTTGGTTTCATCACTATCTACTGTTATTTGCACTGTCAGTGAAATAAAGCAATTAAAATATTGCTGGCTTAACCACCGCCCAACTTGCTGCAAGATTGCAACTTTCTGATACACCCACTATTTTCTTGAATCTGAGGATAAAATTTGTGATTTTGGGTGTTGGATTTTTTTGGTTCAGAGATGGTGAAAAGAAGTTGAAAAGTTGGTGGTATTTGGTTTCTTTTTGAATGTGTTGTTAAAGATGATTTGTTCATTTGCTGAAGTTAGGTCACAAAGATGGGTTTCTGGTCATACCCATTTGAAAAATTCTTGGATTCAACATAAAAAAGATGGTGTCTTTACGTATCCCCCACCTTTGTTTCCCTCATCTCCTCCATCATTTGCCTCAAGTTCTAATTTTCACAATGAACCAAACACATCTAGTTCTTCCAATAAAATTAGTCCAGCTGTTCTTTTTATTATAGTAATATTAGCTGTCCTATTTTTCATATCTGGTCTACTCCATTTGCTAGTTAGATTCCTTATCAAACACCCTTCTTCTTCAGCATCATCTCAGTCTAATGGATACCCTGAAGTTTCAACTTCAGATGCTTTACAAAGACAGTTACAGCAGCTATTCCATTTACATGACTCTGGTTTGGATCAAGCATTTATTGATGCATTACCTGTCTTTATGTACAAGGAAGTTGTCGGTCCTAAAGAGCCGTTTGATTGTGCTGTTTGTTTGTGTGAATTCTCTGACAAGGACAAATTGAGACTGCTCCCTACTTGCAGCCATGCTTTTCATATCAACTGCATTGATACTTGGCTCCTCTCAAACTCAACATGCCCCCTTTGTCGGGGAGCCCTTTACAATCCCGGGTTTCCAATAGAAAATCCAATGTTTGATTTTGATGAGCCAAGAGAAGATGATGGATTTCGTGGTAATGTGGATCATGAGTTCTCCACTTCTCATAAAACAATCGAAATAGAAGAAGTTGCAGGTGCTAAAGCGACTTTTCCTGTTCGACTTGGTAAGTTTCGAAAATTGGATAATGGAGCATGGGAAGGAGAAGGTGTAGGAGAAAGCAGTAGTAGTAATTTGGATGCTAGAAGGTGCTTTTCAATGGGTTCATATCAGTATGTGGTCGGTGATGTTAATCTTAAGGTAGCCTTGAGCAGTGAACGGAAGGCAAACAATACGAATCAAGCCAATTTGTTAGAGAAGGATCCTAATCCATCAATTGATAAGGATAATGAGGGGAAAAAGATAGGTATTGGGACAAAAACAGATAGCTATTCTGTTTCCAAGATTTGGCTTTGGTCGAAAAGAGGCAAATTCGCGAGTTCTTCAGATTGTCAAATGGACGATCGACCTCCTTCTACTATGGACTTTCCATGGCTTAGAAGAACAGAAGGCATGTAGTGAATTCTGATCTCTTCGTCTCTTTTCTTTGGTCTTTTTGTTAAATGATTTCTTAGAGGTGAGTTTGCCTTTTGTGTAGTATTCTTTTAGAAGCAAATTCAACAAAGCATGCCATACTTGATAATCAGCTTGATTTCAGTCTTGATTCTGCAACTATTATTTACTACATTACTCTTTTGTTTCTTAAGTCCTGTAGATGTATACGTCATCTCTTCATTTAATTGGTTCTTGAAATCTTACTCAACACAATGAGTTTTTTGTTGCATCCTAATACTTTCGGCTGCCACAATTTAGCTTAAATGCAATATGGTCCATAAATATTCATGTTAACATATTAACCATGAAGTTCAATGATCAGAGTTAAGGGATAACACTTGTTTCATTTGTCATAAGCTGTGTTAGAAACCACCTGTAACATGCCTAACAATTTGTAACTTAGTCCCTTTCCTCTAGCGTAAAGCTCATAATGCAATGTTCCAAAAGAACAAAAAAATGTTAAAAGATAGAACAGAAAAGAAAGCTGCTAGGTTTAAAAAATGTTACTTGTCCTTACAAAAAACAAATGTTACTTGCCAAGCACAAGGACCAGGAGCTTCCTTTGTTTCTTGAGAAAGTTGGGTGTCTTACTTGCCTCATAGTTTAAGTTGAGAGTATATAGTTATCTTGGTTCATTTTGTTTTTTGGTAACCGAGGAATATCTGTTGAAACTCGGCACGTACATCTACCTAACCCATACATCACAGGTTGTGCTCTTACCACTAAACCAAAACAAAGTCCTAGGACCGCAGCCATCTTATTCATACTAAGTGAAAGCTGGATTCTCTTATGTTCGCGAAGCATCCTAAAAATCTGGCTTCCATGGCCTTTATTTTCTGGTCTTATGGACCTATCTTTTACATTGCACCCCTCACTTCAGTAAACTCCACTCTTTCTTTTCTTCTCTTTATCTTTTTCTTTTGGGGTGTTTGTGGGGAAGGGCTGTGTTTGAACACAATCTTTTTGTTTTAGTGGTGGGATCCATGGAAGCATTGGTTTGTTGGAGACCAAATTAAGTGGCATTAGTCATGGGGTCATTTGTTTTCAACAAATATGACTCTTGAAATTAAAGCCTTGCTGATTCTCTTAGAAAGATCGTTAATGGAATGATTAAGTTACAAGTAGAGATTAGATATCTTAACCCTTTCTAGTTATTGGTGAATTGTCAACACTACTGTAGCCTCATGTGTTGCAGTGTTGCACTGATTAGCTGAGAATGTACTTTTCTTTTAATGGAGGAACAGTAGAAAATTTACTTAGTTCTTTAAGTATGACTTCTTTTGCCAATGGACGGTAACTCATTATACTTCCCTATTTCTAACAATTTTGCACAATTTGCTCCAGTCTCATATTAATCGACGGCTTCAAATACAGTTCTGTTCTTGAATAGACTGCATTAATTTTCTTTTTCTTTGTACCTTATTCTCTTCTTTCCTTCCCTAAATGTAGTGTAAAAGTTGGCACAGATCTTTTAGCAACCGCACTACAGCGGCCTAAGTTGCTCGGACTCGGGTGCGGATATCCGATGCGGGCACGGTTCCGAGTGTCGGATTCGGCAAATCTAAATTTTAAGAATCGGGGGTGCGGGGATTTGGCTAATAAAATTCAAAATTATAAAAAAGTAGAGCTATAAAGATGTTATAAATTTTGAGAGCTATTGTGTGAAAATCGTCATCTATATTCTTTAAATACACAACAACAAATATGGGATTACAATATTGAAGGTATGCCATTTTCTATATATATATATATATATATATATATATATATATATATATATATATAAATTTTTTTTTAAAATATGAGAAATCAAAATCTCAAATTTGTTGATGAAGTATTCGAAGTTAGTTAACCGAATTTTGAACGTATCCTAATATGGGAGACTCGGCAATAGTTGGCGCACATGTTCAAGACTCCGGATTACCTCTAGTGTCATCGCTTAATTCTTTACAGTGTTTCAACTCGTGACGTGCGTCTAATCTTCATATCACTGCACCATAAAATTCCCTACCATAGTCTAACAAATGATTGTAGGCATAGGTTTTACACATCCTAGAGCAAGGGGTAGCTCGCATCTTCACTCAAAAGATGGAATCACGAGTGTAGATTATACTACGACAAAAGTCCTTATCAAAGCCTATATGTTGAAATTTTGCACCACATGACGAACCATATAATTGTACAGTGGACCAGGAGAATTTTAGATTTATTCAGTTTCTTATAGGCTCGGGCGTTAGCTTATTTTTTGGTCACATCTTATTTATTTGTGTTGACAGTGAATTGTGAATGAGGAACTGTATTCTGTAATGACTAGAAACTGACTTACTGGTCACCAACCAGTTAAGTGGTCCACACATCAGTAACCATAAATGAAACTTCACCTTTCAATCATCACGAAGTCCATTATTGGTTCTTAGTATTTTTTATCATACTTCATTCGTCTCTTGTTAGGTTCTATGTTCGCATGTCTTATTCTGTTATTACATGTCGTCGATAATTCCGTAGTTTGCTAGCGGTACTTTGTTCACACTCTCGTTTGCTGTCTTAAATTTAGTTTTCTAAATATATTATCTTGGTATTGAAACTTCTTTCACCTTCTTTAGCCGAGGGTCTATATCAGAAACAATCTCTCTGCCCTTTCAGGGTAGAAGTAATGTTGCATATATTCTAGCCTTCCTAGAATCCACTTGTGAGATTATACTGAGTGGTTGTCGTTGTTATTCTTTTGTCTCTTGTTTTGGATATCGCTTCTGGTTCATTTGTTCATGGTATCCTGGCCAGGTCATATGTATAATTACAATTATGAAATTCAATTGTTAAATTAATCTTAAACGACGATATCATTATTATCAGATTAGGTAACTTTTTCTTCTAAAACAATCCCAAGGCACTTGAGACATTGCAGCTGCAACCACCACCCCATAATTAAGTTAAGCATATGACCAATTAATATTGCTACTAGACTTAGTTGATATGGGTTGTGAATCTTAATTAGTTCCATAGATAAAGAGACGATCTAAACCGAAAGTAAACCATATAGCGAGCTTAACAATTTCATAGATCGGAGAACCATAGTATTGGGGCCATGGATGATGAAAATGATCAAAGTTGTAACAAAGAATGGTATTGATAAATGTTGGTGGAGTCCAGTAAGGGGCGAGGTTATGTTGGCTCAAGGGTAGTCAATCGATTAAGCTTTGCGAAAAAATTATATTACGTATAAGATAAAATATTACTTGTTATTTATTAAAAATAAATTTTGAATACCCTTGTATAGTTCACTAATAAAAGAGCACTCAAAATTTAATATTTTTATTGAATTTTCTGACTTCGTCACTGAATCTAGTAATCAGTGTATGAAAGAAAAGGATCTGAAAGAAAAGGATCTAACTGAATCAGTAGTAGCGATTCATGCAATACCCTTCTCACCATTGTTCCAATGCTACTCTCTTTGGTCACTAAATTATTCTCGTACAGCCACTTATATAATTATCACTTAGCCAATTAAGCAGCAAAGAGTAGGAATGAAAAAGATATCTAGTTAATTAAGGGCGACTAAGATATTATACTTCTCCCCCCAAAGAGACATTATTATAATATGTTTGGTTAAACTCTCCAAATTTAGAAGTATTTTTTGTTTAAAGTTGAAGTATTTGGCCAAACTTTTAGAAGTAAAAAAAGGATTTTTTAGTAAAAGCACAAGAAGTTTTGGAGAAACATAAAAAGTAGCTCCTTTCCAAAATTACTTTTTTGAAATGTACTTTTGAAAAAAAAAATACACTTAGAAACACATTTTAAAATCTTGGCCAAACACTAATTACTACTCATGAGTGTTTTTCAAATTAATTAGTCAAACACAAATTGCCTCGAATCACAAAAGTACTTCTAGAAAAGCATTTTTAAGAAAAAATACTTCTCAAAATAAGCTGATTTCAGAAATTTGGCCAGATATGCTATTAGTCTAAGAGCCCCTTCGGCCAAGTTTCTAGAAGGCCAAAAGTACTTTTTGTCAAAAAAGTATTTTTTAAAAAATTTAAGTTGTTTGGCTAAAATAAAAAGTACTTCTTAGCAACAGCAGAAGCAGTTGCTTTTGGGGAGAAATTACAAATTCTAGCTTCTTCCAAAAAGTAGAAGCATAAGTAAAAAGTTAATTTATTCAAGGCAAAAATAAACTTACAATAAATTTATATTATTCAAATTATCCCTCATTAATTTAATTTTTCTTTTTTTTTTTCCTTTTTCTTTTTTCCTGCTATACACGTATTCTCTTTTTTATTTCAAATTTTTATTCTCTTTCTCCTATTTTTAAGAGTAGATTTTAAATTTATATTGAATGATATATTTTGACATATTTAAATTATCATATAAATAAAAAGTGATATCAAACACTCAATATTATTGCTTTGAAAAAACTATATTTTATATAAATTAAAATTTTTAATTTATATTTTTACTTTACGTATTATATTCTAACTGAATTCTTTTCTAATACATGTTTAAATTTATTTTTCTTTTCTAAATAATACTGATCGCAAATTAAAGTTTTATTATCCTTTTCGTAATTTGATACTTAAAAGTATTTTTTTAAAAGATAGGCCAAATAGGACGAGCTTGCAAAAAGTACTACTCAAACGAATCGGTCAAACACAAACTATTTATTTTGAAAAAGTACTTTTTCATAAAACCTTTTTGATTCAAAAGCACTTTTTAAAATAAACAGTTTTTAACAGCTTGACCAAACGAGCTCTAATATTCAAGTATGTTGCCTACGGAACATCGTTATAGAAAATATCAATAAATGAGTCGAGATAACTATTTTATACGGTTTCAGTTTCAATAAAATTGCAAAAATATTCAGAAATTCAACCACAACCTAGTCAAGCAAAGCTCTAGCCACTTGAAACAAATTATCGTCGACGAGAAGTATTATTTTGTGTCTCATACAATTTATATTAGTTGAATGAAGCTCTTTTTTATTTCACAAATTTGTGATTCCTAAATTTATATTTCCGAGTCCACAGAAATTTGGGTCCATAAATTTGTGAGATAAAAAAAGAACTTCATACAACTAGTGTCAGTTATATGAAACACAAAATAAAATTCATTATCGACTAGCTAGTGAATCAAACCAAGAAATAGCTGAGCAACAGGTCAACTCAAAGACAATTCAGAATCTTTTTTTAAAGTGACTTTAATGGCAAAGATGACTTTCAATTAGTGAATGTATTAACCCTATGGTTGTAACGGTCCGATCGATTGTTTTGAATTCTAGGGTGTCGTTTAGCAGTCTGAGGCCATAAACAACTTCTTTCGGGTATTATGACTTGTACGCGTGGCGAGAATTGAATTTCGGGAAGTTCAGAGTTGATTTGGAAAGAGAATTCTCATTTTGGAAGCTTTAAGTTGAAAGAATTAACTAAGATTGGATTTCTGTGTAAACGATCTCGGAATCGAGATCTGAAGGTTCCAGTAGGTTTGGATGATGATTTTGAACTTGGGCGTATGCCCGGATCGGGTTTTGGATGGCCCGGGAATATTTTGGTGCATATTGTGGAAGTTAGCATTTTGGTCTTATAAGTTTGGGTTGAAGTGCATTTCAGTGTTATCGATATCCGTTTGGGATTTTGAGTTTGGGAGTACCTCCGTATGGTGATTCTGGAGTTGGGAGCATGTCCGGAAGTGAATTCGGAGGTCTGTGGATCGTTTCGGAGTCATTTGGCTAAAGATAGAAATTTGAAGGTTTTTGAGAAGTTTGACCGGAAGTGAACTTTTTGACATCGGGGTCAGAATCCGATTCCCAAAGTTGGAGTAGGTCCGTACTATCGAATATGACATGTGTGCAAAATTTGAAGTCAATCGGACATGATTTGATAGGTTTCGACGTCGAATGTAGAAGTTCGAAATTTCAAAGTTCATAAAGCTTGAATTGGGTGTAATTCATGGTTTTACCATTGCTTGATATGATTTGAGGCCTCGAGCAAGTCCATAATGTGTTTTAGGACTGGTTAGTAGGTTTGGTTGAGGTCCCGAGGGCCTCGAGCGCGTCTCGTATGCTCAACGGATCGATTTTCGCCTTGTGAGGATTGCTGGTTTTCTGGTACAAGTGCATTAGGTTTTTACTCTATGCGATTGAGCGAGGGGGTCTGCGATTGCATAGAGCAAAAGTTAGGGAGCTGGAATTTGGTCTATGCGATCGCAAGAATTTCAATGTGATCGTGAAGAAGGAAGGCTGGGGCTTATACGATCTCAAGGCTGGTGATACGATCGCATAGTGTGCGTTTGGAGGCTGTGATGCATTTGGTCTGTGCGAATGCGGGGTCTTGCATGCAAACGCACAGAAGGAATTAGGGAGGAAGCAAAGTTGGCCTATGCGATCACGGGGCTTTGTTTGCGATCGCATAGAAGGGTCACCTGGGCAATGTTCTTTTAAAATCGGGTTTTGGCTCATTTTCACTTCATTTCTTTCATGTGAGCCAATTTTGGAGCAACTTTGGAGTGTCATTTTCATCACCAAGTACGAGGTAAGTTATTTCTACTGGTTTTGAGTTAAATACAAGGTTTATATATGGATTTAGACATTGAAATTTGAAGAAAACTTGGGGTTTGAGGGAAAACCTAGAAAAGTAGTATTCTTGAATTTTGACCATGATTTTGGGTATGGAATTAAGAGAAAATCATATATTTGTGTTCGTGAGTTCATGGGTAAAACTTTATCTTCGAAAAATTTCGTAAACTGGGCACGTGGGCCTGAAGGCATTTTGGTCAAATTTTCGAGCAGAGTTGAGAACTTATATACTTTGAATTGTTACAAGTAATAATGTAAATTTTTATTGGTTTGCCCAACATTTGAATAGTTTTGGGTCATTGTGCATCAATTGTAGTCGTCGAAAGGGGCTTGGAAGCCGGTTATAGATCTTCGGAGCGAGGTGAGTCTCCTTTCTAACCTTATAAGAAGGAATTATCTCCATAGGTGAGTTAATTGGCTATGTGCTCCTATTTTTAGGAGCTACGTACGCACGAGGTCACGAGAATCTGTGTGTAGCTACTATTATGCTATTGTATGGGTAGTATAGGACCAAAAAAATATGATGTACTTGGATTATTTGTAAACTCATTAACAGCTAGAATTTCTTAAATCACATCGAATCAGTAAATAAATTTAAAAAAGAATTTGCTTTTATTGAAATAAACCTTTTCCAATAAACTCTTAGTTGGCTGTTTGACTGTGTGTTCATATATATGCCCGCGTTGCATGTATGATTCACGAGCGGGATATATGTTTATTTGATGTTGATCGCATCGCATATATGATACGCGAGCAGAGTAATAGATGTATCTATAGTTCGAGCCGTTCGATCCTCGGCAGCGCACATTTTGCATTTCTGTTGGATCGGACTATATGACCTCTGTATGATTTGTGCATGCTTGTGTTTCTTGCCTTGAGATTATTTGAGATTTATAATTTCTCTCCCCGACTTGAGATAATTGGAAACTATTGGATTATGAATACGGAGACATGAAATATAAAAAAGAACTTTCACCTGATCACGCCTTACTTGAATTTACCGTCATCCTTAATAATTCCTTGGTTATTCGCATTAATAATATATCATTATTGGACTACTAGTAAGATTCAAAGTCGACCATCTCGTCTCTGTTTTTTCGGATTAGACGAGATACTCATTGAGTACACGTTATTTTCGTACTCATACTACACTTCTGTGCATTTTTTGTTGCACGGGCATATGTATCTCTAGTTGTCTACTGGGTGTAGCAGCATGGTTGATGCGGAGACTTATGTGAGCTACACTTCTCGAGACGACCCGCAGCCAGTAGAGACTCTTTTATTTTTCTGTATTTTTTTTGTCTAATATTGTATTCCGGACGGTTGTTGTATTAAATTATTTCCTAGAAATTGCTCGTCCACTTGTGACACTAGGTTCTTGGATGGCTATCGGACTATTCAATATTGTGTTGGTTAAAGACATTTTTCTTGTTCCACTGAATTTCATTACTTGATGTTTAAACGTATAAAAGGAACGAGTTCAATAAGTTTTAAAAACAATAAGTTTCTAGTTATTGGTTGATGGTTTGCCCGACAACGGTGTCCGACGCCACCACAACTTTTAAAGGATTTTGGGTCGTGACAATGGCTAACAACTATTTTATGCATACAAAACACTTCTTTATGAACATAGTTCACAAAGGCTCAGACAAGACTAATGTTAATATAGTTATCATGGAAACTGTATGTTTTCTACTCCCAATCACATGACAATAATTTTACCGGTTACGTCGAGGCATCTCTTCCGAAAGCTTATGATACAAAATGCTTTTAAATCTGTAACTATCCTTTTATATTTAGTAAATATAATCTGATATAGATTATGTTAATCTAGTCTGGACCAGTACAACTCTCACTCTTTAAGTAGCAAATATAGTAATCCTTGTAGACATGTAATTTTTACCCTCCCCAGGATTTTATATATTTTAGCGTAAATATTTAGTTTAGGTTCAGTATGTCTATTCTAAATAGTTTTAGCTCTTTTACTTTATTTTATCACAAAAATAAAAATAACAAAAAATATTTTTCTTTTATTTAGCTAATTAATATTTTATCTAGTTATTTTTAATTTATCTATCTTACATAAAATTCGATAATACAAAAAAAAATTCACTTTGTTTTCGAGGATGTTAGCATTTTTGGTAGTAGTATTATTTTAACTTTGAGATGATTTTAATCTAATCCTATTTTTATCTTTTTAGTATGATATTAAAAAAATACCAAAAATAGGTTTATTTTAACATTTAATTTTATTTTAATAGTTATTTTATTTAAGTAAGAGTAATTTGTAAATGGGGTAGTAATTTTTAGTCTTATTCAACGAGAAAGAACAAAATTTGGGCTCAAACAATCTATTTTTAGGCTCAATTTTCGGATTAGTCAATTAAGCACAAATATCCAATACCCACTAATCCTTCCCCAACCTTAGAGACCCCTCTAGAAAAGATCACATTCTTCTATAAAAAATTTACCTCCTATAGCAAAGGTTAACACTTTATTTATTTTAAATAAATACCATTTAAAAAAATTATAACCTTTTAATGTTTATAACAAATTTTTTAATTTTGGTTATCTCCTACCCTTAAGCTGCTAAACATGCTAATTTTTATTTTTCTCTCTCCTTTTTCAAATTTTTCTCTCTCATAATTACCGTATTTCATAAAAACTTCTCAATACACGTTCTTTCTCTCTCTATTTTGATACACTCTATTCTCTTTCCTGTTCCCGGTAAACGCGCTCAAAACCAGAGAAACCTCTCACCCACACTGCTTCCTTCTTCCCCATTCTCAATATGAACCCTAATTTCCTCTCGATTATCGCTATTTGTTTCTATAATCAGTGTAGTAAGTATTTAAATTTTTAATTTTTCGCTATTTTTATTTATTCTCAAAACCTCTATTCATCAAGTTTTCTCTAATCAACAATATCCATTTGTATTCTCATAGTGTATGATTCAATATCCCGGAAGTTGACTATCAGAGGTGTACCCACTAAAATTCTCACTTTCAATGGGCCGTTTTTCTCTTGCAGATCACTCAAGGGGAATTGGATGTAGGATCAGTGACAAATATGACATTCAAGAAGAGAACAAAATCTCGCCATGACAATTTCAAAGAAACTCAAATTGAGAAATCATTGAAGGAAACAAAACTTCACGTTGCGAAAAGAGGAAAAAATATATTGCTGAAACTTTATCTGTCAAGGGGAAGGAGGTTGAAGCAAGTAAAAGCTCGGGTGCACTGAAAGAAAGGATAATTCCTTATGTATTCATCTATATTGTTGATGTATTCCTCTGTATTTATATGTATAAACATTTTGACTTCACTATTTTTTATGTATATAAATACATGTAGGTGTATTTAGAATTATTCAAAAATTATATTCAATGTATTTTGTACTTACAGAAATCAATGATACAAATATGTAGATGTATCATGATGTATACCAATTTTGACTTCATTGAATTATATGTTGCATAATGCATTTTGATTAATTTAGTTGTATTCAAAAAATTCATTCATTGTATTTTTACTTACTAGACTGACCTTTTTATATTGTATATTGTTGTATTTATAAGGATTTTCAAAGTTCCCATCATTGTTTTCTATTAATTTCAGTATCTTTATTTGTTATATGTGTATGTATTATATATGTACAAATATTTCTAAAACTGATTTCTTACTCCAGTTTGTATTTATAACAGTTATGCTATGAAATATGTATTGATGTGACATCTGAAATATTTTTTTAATTCTTGTTGTATGTAGGAAATTAAGCTATTTGTGAAACAATAGTTTATATTTGCGCCGCATATTAGTATATATACTAATATAGATATAGTCTCCGGTTTCAAAGAAAATCTTACTCCAGAACAGTACAAACAACTGGGTAATACTTGTTTTGGAAGTTTTCTTGAAATGAAGCGTTTTGAAGTCCAACATCAATGTTCAGATGCTTCATCGTTCTGCAATTAAAAAGAAGTCTTGACGATGTATTTTCAATATACGTAAATGGTACAACATTATCTTTCTTAATAAAGGAGTTTACGCTTGTGACTGATCTCAAATGTGTTGGTAACCCTGATGATTTTCAATTCAATAAAAAGGTTCTTAACCGGATTGTTGAGACATATTTTGGCGCTGCCAATTTTTTCAAAAAGAAAAATTTGTTTAAATGCTCTGCTGAGAAGAATTCGGGTCATGACAACGATGGGGATGCCATCAAGATAGTTGTGTTGTATTTAATATACACTTTCATATTTTCATTCGAGAAGAACAACACAACCATCCCAAGGCTACATTTTGACTTGGTCGGGAATGGGAGTTATTTCGATTATCTATGGGGTATAAAAGCATTCGAAAGCGTTATAAAATCTATTAGCAAGAAGATGGATTCTCAAAAGAAGTACCATAGGATAGCTCGAATGCCTCTAGCCATGCAAGTTTTGTTGGAAACACGTTCTCAAAGCATTATACTAAAACGTGTGTTCATATGTGTAGGTTTTGATGAATGACAAACAAGCGCAAATTGACATATGACGAAGCTCAAGTACAAGCGCACAATTGATATATAACGAGATTCAAGCACAAGACCAAGTTTTATAGTTTTACATGAGTCGTTCTTAATTGTGATCTTGATCCGACAACTTGACTCATGACATGGCTTCTCTCGTAAAATTATTTTTACAAAATCATGCATATTTAATTTAATGATAAATGATTTTAAATCATGCGTATTTACTTTAGTCAAAATGATTTTTAAACATGCCTCAAAAATCTGGACTAAGATAATCGATTATGTACTTATGATAATCGATTATGTTAAGCCAAGACTGCATGACAATCGATTGTGAACTAATGACAATCGATTGTGTTAAGGCAGTGAGCATCAGGTTTTTCAAACCTGCATGGCAATCGACTGTGAACCTTATGACAATCGATTGTGATGAGGCAGTGTCCATCAAAGTTTTTCAACGCTCAAAATAATCGATTGTGAAGTTAATGACAATCGATTGTGATGAGGCAGTGTCCATCAAAGTTTTTCAACGCTCAAAATAATCGATTGTGAAGTTAATGACAATCGATTGTGAAGAGACAGTGTCCATCAGATTTTTCAAAGTCACAAAATAATCGATTGTGAACATATGACAATCGATTGTGTTGAGACAGTGTCTTCCAGACTTTTTCAAAGTTATTAAATAATCGATTGTGAGTATATAACAATCGATTGTCACGAGGCAGTGTCTAAATTGATTTTTCAAGACTGATATATAATCGATTGTTAGCTTAGTATAATCGATTGTGAAGCTAACCGTTGTCGTAATATTTTCAAATACCGTCAGGTAATCGATTGTTGATTTTGTACAATCGATTGTTGAAATTAAAATCTGGAAAAGATTTTTTGAACGTTGCTGAATAATCGATTGTTGATTTTGTACAATCGATTGCTGATTTTGTACAATCGATTGTTGAAATTAAAATCTGAAAAGGATTTTTTGAACGTTGCTGAATAATCGATTATTGATTTTGTATAATCGATTGTTTTACGTAAAATCTGGAAATGATTTTTTGAACGTTGCCAATAATCGATTGTTGATCTTGAATAATCGATTGTTAAGCGTAAAATCTGGGATTGATTTTTGGAACGATTGGCAAACAATCGATTGTGGATTCTTGACAATCGATTGTCACAGAGTGAAATCAGCAGTTCTTAATTGGCAATTAGGCAACGGTAATGCCAAGTTTTTCAACTATAAATACAGCTTTCAGTCTTTTGAGTACACAATAACACGCAACAACTGATCATTCAATTGCTAAAGCTTGCATACTCTATTGCTTATTATTTTATATTCATTACATATGTTTTTGAGAGCCAAAATATTGTTCAAAGTTGTTGTGATCTTGAGCGTATTCTTTTACTCATCTCTACTCATTAAGGAGTGTCTTGTTTGAGTGCTTAGTGTATTGTACACTTGAAGAGAATTGTTATTCTCTTGTTGTAAGAAGGACCTTGTGTTTCCTTGGTTGAAGTCTTGGAGTGTTGTATCTCCGAGCAAAGGTAGTTGAGGCTTGTGTCCTCAAGTTGTGAAGGAACTTGTGTTTCCTTGGTTGAAGTCTTGGAGTGTTGTATCTCCGAGCAAAGGTGTTGAGGCTTGTGTCCTCAAGTTGTAAAGGTTTGTTAAGCACCCGGAAGCTTGACAAGTTAGTGGAAATCTCGAGAGAGTCTCTCGGGGACTGGACTAGCCACGGGTTGTGGTGAACCAGAATACTTCGGTGTGTTCTTTCTTATTTATCGCACTTATTTATTTCCTGCAAATTTTAAATTCCGCAAGTTTACGCTAATTTTTATTATAACGCTATTCACCCCCCTCTAGCGTTAAGCGTATTATCTAACAATTGGTATCAGGAGCCCAACTCTCTGAAGACTTCACCGTTTGAGAGAAACATCCATGGCTTCTACTCGTGATTCTTTTGCAGGAATAGGTGAAGGTCACTTTAACTTGTTGCCGCCAATATTTGATGGAAGCAATTACACATATTGGAAAGATCGGATGAGAATTTTCATCACAAGCCAACAACTTTTATCTATGGCAAATCATCAAGCATGGTGAACAGATGACGACAAAAGTTGGGAAAGCCAAGGTAAGTGAATACAACACTAAGGCAATAAATATGTTGTATATCGGCTTGAATCAGGAAGATTATCAGAAAATTTCCCACTACAAATCTGCCAAAGAAATGTGGGATAAGCTTGAGGAAATGTATGAAAGCACACCTCAAAAAGCGGACAGCTCATGTGGTGAATCGACTGGCCGATGTCTCATGGCGAACGAAGAAGGAGAGGTAAGTACGTCTAACTCTCACTCACTTGAAGAAATGCAAAATGCTTATAATAAATTATATAGTGAGTTTGTTAATGCTTCCAAGACCATTAAAGATTTGCAGAAAACTCTTTCATTGCAAGAAACAGATTTTCAAAAACAACTCTCATTGAAAGAAAAGGATTTGGAAAAACTGATTTTAGAAAATGAGAAGTTGAAAGAGGAAAACAATTTTTTCGGAAAGAGAAGCGCCGACAAGCCCGAAAGTTCTATTAAAAATTGTACTTCTTGCATGCATCTCAAAAATGAGGTAGATAGACTTAAGGGCACCTTAGATAAGTTTAATTCTTCTCACAAAAATTTGAATGAGGTTCTTGTTAATTTGAAGTCAACCAAGCATGGCGTAGATTTTAAGAATGAGCCTAAAGAAAAGGTTGAAGCCAAACCACAACCACCTAAGGCTCAACCTAGGATTAATAAAACAAATGTTCATCCTAGAAATAGCAATCCTAGAACCAATATGCATGCTAGACCAAATACTTGAAGGAATGTTGAACATTTTAGGAGACCTAGAAACGACTTTCCACCTAGAAATAACTACCCTAGAAATGATGCATATTCTAGGCCAAACACTAGAAGGAATTTTGAACCTTTTAGAACACCTAGAAATGACTTCCAACCTAGAAATAATTATTCTAGAAATGCTGTACATCCTAGAACAAATAGTAGGAGAAATGATTTTCATGAAATGCGCAATAGTCATAGTGTCGAAAATAGAGTAAACAATTTTCGTCCGTCCAATTACTATGAACCTAGAAGGATGCATAATCCTAACATGACCTGTCATTATTGTAGACGAATTGGTCATATTGCTCCTGCTTGTTTTACACGACATAGACATATCACTCAATTGCATCACTATGATATGCCTAACCCCCAAGGACCCAAAATGGCGTGGGTACCAAAAGATCATTAATCTCTTTTGCAGGTGTGCTTGAAGGCTACAATATTGTAGTAGATTCACCAAGCACAATACCTTATCGCATCAAGGGGGAATTTCGGTTAGTTATCTTTTTTGACAAAAACTGAATTGATAATATATGCAAGCAACCGATATTAACATATGTGTTGTTAATTTGGCCTTATATTGTTTAAAATTTTGATGTGCTTAATCATAATAGTTGATATGTGTTGAGATATCCTTGTTAATAATTAATATCAATTATCCTGGATGCATATGTTGAAAATTCGTTGTTAAACAACAATTGGTATATTAGCTTGCTTCTAATAAAAACATTTCATTTATGATTTGATAACTGTTATTTGTGGTTTAAATAAATGTTAGTATATATCTGAAAAATAAATTATTTCCTCTGGTGTGTATTAACTGTTAGCATATTTTTGGCAAAAACTTTTTACTCATGCTTTTGATAAATGCTATTTTTGGTTTAAAAAATAATTGATATATTCCTGAAATAAATGATTCATAAAAGAATTTCTGTTAAAAATCGACTCTTGATGAATGTATCTTTGGGCCTGAATAATGGTCGGTATATTCGACTTTTGGTTGACTTGTTATATATTAATGTTTGATATTTTTTAATATGTTTTCTAAAAATAACATTTAGTATCACTGTTAATAAAATAACATTTGATACATTTGTTATGTTTGCCAACAAATGACTTTATCACTATTTTATAACAATTGGTATATCTATGGTTTGTTGATATGTTTTGATAAACTTCTCATTAAGGAAGAATAGATTGCGTGAATTTTATCTTGAAGACATTATTGTTGTATTTCAAAACAACTTTCCATATTGGTAATATCATTCTTCAAAATTATGTTGATAACTTTTATGCTATTAATATTTTGCATTCCAAAACATGTTGAAAATGATATTGTATTATTTTTTGAGCAACTAATGAGTTTTATGCAAGGAGTCTCTAAAATTTCATTTGAGATGTCCATGATGGACAAGCGAAATTTCCTCTCGGAGCTGCAAGTTAAGCAAATGAAAGTGGGAACTTTCACTTGTCAAACTAACTATTGCAAGAAATTGCTGAATCAATATTGAAAAGAGCAACACCAAAGCAATGATCACCTCAATGAATTTATAAGACCATCGTGCCAGAAAAGTGAAAGGTAAGAAGAACAATACCAAGAACTACAGAGGTATGATCGTTCCTTACTTTACCTTATTGCCAGTAGACTTGATATAATATTTAGCATTTATTGATGTGCTAAATACAAATCATGTCCAAATGAAGTGTCTAATGCGGGTAAGCGTTGATCTAAATGCATACTTTCTAGGTTGCTTTTATATATTGAATATTACTGACTTGAGCGTCGGAGACGCGTATTTCCTTTTGCAGGTATCGCCCTAAAGGTAGGGGGAATTATAAAGAAATGGCATAGAACAATCGATTGTTACAGCAAATAATCGATTATTTTACTGTGCAGAAAATCGATTAGCAAGTATCACTAATCGATTATTTATGATTCATGCTTATTATGCAGTTTTGTTTAACAATCAATTTTTTAATTGTTTAATCGATTACCGTCTCAGCCATTCAGTACTGCTTTTCTAAGACAATCGATTGTTTCATATATATAATCGATTATTTTCCGAGTCAGAAAATCACCGTGCACACTATGTCACAAAAATCGATTACCATAATTTGATAATCGATTATTTCATGTCAGTAATTCAAAATTTTTTTACCGTTTGGTCCTGAAATCGATTTGTGTCAGTTCCGAGATTCAGTCAAATCCTCATAACAATCGATTATTTCATTCCAATAATCGATTGTCTAACGGTCAGTGCAATTTATTTTCACCGTTTCTGACCGTTTTGGCTTTCAATTTTCTGCAGATTTTCACCATCAATGAAAAGCCACTTTCCCCATTATAAATAGGCACCTCATATCTTTATTTCATTCACTCAAGCATCAATTTTAGCTCTCAAACTATCAAAATTCTTTTAAGTTTTCTTGCAAAGCTCATTACCTCCTATTAAAAATGTCGGGCCGTCACTCTAAACGTTCCCGTTCAGCTAGGCATGGTGCATCCTCCTCTGCTGCCCCACCTCCTCCAAATTACCCTTATCAAGATGGGTCCATTTTACAATTTAATTCTGACACTGAGCTTACTCGGTTTTTGACAAAATTTGAAAAGCGCGACATTCTTCCTCCCCGCTTTTCAACAAGCAAGTATCTTGAATCGTACGCCCCTGCTGCCAACATGCTCAAAGAATGTCAACTTCTTGACTTTTTATATCTTACCTACTCTTATATTAATCCTCCATTGATTCAAGCGTTTTATTCAAACCTTCATGAGGGTGATGATGGTGAGCTTGTGACAAATATTAATGGTGTTCAAATTCTTTTATCCGATGAAAACCTTCATTCCATTGCCCGTCTTCCTCGAAGTGGCGAAAACATTACTCGCTACATTAGAGAGGCCGGCGCCTTATTTGATGAGAAAGCTCTCCTAAACCAAATAGGTATTATATCTTATGATCCTAATCTATCCACTCGGCGTCCTACTATCACGGGAATGCTCCCCGAGTATCGTTTGATTTTCTATTCTATCACCCGAGTCCTCAAACCTCGGAAGCATATCACACCACTCTTTCCCAAGAAGACGCTAAGCTCATGCATGCAATAATAACCGGAGCTCACATCAATTGGTGTAAGTTCGTCAAGATTCACATGCGTGACGCCATCGGAGATGATAGACCTCTTCCCTATGCCCTCCTTATTATGAACTTTCTTGAAGCTTCCGGATTCAACATTTCCATCGGTCCTCTCAAAAAGAGCACCAAGAAGTGGGAAATTTCAGAATCCTCCTTTCCCCATGACGGCGATCATGTAGCTCCTGCTCCTCTTCCAACTCGTCGGTCTCGTCAGCCTCAAGAACCTTCTCTTCAATCCATTTCCGACCAAATTGCTTCATCGACCACCTCTGTCGGTCAATTGACACATGAGATCCATGGATATTTTGACCATGTTCATTATCCATATGCCGGTCTTGTTCCCTATGAAGCACTGCCGGATGATGAGGCGGGAAATAATGATGAATAATTTCTTTATTTGTTTTTCTATTTTATTGTTCTATGTTTTATTGTTCCCATTATGTACCCGTTTTATTTTCAATAAACAAGTTTTTTTCAATCCTTGCCATCTTATTACATTTTTTTTTGCTAATGGCAAAAGGGGGAAGATAACGGTATCAGCATAAATTGAGGGGGAATTCATATATTGAGGGGAAACTAATTGCATACTTGTTGCATATCCTTTCTTGTCTTGAATCGTCATTATGAATTGCTTAATATGCATATCCCGCTTAAAGTTTGCCATTATCAAAAAGGGGGAAATTGTTGGAAACATGTTCTCAAAGCATTATACTAAAACATGTGTTCATATGTGTAGGTTTTGATGAATGACAAACAAGCGCAAATTGACATATGACGAAGCTCAAGTACAAGCGCACAATTGATATATAACGAGATTCAAGCACAAGACCAAGTTTTATAGTTTTACATGAGTCGTTCTTAATTGTGATCTTGATCCGACAACTTGACTCATGACATGGCTTCTCTCGTAAAATTATTTTTACAAAATCATGAATATTTAATTTAATGATAAATGATTTTAAATCATGCATATTTACTTTAGTCAAAATGATTTTTAAACATGCCTCAAAAATCTGGACTAAGATAATCGATTATGTGCTTATGATAATCGATTATGTTAAGCCAAGACTGCATGACAATCGATTGTGAACTAATGACAATCGATTGTGTTAAGGCAGTGAGCATCAGGTTTTTCAAACCTGCATGACAATCGATTGTGAACCTTATGACAATCGATTGTGATGAGGCAGTGTCCATCAAAGTTTTTCAACGCTCAAAATAATCGATTGTAAAGTTAATGACAATCGATTGTGATGAGGCAGTGTCCATCAAAGTTTTTCAACGCTCAAAATAATCGATTGTGAAGTTAATGACAATCGATTGTGAAGAGACAGTGTCCATCAGATTTTTCAAAGTCACAAAATAATCGATTGTGAACATATGACAATCGATTGTGTTGAGACAGTGTCTTCCAGACTTTTTCAAAGTTATTAAATAATCGATTGTGAGTATATAACAATCGATTGTCACGAGGCAGTGTCTAAATTGATTTTTCAAGACTGATATATAATCGATTGTTAGCTTAGTATAATCGATTGTGAAGCTAACCGTTGTCGTAATATTTTCAAATACCGTCAGGTAATCGATTGTTGATTTTGTACAATCGATTGTTGAAATTAAAATCTGGAAAAGATTTTTTGAACGTTGCTGAATAATCGATTGTTGATTTTGTACAATCGATTGTTGAAATTAAAATCTGAAAAGGATTTTTTGAACGTTGCTGAATAATCGATTATTGATTTTGTATAATCGATTGTTTTACGTAAAATCTGGAAATGATTTTTTGAAAATTGCCAATAATCGATTGTTGATCTTGAATAATCGATTGTTAAGCGTAAAATCTGGGATTGATTTTTGGAACGATTGGCAAACAATCGATTGTGGATTCTTGACAATCGATTGTCACAGAGTAAAATCAGCAGTTCTTAATTGGCAATTAGGCAACGGTAATGCCAAGTTTTTCAACTATAAATACAGCTTTCAGTCTTTTGAGTACACAATAACACGCAACAACTGATCATTCAATTGCTAAAGCTTGCATACTCTATTGCTTATTGTTTTATATTCATTACATAAGTTTTTGAGAGCCAAAATATTGTTCAAAGTTGTTGTGATCTTGAGCATATTCTTTTACTCATCTCTACTCATTAAGGAGTGTCTTGTTTGAGTGCTTAGTGTATTGTACACTTGAAGAGAATTGTTATTCTCTTGTTGTAAGAAGGACCTTGTGTTTCCTTGGTTGAAGTCTTGGAGTGTTGTATCTCCGAGCAAAGGTAGTTGAGGCTTGTGTCCTCAAGTTGTGAAGGAACTTGTGTTTCCTTGGTTGAAGTCTTGGAGTGTTGTATCTCCGAGCAAAGGTGTTGAGGCTTGTGTCCTCAAGTTGTAAAGGTTTGTTAAGCACCCGGAAGCTTGACAAGTTAGTGGAAATCTCGAGAGAGTCTCTCGGGGACTGGACTAGCCATGGGTTGTGGTGAACCAGAATACTTCGGTGTGTTGTTTCTTATTTATCGCACTTATTTATTCCTGCAAATTTTAAATTCCGCAAGTTTACGCTTATTTTTATTATAACGCTATTCACCCCCCCCCCCCTCTAGCGTTAAGCGTATTATCTAACAAGTTTGGTTTTACGAGTGTTGTTCAAGTATTGGTCCCAAAATTACACTGCGAGTTGATAACGCAGTACCCAGAATACCCAATTGGAGATCCACCGAAAATCTGCCAAACTTTACTTATCTGATGAACCACATGTTCAATAACCAGGAAAATGTGGTAATTTACTATTTGTTTGATGGCCATTTTGTTTTTTTTTCTCTTAGAATACCTTTCCGTTAGTCAATACTGCTGCAACCTTCATTTGCATACAACTTACATTTGATCTCAAATTTTTATACAACATTAGTAGTTCAATTTGAGTGTCTTTGGTTTTTCAGATAGTTTACAAGGACATCTAGCCAAGCGATATAGAGCTTGTCGTTACTCAGATTCCTCCAGTAGGCATTGTTGTTGAGAACAGTCCTACTCCTACTCATTCAGACAAGTCGGCAGAGGATTCAGATGACTTTTTTCCTATATCTGATCTTCAGTCTAAGAAGAAACATATTGCAAGTGTAGGTCCGTCTTTATTACCGCCCCATAAAAAACGCAAAGAACAGATTATACATCCCTCATATACAGAGACTCAATCCAATATATCTCATGTTGGCGTATCTGAAACAACATACAATATTTTGCATCACAATCAGCCGTCAGATTCCAAAAAAGATTAAGTGTCTTCTTTGAGGAAAGATCTAAATTCATTCGAAGAATACGTGAGTTTTTTATGCACATATTAAACATTACAATTTAGTTCTTAACATTCATCTATTTTTGGCGCAATTCTTTAATTATTTCTGTCTTGCTAAGGTGATGGACGAGTTACATCTCTGAGATCATTGATCAATTAGAAGTATAAGATGCTTTCTGAACATTTTCAATACAATCAGCAAAAAGAATGTGTATACAAGAGAAACAAAACCACATGGAGACGTGATGATGTTATTAAAATGTCATATTATGCCAACTTGAAAGATAATCCAAAAGGTCAAAGGAAGAATGATACAGTTATCGGTAATAATGTAGAGATTTAACATATTTTAACCTCTTTAATATATGTTTATATCTTGTTTGTGCTCTTATTCAGATTAATCATATATAAAACATCATACACATTATGAAATACAAGTATATACATAATACTTCAGTATTTTTAATTATCTTAATCCTATATGTATTTGTATTTTTTTTAATGTATTTCTACCTAATTATTGTGATCTTCACATATTGTATGTAGATGTATTCATATGTATTAAAACATGATATTTGTATATAATTAAGCTTCCTCTATATAGTAATGTTATTACACAGCCGTTAGATGCATTAAATACTGCCTCAAATATGTAATGCATTTGTATTTATTTAGATTTATTCCTAACATGTAGTCAGATGTATTTAGATATTTAATTATCTTAATCATATATGCAATTGAGATTATTTTTATTCTGATTTCTGAATGTATTTTCACTTAATACTTCTTATATTCGCATGTTGAATGTATTTATATGTATCCAAACATGATACTTGTATATATTTAAGCTTACATTATATAGTAATGTTAGAAAACAGTAGTTAGATGCATTTAAATATTGTTTCAACAAAATACAAATTCAAGTTCAGATATGTATTGTATTTATATGTATTTAGATGTATTCATATTATCAGTGAGTTTATGTATATAGTTCATTTACAATACACTAACATTGATTTATACGTCTAACAAGATACAATTGTTAATTCTCTTTGTGTTGAGTCAAGAGTGGAGGGGAATACTACATCAGAGGTGTCGTGCAACATATCACCGATAGTCCAAGATGGTGTATCTACAGATTTCCTTGTATCACAATTTGAGCTGGACGACAAGTTTCTTCCAAGTCAGATTCCAAAATTTAGAATTGTGATACATCATAGTGGAAAAAATGTTGGATCGACCCCATTACCATCTCATAGGAATCGGCGACCAAGTCGATGGTATTGTCACGACCCTAAACCCAAATTCGGATATGATGGCGTCTCTCGTGAAGACAAGGCCAGTCAATTAAATTCACTTCACTTTTTAAAATATTTAAACAACATAAACGGGGTGTCACAACCCACGAGTATCTATCAACACTCAATAATCAAATATAACTACAGAGTTTAACACTGAACGAGGATATAAAGGAAAGAAATAGGGAAGAGCTCCGGGCTACGAACACCGACAGCTACCTAAAGACTCCTCGAGATCCGCCTGAAGCTGGAATGAATCAGCACTCAGGAGCGGGACCAGCTATACCTGAATCTGCACAGAGGGTGCAGGGAGTAAAGTGAGTACTCCAACTCAGTGAGTAACAAATGTAAATAATGACTTAAAGTAAGAAAACACGTAAAGCACAAGGCATTATATACTGAAGCAATAAAACCATTTAACAGCAGTAAACCAGTGAGAAGTCAAGTAAAGTCCCTTTTCAACAATAAACAGAAAATTAACAGACAGTTACGGTAAGGTAAACAAATATAAGTTCACCCCTAGGGCACAATATCAACTATTTTACCCATTGGGCAACATCTTAGAACGATGCAAGCCGCTCGGGCTCAATCTCTCATCACAATAGGGGTCTGCAGACTCCCGGAGGGACCCCTTACAGCCCAAGCACAATAACAAGCCATCTCGTGGCATCAAAACTAGGCCCTCGGCCTCATATCAATCAAGCCACCTCGTGGCGTATATATCTCAGGCCCTCAACCTCAATTCATATCAGTGTTTTGTTACAACATAGGCCCTCGGCCTTACTCAGTCAAAATCCTCACAAGCCCCTCGGGCAATAGTAAAATAGTATTTATCAGCCTAAACATCATTTAAGATATCATTTAAGTCTTAAAACTGAGTAAACATGGTTGAGCATGAAAATAGTAGAAAATAACATAATTGAGTTCAAGTAATAAGTCAAGACAGTGATGAAATATCAATAAAAAGTCCCCAAGTATCCAAATAGTTGGCACTAGGCCCAAATATGGCATTCAGCCCAAAAAAAAAATGATAGCAAATAGTTTTCAATCAAATACGCGGTAAAACCATCAATCGGGATGGACCAAGTCACAATCACCAATAGTATACGACCCCACGCTCCTCATCAAGTGTGTGCCTCTCCTCAACATAGCACTACGATGCATAAATCCGGGGTTTAAAACCTCATAACATCATTTATAATCATTACTCACCTCGAACCAATCAAATCTCCAACTCATGATGCCTTTTCCCCTCGAATCGGCCTCACCTCACGTTGAATATATCCAAAATCAAAACGAGGACGTCAAAATATGTTAAGGAAATATAGCCCAAGTGAAAACAATCAATAATTGACACAAATTCTGAAATTACCATAACTTGACCCCCGGGCCTACATCTCGGAATTCAAAAGTTTTTACACCAACAGATTCCTTATCTCCCCACGAGTTCATACATATCAAAAGTTCAGAATTCCAACCTCAAATGGTCCATCAAATCCTCAATCATAGGTCTCCAATATAAAACCCTAGGTTTCCTAATTTCACCCTTAATTCCCTTAATTTCTAGCTCTAATCCATGAAATAATAGCATATGAATGAGTTTCAAATCCAAACTCCTTACCTCAATGACATTCCCTTGAAATCTCTCTTTTAAATCGCCCAAAAATCTCCAAAGTCGAAGTCAAAATGGTGAAATAGCTCAAATTCGCGAAATGAAATAACTTATATGGTCTGTCCAAACCTTTTCGCTTATGTGGTACCGCATATGCGTCCCTTCCTCCGCTTCTGCGGAAGTCACTAACAAACCCAAAAATCGCATCTGCGATATGCCATCCGCACCTGCGACTCCGCAGGTGCGGTCCCACACCATATCTGCGGTACCTAGAAAATCCTCAACAATCTGCTTTTACAGCTCCTCTCCCGCACTTGCAATGCCGCACCTTCGGTCCCCAAATACGTAGGTGCAAAATACCAGAAGTAGAAAATTCAGCAGATGCAACAACACTCCAAATTCTCCGTCAACCATCCAAATTCATCCTGAGGCAGAACCTCAACGAAAAGCACAAAATCATCCTAATACCTTATTCCAGCTTGTATCAATCTTCAAAACACCTCAAACAACATCAAATCATTCAAAATACATCGGATTCAAGACTAAGTTTCTAAAATCTTCCAAATTCTGCTTTTGATAAAAAAATCCGACCAAACCACGTCTGAATGACCACAAATTTAGCACACACATCATAAACAACATAACGAGCAACTCTCGAAATTCCATTTCGACCCCTATATCAAAATCTTGCCTACCAATCGGAAATCACCAAAATATCAACTTTGACAATTCAAGACTAAATCTACTCCCAACCCTCTAAAACCCATTCTGATCACACATCTAAGTGACAAATCATCCCCCAAAGCTAACAGAACCGTCGGAACTCACTTCTGAGCCCTCTATCACATAAGTCAGCATCTGGTTGACTTTCCAACTTAAACTTCTTTAAAAGAGACTAAGTGTCTCAAACCTTAACAAAATCATTCTGAATCCGTTCCGACCAACCCGATACCACCAAACAGGAATAAACAAAGCATAAAGAAGCAGAAATAGGGAAAACAGAGCGATAACTCATGAGATGACTGGTCGGATTGTCATAGGTATTCTTCACCTTATGAGTCTAACTTCGACTTCGCAGGTTAGTATTTTATAAAGTAATGATCTATTTTCCCATGGTATCAATAATTAAATGTCTATATTCATGAATTCAACGAACAATAGGTACCTCAGTAAATTTGACACCCATATTTGAAAAATTTAATCATTCAGGAATACGAGAAATGGGTTCGTGCTGGTCTTCTCTCTAGACATGAACAGAAGTGCCTTTTTCCCCAATATATCTATTATGTATTTATATTTTTAAAAATGGATATAATGTTTTATATCATTCTTGTAGAAGTAATTTGGAAGATCATTACAAGAAGAACAAGTCAACATTTCATATGCCCTTGGATTTTGGAGTTTATCAAGTCACTTAAAAAATTAGTTTTAACTTCTCTCGTTTGACGGTAAACTATGGGATGACAATGTAAGTTTTACCTCTTCTAATTCCAATATAATTTATTTTTTTAGGATTGGTTTGTCTAGTTGTATAATTCACAATTGAGCTATCACACAAATTTGTCTTACATGATTTTTATGTATTTAATTGGACTCAGATGTAACTCTTACATCTTATGTATTGACCTCATTAGTTTTGAATAACAAATGTATTTAATTGTATTCAGATGTATTTATGAACTGCTTGAGAATGAATTTGTCTCAGCTTCAGAAATAGATTGAACTATTCGTATAGTATGCATTTTGTATTGATTAGTTCCATGATTAGTTTCTTATTTGTATCTAATAGGTCTTTTGATTACTTTCTGAACATTTTGAGTATTTATATTTATTTAGTGAACACAATGTATTGAAATGTGTTATGCACCAAATACATATATGTATTAATCATTATGTATCTTAACAGGTGATGCCAAGTTGTATTCAATTATTTTTTTAACCTTTAATTTATGAAATTATGTTAACTCTATTTGTTTTTAGCACCTGATAAGTCTATATTCACTTATTATATTTAGTTTCTTTTCCTTAATTTCATTCAATGTACTAATGTTATGTAATTAAACTTATATATAGCATATTGATATTATATTTTATTATTTGAGAAAGAAGAGAAAGTACAACCAAACAACCAACTTCAAGTATACAACTGTTGATTGTATTCTCAAGGCAAGAATCGCAGAAATCTTCGACAAGTATCTGATACAGATAGTAATGCAAATGTAGCCAAAGAAGATGATGTGGTATGTGAGTACATAAGGGCATGTAGATTGCTAGCTATTGTATCTTAGCATACTGTTGACAACATCTTGATACCAATCAACTTGAAGGACAAACTATATTGGATATTGGTTGTTGTCTCATTCAAGGAGAGATGTATCAACGTGTATGACTCATACAGAACTACATGCCAGAATGCTTATGTAGCTTCTCAGATAGATAAGCTTTCTAAGTTTGTACCTTTGTATCTATCAATCAGTGGCTTTTACATAGATAAGCAAGTCATAGATGTAGAAAATCATTCTATCTATGATATGTGTGCTTTGGTTGTATTAGCATGATTTTCAGGTATAGGTTTTGATGAATGACAAACAACGAAGTCGATGAATGACAAACAATAAAGTCAAGTGTCGAACAAAGTTATTATATGACAAACAATCAAGATTGAATGCCGAGAAGCATATTGATGACGGAATTGCATAGACAAGCCAAAGACAAGTTCAAAAGTTCAAGACCAAAGACCCAAGGCGTAGGTCGTTAGGTAGAACAAATGTAAGAGCAACGTTTAAAGTTATCTCGTCTTTTGGCTCAACATAGGTCATCATAAATATGCATAAAATCATTTTATCAAATCATATTTATCATAAACATATTTTAAATACTTCAAACAAAATGATTTTAACGTTTTCATTTTAACCAAAATGGTTTTGAAGTAAGTTTTCAATTCTGGTATATTACATAGGTCATCATTAATATGCATAAAATCATTTTATTAAATCATATATATCATAAAAATTTTTAATATACTTCAAACAAAATGTTTTTAACGTTTTCATTTTAACCAAAATGGTTTTTGAAGTAAGTTTTCGATTCTGGTATATTTTGGTATACTCCAGCTTTGATTCTGGTATATACCAGCTTTGCTGAGTTTCCAGATTTTACTGGAGCAACATAATCGATTATGTGATTGGAATAATCGATTATTTCACTATCCGTTGCCTTCCCAACGTTCCGTTTTATGAATGTTGAGAAGATAATCGATTATGCAATCACATAATCGATTATTTTGGCATAAAATCAGCATAATTGATTGCCAATTAAGCAACGGACATCCACCCTTTAACCCCTATAAAAAGAGGTCTTTTGAGATGAGTTTAAATACACAACACCTCTCATTATTCATATACATATTGATCATCATTTGTGCATCATAATAGAGCTTTTGTTTAGCAATTTGAGAGACAACTTTGAGTTGTTCATAGAGCTTATTTTGTATCTCTTTATCTACTCTTTTGAGAGAGTTCTTGTTGTAAAAGAAAAAGGTGTTTGAGAAGATCATATCTTCTCATTGATTGTCGGGTTTGCTAAGTACCCTCAATCTTAGTGGTTGAAGTCTTGTGGTGCGGTATCCACGAGCAAGGTGAAGTCTTGAGGTGCGGTATCCTCGAGCAAGTTGAAGTCTTGTAGAGTGTTCATCTACGAGCAAGTGTAACGGTTTGTTAGGCACCCGTAAGCTTAACGGAGTTAGTGAAATCTCGAGAGAGTCTCTCGGGGACTGGACTAACCACAAGTTGTGGTGAACCAGGATAAATTCGGTGTGTTCTTTCCTTACTATTTTAATTACCGAATTTATTTTATTCCTGCAATTTTAATTCCGCAATATTTATCAATATTCTCGTGCCGCACTATTCACCCCCCCCCCCCCCTCTCTAGTGACGGGCATAAATCCTAACAATAGATTGGTCTAATTACTCAGCATAAACTGACAAGTCACGTACTGATCCCTTTGATGTTGTTTTCATGAATCAGCTGGTTCACCTCTCAAAAAATTCATTACCTTTTCTTTAGCCTGCCATGCCAACATGTAGCTAACATTTACACCTAAATCTGATTTCACATTATCAATAGTATCATTTGGGGTGTATTTCCTCTTATTATTAGTAAGCTTGCGCCTAATCATACCACATATAAGGCTGCTACTTGCTTGTCTGCTCATACACCTTGTCCGCTAATGGACATGTAGGCTTATTAATGAACTCTTTCACTTTGAATAGTTCTGGTTTGTTAATGCTCGAAGCCTTAAACCTCCATTCACAATCTTCTGACATACATAATAACGCATAACTATAAAGAATTTATCATTGTACATATGATTAGCATAAATGCGCGCGCACACACACACACACATATATATATGTATATATATATATATATATATATATATATATATATATATATATATATATATATATATATATATACACACACACACATACACACACATTTAAATACAACTTAATACACTTATAGTTATATGCATATATTTAAATACAACCAGTAAACCAAAGAGAAAAACAACAGAGCCCCTGTAATAAGTTTATAAAAATAAAATACACAGGAATACATGTATTTTAAATATATAAAAATAGTTGACCACATCAGTGAAAATCCACAAATATGCATAAACACATCAACATATAACTTAAAACTCCAACCATGACTACAATATATAAAAAAAAAGAATAATTAAATAAATTCAAACCTGACAGAATTAAACCTATCAATTCGGAATTGAAACCTTTGATATAGCATAATGTTCCATCACCTCTTTCAATGTAGCCCTATCCATATATACCTGTCCAGCCATAACCTCCCTTTGATTAGTTTTTGAAATTATCAAATCCTTGTCCAGTTCGAACACCCTAATTGCTTCTCCTGAATTGACAAAATCTAGAGCAAGTGTATCATTTATATCGAAATCATACCTTTGAAATGCTTCGTCTATTTTCACAATATCGCCTTGAATCAAACTACCTCCGGATACAAGTTTTCAATTGTTGTTATGCACAAAGGATACATCCCGAATTCTCTGTTCTCTTTTTTCAACTCTATATATACCCTGTAACCCATATCATTATGTATTTCCACTGGCGTGCAATCCCCTTCTACTTTGTATTGAATTTTAATGGACTTTGAGCTCAAATCTCTGCCCAGTTGATTAGAAATTGACGCAACCGAATCATTATACGACACATACTCCTTTATCAGTATTCCCTTAATTGGATAAATCAAAGTAATTACTCTCACTGTTCTGCTTGCTAGAATGACGCGACAACACTATTAAATTTGCCATATGTATAATTGAATTATGCCTTATTTCTATATATAATTGTATCAGTCGTAATTTATCATAGTTGAAAAGAGAACTGGGTACACATTGGAACTACAGGAAAAAAAATGGAGAACTGGAAATCCAGATATTGCTCTACTTTTGGCTATTTTTCTGATTGAAAAACTTTCGTGAAGGGAGGAATACAGATTTATGGGAATAGTTTGTGTTAGTTGAGTTGTATTAGGAGAATATGAGGTAAATTGATTTCTTTTCCGTTTTAAACCAGTTGAAAGGTCCATATTTATACAAAATATGTTACTATATTCACGAATACGCCTCGTGAATACAGTTGAATACATCAGAAGATTAGTTGGACTTTCCTAGTTCACGCCTATTTTTGCTACTCTATACATGAATACAATTGGTTAAATACATTAAATACATCTTATAACCACAAAAAATATATCTGTAATCCGTAATATTGCAAATGGTATCTATAGATGGCTAATTACTACTAAAAATAGTACTTTATGAAAATTTCTCTTCTTCTAGCCTAGGAGACGACCTTCAGTCGTGGCTTCATCTTCTCCAATCCGCAACAGAGCTAAAAGACCCTTCTCCACCAACGATTCCATAATCAGTGTCCTCACAATAATCTCAAAATTAGTTTTAGGAAAATCATGAATATCGTAGCTGGCTTTAAGCACGATTTAATTTATCATCGTGATTGCGTACACGTTCGCGTGATATAATTACGATTCTTGTGAAATAAAAATCAAGGTATGCATTCGCGCAACTTTGGCCAAGTTTTTTCCTAAATAACTAAGCTTTAGAAATTGTGGACACGTACACGTGACATGATTCTTGACGCATCGGATGAAATGAGTACACGTACACGAGACTCGTTGTAGGACAATTTCTCAATTAAAAGAGGTAAATGCACGTAGGTTCTAAAATAAGTAATTAGATAATTAAATAAGCCAAGTATGAACGACCACGCTAAAACCACGGAACACGAGAATGTCTAATACCTCCCAGATTAACAGACAGAATTCCTTACCCCGATTTTGCGTTTCACAGACTGTAAAACAGAGTCAAACTTCTTCGATTCGAGATTTTAAATTGTTGACTTGAGACACCATAAATTATCTCAAATGACAACTCTAAATTTGAATAAATAATCCTATTTTGATTATTGTCATACTAATTTAAAAAATTCCCTTATACCTCCTTTCGGGTAAAAAAAGAGGTGTGACAATCCTTAAATAAGGATTACGTTAACCTTCTCTGGATTACTCTAATTTAATCAGATACAGTCTCCTGCAAAAACATCACACGATACTATACAAAAATCCTGTGGCAGTTAGTGGAAATGAAAAAGACAAAAGTAAGAAAAAGGAAATCGCAAACACCTTTTATAGATTGTATCCTATGGACTACACATGTATACAAACAAAGTTGGTAGTAATATTTTCCTATTAAAGTATTCAATTGAATAATACTGCAGTAACTAACATCAACCAAATAAAACAAATATAACTAGAAAAATAAAGACAACTATTTGATCACAACAAATCAATCAACCGACCAAGTTTTTATGTCAGAGAATCAAAACCACCTGTTTCATCACCGTCTAAAGCGTCCAACAACAAAGTCCACTCATTTTCTTCGCCTCAATTCTCGGCCCACCGCCGCCGCTGCTGCTCATCAGATTCCACATCATGGCCACTCTCTATCATAATTCGCCTCAATTTTCCGACGGGATAGGAATTCACAAGAAGGATGGTGGGTCCTTGCCTAAATCCATTGAAGACTTGGCAGAAACCGGAATCGAAGCAAATCTCGACGAGAAATCGCGAAACAAACGATCATCTTCCGACTGATCATTTACCCCTGGACCGTCATCGAAATTCAAGGAGTAACTTAATGGGTCATAATTGAATTTATTCGTTTTGGACCGGTTTTTATTAAACCGGCGAATGAACGTCTTCCATTTCGGACCAGCCACGACTTCCGACCACTCTCTAACTTTCTTAACGGCGTTTACACCCTTATCCCACCAACGGGGTTCTTCTGTTTGATCGTTCGTTGAGATCCGTTCCCATACGCGTCCACACCTTAAAGACGGTAGCCAGAAACAACAGCCTCGTTTGGTAAATTCAAGCTCCTGTAATTCTTCGTTCACATCGGGTTCTTTTTGGGAGAATTCCGGTTTGGTTTGACCCGCCATGTCGGAAAATTAACAATAATTGCGACGAATTAAGATAGAATTGAAATTTAAACAGAGAAAGGAGAAGCAAATACCACAGAAATGATGATCTCTACAAACCGCAGCCCCTTTAAATTAGGGCTTTGTGGTTTGCAGAGAAAATGTGGATCTTTACAGAAACCTTAAAGCATTCTCAATTCCTTCCTCGATTTTCCTCTGAGTATTTGTTGTGATTCTGTATATAAGGAGAGAAGAATATTAGATTTTGGGAATATTATATATAAATTATAACGGAAAAATCGCAGGTATAAAGGGAAACCGGGAAATGCCGGTGATAAATTATGCGTGGGACGGTGCTGGTGGTGAGGTGCACACAACTGTTAAGTACACAGCTGGAGCCAACCAATTATCGGGCCGAGGTTTTATTTGTAGTCGTGGCAATGTTTCATTGGAGGAAGTGCTAATCACCTGTGGACCTGTGGCGCGGCTCATAAGATAATGTAATTTCGCTTGCAATTAACAGGTAGTTTAATTAAAAGTCACTTGTTATTGCCGGTAATTATAGGAAGGCCTTAAAGTCTTCAACGGTCGAAAATCGTATTTATAGACTTTCTTTACAAAGCCTGCAGTTCTTAGAAATAAAGACCCAATATTAGCCGGACAAAGATTCACTCACATACACAAAAGAGATAAACATTCGATATAGAGAAATTTTCCTAAAACATTACAGTTAAAGAGTGTAATTACAAAATGTAAGTCTAGTTTGTTTAGTTATTATTTTTAGATATAGATGTGCGACAAATATAGCCTATGTCAATTCTATTGGTTGCAAGAACATATACAGCCAAGACGAACTACAAAAATGTGGAAAAATAGAATATCAACTTAACTACGAAAGCTTGTATTTAATTTTTTTTTTTAGTACTACAGGTGGATGTATAGGTCCAAATTTAGTAATCACCGGTAACGGATAAGCAAGACATTGGACGGAGTCGACCATGACACAGTGACTGACGGCCGATGTGATAAAGGCCGACGACCAAAAGCGGACAACTGAGATAAAATAATAACGGTAACTTGAACTTCGAAAGAAATAGGAAGAATATTCCTTTGAATATTCCTTTGGATATTCTCTGCATTATACTCTTTATGAAATTTTGGGAATGTCCCTTAAAAATATGAGGAGATAATGAACAATGAGGGGATCTGCCCTTTTTCCGTAAATCTCAAAAATTCCACATTCACATCAACTGCCTACCTTTTCAAGTCGTCAGAGGGACGAGACACCCAATCACATAACAATTGGCTGACAGTTCTTTTACACTATAACCATTATCGTTTTTTGCATTCATTGCACGTTCATGATGTTATATATTTCGTCAATCGTAGAATACTGAACTCACTAGTTAATACTTCTAAATTCTTCCCTCTATACAAGAATCTCCCGTTTTATTTGGTTTGGAACTTATTAAGATCAACTGCTAGAAGAGTGGCAACACTGCGCAAGCAGATATCGTAACAATTACTAGTGAGCAACTCCTTCCTCAAAAAGGTAACACTTACCCCACTATGGATGCAGGTGATGATGCGCTCGCTGCCGTTCTAAAGAAAATAGAAGAAATGGAAAACGAAAATAAGGTGCTCCGCAACCAGATGAAAGAACACCAAGAAATGGTCCACAAGATACCAGGTGCTCCAAAGTTACTACCAAAACAAGACGTTGGTCGATTCATCGAGCAATCGTACAGAAAAGAAGCGACTCTATACGCCATTCCCAAAACCTTCAAAATGCCATCGTACCTAAAGATATACAATAATACTACAGATCCAGAAGTGAAGGGCAACGATCTATCGAAGGAGCAAGTACCACCAGTGCTTCTAAGAAAGTTTGGCAAAACCCTAACAGAAAGAGCCCTAACCTGGTATTCACAAATATCGGCGCAGTCAATAGCAACGTTCAAGGAAATAGCCGACAAGTTTGTCACCGCCCATGCAAGGGGTAAGAAGGCGAAAACCAGGGTGAATGACATATTCATCGTTAGGCAATCGCCTGGTGAGGGAGTCGGGGACTTCCTCGCCCGATTTAATATGGTAAGAATGAGCCTACCGAATGTATCGGAAGGGATGGTGGTCGCAGCCTTCCAAAACTAGCTGAGCAGGAACGGGTAGAGAGCAACCAAAAAACTATTAAGCAGGCTCATGAAATACCTTCCCACCATCGGGGAAGAAATTCACAATGCCTATTGCGCCGAGGTGAGAGCCGATGAGGATGACCTTAATGATCCAATCCAACGGATGACATCAGTTCAAGAAAAATCGAGAAGGGATCATCGTAACGACGATCGAAGGGGTTAGTCCGAGCCCCATCTCAGCTGAGAAAGACATCAACCCTATGTCAGAACAGCCATCCTACCACCTCCTTGACATACGGAAGGGCCTCCGAGGCTACACAAGGGGACTTAACGAAAAGAAAGAGGCATGCCTCCACTCTTATGCGCTCACAATTTTTTGTGTTTCCTCTTCAAAAATAGTGTACGCACTTGAGAAGCTCGGCACGAAGGTGAAATGGCCACAAAAGATGAAGTCCGACCCAAATACTCGAAATTGAAGGCCCTCTGTGAATTTCACCACGAACGAGGTCACAAAACCGAGGATTGCATAGGTCTGCCACAAGAGGTAGTGAGAATGTTAAACGAAGGGCACCTGAAAGAACTGATGAGCAATGGCGGACACGCCAACTTTGCCGAGGACGCGAACTGCATCAAGGACCTCCAAAGTCGCCCTCTCCAGCTTACACTATCCAAATAATCATTGGAGGAGGCAACGAAGCATTGATAAACCATGTGAAATTCACCACTACACATAAACTGAAACAGTCGATCACCCACGAAGGGTACAATTATTTCGGAGATAGTGTCACCTTCGATAAGTCAGATACCGATGGTTTGACTTTCTCTCATTTTGATGCTCTTGTTATTACTTTATGTATTTTAGACACTAATGTAAGAAGAATAATGGTAGACGACAGAAGTGGTGTGTGTATTATCCACCCTCGTGTCCTCGCACAAATGAGACTCGAGGACAAGATAATACCGTGCTTCTAACAGGTTTTGACAATGCAGTTGAGCGAATCTCCGAGGAGATAACGCTACCTTTTCTGGCCGGGGGCACCCTACAGGAACAAGGTCATGGAGGTAAGAAACTATACAGATGATTATCGGCAAGGAAGAACAACAAAAAGTCTGTAATAAGCTCACAACTTTACGAGAGTCAAAGGTTCTCCCTAAGTACTACAATGAAAGACTAGCCGAGGAATAAGGAAGAAGGCTTTAACCTAAGCACAACGACCTAAAGAGGAAATGGTCATGTAACAACAGTCTCAAAACAACATTGTAATCACTCCAAAGTGAAGTGACACCTACCGTGGCTAATGAACTAGAAGTAAAATTAAAAGTAATATTCGAGATCATATGAGTTGCACGAAAATTATGGCATGTGTGTGTACTAAGATAAGCTACGTATGGACGTAACAAGGGGGCAGAAAGACTAGGAAAAGTAATAACTTACATTGAAATAAAGCTAAGATAGAACGAAATAAATTATTCGATCAATGATCCATAGTTTGTTATGTTACGAACACACTTAATGTTTTGAAGTTTTATACATGCAACAAATACAACCGTAGAAAATTCTGGTATACGCTAAAAGAAAGAATTGAGCCCAAGTCATAAACGAAGGATTAAATTGTTAAAGGATTGTATCATGCATATTCCTCAGCGCCCATGAAAGACTAAACAAAATAATTAATACCATGAACCACAGATCGGGAGATAACTTAAGTCGACATATAGGCCGATCAGAAGAAGGAGGAAACTAAAAAGTTATATCAACGAAGTAAATCAGGAATCTGACTATTGGATCCAGAAGTTATAGGAATCACTATTGAGAACATAGCATAATCACTCTTAATATAGAGGTGTAAGAGAGATAGCATAACAACCATATTCTATAATGACATTATAATAAAGCCAGTTAGATAAATACCAGTCTCATAAGAATTCAATATGGAGCTCCCGCTGGATTGTATAGGTACTAGAGGTGCAAGTATTATAATATGGCTTTAAATGGTGGATGTGATTTATACCTTTATGGGAAGGAGGTTATGAAAGAGAGATAGAAGAATGTGAGGTAATATATTAAAGTAAGTAAAGGTAAATGTAAACAACATATGAAACACTCAATTATAGAAGGATGAGAGTAGTCCATAATTCAAGTAAAAGACTAGAAGCACCGAGATTCAGTATCTAAGAATGATAGCAGCATTGTCAGTGACATACCTTCCAGCCTATGGTTTCTAAGTACCGAAAGGTCTCTCGTTTGATGTTCCAGAAAAGCATAAGGGAATCGATCGCAAGCTAATGTACGATAGAACAACAAGGTTTTAGAAAGATAAAAGTAAGGACAAGAAGGCAAGAGAGAAGGTGACGAAAATGGATAAATCCTAAAGACTAAGCCCGTGAAAACAAAGGAGCTGATGGTTCCTCTAAGTTATAGAATATTTAGTATAACCTGAATGGACTCAAATGAATCTGAGACTTATAGAATTTAAAAGAAATGAGATGTTTCCCTGATAGTAGAATAATGATGTAATTATGGTAGATAAAAGGATGATATTTAGGCCTTTGATTGAGTAATGACATGAAGATGATTTCATGAATTAAGCAAGATTAAAATACCTATGCAAAGTAAGTCATATTAGGATGCTATGAAATATGATTATGGAAGTATAGTATAATACGCTTAACGCTAGAGGGGGGGGGGGGTGAATAGCGTTATAATAAAAATTAGCGTAAACTTGCGGAATATAAAATTTGCAGGAAATAAATAAGTGCGATAAGTAAGAAAGAACACACCGAAGTATTCTGGTTCACCACAAACCCGTGGCTAGTCCAGTCCCCGAGAGACTCTCTCGAGATTTCCACTAACTTGTCAAGCTTCCGGGTGCTTAACAAACCTTTACAACTTGAGGACACAAGCCTCAACACCTTTGCTCGGAGATACAACACTCCAAGACTTCAACCAAGGAAACACAAGTTCCTTCTTACAACAAGAGAATAACAATTCTCTTCAAGTGTACAATACACTAAGCACTCAAACAAGACACTCCTTAATGAGTAGAGATGAGTAAAAGAATATGCTCAAGATCACAACAACTTTGAACAATATTTTGGCTCTCAAAAACTTATGTAATGAATATAAAATAATAAGCAATAGAGTATGCAAGCTTTAGCAATTGAATGATCAGTTGTTGTGTGTTATTGTGTACTCAAAAGACTGAATTTAAGCAGTATTTATAGTTGAAAAACTTGGCATTACCGTTGCCTAATTGCCAATTAAGAACTGCTGATTTTACTCTGTGACAATCGATTGTCAAGAATCCACAATCGATTGTTTGCCAATCGTTCCAAAAATCAATCCCAGATTTTACGTTTAGCAATCGATTATCTAAGATCAACAATCGATTATTGGCAACGTTCAAAAAATCATTTCCAGATTTTACGTAAAACAATCGATTATACAAAATCAATAATCGATTATTCAGCAACGTTTAAAAAATCTTTTCCAGATTTTAATTTCAACAATCGATTGTACAAAATCAACAATCGATTACCTGACGGTATTTGAAAATATTTTGGCAACGGTTAGTTATACAATCGATTATACTAAGTTAACAATCGATTATATGTCAGTCTTGAAAAATCAATTTAGACACTGCCTCGTGACAATCGATTGTTATATACTCACAATCGATTATTTAATAACTTTGAAAAAGTCTGGAAGACACTGCCTCAACACAATCGATTGTCATATGTTCACAATCGATTATTTTGTGACTTTGAAAAAATCTGATGGACACTGTCTCTTCACAATCGATTGTCATTAACTTCACAATCGATTATTTTGATCGTCGAAAAACTTTGATGGACACTGCCTCATCACAATCGATTGTCATAAGGTTCACAATCGATTGTCATGCAGGTTTGAAAAACCTGATGCTCACTGCCTTAACACAATCGATTGTCATTAGTTCACAATCGATTGTCATGCAGTCTTGGCTTAACATAATCGATTATCATAAGTACATAATCGTTTATCTTAGTCCAGATTTTTGAGGCATGTTTAAAAATCATTTTGACTAAAGTAAATATGCATGATTTAAAATCATTTAGCATTAAAATAAATATGCATGATTTTGTAAAAATAATTTTACGAGAGAAGCCATGTCATGAGTCAAGTTGTCGGATCAAGATCACAATTAAGAACGACTCATGTAAAACTATAAAACTTGGTCTTGTGCTTGAATCTCGTTATATATCAATTGTGCGCTTGTACTTGAACTTCGTCATATATCAATTTGCGCATCGTTTGTCATTCATCAAAACCTACACATATGAACACACGTTTTAGTATAATGCTTTGAGAACGTGTTTCCAACAATTTACCCCTTTTTGATAATGGCAAACTTTAAGCGGGATATGCAAATTAAACGATTCATAATGACGATTCAAGACAAGTAAAGATATGCAACAAGTATATGGATATGCAATTTGTTCCCCCTCAATTTATGCTGATAAGTATTGAGAGTGCATACCCGTTATCTTCCCCCTTTTGCCATTAGCAAAAAAAAATATAGATTAATAAAAAACTTGTTTATTTATTAAAAAAAACGGTTACATAACGGGAACATAGAACAATAGAAAAACAAATAAAGAAATTATTCATCATCACTTCCCGCCTCATCATCCGGCACTGCTTCATCGGGGAACAAGACCTGCATATGGATAATGAACATGGTCAAAATATCCATGGATCTCATGTGTCAATTGACCGACAGAGGTGGTCAATGAAGCAATTTGGTCGGAAATGGATTGAAGAGAAGGTTCTTGAGGTTGACGCGACCGACGAGTTGGAAGAGGAGCAGGAGCTACATGATCGCCGTCATGGGGAAAGGAGGATTCTGAAATTTCCCACTTCTTGGTGCTCTTTTTGAGAGGACCGATGGAAATGTTGAATCCGGAAGTTTCAAGAAAATTCATAATAAGGAGGGCATAGGGAAGAGGTCTATCATCTCCGATGGCGTCACGCATGTGAATCTTGACGAACTTACACCAATTGATGTGAGCTCCAGTTATAATTGCATGCATGAGCTTAGCGTCTTCTTGGGAAAGAGTGGTGTGATTATGCTTCCGAGGTTTGAGGACTCGGGTGATGAAATAGAAAATCAAACGATACTCGGGGAGCATTCCCGTGATAGTAGGACGCCGAGTGGATAGATTAGGATCATAAGATGTAATACCTATTTGGTTTAGGAGAGCTTTCTCATCAAATAAGGCGCCGGCCTCTCTAATGTAGCAAGTAATGTTTTCGCCACTTCGAGGAAGACGGGCAATGGAATGAAGGTTTTCATCGGATAAAAGAATTTGAACACCATTAATATTTGTCACAAGCTCACCATCATTATCCTCATGAAGGTTTGAATAAAACGCTTGAATCAATGGAGGATTAATGTAAGGGTAGGTAAGAAATAAGAAGTCAAGAAGTTGGCATTCTTTAAGCATGTTGGCAGCAGGGGCGTATGATTCAAGATACTTGCTTGTTGAAAAGCGGGGAGGAAGAATGTCGCGCTTTTCAAATTTTGTTAAAAACCGAGTAAGCTCGGTGTCAGAATTAAATTGTAAAATGGACCCATCTTGATAAGGGTAATTTGGAGGAGGTGGGGCAGCAGAGGAGGATGCACCATGCCTAGCTGAACGGAAACGTTTAGAGTGAAGGCCCGACATTTTTAATAGGAGGTAGTGAGCTTTGCAAGAAACTTAAGAGAGTTTTGATAGTTTGAGAGCTAAAATTTATGCTTGAGTGAATAAAAATGAAGACATATGATGCCTATTTATAATGGGAAGAATGGCATTTCATTTATGATGAAAATCTGCAGAAATTTATGAGCCAAAACAGTCAGAAACGGTAAAAATAAATTGTACTGACCGTTAGACAATCGATTATTGGAATGAAATAATCGATTGTTATGAAGATTTGACTGAATCTCGGAACTGACACAAATCGATTGCAGGACCAAACGGTAACAAATTTTTGAATTACTAACATGAAATAATTGATTGTCAAATTATGGTAATCGATTGTTGTGACAAAGTGTGCACGGTGATTTTCTGACTCGGAAAATAATCGATTATATATATGAAACAATCGATTGTTTTAGAAAAGCAGTACTGAATGGCTGAGACGGTAATCGATTAAACAGTTAAAAATCGATTATTAAACAAAACTGCACAATAAGCATAAACCATAAATAATCGATTAGTGATACTTGCTAATCGATTTTCTGCACAGTAAAATAATCGATTATTTGATGTAACAATCGATTGTTCTGTGCCATATCTTTATAATTCCCCCTACCTTTAGGGTGATACCTGCAAAAGGAAATACGCGTCTCCGACGCTCAAGTCAGTATTATTCAATATATAAAAGCAACCTAAAAAGTATGCATTTAGATCAACGCTTACCCGCATTAGACACTTCATTTGGACATGATTTATATTTAGCACATCAATAAACGCTAAATACTATATCAAGTCTACTGGCAATAAGGTAAAGTAAGGAACGATCATACCTCTGTAGTTCTTGGTATTGCTCTTCTTACCTTTCACTTTTCTGGCACGATGGTCTTATAAATTCATTGAGGTGATCATTGCTTTGGTGTTGCTCTTTTCAATATTGATTCAGCAATTTCTTGCAATAACTAGTTTGACAAGTGAAAGTTCCCACTTTCATTTGCTTAACTTGCAGCTCCGAGAGGAAATTTCGCTTGTCCATCATGGACATCTCAAATGAAATTTTAGAGACTCCTTGCATAAAACTCATTAGTTGCTCAAAAATAATACAATATCATTTTCAACATGTTTTGGAATGCAAAATATTAATAGCATAAAAGTTGTCAACATAATTTTGAAGAATGATATTACCAATATGGAAGGTTGTTTTGAAGTACAACAATAATGTCATCAAGATAAAATTCATGCAATCTATTCCTCCTTAATGAGAAGTTCCCCCTCAAATAAGGCAAACTAGAATATAAGGACATTCCCCCTTACTTGAAGCATATCGCCTAAACACTCTCTCTTTTTCGACATTTCCAAAAAGTCAAAATGAGATAGGAAAGACATCGAGGAGTATGCACTATGAAGATTGCTAGAATTTTATCAAAACATACCAACAAACCATAGATATACCAATTGTTATAAAATAGTGATAAAATCATTTGTTGGCAAACATAACAAATGTATCAAATGTTATTTTATTAACAGTGATACAAAAGGTTATTTTTAGAAAAAACATATCAAACATTAATATATAACAAGTCAATCAAAGGTCGAATATACCAACCATTATTCAGACCAAATAGATACATTCATCAAGAGTCGATTTTTTAACAGAAATACTTCTATCAACTGTTAAAAGCATGTATCATTTCTTTCAGGAATATATCAATTATTTTTTTTTTCAAACCAAAAATAGCATTTATCAAAAACATGAGTGAAAATTTTTTTTGACAAAAATATGCTAACAGTTAATACATACCAAAGGAAATAATTTATTTTTTCTGGTATATACAAACATTTATTTAAACCACAAATAACAGTTATCAAATCATAAATGAAATGTTTTTATTAGAAGCAGGCTAATATACCAATTGTTGTTTAACAACGAATTTTCAACATATGCATCAAGGATAATTGATATTAATTATTAACAAGGATGTCTCAACACGTATCAACTATTATGATTAAGCACATCAAAAAAATTTTAACAATATAAGGCCAAATTAACAACACATATGTTAATATCGGTTGCTTGCATATATTATCAATTCGGTTTTTGTCAAAAAGGATAACTAACCGAAATTCCCCCTTGATGCGATAAGGTATTGTGCTTGGTGCATCTACTACAATATTGTAGCCTTCAAGCACACCTGCAAAAGAGATTAATGATCTTTTGGTACCCATGCCATTTTGGGTCCTTGGGGGTTAGGCATATCGTAGTGATGCAATTGAGTGATATGTCTATGTCGTGTAAAACAAGCAGGAGCAATATGACCAATTCGTCTACAATAATGACAGGTCACGTTAGGATTATGCATCCTTCTAGGTTCATAGTAATTGGAGAGACGAAAATTGTTTACTCTATTTTCGACACTATGACTATTGCGCATTTCATGAAAATCATTTCTCCTACTATTTGTTCTAGGATGTACAACATTTCTAGAATAATTATTTCTAGGTTGGAAGTCATTTCTAGGTGTTCTAAAAGGTTCAAAATTCCTTCTAGTGTTTGGCCTAGAATATGCATCATTTCTAGGGTAGTTATTTCTAGGTGGAAAGTCGTTTCTAGGTCTCCTAAAGTGTTCAACATTTGGTCTAGCATGCATATTGGTTCTAGGGTTGTTATTTCTAGGATGACCATTTGTTTTATTAATCCTAGGTTGAGCCTTAGGTGGTTGTGGTTTGGCATCAACCTTTTCTTTAGGCTCATTCTTAAAAACCTATGCCATGCTTGGTTGACTTCAAATTAACAAGAACCTCATTCAAATTTTTGTGAGAAGAATTAAACTTATCTAAGGTGCCCTTAAGTCTATCTACCTCATTTTTGAGATGCATGCAAGAAGTACAATTTTTAATAGAACTTTCGGGCTTGTCGGCGCTTCTCTTTCCGAAAAAATTGTTTTCCTCTTTCAACTTCTCATTTTCTAAAATCAGTTTTTCCAAATCCTTTTCTTTCAATGAGAGTTGTTTTGAAAATCTGTTTCTTGTAATGAAAGAGTTTTCTGCAAATCTTTAATGGTCTTGGAAGCATTAACAAACTCACTATATAATTTATTATAAGCATTTTACATTTCTTCAAGTGAGTGAGAGTTAGACGTACTTACCTCTTCTTCTTCGTTTGCCATGAGACATCGGCCAGTCGATTCACCACATGAGCTATCCGCTTTTTGAGGTGTGCTTTCATACATTTCCTCAAGCTTATCCCACATTTCTTTGGAAGATTTGTAGTGGGAAATTTTCTAATAATCTTCCTGATTCAAGCCGATATACAACATATTTATTGCCTTAGTGTTGTATTCACTTACCTTGGCTTTCCCAACTTTTGTCGTCATCTGTTCACCATGCTTGATGATTTGCCATAGATAAAAGTTGTTGGCTGTGATGAAAATTCTCATCCGATCTTTCCAATATGTGTAATTTCTTCCATCAAATATTGGCGGCAACAAGTTAAAGTGACCTTCACCTATTCCTGCAAAAGAATCACGAGTAGAAGCCATGGATGTTTCTCTCAAACGGTCAAGTCTTCAGAGAGTTGGGCTCTGATACCAATTGTTAGATAATACGCTTAACGCTAGAGGGGGGGGGGGTGAATAGCGTTATAATAAAAATTAGCGTAAACTTGCGGAATTTAAAATTTGCAGGAAATAAATAAGTGCGATAAGTAAGAAAGAACACACCGAAGTATTCTGGTTCACCACAACCCGTGGCTAGTCTAGTCCCCGAGAGACTCTCTCGAGATTTTCACTAACTTGTCAAGCTTCCGGGTGCTTAACAAACCTTTACAACTTGAGGACACAAGCCTCAACACCTTTGCTCGGAGATACAACACTCCAAGACTTCAACCAAGGAAACACAAGTTCCTTCTTACAACAAGAGAATAACAATTCTCTTCAAGTGTACAATACACTAAGCACTCAAACAAGACACTCCTTAATGAGTAGAGATGAGTAAAAGAATACGCTCAAGATCACAACAACTTTGAACAATATTTTGGCTCTCAAAAACTTATGTAATGAATATAAAATAATAAGCAATAGAGTATGCAAGCTTTAGCAATTGAATGATCAGTTGTTGTGTGTTATTGTGTACTCAAAAGACTGAATTTAAGCAGTATTTATAGTTGAAAAACTTGGCATTACCGTTGCCTAATTGCCAATTAAGAACTGCTAATTTTACTCTGTGACAATCGATTGTCAAGAATCCACAATCGATTGTTTGCCAATCGTTCCAAAAATCAATCCCAGATTTTACGCTTAACAATCGATTATCTAAGATCAACAATCGATTATTGGCAACGTTCAAAAAATCATTTCCAGATTTTACGTAAAACAATCGATTATACAAAATCAATAATCGATTATTCAGCAACATTTAAAAAATCTTTTCCAGATTTTAATTTCAACAATCGATTGTACAAAATCAACAATCGATTACCTGACGGTATTTAAAAATATTTTGGCAACGGTTAGTTATACAATCGATTATACTAAGTTAACAATCGATTATATATCAGTCTTGAAAAATCAATTTAGACACTGCCTCGTGACAATCGATTGTTATATACTCACAATCGATTATTTAATAACTTTGAAAAAGTCTGGAAGACACTGCCTCAACACAATCGATTGTCATATGTTCACAATCGATTATTTGTGACTTTGAAAAAATCTGATGGACACTGTCTCTTCACAATCGATTGTCATTAACTTCACAATCGATTATTTTGATCGTTGAAAAACTTTGATGGACACTGCCTCATCACAATGGATTGTCATAAGGTTCACAATCGATTGTCATGCAGGTTTGAAAAACCTGATGCTCACTGCCTTAACACAATCGATTGTCATTAGTTCACAATCGATTGTCATGCAGTCTTGGATGAACATAATCGATTATCATAAGTACATAATCGATTATCTTAGTCCAGATTTTTGAGGCATGTTTAAAAATTATTTTGACTAAAGTAAATATGCATGATTTAAAATCATTTAGCATTAAAATAAATATGCATGATTTTGTAAAAATAATTTTACGAGAGAAGCCATGTCATGGGTCAAGTTGTCGGATCAAGATCACAATTAAGAACGACTCATGTAAAACTATAAAACTTGGTCTTGTGCTTGAATCCGTTATATATCAATTGTGCACTTGTACTTGAACTTCGTCATATATCAATTTGCGCATCGTTTGTCATTCATCAAAACCTACACATATGAACACACGTTTTAGTATAATGCTTTGAGAACGTGTTTCCAACACGTATCTCCCCCAGGTGGACCAAGACAACCACTTAAAATGTTCCATGACGGTACGTGAGCCTTAACGGCAATGTTACATAATAGACCAAGTTAACTGTGATAGATGATAGATAAACATTAAGGTGAATCGACAATGGATGGACAAAACTCACAAAGTATGAGGTGAAATGAGGTCGTCATTCTTAGGATGAGAAGTAATGAAGAAGCATTAAAAGATATAGATTTACACAAATAAGATAAGCAACGAGAGTAACTTGGAGATTGGTAGCTTACCTCCGTAATGATAAATCAAAGTAAGAGTTATGTTATTAAAGTCATACGAATGGATGAACGGATCTATGAAATAAGGTATAACAAATATTCATAAGTTCAATAAAGTACCGAGCGAAGAATTTCAGTACACTTATGCCTAGAGAGGCATCCTATTAAGCCTTTTATATGTTTACAAAGTAAGACCTAGAGATTTGCTAAAAGCTAGAGGAAAAAGGAGAAAAGAGTCGCATAAGCACAAGGTCAGTATCGTAGAGGCTGCATGATAAAAGGTAGCAATAGTTACGAGATTGGAAGGAATTCGATCACAAGTCATGACATGGGAAAAAGGCTTATATGGCAATGAGAGTATTACGCTATTCACAAGACCTATAAGTTATGAAAATGATAAGAGCATCAGTCAACATTCGAGGAAGAATGTTCCAAAACGGGAATAATGTTACGCCCCGCAATATTACAATAATGTTATGCCTTGCAGTGTTACTTTATGATGATGTTACACTTCCTAGTATTAAATTAAGACAATGTTATACCATGAGTATTGTACATTGAATTTATCGTAAGGTAATTGATATTAGTCCAAGAAAAATATTATTTGGACATTATAAGGATTATGCAATTTTAAACAAGTAATGAATAATTTCGTAAAAGTGAGAGGGGAAACAAGTCAAAGAAAATGAATTTCGTCAAAATTTAGAAATTTGGGATAAAATACGGTCCAAGCTAGAATATTCCGATATTTATGGACTAGTACCATACGAGATACCACATACCCATGATAGTAGGATGTATAAAGTGTATCAAAAATAAGTAAAATTTTAGGTAATTAAAGGCAATTCTTAATTATATGGGTAAGTAGTTAATTACCGGGTAGCGGGATATTACCTAAATAAATTAATTAAAAACTTTGGATAAGTGTCAAGGCAAGAACGTGGCAGTAAACCCCCTTATTAATAACATGGACCCTATTCAATTATTAGTAGGTGGAATCCTAGTTCTTGAATCAGAAAACACATCCACTTAAAATTTTCAAGAACATTCAAAAACATTACTATTTTGTGATTTTGACGGAGTACAATGCAATCTTTTCAAAGAATATTATACAGAATTTTTCCGTGCAACCTTTCCAAAGAATATTATACAGGATTTTTTCTTACTTCAGGTATATTAAGGTTATCCCTTGTTTCTTTTGGCATGATCTATACGACACAGACGAAACGAGCAAATGCGCAATTTTTATAATTGACTCTATTCTTAGAAATACTAGAAATGTTTATATTATTGATTACTCATTTATCATATTATTCTATCATCTATTTATGGGTCTCAGAAAATATGTGAATTGACAAATTTTATTTCTTGATATTACTCAAAGGCATAATGGCCTTATGACATTCCAAGAGATGTTATGGACGTACTTCTCATGCATTGTATTCCTTTATACATGTACAAGGACCCATGACCTGACGTTATATACGCATATATGTATGTATGTATATATGTATAGGAGATATGAAAAAGGTTACAACGTTATATGCGCACCACCACCTGATCAGTTGGTATACGTTGATGATATGCCCACAATGACCGATATGATATGATAGGATGCCCTCAGAGGATGATAATGTTATGAAACATGTACCTATGTATGACATCATATTTATACGCATATGCATGACACTATAAGTATTTCATGATTTTCAAAGTTTTTCAGACATACAGGTTTAGTTATTTACTCTATATTTCTTTCATGTTTGATATGTACTTATTAATGTGCCTTACATACTCACTACCTTATTCGTACTGATGTTCCTTTTGCTTGGGGTTGCTGCTTTTTATGCCTGCAGATCCTGATAGACAGGTAGAGAACCCTCCAAGTAGGCTATCAGCTCAGTGAAAGATATTAGTGCTCTCCATTTGCTTCGGAGCTACTTGTTTGGTTAGTATGATTTAGATGTGTATTGTTTGGTATAGCGGGAGTCTGTCCTGGCCTTTATGAAAATTACGTATTCTTAGAGGCTTTTAGATAGATATCATGTACGTAAGAGGTTGTATGGCATTATCGGCCTATATTCAGCGTACGAGTGGTTATTTTGGGCTTATAGGCCCGTATGTCTTACATATAGATTGGAATTACATGTTGTATCCTACCTATTTCATGGCAACCTCTCTGGCTCAGTTATCTATGGTAGTTGACACGAAAAGATATGTTGTGTTAGTACTCGATTGAGTAAGGTACCGGGTGCTCGTCGAGGCCCATCAATTTGGTTCGTGACAGAAGAATAGCAATTACCGCAGTTGAGGACTGGAATCAACCTACAAACGGACGTCATCAAGGACCCCGACATCGTAGAAGCAACCGAATCAATAGTAGAAGATCTTGATCCCGTCCAACTAAATAACAACGACAACAGCAAAAAGGCTTACATCGGGTATAAACTCTCAGAACCAGGTAAATTTCACAAGTTTTTAATTAACAATGTTTATCTGTTTGCTTTATCCCATGCCGATATGCCAGATATCTCGAAATACGTGGCCATACAAGAGTTGAACGCCGACCCACTTTATATGCCAATACAGCAAATAAGAAGGAAATTCAATGCTGTAATCAATAAGGCCATACGTGACGACATAGAGAAGCTCCTCGCCAATGGTTCCATTGGAGAATCAAAATACCCTCAACGGGTCTCTAACATGGTCATGATAAAAAAGAAAAATAGAAAATGGCGGATGTGCGTAGATTTCACAGACCTAAACAAGGCATGCCCAAAAGACTCTTTCCCATTGCCGCATATTGACAGCTCATCGACCCCACAGCAGAACACGAGTTGCTAAGCTTCTTGGATGCTTACTCAGGCTACAACCAAATTCTCATGGAGGAAGAGGACCAAGAGAAAACTACCTTCATCACTCATCAGGGAACGTACTGCTACAGTGTCATGCCGTTAGGGTTGAAAAATATGGGGGCAACGTACTGAAGTTTGGTTACCAAGATGTTCAAAGAACAACTCGGCAAAATAATGAAAGTCTACATCAATGACATACTGGTTAAATCAAGAGAAAAGAAGACCACATCGATCACCCGAAGAAAGCCTTCGGTATACTAAGGCGGTATGACATAAAACTAAACCCCAAAAAATGCACCTTCGATGTAACCCTGGGAAAAGTTCTTGGTTTTTTTTGTATCACAAAGAGAAATCAAGGTCAATCCAGATCAAATCAAAGCCATTGAATGGATACCTGAGGTATTGACCAGCAAGAAATAGGTGCAAAAATTGACTGGCCGCATAGTCGCTCTATCAAGATTCATTTCACGGTCATTTGACAGATGCCACAAATTCTTCAACATGCTAAAACAACAACGAGTTCCAGTGGAATTCAGAATGCGTCGATGCCTTGAGAGAGCTAAATGCGTACTTGTCCTCGCCCTTATTACTTGCTAAAGTAGAGCCTGGTGAGCGCCTCTTAGTGTATTTGGCTGTCTCAAAAGTCGTGGTAAGAGCGGTGCTGGTTCGCGAGAACAAAGGTCGCAATATCTAATTTATTATATTAGACAACCCTGGTCGATGCCGAAACAAGGTACCCCCATCTCAAGAAGTTGGCCTTAGCACTGATTATAGCTTCATGAAAGCTTAGACCCTATTTTCAGTGCCACCCTATATCAGTGGTGATGACCTTACCTCTACGGAGCATCCTACAAAGACCCAAACTATCGGGAAGATTGGCCAAGTAGGCCACCGAACTAAGCAAGCATGATATAACATATCATCCGCGAACAACGATATAATTACAGGTACTCACCGACTTCGTCGCCGATTTTAGTGCCAAAATAATGCCCTAAGTCAAGCAGGAAGCTTCTTGTACCTCCCCTCGGCAACCCAACCTTTGGGTCTTTTACATCGACGACGCATCCAACGGGTCAGGATTGGGACTGGGACTCGTACTCGAGGTCCCAATAAGGAAAGATATCTGCCAGTCCATATGGTGCCCCGATATGACTAATAATGAGGCCGAATATGAGGCCGTAATTTCAGGGTTCAAGCTAGCTCTCAAGTATGGAGCATGACGAGTCGTCCTCATATGCGAATCATAACTCGTCTCCAACCAATTCACATGGACTTTCCAAAATCAAAGAATAAAGGCTACAAAAGTACCATGAAGAAATTCAGAAACCACTGCCGGAATTTGATGAATGCCGACTCGACCAGATACCCCGAGCTCAATATATCAAGGCGGACGACCTCGCTAAACTAGCATCCACCATAAAAAATATCACTAAAGAAAACATGTTCACCCTCGTCCACTCATGATCGAGGTCAACCTTTCACTACTACAAAGTAGTAGAGTGGTCGAAACAACTTTTACCCGAGAAGGTCGTGATCGATTTCCACGGGAGCTAAAGATGGGAATTGAGTTTCTATCTAAATTGGAGTTGCGTATTTGTTTCTAAATACACTTCTCAACATATTTGGTTTTGATATTACCTATAGTTTTATAGGAATATGATGTTAAATTGAGCTAAGTTAAGCTAAGAGTAAACTAATGAAGGTTGTCTAAATAGCTAAAAGGCACTAGGGAAGTGACTTTCTCCTATGTGAATACTTGATAGGTTCTTGAGTCTAAGGTTAGGTTGTCATATTTGGGGATAATGATATACCATTGCACGATACTTCTCACTCTATACCTCTTGGTAGTTTGAGTGATTTTGCCCTAATTGACTTTCTCAAGACCAATTGGGTATGATAATTTGAGCAAGCAATTGAGGTTCAAGTCGGGTATTACTATCTCTAGGTTTAACCCTTTAATTGGGGCTATCAATCTCTTGAGTACGCCTCAATTCCTTGTTTGACTAATTTCACTAGATTTATGCTCTTTGTCTCAAGAAGAGCTCAAGTCAAATATGCATAAACTACTGTCTACACCCATTAATCCAATATTAAAATCATAAATTAGTCCAAATATCAAACACCCATAGACATTCAAACCATAAAAAACAAGACCCATCAATTACCCACACTACGGTTAAGCCACAACCCTAACTAATGGGTCTAGCTACTTATGATAATAGAAGAAAACAAAGAAATAGATGAAGAAAAAAACATAATATTTAATTACTAACTAAAACTTGAAGATTCAGTGATAAATCAGACCCCACTATGTCACCTCGCCATGGCTGTTTATCAAATAGGGAATGGACATCGTCAGACCCCTCCCATCGGGGCAAGGTAATACATGTTTCCTTTTAGTTTTGACTGGCTACTTTTCCAAATAGGTGGAAGCAGGTGCGTTTGCCCAAATACGTGAACACAGCCACCATATTCATATGGAGGAGCATCATATGCCGCTTCGGCATCCCCAAAGAAATGAACTGCGATAATGGACCCAGTTCACCGGGAAAAAGATGACCGAGTTCTTTGAAAAATGGCGCATCAAGCAAATACTCTCCACTCAATATCATCTCGCTGGAAACAGTCAAGATAAGTCCTCTAACAAAATAATATTGAATATTTTAAACAAAAATCTTGAGGATGTTAAAGGGCTATGGCCAAAGTTGCTACCAGAGGTATTATGGGCCTATCACACCACGCCAAAAAAAAGCACCGGAGAAACGTCATATTTATTAGTCTATTGAACTGACACCATAATACTTGTTGAGGTCAGAGAACCTAGCCTGAGGTACTCCAACGAAATCGGACCAAATAACGACAAGAACAAAAGACAAGACCTCGACAAGACAGAAGAATAAAGAGACATGGCTTATGTAAGGATGGTATCCCAAAAACAACAAGCGGAAATGTACTACAACAAGAAGGCCAAAATACGACCACCCAAAGTTGGAGATTATGTTCTCAAGACCAAAACACAAGCAACAAAGACCCAAAAAAGGCAAATTGGGAACCAATTGGGATGGGCAGTACAAAATCACAGTGGCAGCTAGCAAATGGGCGTTCCAACTAGAAACTATGGAAGGAAAACTACTACAAACAAGTGGAATGTCACCCACCTCAAATACTTCAACTTCTGAAAAAGTATTCCCCTCAAGTCGTACTCTTTTTCCCTCAACCGAGTTTTTTCTTCAAATGGGTCTTCTCGGGGAGGTTTTTAACGAGGAAACGAAGGGGATATCTCGAAGTTTAAAGTATAGTTCATCGCCCCGGCTGCCGATGACCTCTCCAGGTCGAAAGATGAAGGGACTAGATACATGAAAACTTCTCAAATATATGTATGACACAGACATGTATAGTACTCCAGTAAACGAAATAAAGCAACATTTTTTACTCCATCAATATTTTCTCCAACAAAGTAAAATAAAGCCAACATTTTATTCTCCATCATTTTCTTTTGAATCTGACATTCGACCTCGCTCGAATTATGGATAACATTTCGATAACTCGAAATACCACCCCTACGGCCAAGGGTCATCGCCAAAAGAAAAATTCGACCTCGCTCAAACTACAGTTAATATTTCAACAACTCGAAATAACACCCCTACAGCCAAGGGCCATCGCCAAAAAAAAAAACATTCGATCTTGCTCGAATTACGGGTAACATTTCAGCAACTCGAAATAATACCCCTACAGCCAAAGGGCCATCGCCAAAACAAAATATTCGACCTTGCTCGAATTAAGGGTAACATTTCGATAACTCGAAATAACACACCTACAGCCAATAGCCATCGCCAAAACAAAATATTCGACCTCGCTCGAATTACGGGTATCATTTTGACAACTCAAAATAACACCAGTATGGCCAAGGGCCATCACCCAAGAGCCATCACCAAAATAAAACACTCGACCTCGCTCGAATTACGGGTAACATTTTGACAACTCAAAATAACACACGTACAACCAAAATCCATCGCCAAAAGAAGATATTCGACTTCACTCGAATTACTTAACAATCAACCTCGCTCAAGTTACAGGGATTTACAGTCGACTACACCAGAATATTTCGCTCAAGAGGAAGAAAAGCCGGCCATCCCCTCACGACAAATAAAAATAATTTGGAAGTACACAACAAAAAGGTAACCATTCCATTACAACTGTTGTATTACAAAAACTTTTTACAAAGGGCTCAAAGACACCTTCACAAAAAGAACAAAACAAAATAAAATAAATATAACAGTCTTATGCCGCTCCTCATTATACAACTCCCGCGGCACAAAGGGATCAGTAGAGGTATGAGAAGTGGAGGGTTGAGACAGTCTTTGTACCTCCCCCGCTTTCAAAGAAACAACCTGCTCATTTAACATGGAGAAGTCTGCCTCCGGATCTTGGATCCGTTCTTCCAACCTCGCTACCTGAGCGCATACATCTCCATCTCATTGCCTCGCTCAGGCCTACAAACATGAAAGGCGTCTTCCAGAGCCGCAACACCAGATACGACAGTCACCCTACTATTTTCAGCATGAGCTAACTTATCAGCCTTAACTCTCAGTTCGTCCCTTAGACTGGCGGGCCTCCGCTTCCTTTTGACCAAGCTTAGCAGTCAAGGTGGCCACTCGCGCCTGAAGGTTGATGTTCTCGGCCATCACCTCTTTTCTCACTTCAAACTCATCCTTCTTGGCCTTAAGAGCTGCCTTAAATTCATTATATTAGCGAATGTCCTTCATCAACCCTTCATCCCGCTCCTTCAGCTCTTCAACCTTCTGCGCTAACTCTTCCTCCTTCTGCTTGAGCCCGTCACGAAATAGCTAAAAATTGATATTTTGAGTATAAAAATCAGCCAATGCACGATGTTTGGTGCGGTAATCTCTATATTTCGAGGCCACCTTCCCAAAAATGGCCGCCTTCATTTATCCCTCCGATCGCGCTCGATCTCCATGATGAAAGTCTGACATGCAGAGGAAATAATGTTAGCTTAAGTAGATTACACGTATAAAATAAATCCAAAAATAAAAAGAAGAGAAAAAACACTTACCCGCAAAGCCATGTCGGAAATATTCTGCGATAACTCCGCATCACTCATCGCCTAAAGCACCAAGTTTCAGAAGCATAGCACAAAGGGGCAAATACCGGCGCTGCCTACTCGGAGTTCACCGAAAGGTCGTTATCCATGAGAATGTCTATGTGTCGCTTAGGAACATCTTTTCTCACTTGCACGTGAGTATGTCTCTCGAAGAAGGACCGTATATCTTCGGGATCATGTCTGAGCCTGAACCATCGTCCTTCGCAGGCACCGCTCCATCCCCTCCAACAGCAGATAACGTGCCACCGTCAGCAGATCGTATTGGTCCCCCACCCTGAGATGAATTTTTGGCCCTACGGGACCTCCCATCCAAAATGGCGTCTGATATAAAAACGACCCTTGTGCCTGCCTAGGCAAAAAATCCACTCTCGAGGCAACGATTTTTCTCTTTTCGATGTCGGTGGCGACGGCCTTCCCAAGCTCCACCGCCCCCCTCTTTCTCAATGGTGATTCATCTTCATTGGAAGGCTCATCTAAGAGGTGATGGGTATGCTGGGAAGAAATCTCATCCCGTACAGCAACGTCCCGAGGAGGATCCCTTATTTGTAAAGTCTAAGTACGACCGTAGCGGGTGGACTCAGCTAAAGTAAATTGCATCCTTGCCGATGAAACATCCTGGAGAAATGTCGGGACTGGAGCCTTATTTTTGGAAGTCCGCCGGCCTGTCACCACAAAGAGGTCATGTCAATAAATGATAGTAAACAACCAAAGGATGGAGCAAAGGTAACACTTACCAGACGGAGCCTTTGGTCAAAAGCGCTTGAGGAAAGTGGCCCAATCTCAAATCCGTACCATGTGAGATAGTACGCGAGCAACCCAATCCTTAATGCCAATGATGGGAAAAGGTGCAGGTCTCTCATCTGCACAAAAAAATCATAGGTGAATAGAAATAAGGGTTCTACTGCTCCCGGAATCCAGCAGGGTTCGATACCAAGTGCTTCGTTTTGATGAAAAAATACTTGCGCCAAAAATCTTGGTTTGCCCTGTCATCCATTCCAACCACTAATCCCCTGATCCCTCAATGTCGCAAATATATCACGGTACCCCTATGAAAGCTCGGGGAAAATAAATTCAAAAGGTGGTGAATGGCAACTTCACACCCAACTAATTCCGCATACTTTGTCATTATCAGAAAGATTTTATATAAGTACAGTGACAGTTGTACCGAGTAGACCTCGTAAAATGGATAGAACTCCTCCGCCAACGGAAGAAGATGGAGGGTATGACCAATCACGAAAGGATACACGTAAAAAGCACAATATCCCGGTCTGTGGACCTCCATGATGTCTCCCCCAGCCAGAACTATCTCAATGTGATGAGGATTACGGTACGTAGACGGAGTTTATTTAGCTGAGAAGGCCGGGTTTCAGAGATCACCGAAATAGGAGTTCCTTATGGAAATAATTCCTAGACATAGGATTTCTGGGGAGTATTTCTTCTACGGTAGGGAAGCTATCACCCTCCTCAGCCGCGATATCATCGCCACCAGAAATATGGGCCACTGATAACAGAGTAACGTAGAAAACTTCATCGTGTGCACACGAGATTTGGGGCATCTTGGTAATAGAAGGTGTGCTAGTAAAACTTGAAAGGAAGAACGATGACTGAACTAGAAGACGAGAAGAAGAATAATAAGAACAGAGCTAAGAATTGAGAAAGATGGGAAAAGGAAAATAATGTATACACAAAGGAAATAGCAAAAAAAATTTGAAAAAATGAAACCCTCGCCTATTTATAGGGCTAAATGGCGCTAAAACCAAAGATACAAGCAATTAGATGTTGTCTCGGGAAGATGTGTAATGAGGACACACGTGAGAGTGACCCAGTGACATCACATATTGATAACCACATCAATCGGGATTCTGTAAGACACATCGCTCTGTCGATCTTGGTCGACTCGACGTAATTTAGTGGTCAAATTCTCCCATAACAGAAACGAACGATGTTCGGTTATCGAGGACGTGCCGGGCTACGACCTCAATAAGCGGAGGGACTAACTGTAAATGTCCAAATTTGGTGAGCACGGTAAGGGATAAGCAAGACATAAGACGGAATCGACCACAACACAGTGACAGAGGTAGGTGTGATAAAGGCCGACGACCAAAAGCAGGTAGCTAAGATAAAATAATAACCGTAACTTGAACATAGAAAGAGGCAGGAAGAATATTCTTTTGAAGATTCTCTACATTGTACTTTTTAGGGTTTTTTGAGAATGTCCCTTATAAATACAATTTAATCCGATTATAGTATCGAATATAATTAAACTTTTAATTGATCCAACGAAGAAGTATCCAAGCAAAGTACTAATAAAGTGATCAAAAATAAAACATTCAAGACTGTGTTGACTGTATACATCTTGGAGCATCTAGTCACTCATTATACGAGAGCATCTAGTCACTTAAACTCCAAGATTTGTTTTCTTATTTAGTCACTGATCAAGCATTCGAATATGAACAGTTGAGAACAAAATCATCAACGCTAGTCATTCATATATATATATATATATATATATATATATATATATATATATATATATATATATATATATATATATATATATATATATATATATATATATATATATATATATATATAATCTGGCTCTAATACCAATATAAAATAAGGTCCATAAAAATATATAAAATAAGGTCAATAAAAATATAAAAATTTATATTTCCATTTAATTTTTATGGTATGGTAAAATTTATAAGGTAAAAGGTAAGATTTTTGGCGTTAAAGTCTTATATTGTAAAATCCTACTCGGTACTCTCTTTTTTATTTTGTAGACCTATATTGCTACAGTATTATCAAAATTATGAACTGAAATTACCCTTTCTATACTTTTTTTAAACAGTTCACTCATTTCATCTATTCTTTCCAACCTTTTAAAGAGATAAATCTATTCTTAACTCTTTTTTCTTTAACCTCGCCCTGGCCACGGTTAAACACATATACCTATTCTTGGTTTTTTCGGGTTTGACTTAACCGGTTTCTCCTATAAATTAGTAGGTTAATCCATCAAAATTGTTAAGAAATTAGAAAGAAAACCATATACTAAGAGTGATGTCTAATTATTTACAAACTAATAATTGAGGAATAATAAACATTAAGCTATACTACATAATAACATAAAACTATAAAAATAGGAGTAATATTTAAAAACATAATTTAGATAAAGATAAGTAACTTACATGTTTACATGAGAAAGAGATTTCCCTTTCGCAAAATCCGAAAGGGTTTACTGGACTTTGGGAATTTAAAACAAACACACAAAAGCTTAAGGATTTATTTATTTTACAAACTTGAAGTAGGAACTACTAAGCCATACATAAAAATATATTTTACAAAGTGCTTGGAGAATAGTGGATGATGAAATAGGGTGTGTAGATGGCTTTCTTCAGAGTATTCTTTCTTGTAGTTGTTTTTGAAAAATGGACTTCAAACATTTTCAGAAATCTTTCTTGTTTAGCCTTTTAGGGTACTTTATTGGGCCTCACTTCACTGAGCAGAAATTCTCTTAGTGCTTGTCACTATTTCTTCCACTCAAAAATTTAACTTGTCCTGCAGCTTTTCTTTTATCACATCTTCTTTTTTTATGTCATGTCTTCTTTTTTTTATGTCACTTTTTCTTTTTCAATTGTCCCCCGCATTATTGCTCTCGGTTTTGCTTCTTTGTTTTTCTCAATGGTTTCTGATTGAGACCTTCCTTCTTTTTACGTATCTAAGTTATATAGAGCTATTGAATCAAACCTCATTCCTAAATTTTGATAATTTATGTGGTTTTCATCTTCGTAATTATCTTCTTCTCTTGAGCTTTGAGACCTTTCTAGACTTGGATTAAGACTGAAATTTTTAATTATATGTTTGTCTTATTTTTCTTTTTCTTGAAAGAACTTTTCTAATGTTTGTTTAATTATGTCTTCTATTTTCTCTTTCTTTTATTAAAATTCTTTTTAGAAATTATACCCTTCATTTTTAATGTTTCTCCATGTGTTAGTTTCGAGGTAGTATACGTCTTGATGAACCTTCATCTTCATTTTTTTTGGCAAAGTGACAGCCGTAAATGAATTTGATGTGTCTTTACTGGTCACCGCTTGAACCGAACTAGCTGTATCATTATCCGATACAGTAGATTTTTTGCTGCATTTAATGGGAATGCACACCATTCTCATATATTTTTTCTTGAGATGGAGAATTCTGTTTTGGACTACTCATCTCCATGTCTTGTTGAGAAATAACTTGAGTTTGGGATTGTGCCCATTCAAATTTTAACGCATATACTCTCTGTTCTAGTACCTTCACTAGCTCTATAAGTCTTGTTTTTTCGTGTGCCAGGATCTCATTCTTCTGGTTTATTCATTTTTGAAAGCTTCGGTCATTGATGAACAATGATCACAGAATATTATCTTGTCGTTGTCTTTTTGGATGTTATATTGGAGGATTTTTTGTGGGTTTTGTCTGAGTGCTGGGGAGAAATAATAGTTTGGTCTTAGTATTCCTCTTGCATAGTCTAATGCTTCAGCGAAATCGTTAAAACCTTTGAAAAGCAGTTTTTCTAAATCTTTAATAGAGTCTAGTACTTCCAACCATGTCTTAAAAATGCCATTTGTCTTACCATGTATAACTACATAGTATTTAAATCGTTTATCTTGGTTTTTATCTGTGAAATACTGTCTTAAGGCATTAAGGTGTGGTATAAAATATTTAGTATCTTTTTTATTATATGTTGTCCATAAATTATCAACTAAGCATTTTTAAGGTCTATCTATGACACATTTTGTAAAACTCTAAATAATATGTTTGACGGCGGAGAGAATATTAAGTTATATTTTCCAAAACTTATCCTTTTCATATTGGTTTGTTCTACAAAAGATTGTGGCTTAAATGAAGATTACGTAATATTGTCTGCAAGTATTTATCTAACGGTGAGGCTTGTATGTCCATTCCCTTGTCTTCAGTCTTGGTTACGGTTGGTCTCATATTGTACATGTAAAATATTTTTATTAATTGATAGTAATTTTGAGTCTACTTAACTGATATGCTAAATTATTATCTTTTCCTTTAATATGTTCAAAAAATTATATATTGATATAGTATCAATAAAATTTAACCATTTTCTTTTACTACAATTTTTTGCATTTATCTTTTAGTAAAACTTAACTATGGCTTCGTAGTAAGTTCTAATTGGTACTTCTTATTATTTAATATATATAATTTAAAGCTATTTAATTCGTAGATTACAACTGATATTTCTGCATTAATATTACTCGTATGTCCTTTTTCTCTATATTTATCACTTTGGTAAGTACATTTTTTTCTGTATTCTTATCACTATATTTATTTGGTTATGCTTTCAAAACTGCTCATCATCCTTCAAAGCTCCCGAATGTTTCTATAATGAAGTAGTTTGTTTCTAATGACATATTTAAATTAGAAATAATTTTAATTTTTTTCTTTAATTTTTTTACTAATTTAATATCTTCTGTGTTTAAATATTTTTGTCCTGTAGAGCATGTCTTAGCATATAGTAGTCCTGCTATTTTACCTAAGCCTTTTATAAAATTTCTTGCAGAATTTACTATTCCTAAAAAAAATTTTTGTTCTTTAGTATTGTCCAATTTATCTGGCATTTTCATAGCCTTTTTAGCTATATGGGATTGTAATTTAATTTTTTCATCTTCAAAAACTACTCCTAGAAAATTTAAATAATTTTTACATAATTTTATTTTCTTTTTACCATTTATTATGCCATAATTCACAAATAATCTAAATACTATCTGTAGATGTCCTAAATGTTCTTTAATGTTCTTACTAAATACTAATATCATCTACATATACTAAAATAAATTTCTTATATTCTTCAAATATACTATTCATTTTTATTAGAAAAATAGTGGAACTGTTTTTAGTCCGGATGGCATTACTAACCATTCAAAATGCCATTCTGGACAAGTAAATGTTGTCCATTCAATACTTTCTTCATGCATTTTTACTTTCCAGTATCCTAATTCAGAATCACATTTACTGAATTTTTTTTTTCTTGTATTCTATTTATTAGTTATGTTTTATCAGGTAATTTATATACATTTGTTCTAGTGTTAGTCTCTTATAGTTTATTACCATTCTTACTTTTTAAATTATTATTTTACTATAATTTCTAATCATGAAAGCTGCTGACCTATGTTTAGAAGTAAATCTCTTTATCACTCCTAAATTCATGAATTCTTCAATTTGAATTTTAAAATCTTCTAAATCTTGATTTGTAGCTTCTATTGAAGCCGTTTTAATTATATATTATGGATTAATTATATCTTATTTACACATAATTTTATTATTTTTTTCAATATTTTAAAAGTTTTTCTCCTATTATTTTTATTTCATCTAATATTTTTATTATATCTTCTAGATCATTTTCATTTTTTATTATTCTTGTTTTAAAATTATATAATTTTGTCTCGATATCTATTAAAGTATAGTCTTTTTCTATATATCTTTGTATTCATTTTCTTCCAATATTAAAGTTTTAGATTCTTCTTTAATTTTACAATATGTATTTTTATCTTTACATTCTTTACAACAATCTTGATAATTTTCTTACAGGTTTTTCTGGTTTGCGCTCAATCGTGTTTTTATTCCGATTGCAATTTTTATTGTTTGTACTGGTGTATGTATAATATTTTTAAAAAATATTACTCCATATCTGCTGAGTAATATAAAACTTAATCCCAATACAAAGTCTAGATTTATATTTAAGTCTCTCTCCCAGATTTTATCTGCCTTGTAACTAGGTTTATAGAAATCTAAACATGTATCTATAAAGCTAATTTAGGTAATCTCTGTATATATTGTAGGCTCTATCTATCTGCATAGCCGCAACTGGCTTATCTAAGGTTTTGATTAAATTTGGTGGAACTATCTTTTTATTTATTATATATCTTGTACATCGGGAATATATATATATATATATATATATATATATATATATATATATATATATATATATATATATATATATATATATATATATGATTATGTCAATTAAACTCGATAATTTGCACACACATACAAAGTTATATTAAGTTGTATCCAATTATATTAAGTTGTATTAATACAATTTAATTCAATTCTAGTAAGTTTCGAATATAGTTTAGTGGAGGTGGAGATGGAGATGGTGATAATATTATGTTAATATAGTTTTGATAGTCGTTATTATTGTTCTTGTTGTTATTATTATTGTTGTTATTGGTTGAATGGCAGCAATGCAATTTTTTGTCTTTATAGGTGATTGGTTATCTAGTGGAGCAGCTATAAGATAGTTGTTTTCTGGTAAAAAAAATACCTAGAAAACCGGTTGACTTCGGCAGAAATATTTATATTAATTTTCAGAAAATCAAAATTACTGACTGATTTCAGTCGGATATGATTTTAAAATTTGAAAATTTAAATAAAACCGATCGATTTTGGTCAGAATTTACAATTGTAAATAAAAATATATGATTTTATATTTTGACAATACCAACCGATTCCAGTCGGAATTGAATAATTTTTTTAAAAATAAATAATTAAATTTCCAATCAAATTCGATTGGTAATTTAAAAATAATTAAAAAATATTTTTAACAATACCGATCGATGGTTGGTCAGTAAGATTAATTTGTGTTAGACATTTGGATAAACTGCATTGACAGTTACTGATCGACTTCGGTCGTAAAATATCATCGAGTTCGATCGCTCCCCGTTTGCGGTCATTATTTTATCGATCAATTAAAAATGGTCGAAAATCGGTTGATTTTTATTGGATTTCGATTGATTTCAGTCAGTTTTTGTGAACGCTTTTTGGCATAGTGATACAATATATATATATTTGTTGTATCGCATAAGTTTCTTTCTACATTCTCATCTCAATTTTTCACTAATTATAATATATTAATTAACTTAGTGTAGGCGTTTGTGTAGATAACGTTTTTATATAATGGCAGTTTTAGAAGGCTATTAAAATTAAAACCTGCTATGTACTGTGATTCAGATTATAGCATTTTAATAACCGAATATAATTGTTTTTTCAGATACAAATTATTTGACTTTTTTCTCTCCAATTGATTAACAATTTCATCATCTTAATATAAAATTGCAAATAGTTTATTATTGATTACGTTTACATTATATAGCGTTGAGAAAAGAATATAGGTCAAAGTAGGAAATTGCTCTTATATTAAAGTCATGTTGACGCTCTAGAGCAAACGTAAATAAGTAAAACTAAATAAAACTACTCATGAAATTTGAAGCATCATCGATTAATAATGAGTTGAATTAAAGAACAATTGTTGAACTAATAAAAGAGAAGTGCTTATGTTTTGTACTGCTCTATATAGATTGTGTGTCTCACATAATTTATATTATTTGTATAAGATTTTTTTTGTCTCATAAATTTATGGACTCCAATCTTATATTTTCGGGTTCACAAAAATTTTAATCCACAAAATTATAAAATAAAAAAATATTCCATATAACTAGTGTCAGTTATATAATACACAAAATAAATTTTCTAACCTCTATATAAAACTCTTGACTTCTTTATTTTCACCTAAAGATATTGTATTTATTAGGAGTACTATAAATTAATACTAACTTTAGTCTGAACAAGTCTGTCTTGACTTATTCAGTAGAATAAAGTTCTAAGCTATGCAGATATTAGCACAGCTGGAGAAAGCTATCAGTGGCCTGGTGCCTTTGGGATTAGAGAGCTTTTCTTTTATTTTTTTTATTTATTTGGTACTCGATATTTATATTGAGCTCGACTAGATTTAGATTTGTGCCGAATATTTTTACATAGAAAGTAAAATAGTATGAGACTTAATACCCCATACTAAAATTCAAAATTTTTAATTAGAACAAAAAAATACTTAATGCTCTATCACAATCCTTATCGACGTTTAAACTGTAGTTGGACAAACGCAAATAATTAATTAAAGGCTGAAACTGGAAAGAAAGGGGAATATGGAATCTAGCGGACGGTGTATCTGTTAGCACTTTGATTAGAGTGCTTGGTGATGTTTTTATTCCAATCTTTGTCTCCCAAATAATTGTCGCATGATAACCAACTGCGCCTCAATTTTTTTACCCGACATTTATGTTTTACCAAAAAATATAAAGTATTTTAATTAAATCAATTAATGATGAGAAGAATGGTGAATCTTAATTTAATAAAATATAGATCAAATATTAAGTAAAATAGATAAGATGACCGATGTTAACTAGTGTGTTTGAGCTGATTAAATACTTATGAGTGCAACAACATAAATTACAATAAATATAGATAAATGCGACAAACATAACAAAAAGAAATTAACTATCCAATTATTGTAAGATTTGGATAGCTCTTTCCCCTGATATGTCACGATTCAAAATCTTGCCATGATCGTGATGACGCCTATTATGTTATAAGCCAAGTATATTCCTAAATTATTACTACTAATTTGATTATAACAATTTAATAGAATATTTTCAACATGTAAATTTCTCATAAACTAAATCAACTCTAAATATAAAAAATATAAAATACGAAAACGAGCCCCAAATATCTGGGTGTCACTCAATCATGAGCGTCTAAAATTATAAACTAAGTTATATAAATTGTCTAACTGTCCAAAAGAAGAAATGACAAAAGGAGTAATAAGATCCTGCGAACGCTAGCAACTACCTTGAAATATTCACAGATAGCTGGCCTGAAACGATCGTTGCACTCTAACTCACCTGGATCTGCACATAAAGTGCAGGTGCAGTATGAGTACAACCGACTCAGTAGTAACAGAATTAACTAAGGAACTGAGCAGTAGTAACGAGCTAAGCAAGATAGTCCAATAATTTATTTTCACAATTTAAAAATAACATGAATAAACATGTAAATTCCATAACTCAGTAAATGCTACAAAGAAATTTAATAGATAAATGCAACAATAAAAAAACTAAAAGCAATCTCACAATAATTTCACTCTATTACTCATCACTCGCGCACATCACGCAACACACTAAAAGCACTCAGCACTCTGCGGTCACTAGTGGTGTGTACAAAGTTCGAAGGGGCTCCCAAAGTCCAAGCGCTAAGCACAGAAACTCACGTGCTACCATATCAATACCTGGATCCGCACGGTCAACTCACGTACTACACAAATAACTCACGGGCTACGGTTTAATATCCTTACAACTAGGCCCTCGGCCTCACTCAATCATGTACCGCAGGGACAATTCACGTGCCATCAAATTAATATCTAGATCCGCACAGTCAACTCACGTGCTAATCGAACAACTCACGCGCTATGGTATTAATATCCTCACAACCAGGTCCTTGACCTTATTCAATCATATAGCTCACTAGCCTCACCATCATCAACAAATAAGGGAGTACAGCCCACATCAAGTATCACAACGTATTAGAAAATAATAAAGACCGAGGGAAACATGTAAAATAATTTTGATAATTGAGTACAAATAGTGTGAGCATGAATAAAGCCTAAGCATGATCTCTAACATGAAGGCAGAGCAGTTCGACAACAAGTAACTACGTAAACATAGATGATGGCAATGAGGCCTCACGGGATGGACCATGTCTCAATCTTTCAAGGTATACACCCACACACCCGTCACCTAGTGTGAGTATCACCTCCAAACAATCACATGATATCAAATTCTCCGTATTTATACCTTCAATGCCAGAGTTAAAACTATTACTTACCTTAACAGCGTAAAATCCTACTCCGGGACGCCCTCATCTCTGGACTCGGTCTCCAAAATCTCTGAATATATCCATAATCAGAATAATACTATCAATATAGTCTAAAGAATCTAATTCCACAATTAAAACTACATAAATATGTCAGAAATTCGAAATCAACCAAAATATGGCCTCCTGGCCCACATCTCGAAATCAGTCAAAATGGCAGAATAATAAAACTCGTCTTCTCCCAAGTCAAACCATATAAAATTTATCAAAATCGGATTCCGTTTGGTCCCTAAAAGTCCTACCTAAAACTCTTCAAAACTCAAGCCCTAACTCCGTCAATTTCACTTTGAAATCATCAAGTAAATCCCAGAAATGAAGATGGATTCATGAAATATAACCAAAACCGAATAGAGAACACTTATCTCAATCCCTATGGTAAAAATCGCCTCCAAAATTGCCCAAATCCGAGCTCCCCAACACAAAATATGAATGAATGAATAAACCCTTGTTTTATGCATTTTTCTGCAAGCTATTCTGCCTCGTTTTTCATGCTAAACTATCTCGAAACTCGCTTTTATACCTCCAATGGATTTCTTGTAAAATTATAGTCAATTTAAGATTTTGAATCACTCAGTTTGACCTTATAATGTATAAGATATATTAGTCTCAATATCTGCAAATAGTGTAGATTTTTAAATACGTCGCCAGTGGGGCAATTTCGTAATTAATTTGAAAAAATCTAACAACCTAATTCTTTGTAAATGATCATAAAATCCTCATACAATGTCTAAATTCGATCATTCTTTTTTGCTACGGGTCCGTAGTTACGATACAGATATGATGCTTTAAACAAAAAAAATGGGAGCTCGTTTGTTCAATATGATATCATTTATGCTTGAAGAAACGACGTCGAAATATAAGAAAAACGAGCGCAACACAACCCAAACCTATCTGAAACTCACCCGAGACCCTCGGGACCACAACCGATAATTCCAACAAGTCATATATCACTATTTGAACTTAGTCGAACATTTGGAACACCCAAAACAATACCAAAACACAAAATCAACCTCGAATTCAAGCCTAAGAACTTCTAAACTTCCAACTTTCACCAATTCAAGCCCAATGCTACCACGGACCTCCAAATTATATTTTTGACATACTCCTAAGCTAAAATCACCCAATGAAACTAATTGAATCATAAAAATCCAAATCCGAATTCGTTTAATCATAAGTCAACATCCAGTTGACTTTTCTAACTTAGCTTTCTAACTAAGAGACTAAGTGTTCATTTCACTCCAACACTACTCCGAAACCAAACCTACTAACTCGATATAACTCAAAACAACTGAACAACACATAAATAAATATAGATGGAAGAAATGAGATTATAACCCTTCAAACGAACAACCGGATCGTTACATGATAATAGCATGGAAAGAAGAGAAATAAAAGGGGATTGAGGGATCTTTTTGGATCTTGTAAATATAGAATAAAAAATGTATGCTTGAATAATGTAATAAAAGAACAAAACAATTTTAGTATATTATCTGAGGTCAACCTTTTACAAAGTATCTTTTCTCATCCGGTGAAGATCTCCTTTTTGTTCTCTATCTCTTTCATTTATAAGAGATATTTTTCAAAAACCCTAAAACGTACAAAATAAGGAATATTCCTTGTCCATATCTGAACTATGTTACTATTATTCCTTCATCTCTGCTGCCCGTCTTTAGCATCAACCTTCTCGAGAATAACCTTCAGTTATTACACCATAATCGACCCCGTCCGCGATTTTGCTTATTTGTTATTGCCAAGTCGCCAAATTTTGACCAATACAGTCTATAAGATAGGTAAAGTTGTGGACAACTGGACATCATTTTCGATATATAGCTACAGAGTAATTTTTTTGGAATACGTTCATATTTGCCCCTTAATTTTACGAAAAGGTCTACATATACCCCTCCTTTGAAGTTTGGCTTATTTAGAACTTTGCCGTTATACTCTCGTCTCAGATATACCCTTGAGTAGCTGATAGGGGAGAAGAGATGTGTATGGAAATGATTTTGGGTCAACTTTTCCGACAACCGCTGTGACAATGGTGATGAAAAGAAAAGGGTTAAATTAAACGGGTCGGGTATGGGTGAGCTATCATATTCGATTGGGTTCAAATTAAATGGGTTCGTATTATTTTAAAAGACCACGTGTCCGTTTCGAATCATAAGGATACATTTGAGCCAAAAGTATAACGGCGAGGTTCTAAATGAACCAAATTTCTAACAATGAGTATATATAAACCTTTTCCTAAAGTTCAGGGGGAAATATGGACCTTTTTCGTGATATTTTTTTTGGTTGGAATATTTCCGTGATATTTTACTTGTTCTTTTCTAGCGATTCTTCACAGTTAGATAGCAAGACCTACGTACTGTTGCACTCGTTAGTCTTTCCTTCTGTTCGTGAGATTGTGATTATGATCATGTTTATATGTTACAACTGGGTGTTATTTACATAATTAATTACATGAAATGTCCAATCCAATCATCTTCGACAAAATATTGTTATGACTGTCAATCATAGAATCTCAATAGGAAAATTTGACTAGCTGCTTAAATTTTCACCCTGTTGATGAGAAGTTAATTCCCTCCCCATTCTCCTTCCGAGCCTCTATATACTGTTATGAGGTTATACTTACTATTTATTATAATTTTAATGAAATTTTACACATAAAATTATATTCTACGTTAAAAGTATGTTTAGATGTATGCTAAGGTATATCTCAAGTTTCTTGTCATTTCATTTCTCTTAAAATTTATATTAAAAATAACAATATAGTGACTGATATACAAGTCACATTTGACCAACTCACTCGTTGAACCTTGCACGTCAATCAAGGGATTATTGGTTTGGTCATGGTGGTTTCTATTAAGCTGGGAATAATTAGTGGTGAGCATGTGTGGTATTCTTCATTGGTAACACAGTCCGAAATTGCGTGGCAAAACGTAGTTAAACAAATAATTTCTAGTGCCTAGCCAAGACAATGGAGCCTGCCCCCGCATCAGCCCCGACCCCGTCGTCCTCTTTTTTCAGAGGACTTTCGGACGCGACGGCTACGATATTCTAAGTTTCTTCCTCTTGACTGAATCTGTAACCTTCATTAGCAGATTCATTTTCTATGCTTTCCCTGATCAAACTAGAAGTTACCGAGGAAGCATACATAGCACTGAATAGGGAGCCGCCTTTTACACCAGCTAGGCCTAAGATGTGAAATGGGTGATGTTGTGCTCAGCCTGGAATACAATCATGAAATTGAAAGTACCGAGTGACTCATTCTAATACTTGAGTTCAAGCTCCTACTTCGAAGTAAGACTATGGGTTGTTTCGAAGCTTAGTAGCTAAAGCGTACTTGCGAGTCAAAAGGGGCGGATTTGGGCTACTAAGTGGAACCGACCACATCAAAAATTTACGCAAGGTCTTCGAAAGGTTAAGAAAACATCAATTGAAGATGAACCCGAAAAAATGTGCATTCGGGATCGGGCGGAGGCCTTAAATCAGTAGGGCTTGGGACTAAAAGAATGGTTGAGACAACAAACATCCATCTCGTTCGTTCTTTGGATACCCGTATAACCATCGAAGACTATTGAAGTGACTAATTCCTGGAAATTAGGAGGCGTTAAAAACAAAGAAATTGAGATGATTTCCTATTTGATTAAAATTACAACGTAACATAGCTTTTCTAGTTATTTATCATCCTTCTAGAGTCCTAGTAATTTCACATTTGATGTAAAAAAAAAAGTTATGCAAAGTGGAAGCTCAAAAAATATTAATTCAAGAAACTTAATTGCTAAAGTTCTAAATAGTTTAGCATAATTGAACTTATCTTGGGGTCATTGCTTATAAACCCAATGGAAACATTCTTTAAAACCAATTTTCCATATCCTATTACTTTTGAAAACGTTTCGGTCAGGCTACCAAAGGTAAAATGGGTCCCATTTTCACTCCATCTAAACTAAATTTTTGCTACTAGAAGAAAAACTATATTTCCAATGAGATGCATGACAAAAAGATTCACTATAAGACAGATAAATCATAAATGACAGCTCGGTGCACAAGACATCCGGCGTTTATGCACGGTCCGGAGAAGTGTTGTGATGTAGATAGCCTACTCTAATGCAAGCATTAGTGGCTGCTTCTATAGCTCGAACCTGTGATATGGAAACAAATTTTTTGTTGCTCCAAGGTTTCCCTTTTAGAACAATTCATCTCGCTTCTGTTGTGCCACTTTCTATTATCATATTCATTCTCTGTGAAAGATACTACAAGAAAGTGAAATCCAGACATAGTCCAAATTGATGTCTACTCTATAATCTACCTATCTCCATTTGCATTATGTATTTATTCAATATCCAAACGAGTAGCCTGTGCTGTAGTTGAACCTGGATCGGATGTTGTGATTATTATAAGCAGGATCCCCATAATCAACAGCCTTTATCACCATTGTTTCACGCCGTCCATCCTGTTCTTGAACTGCTCCAAACACAATCTCGTTTGATTCACAACTTTGCTCGTAGTATGTTTGAGGACTAGACGACTGGTGCTTCTCGTGATGCTGATATACTTGTGGCAGAAACTGTTGTTGATGTTGCTGAAAATTGCTGTGCCCATGTGCATTCCCATTCCATCCACCATAACGGGATTGGCTTTGTCTCATATGTCGTGCTTTCTCCGGCTCTCTGTTCATTAATGGATAGGTTTTACGGGGTGTAGGATCTCTCCTGTCTGGGGACGGGGCTTCATCTTCATCTCGAATTACATAGCTTTCCTGCATTGGCCATGCACTTGATTGTTTGTGAGGGTAATGGTAATGCTGCTGGACATGATGGGGGTAAGGCTTCTTTCTAAAACCTGAAAACATTCCTCCAAATATTTCGCCCACAGTTGAACCTGTGTTCAGAACAAGCCTTCCCAGTGATAGAAACAGGTTTTCCTCTGGTTTATCGTATTCATCTTCTGGTGGAATTAAGGGAGGCCTCACTGACTTCGTATTTCTCTGATACGGTGCATGTTGCACGCCCCTAACAGAAGTCCGTTCATCATACTGCCAATCAAAAGAAAATGCATAAAAATACCATTCTGCCAATCAAAAAGGAAATGCATGATGTTCTGCACCAATTCATCCATTCTGTTAAGCTATATGTGTAGTGAGTTTGGCCTTGACTTAGATAACGAAAATTTCTTAGATTCCTAAAATATCTAAGGTCATTTATGCATACTCCTGCCTCTGTTTTACCCATCCTTTTTGTCCCAATTCCTATGAAAGGAATTAATCAAGGTTATTAGTTGCTTACGATGTTTGATGAAAATAGTGCTCCAATTCTACGTTGTAATAAAGCCAGCATGTAACCGAAAAATCCAGCAGCACAAAGCAGTGCCACACCTGCAAGGATGAAAATATACTTTCTTCTGAACTTTCTTTTGTAATTACTGGTGAATTAATTGATAACTGGAAAGAATTAGAAAGTTTCGATTTTACCAAGATGGAGATTGTTGTCGTCAAACTGGTTGTGTGAACAGTCATCATCATTGAGCTGAATTTCTCTAATCGCCCTGTTTCCTCTGTCTATAACTAAAAGTGAACAGCTGCTTCCAACATAAACCACATCAAAGTCGTCGGAAAACTTTGCATCTTCACTTGGCCCATCAGTGTGACCTCCACCTCGGGCAGACTTCCCTCCAGCAATAGTTACGACTCCTGCTATACAGAAAAATATGCTCGAGTTATGCGCATTACTCAACTGAATTCATTAGTTTTCTCTTATCGAACTAGTATTACTGTGTGATTTTACTACAATCACGTGCATGCAAGTCCTTCAGAGGGAAAGCATCAGCTAGGACAAAGGTGAGGCAGACATTTAAAATTTTACCAGTGTCACTGATTTTTCGGATTGCCATATTCACGGTATCTGCAACATATATATTTCCTTGATCATCCATTGTAAGTCCTTTAGGATGGTCCATCCTTGCTTCTCGTAGCCTCCCATCTACATGCCCCAAGTATCCTTCAGGAGATCCGGCAACCAATTTTGGACGGCTATCTACAGTTCAAATGTCCACTCAATCAATAAGTCAAATTTGACTACAACATAACATTACATCGCTCAATAGAGTGCTGTGTCTGCATGTAAAACACACATCTCCTTCATCCAAAGGAAGGAAATGAAAAGTGAGTGAAGCTGGACTACGGAGCATAATAGAATTTTATAAGTGACAGTGATGAAACATACCACTCTTGCCCCAACAAATTAAAAGTTAGCTCATTTTAATTGGTTAAAAGAAAAGGATCATAAGAGATATTATGGAAGCAAGTGAAGGAGTTGATCACAAGAGAAATTGACGGCAACTTAGAGGTGTGTTTGTATGACGGAAATGATTTTTCAAGAAAATATTTTCCTCGAGGAAATGACATCTGCCATACCAAAACACAATCTAAGAGTTCAAACAGTAGAGACCATTAAGGCCCTGCCTGCTTTAAGAAGTAGTACCATGCTTTACAAGGGCAGAGCTACACTATTAGCTACGGGTTTGAACCTAACAGCTTTTGCTGAAATCCTGTATTTGTAGTAGAAAATTCATTAAATATGTAATAATATCTAACTATGAACCAAGTAACTAAAATAAGTTATGAGTTCGATGATAAGTTCATAACCCATAAACTTCAAATCCTGACTCCGTTTCTGTACTTTACAACTTTTGTGCTAAAAGCATTTGAAGATATATTGTAATTCTCATTACAGGGCCACCCAGGATGATTCAATGGTTGTAATGTCTTGGGGAATTGACAATTCCACAATATCTTGAACTCAAGCGGTCTAAGTTCCTGCTGAAAGAAAAGGCTAAAGTAATTGGCAGGTAATGAATAGTACAGAGGCATGCCTAAATTCTTTCCCCACAAGAGACACAACCTTTTATCTTGGATTGAAAAGGCAGGAGGACCCCATAAAGATGGTTGTCTCACTCCGTCCCCCAAAAGAATAAAGCAGAGAAGTTAGCCTAGCACTCACTCAAGGAACTTTGTCCCTAAAGAAAAGCAGAAGCTAACAAATCTAGAAAAAAGATGGAATGCTTCTAGATTCAAGTTAACTATAGTTTTAAAAAACAGATATCGCGAACCTCCAAAAATATAGTCTTCATTGAAACAAAAGCAAATATGAAATCCAAACATAAAAGTACATTGTAACAAAAATTCAGATTCGCAGAGAGCTTGTTAATGAACCATTTAGAATAAGAGAATATTTTGAAAAAGACAAGAGAGAGGAATATTAAGTCCTTGAATATGTCAAGATAACCATAACGAACAAATAAAGATAGTGATAGTATTCTATATCCCAGTATTGATAACATAATTAACCAAATAAAAGTATCGTACATTTTAACCGCTTAAACTTTTGGATGAGATAAACACACGTTTCAATATGGTATCAGGAGAGACAGAAAAGTGTTATTCATGTGCTTGGCAATGAAAAAGATTAAGCAAAGTGTGTTGAAAAATAATTAAGTAAATAAAAATATATTCTCTCTAACGACTTAAGCTTCACAATTAGGGTTAAAAGAGGTCTCTTACAGAAGAATTACAGAAATGCAGAACCAAATAACATGCACTAAGGCGAGAATTAACAACTTACATCGAGACAATGGTGTTGAAACCCTGTAAATATTACTATTCTCTGAGTCCAAAATGAGAACCTCTCCAGTTGAAGAAACTTCTACTGAGTAAGGTTCAATTCCCAGCTTGCTTCCATCAAACACAGTTTCAACAATATATCCACTCTCAAACTTGACCATCGAACGGCTGGAAACAGCTGATTAATCAAACAAACCCATCATTTCCACAAACAATCAAAAAGCACAATTTACTAGCAGGGCAGCCTGATGCACTAAGCTCCCGCAATGCAGGTTCCTTCCGGACCACAAGGGTCTACTCTATGCAATATTAGCTTACATTCCACGGCTTGAATCTTTGAGCTCCTCTCCCACAATTCACTAACAATTGAAAGAAAAAAAACATGGGATCTATACCAAGAACGTACCTGATTTTGCCGGCGATTTTAGTGACCACAACCACTTAAATAGCACAGAAGCAACATTTGTGACAAGCCCACCAACAATCTCTGCATATACATGAAAAGGACTGAAACTTTATTAAACAAAACAAAGATTGAGTTAAGGAGTCATTGAGCTAAGCAAATGAAACATGCACTAACTTGCAGCAGGAGTGGCTGAGGCCGAGGCTGATGAAAATTCAAGAAGTAGAAGAAAGACTACGAGAGATAAGATGATAAAATTCCTTCTCATGGTTCTTGAAATATTCAGTTAAGTTGAAATAACATGAACATTTTAATTATAGGCAAAAAAACTGGTAGACAAAAAGCTCACAAACTATGTCTTAAGACTTTATACATGGTAATCAGCATACAAAACTTTTTACTTTATTGAAAGGACAGAGCAGACATATATACAGTGAAACAGAGAATATTATGTTAAGGAAGCTAAAAACTTGAAGTTAACTCTATTCAAAAATTGGGTTAAAAGAAAGAGAGGAATCAAATGCTTCTACTTTTCCTTGTTAATTTTTCTTTAATAAACAGTAAATAGAGTGGATTGGAGGGCCACAGTGAGATTACTGAGTTAAGATTTAAGATGGGGTGGCTGGTGGGCGCATGACTGACAAGGAGAGGAATTGTCTGAAATGCCCTTGGATAGTCAGGTACTGTAATCGAGATTGATAAGGTTAATGCTGCCATTTTCGTCTAGCAAGTTATCGTCCCTAGATAAACAACAGCAACATATGTCAGAGAACCGATGAATCACAACTCATGCGTGCGTCTGCTAAGCCGGTTACTCTGTTTCTTTACTTTTTTTTTTTTTTTAAGATTTCACTTATATATACACTAAGGGTTGGTTTGGCAGGGTAATATAAGTAATGCGGAATAAGGTGTATTAATAATGTATGTTTTGGTATACATATATTATTTCTAATTTACTGTTTAGAATGGTATATTAAAATTATAACACATTGCATAATTTGTAAGAAAATTAGTTGTTTACAAAAATATCATTCATATTCTCTAGATTTAAGGGACTCTGAGGATACTTTTGTCTTTATACTAATGCATACATTAAAGTGTCACGATACTAAACCGACCCAGACGTGATGACGGCTATCATGAAACTAGGCCAGCTGACACAATCCCAAATCAAACCAATATTTTATAGAAAAAACGTTTTAAGCTATTGATTAATAAAATTTTAATAACATAAGTCTAATTAACAAGTGCGGAAAAATGACACAAGCATGATATTGGGTGTCACTAGTTATGAGCATCTAACGTATAAGTCTGATACAATCTATTAAAATAACAAAGGAGTCAAAAACAACTGAACAACTATAAGATAGGAGGGAGAAAAGCAAGGTTGCTAGGCAGTTGCCTAGCAAACTTAGATGGACCTGCCACTGAGTAATCAACACCGCTACCGGATTCAGAAATAACTGAATCTTCACACAAGATGCAGGAACTAATGTGAGTACGCCAACTCAATAACTAACAATCATAAATAAAGGTTGAGAGCGGTAACGAGCATTAAAATCACATAAAGTTCACAATATAAAGTCTCAGTGAAAAATAACAAGGGTCGAATCAGTATCTCAGTCAAGATATCACGTAAACTCCAGTTTCAATGAAAATCATATAAAAACATTTGTTCAACATTTTTTTAATAGAAGCTCAATATAAAAGAAGATGAGAGAAAATAGTAATTTCATAAACAAGCCTCTCGAGCAAAGTGTCACTCATATATAGCTCTCGGGCGAAGTATCGCTCATATATAGCCCCTCGAACAAGCCTCTCAATCACTCGTGGCTCCACACTCATGAACCAACAGTGACACTCAACACTCAGGCTCAATAAGTATCGTATAATAACCGTTGCGGCGTGCAGCTCGATCCATGAATATATAGTCGATTGCGCTCACTAGGGTGTGCAGACTCCGGATGGGCTCCTATAACCCATGTTGTATATCATTACGGCATGCAGCCTGATCCAACATAATGATATGGTGTGCATCCCGACCCATATATCGATGCGATGTGCAACTCGATATATATATATATATATATATATATATATATATATATATATATATATATATATATATATATATATATATATATATATATATATATATATATATATATATATATATATATACACACGTGCAGCCGAATCCATAATTATATAATCCTCACCATCATGCCCTCGACCTCTCTCAATCATCAATCTCACAAGCCACTCGGGCATTTCAGCGAAAATCAGGGAACTCGGTCTAAAAAAATTTCATATATTTAAAAATAAGTAAAGAAACTGAATCAAACAATAAACAGGTAAAAATCATGACTAGGGATATACTTTCGAATCAAAACAGTATGAGGATAGTAGTAAAATACTCTGAGGGTCCAAACAGTATGGCAGAAGGTCCCAAATATAGCATTTAGCCCAAGTTAAGAGATTCATTTATAAAACACATAGATATCATATAGAATTTATCAAAATATGCAACTCTACAGTTGCCACGGTACGGACCAAGTCACAATCTCTACGGATGCACACCCACACGTCTATCACCTAGCATGTGCATTACCGTATTTATCAAAATACTATGAAATTCCGAGGTTTCATACCCTCAGATCTAGATTTACAATCATTACTTACCTCAAATCGGATAAAACTCTAACCCGCCGTGCCCTTGCCTCTCTACTCGGCCTCCAAATGCTCCAAATTTAACCAAAATCAGTATATTATCATCAATATAAACTAAATGAATGATTTCCACAATAAAATAGTTAAATAAGACCAAAAATCTCAAATTTAGCTCAAACCCCCTCCGCGAACCACGTCTCACAATCGATAAACATCATAAAACTAGGAAGCTCATTCACTCACGAGTCTATCCATATTAATTCACCAAAATCCGACATCAACTGGTCATCTAAAAACCAAAGATCCACTCTCCAAATTTTCTTTTATTTTTCCCAATTTTCACCCCAAATTTCCAAATTAAATGATAACAATCAAGATATAATCATGAAATTTAACCAAAAACAATTGAAGAACACTTATCCCAGTCACTCCTTTGAAACTCCCCTCTAAATTTTCCTTCTCCCGAGCTCTCTAATGAATTTTCAATTTATGGACTAAAAACCTCGCTTTTGAACTTAAACATTCTACCTAGATGCCTTCATCTTCGCGAACACGGTAGTGCCCTCGCGTTCGTGAGGCACAACTGCCTCTGACCTGGAAATCCTTCTGTGCGAACGTCATCCCCTCCTCGCGAACGCGATGCATAATCAAATCAAACATTCGTGTTCGTGGCCTCCGATTCGCGAACACGAAGAATAAAATCCCTCAGCTCTCAATAACTCTTCGCGAACGCGATAACCTTCCCGCGAACGCGAAGAAGGAATTCTCTACAACAAAATACCAGAAATCTGCCAACTTCTAAAGCCAAGTACTGGTCTGTTAACTACCTGAAACTCACTCGAGGCCCTCGGAACCTCAACCAAACATGCCAACAGGTCACATATCACCATTCAAACTTGTTCCAACCTTCTGAACACTCAAAACAACATCAAAATCACCCTCGGATTCAAGCCTATGGATCTTAAAACTTCTGAATTTTGCAAATGATGTAAAAACTATCTAACCTCATCCGAATAACCTGAAATTTTGCACACACGTCACATATGACACAACTGACCTATCAAATTTTCGCAATTCCAATCCGACCCCAATATCAAGATTTCCACTATCGAAAGGAAAATGTAAAAAATCTAATTTCGCCATTCAATCTTAAATCTACCACGGATCCCCAAATTACATTCCGGACGCGCTCCCAAGTCCAAAATAAGCTAATGAAGATAACCAAATCATAAAAATCTAAATCCGAGATCGAATACTAAAAATTCAAAACTTGGTTAAACCATTCAAATTTAAAGTGGCAAGCTGAGAATCCTTCTTTCATATCTTTTTTGATTAACCTGAAACCAAAACCAACGATTTACATAAGTCATAATACATCACACAAGGCTAGTCATGCTCGAAAATTGGCGAGTCAAATGCAAATACTCAAAACAACCAGTCGAGTCGTTACATCCTCCCCCACTTAAACATGCGTTCGTTCTCAAACGTGCCTAGAGCTATTCAAAAAACCATCAAATCGATGTATAAATTTACCATGCACGTATCAGGGTACAAGTTGTAGCGATGGCATTGAGCGAAGCAGTGTCAAACGCCAAGGCCGGGCGCAAAGCCAGCCTTGGGCGTGAAGCAGCTGGCCAAGAAACGCGCACATGCAGCGCACGTGGATTGGTTTTCAAGTATGTTGTGCACATGCTATGCAGTTGGGCGGTTACAACTGCCATGTCCAAGAGTTGTTGATTATAAGGCTAAGTCTTTGCATGTTTTTAGGCATGTTCTAGCATGTCCTACACGTTTTTTATCATGGGGATCATGTCCTATCAGTTGGGGGATGTCAACTGAAAATAGGAAATAGTTTTAGGCTTGACTACACTATATAAATGTGTGTTAGCAGCCATAAAAACGGGGCTGAGTACCTAGGGAAGGAAATAGTCTATGAAATAGGCATAGGGTAGTCTATTTTAATGCTTGAGCATGGCAAAATATGTGTCATTGCCTTGCCAAAAGAGTGGGCAGCACGAGTGGCCTTAGGCAGAGGCTTTTGTAGGGCAGATTCGTGCAAGTGTCAATTTTTTTGTAAGTTGGTGCCTGCCAACGGTGGCAGCACCTTGCCAAACTTGAAAATTTCCTTTGTAGTTGATTTTATAAAAGGTTGGGAAAGGGTTCCCGCAAAATCTGCTTGTCTCCTTCTATATTTTCGTTGCCTTGAATTTATTCTAAGTATTAAACCTCGAATGCGAAAGAAAATTGGGCAACGCTGAAGTCAAGTGGGGACTTGACTGCCGCACAATGGACAATGTTTCGACGGACGGAAAACGCCCCAGTGACACTAGGGTTAGTAGTTCTCTGCATCCAAGAGAATAATTCGGTTGTGGAAACAAGTGAATTCATCTGTCATTTGAGCATTCCCAATGATCGGTCACAAGTTGTGATTGTTGTAAATGTACTTCCGTAAAGGAGAAACCCGTAAGTCTCCTAAACCAGCATATACATGTTTTATTATACCCGAGAGTAGGAGTGCAACGGGCTGGTTGGATCGGATATGGTTCAGGTTGAAAACAAATAATGAAAAATGGATCAATTATCCGACCCGACCCATATTTAATACGGATAAAAAATAAGTTACCTTCTTGTATATAATCACTTTTGGGAGAATTCTTAGTCTCCCTAACTTGAGGAACCCCCAATTTGAGGCTTTACAAATGTAAAAGTTACACTCATTGGTTATCCATTTTCTAAATGGATAATATGGTTCTTATCCATATTTGACACGTTTTTAAAAAGTTCATTACTAAACCCATTTTTAGTGGATAATATGGGTGGTTAACTTTTTTCATTGAACCATTTTGCCACCCCTACCCGTGAGTCTCCTAAATTGTACATGTTTTACTACACAACGCGAAAAATGATCGTCTTTCACGGGGGATTTGCATCTACACTCGCTTTTTGGGTCACGTTTTAATTTGTGCCTGCTTTGCCAAAATAAACTGCAAGTGTACCCACTTTTTCGCGTAACTTTAGCATACAAGGCTGAAGTAGCAAAAGCAATCACGCAAAACTTCAGCATTCTAGTAGACGGGCTTGAAGTAGCAAGTCTGTTGAACCAAGTGTGCTGAAGTTTTTGTTTGTAATAGCTTAACTTAGAACTGAAGTTTTATTCTCTATTTGCTGAAGTTTTTGTTTGTAATTGCTGAACTTTAGCATAGTAGTTGAAGTTTTATTCTCTATTTGTTGAAGTTTTTATTTATAATTGCACTAAATAAGCTGCAGTTTTTTTGTCCCGGATTCATTGGTTTTGTCATAAAGCTTTTTAAAAAACTTCAGTAGAAGATGCTGAAGTTATTTAATTCATTTATAAAAACTTCAGCTTATTTAGTACTGAAATTTTTTTGTCCTGGATAAGCTTTTTCAAAAACTTCAGCAGTAGATGCTGAAGTTATTTAGTTCATTTGTAAAAATTCCAACACTAAAAGCCGAAGTTCTTTTGTCTTGGATTCATTAATTTTTTCATAAAGCTTTTTCAAAAACTTCAACAAAAGATGCTAAAGTTATTTAGTTCATTTGTAAAAACTTCAGCACTGTGTAAGCTGAAGTTTTTGAAAAAGCTTTCTAAAATACTTGATAAATAAACAATATCTAAATCATAAATTTTGGAAACAATAAACGTGAAAGGAACATAATTATCTTTGTCTACTAACTTACGTACGTGGAAATATTCACAAATTATTGTCTACTAACTTACGTAATTATTTATAATTTATTTTTAAATAATCTAATAAACATATTTATGGTAATCATCCCATGAACTGAAGTTCCATGGCAGCACCAACAGTAGCAGAAACGAATGAGGAGAAAGAGGAGTGAAAACGGGGTTGAAGTTATTTTAAAAATGGATACAAGTTAAAAGTTTTAAAAAAAGTGGGTATAGGTTAAATGGGATCAATCAAATAACTTGTCCCGTGCAATTTTTATGTCTTTCATAGAGTAGATGTATATAGGAGTGTCAAATAAGCGTTTTGGGCCGGCCAAATTGGATTGTGTCAATAATTGGCTGGTCAAATAACCCCCACAAAAGTTAATTGGGCTAAGATCGGCTGAATCAAGATAGACTAAAATTTGGGTCATAGCCCAAGCCTTCAATTCTTATCAAGCTTTACGTAAAAATAGCATGGTATAGCAAGTTTTTGGACTGGTCATTCAAAAATAACCAGTGTTTACCAAGTCAATGAAAAATAGCCACTATTTTGCTGTAATAGAGACCGGCCCAGCATAATATATTGGAGTTCGGTGCACTCCAACATATTATGCTGGACTGATATACTTTGCTGGCTGTAGTATAATATATTGCAGACTAGAGCACCAGTGCTCCAAACTCCAGTATATTATACTAGACCAGTATACTTGCTGGAATTCCAGTATATTATGCTAGAGTTCTAGTGTACTTATGCTGGAACTCCATCATATTATGCTGGAGTTCCAACATACTTATCCTGGACTCCAGTATAATATGCTGGGGTCAAGTATACTTATGCTGAAACTCCAGCATAATATACTGGAGAACAGTATTTTCGCTCAAATTTATCTTTACATAAAAAGTGGCTAAATTTCGATTACTTTTGAAATTGAACTATTTTTGAACGATGAGTTGTAACTAACTATTTTTAAATTTCTCCAAATACTACTTATATATGTTATTTTCTTATGAACAGTATTATTACTAAATAAGTCTTTTTTTTTCTTTAGTTATGGTCATATATAACATATCGAACTAAAAAATTACTTCTATGATATTTTGACAAAGTTACTCATAAATCAATTTGGGCTAAAAATCTACCCAACATTAAATGGGATGGGACAAGATGGGGTAAGTTCAATAAATGAGCAGGTCAATAACCAACTTAACATTGGGCGAATTGGGCAGTTCATCTGGGCTTGGGCCAAAATTTGACAGCCCTAGATGTATACCTGATAATAGAGTATTTGTGTACAGCAAGACGGTAGGCAACTAGTTAACCTCATATTTTCGGCCCTTTATTCAATACATGCAACTCTAAGCTCAGTATTCAGTATTCTTTTCGTGGTATTGCATTGTACAAAGCAAAATTCATGTACCAGCACAACATTTACAGCTTTCGCATTTGAAATACAAATGTAAGAAGAAGAAAAAAAGCATATGCTACAGTTCTATCCTTTAAATAGAAAAGGAAAGCACAAATTATACATGGTAAATCATTCCAACCTCCAATGTTGAAGCACGAGGGAAGCTCAATGCGTACGTTGGCCCGCGGCAGTTCCTTCTCAAAAAGTCATATCCTATGTCAACCACCAGTTTTTTTATCAAACTCGAACCACTCTTTGCTCTCACATAACAGTGACCAAGTATAAACGCCATGCCTGCTTCCCGCGCTTCCATCAGTTCTTGCAACTCTGCGCGAACGCTTAAATCCATTTGTGGACTCTCTGGCACCAGAAATCTCACTCTCTTCCTCGGCACTTCTGGCGAACTGATCTCGATCATTTCTGTATCTTTAGTGTCTATGTCCTCGCACATTGTTACTCCATCAACATGTGTTGAAGTTGTTCCAATAACTGTCAGTTTCTCGTTGTCGTCTATACCTTCAACAGCTTCAAAACTCTGTGCTGGTCCCTCGGAGCGGATGAATTCAGCTATGCTACAAACTAGATCCTTTTCAAACTCTACATCATCCATGTGAATGTCTCGATAACCATATCGTGCTATACATCTGTAGACGCGGTACTCTTTTGGTCCAATTCTTCCCACCAAGAACCTTTCTTCAGGTCTCACGTGAGGTACTGGTACAGACTTGACACAAAGGAAAACAAGAACCTGGTGGAAAGCAGGTAGGTTGGTGACGAAATGTGAGAAAATTGCTGGAATTCCTGAAACAAGCTCGGTGTGGATGAGGCCAATGCCACGGACCCGTGTAATACCTAGATTGGGACTCAAGGTGAGCAGCCAGTTGATGGGAATTTTGTTTTCAACATCAAACTCGTACTTTTTCAGGGTGCCGTAATGCCAACTGTACATGACGACTAGAAATATGAAAGAGAGAACGATTGGTACCCAGGCCCCTTCACGGAACTTGATTAGAGAAGCTGAAAAGTAGAGAGCTTCAATGGAACCAAAGAAGAATATAAAGCAAATGGCGTTTAACACGTTTTTGTGCCAGCAAAGGACAATGACTAGAGACATAAAGCACGTAGTGACCAGCATAACAGTTATAACTGCCAGACCTGCAAGAGATAAAGGTTGCACTGTAATAAATACGCGTAGTGATTTCAAACAAAATTTAGCCCTACACTTTCTCAGCCTTTTGGCTAAGATCGAGGGAATTTCAATAAATTCAGTTTACTTTTAAAACTATTCAATTGCCTGATGCACAAAATGATAATTGCAAGTTGCGATTATCTGGTAAACATTTATTTTGGTACACCTATTGAGACCTTGATACAGGTAGGCCTGACATTCTTCTAAGCTTAAAAATACAGAAGCATAGTTTGAATGAAAAAAGTAAAACAGCATATCGAGTTCCATGTAAGCATTGCAGACACTTGGCTAACATTGTTGGCGTCTGTCTACAACATTTTCTATGAGGTTGAGAGTTAATTAACTTCCTCTCACTATCTGAAATAACACGTGCACATTTGGAAGGTCGTCTTTTAACATTATGTGGCTTGCAACTTATCCTTGAATTTTTTCCTATTATATAAAGTATAACTAATCAAGAGGTTATATTATTATAATAAACTACCAAGATTAATTTTAGATCTGAAAATATCAGGAAAAATGAATTTTCCATTATATCCACTGATGTGTTAAAAGAGAGTTATGTTCCGATCAGAAAAGAAAAGGAGGAATATATAATACAAGGTGAAACTTAATCAGGCATTTATATAACAGACTTGAATCCTTTAGTGACTCCAGGGACAATGCATATTATTTGGCTGTTAATGATACCTGATGCGTTGCTTATGTGCTTCGTGTCACGGAAGCCAATAGTAACTGCCAAGCATAGCAACATCAACGTCCAGTTTATCTCTGGAATGTATATCTGGCCATGGATTTTGGACGATGTATGTACTATTTTGACCCTTGGGAAGCAACCCAAAGCAGAGCATTGCTTGATTATGGAAAACGTCCCAGTGATGATGGCCTGGCTTCCAACTACTGCAGCAAGTATTGCAATAGCCAGAACAGGATACCGTAGTTTTTCTGGGACAATGAGGAACATATAAATTAGTTGAAATGTTTAAACTAGATATAAATGCTGCATTCAAATGCACGAAGAGAAAAAGGAAAGGAAAAAAAGAGAGAATGTAGCGAAGAGAGGAGCAAAGTACTTACCAGGTACTGATACATAGAACCCGATGTGGTAATCACCTTCGATAACGTGATGCTTGCAAAGATACGCAGCTTGTCCCATATAAGCAAGAGTTAACGATGGGTAAACAACAAACGTAAAAGCTATCTGCAGAGAAGCAGCTCTTCTTATTAGGACTTGGTTGAATTTGCAGTTGCCAACGTAAAGCATTTTAACTCGGTACCTCTACAAGGAAATTTATTCACATTGAACATAACATCTGCAGATAATCTCAGTTTGACAATAATCACTCCAACACACATTAGCTCAGTATCCTACAAAATGTGTGGTACACATTCGACAGTACTCTTACGAAGCAAAGTTGAAAATAGTTCATCTCAGGATACTGCGTTCAAGCAGGCTGAGGCAACTTATTAAGCTAAGATTACTAGATTTGACCAATCAAATTCAAGAAAATAAACCTGGAAAGACTTCAGAATATGAGAGATTCAGTCCAAGGAAATTTTGGAGAACTTGAAGCGATCAGAATAGATTAGGAAAACAGAGATTTGCAGATATGTCTACCTAGTGTACCTCTATTCAAGGTCCGTTAATTCCGTAATCACCTTGCAATAGAAAAATGTTGTGCGCCAGTTTGTCTATTAATGCTCCTCATCGCAGTATTTAACACAAGTTCAAGAAACTGATACAAAACCATTCAGTGCCAATCTTTCCGACGCGAACAAAAGGGAAAGAGTGCCAAACATATAAGAACAGGAGTAATATGAAAGATAGGTTCAAATAATCCGAAGTAGTAACAGCTGAAAGCTAATTCATTGTTTTCATTAAACCTAGTAATTACCACGTTCCATGCTTGATTGAACGGTCTACAATAATAAGCTTCAAGACTTGCATAACAAAATTATTTGTGTTAATTACCTGAATAGAGAGCTGCGAAAAGTGTCCAAGATCAGCAAACATAGCTTCTGAACCTAAAAGATGGACAAGCAAAGAGAGTATAAATTCAGATTCCCACCAAAAACATCAAGAGAAAAAGTTTCACATCAATGAATGGCGTACCTGTTATACATAATAAAATCCCACCGAGGGACATCCATCCTCCTCTTTGGGTCTTCTTCAAGAATTTGTACATGTAGTATGGAGATAATGCTTGGTAAACATGGGGGTTCCAGTGGAAGATGTTGTATACCCCAATTGCACTAATGCACAAAAGCCATGTGATCACAATCGGTGCAAATAGAAATCCTATTCGATGCGTCCCATAGTGTTGGAGAAAAAATAAGAATACAAGTATCACACAAGCTACTGGAACTTCTACATCTGCAGGGTAAAGAAACATTTCAGCACATTATTCATTAGTTCCATGGTTGTTGCTTCTTGTTTCAACAAGAAGATTTTTGTGAAACTATACTGTTAACATGATCTAGAGGACAATATTAATGAATGACATCATTTTTAGCAGACGGACCTAGAATTCATCTATTATATAAACAAAATAAATTAGCTTCTGACTCGCATAATTTCTAAAGCTAACCCGAGAAATCACGGGAACTCCGTACTAGTTAAGAGAACATGACAATTGTTTCAAATATTACAGACGACTACCTGCTGTGCACTTGCAAGTAAATTATTAAAGGCAAGGAAACAGCAGACTTTTCTCCTTTGGTTCGCTCGTGGACTATTGATTTTCTATAAACCATCTAACTATCATTGAGGAATTCATAAGTAGCCCCAGAAGGTTATAGTATGACAGAAAGTTGGAACCTCATCCATACAATTGAATGGAACTATTCTGGTAATTATATGACTGGTTTGAACCACATTTTCAGACTACTTCCAATACAGAAATCCATAAGTTATGGGTATGAGTCCATCTTCGAGTAAATTTTTTATGAGCCATAGGCAATATTTATATGAATATTAAGATTTCTTAGCTTATTTTCCAAACAATTCCATAGATTGGTTAACATTACGCTGCCAAAGGGATATACTCAATCATTTAGGTAAATATTTTTTAGAGGACATTCATTATCATAATCCACAATGGTTAATCAATTGTATCAATAAAGGTTGATGGACTTATGACATAGGTCATATGTTAAGCCCTGCGCATGCGAACTTAGCCTGGTATTTAAATGGAGAAAGGTATAGGGACGGGGACATTATCCCCTAGTTTCGAAGGGTAAGGTTGGTCCTATAGGTTGGCCTAGAGAGAATTTTCTCGGTCATAAAAAAAATCCTTTCCTACATTAGAATGTCAGAATGTTAGATTAGATAAATTGTCTAGACCAGAAATCAGACGAAACTATTATGTATATTCGATAAACTATCTATAAAAGCTCACAGGTGTAAGTAAACTTGTCTAAGGCCCCAATATATTCTCTTATTTTCTCACATTATATATCCCAGATATGCGTGTTGACGCAAACACAAACCGAGAAGGCACTTGTCTTTAAGGAGATCCAAGAGGCATTCATACTAGTGCTATATTTTGTTCCCCTCTATTTCAACAGAATAAGCATTTTAATCGGATTTAGATACTTTATACACAATTTCCAGTAAGTTAAAACGTCATCCACCATCCCCTGCTTTATGAAATAAAAAACAATATGTTTCTCAAGTTGAAATCTCACTTTAAAAATTAGGATAACATCAATGTGGTCAATCACAATGGGGAAAGCACTTAACTTTATTTCTTTATTGATGTTGATATGACTTTGATTACCATATACATTTTGTCTTAGTTTAGTATTAAGGGACCCACAATAATGCATCTTCATCAGATATTGGTAACCTCTCCATGTCACAAATTGCATGACCATTAGAAAAAGTTTCCTGATAAAGTGAATACACTTTGTTATATTAAATCTCCAATTCTCGTTACATCTAGGCCGAATACATCTGAATAAACCAAGCATAAATAAAAATATAATAAGACAGAGAAATCAAGAAAAACTAAAGATAATCACTGGAGATCAGCCATAAGGAACTGATCTCTATCTACCCCAACAGTTCACTATGAAACTACTTCAAATTATAATCTTCTCGTCTCAGCCATAAACACTCGCTGGTTCTTTTCGTTCATCAGCCGGCTAGAGGATGAGAATATCATCTAGTATTATTCTTTGGCATAACAAGGATAAAATCTATTAACATAATGGAATAAAGCTGTAAAATAAAAAAGATAGACTTTTGATTCCTCATGTTTTTAAACAAAGGGGTACGGGCAAAGGGCCATAAGGGAACAATAAATCTGCCAAAAAGATTTGGACTCACATTGGTGATGATGCTTTGCCATTGAAAGTTCAAGTCCAGAGACAGCAGAGAACACTGCAGATTCAATGCACCATAAATTAAATAAAATTGGAAAGGATTAATTTATCAGCATCACAACATCTCCAATCTGGCAGATAAACTAAGTCTAACACGGATCATACACACAAGCGGATTCAGAAACTAAATTCAATGAGTTCAACCTTTATAACACGGGTTCATAACTTGATATATATTGAAACTTTAGTGATTTTTATAGATATGCTCCGCGTAAAAGTACCTGATATTGCAGGAGTAAGGACTCCATCACCGATAACCATACAAGTCCCAATCAAAGCTAAAATGAGCAAAATTTTCTTCAAAAATCTGTGTTTCTCAAGAGTTGATTTCAAGCTCATTCCAATTCTATCAGCTGATAAATTCCTATCATTCTTGTACTCATATAAATCTTCATCAACCAATTGGCCATTAGGCAAAGTACTAACACGGGCATGACGGCACAATAGTGAATACAAGGCAAAAGTCCCACCTTCACCATTATCATCAGCTCTTAATACAATGAGCACATATTTAAGCAATGGAATAAGAGTTAATGTCCAAAACACAAATGACAAAACTCCAAATATCTCGTCATTAGACTCTGAATGATGAATATCCTCTGCAAATGTGCTCTTGTATACATATAAAGGTGAAGTGCTCAAATCTCCATACACCACACCTAAGCTCTGATAAGCTAAGGCTAAAACTGTCCTCCAAGATTCTTTCTGCAACAAAATTGGATAATCAAAAATGACTCAAAAGCTCAATTTTTCCAAACATGGGTAACATAATATTGCAAAAAATCTAACCTTTATTGGATTTTCACGACCCCAACTTTCAATATCCATTACTAGGCTAATCAAGAACTTAAAAAAAGCTCATGCTAGGCAAAATCTTGAAATGGCTAGTGGTTGAGCAGCACTGCCTTTAGTTGAAGATATTGTAACAAAATTCCAAGAATTTTAAAGCTTTGGCCTTATGAGTGGACCGAGCAATTGAGCGACCCACAGGAAAGACACAAAACACCATGAGGAATAAAACAAAGATGATAGTATTGGGACGAGGAAGGGAAAAAAAAGTTGGTGGGAATTGGAGGTAAGCTGCTTTTTGCTAAATAGAATAAATGGTGACAAAAATATAATAAGCAGACCTTTTGGGTTCAACTTAAATAATAACACTAATCCCCGTAAGGAAGGGCATTATCCATACCTAAAACTAAATTATGGAATAGAAAATTTTCAACTTTCTATGACAAGAACCTCAATATGTACGTGCAGATACACTAAAACAAGAAATGTGTGAGGTTTTGTTTCTTGGTTGGAGGTTCTGGTAATGGAGTAGTGGAATACTTTGAGTGGGTGGGGTGGGTATGAAATTCACCAGTAACACGTAAGCTACAGAGGCAACTGAGTTTTGGCCGGGGGGCGGGGGGAGGTAGGGGAGTGAGTTTTTGTCAGTGAATGAGTGTATTGACTGCAGGCCACCAACTTAGCTGATATTCTGACATGTACACGCCCCATTGAAAGCAACGGTTTATTTGCCCCACAAGCGTTTTAATGGAATAGTAAAAGTTAAGTCCTCTTAATTAAAGATTTCGGTTAATGAAATACTCTAATAAGTGTGATTAATTTATTTTTCTATTTTTGTTTAAAATAAATATTTATTTATATAATCAAGAAAAAATTTAATTTATTTTCTAAAATTACCTTCCTATACGTATCTTTAAAAAATCATCTACTCTTCATATGTGAGTAGAGAAGTAAAATTAACAAATCTAACTCTCTCTGTTTAATTTTAATATTTCGAGTTCCAGTCCTCATAATAAATTAACAAATGATATTCTTTTTACTTAACAAGATATTTCAAACTCAAAACTATAGTAATTAAATAAAATAATTAAGATAGAGTCAATTCAGTTTTTTAAATTAAAAATAATCAGTAAATATATAATATATGTATGATCATATATAATATATGAACAACAACTAGAAAAAATAAACAATAAACCTGAGCGACAATTCGTGTAATAATATAGAGAGTTTTTAGTGAGGACATCAAATGTACGAATTTAATTAGTGCAGTTAATGATTTTAAATGAAGAATGCATGAAAAAACAATTGATAAACGGGCCAGTGATCCAGCAACTCACAGAGTTAGCTCGAATGGTAACAGTAACAAGAAAGATTGTGCAAAACTTGAGAAAGAGTAAAAGTAAAAACAAAGAGAGTCGCACAGAAAAGAACAATGTACAGAAAAAATAGACAATGGGGAGGAAATTATCTGGTAGCTAAGCCTAAAATCATATTGAAGAATATTATACTAAACGACCTATAATCACTCCAAAATAATATTCCCTTCGTTTCAGTTTATGTGAACTTATTTCTTTTTTGGTCCGTCTAAAAAAATAATTCCTTTTAAATTTGAAAATAATTTAGCTTAAACATAAAATATTTTTATAACTGACCAAAAAAGTAATTTTATAACCAAACAAATATGCAAGACTCCTTTCTGACTTGTTTAGGACTACGAATTCCAAAAATCTTTATTTTTTCTTAAATTACGTGAACAATCAAATAGGTTCATATAAATTAAAATGGTAGGAGTACATTTTTCAGCTATTATTTGAACTGCTATCAATGTCACTTTCCATTAGATTAATCTTAGAAAAACATATTATACGAAGCAGGTTAGCTTTAAGATGAATTAAACCCAAATAAAGTGAAAATGTTATATTTAATTCTTACATTTTACCCAACTTTACTTAGTTAACTAATTGATGGCTAGACTGATAATTTTTTTGACATTACGTGACGTGAGTACAAGAAATAAAGTAACGTCGTCATTTTAGTGTATGTTATGGACTAATAACTCAGATGTCGAAATATGTGAATGTGAAATGACATAAAATTTGGGTAAACTTTGGTTAAATTTTAGGATCGGAAAGACAAGAGGGGTTGCTCTGATGGTAAGCAACCCCCACTTCTAACCGAGACGTTGTGAGTTTGAGTCTCTCCATAAGCAAGGTGGGAAGTTCTTGGAGGAAAGGATGTCGAGGGTCTATTTGGAAACAGTCCCAAGGATAGGGGTAAGGTCTGCGTACATATTACCCTCCCCAAACCTCACTAAATAAGATTACAGTGGGTTATTATTGTTAAATTTTAGGATAGGAAACTTAAAATACTACTTACTAGAAAGAAAAAGGGACTATCAAGTGTCCCCTACCTCTAAAGTAGCTTTAGCTGCACTTATCGTTCCCTGTTTTTTTTTTTTCTTTGAATAAATATTTTTAAAAAAAATTAAAAAGTGCTAGCATTGAAGATGGAAGAGTTTGTGACGAAACAAGGCAACAAAGACTCGAACGAAAAATAACCACATCTATGTATATTTATGTCTTTTTAGTTTTCGGTCAATTTTTAGTATTTTTATTGGGGGTCAACTAATTTAAATTCATATTATATAAGGTCCCACTGATATAATAGTACTTTCTATGGATTTTTTTAATTCTCATAAGTCGAATTCGAAATTTCTGGTTCATAAATAAATACTCATCTAATCATAAGTTGTGTATATTTAAGTTGATTTTGTCAATACTCACAATCACAAAGACCTAACACTTTGAAATATTCAAGCACGTTTTTGGACAAACAATTATTTTCTCCATGAAGAAAGAGGGAAAAAAATGGCTTGAAGGGTTGGCTTTAACGAACTTGAAAAGTTATAAATGACAGTTTGTTTTAAAATGGAAATTGAAGAGACGGGAGATGAAGAAACAAAACTAAAAGTAGGTGGTTGGCCAAATAAATAAAAGAGAAGAAATCTAATATCGACGCCTACATGTAGAGTTTCTCTCTTATTTTTCCGTTTAATTATTTAACTTTTGAAAAGTGATGGGACTACTAAATAATTTGACCAAGTTTTTTCAATCCTAAAAGTATATTTTTTTTTTCAAAAAAATATTTTTTTTAAAAAAAATTAATGTTATGAAATAATATAAAAGACAAGAACAATATAGAGAGAATAGGGAGAGAGAAGAGTATTCTTATTGATACTTAGGGATGATTTACAATGGGGTAAGACACATCTATTTATAGGAAGATAAATGACTTAGCTTCAAACTAAAACTCTTAGACATTCACTCTAAATAGAGTTCTATTTATAACACTCCCCCTTGAATGTCTATTCAACAATGTGCCTCGTTAAAACCTTAAAACCAAAATCCAATGGGAAAAATTAAAGAGAAGGAAAAAGAGTACACATGTTTGAATATGCGCCTATTGGTTGCCTCGTTAAAAACCTCGCAAGGAAACCCAGTTGGGACAAAACCTTGTAAGGGAAAAAGAGTGCAACGCGCATTAACTCCCCATGATAAGAACATCAATTTATATCCTTGAGCATTTGCATTCCAATCTTGTGCACCATCTTCAAAACAATCTTTGATAGATGTTTGATAAATAAATCAACCATATTGACTTGAATAAATATTCCGCACCTTGAAATCATCATTCTTGATAGATATGAACATCTTCATATAATGTCGTGGAATGACTCTTCAATATCTTCATAAATGTATTCTCAATGCCATCATGCTTATAGTTATAGCAAGATACATATGTACACAAATTGTACTTAGGATGTGGTACTTCAGAACCAAGAATTGTGTATGCTTCAAGCAACTTAAATCTTTCAAGTTAAGTCATATAAATCACATAATAGACTTTAGATGCATATCAAGTTTTCATGTCATGCTAAACAAATAAGATATCGAAAACTGATTATACATACCTTTGACTTTATGCTTTCAAGTATTTGAACTATATGTCCAAATCTACATGTCTTTCATATGGAATCAAGTATTTGTCTATACGCTTTAAGCGTATCAAAGACTTTGTCCTTCTGGGACTTAATATGAGCATTTGTAGTGAGAATATAGTCACTTTCTTTGGGTCAGCAAATGCGTATAGCATGCTTTGCAATATGTTGCAATTGAATTATCCCTTTTATGAACTTCAGGTTCATGATATTCGGGGATTTACATATACAAATGATAATCCATCCCATGTAACCTTTTCTCAAGTGTTTATCATGTCTCCCCCTCATGTTAGAAAAGCTAACTTGTTTCCTCAACTTTGGGAAATCATCTTTGTGCATTATCATGTCAATATACACAACACATTAATAATAAGATGAAATTATTTGGTTCCTGACCCTGAACCACTTGTGAGGGGAGAATATACTCTCGTATACAACGTATATCAAACTGATATATATAACTTTGTTCTCATAAGAAACAGTTTAGCTATTAAGTGGAGGCACTCAATAATTATCTTGCTAAACCAACTATGATATAAACCAACTTATCAAGATGAACTATCTTGAGTAGAAAATCTGGAAATTATGCTCGAAGTTAGATTATTGAGCAATTTACCTCGCAAGCACCGGCCAGGCTGCGGGTTAATAACAATTGCGCATGTAACCATTTCATAGATGCATCATATGTGGTATACATGGCAGGTGAATGGGCCCATATTCACCTTTGATATTTCCAGAATTTATGGGCTTCAACCCGAACTCTTTAGTTGGTCGGTTCATTAATGAGAACAAGTGATACAAGAGAATTCGTAAAGAACTTTCTAGTTCTTTAATATTCACCTATGTGAATTTGCACATCATACTTAAAATGAGATGGCTAACACGAATGCCAACTGAATAAATTATCAATATTGGTAAACTTCAAATTTACACCATGACATGTGCACTTATCAATAAACTTCAGGTTTATTATGACATGGGTTTTTATACCAATAGATATCCACTTTATTGTGGCATTCTTTCGTTTGTGTAGTACAAACTGGAGAACAAAGCGGGTAGCTTTTCATATACAAATTACCCCGCTACAAGTTGTAGTAATAGGAGATATCAAATCCTTCCTTTATTTATAGTCTCAATATAATCAATCGCTTTCGCGTGTACTTTGGAAACTGAATAAGTTTCTTTGAGACTTACTACATCACAATACTCAATTGTGTTTCTCCAACATAGTAATAATTGGCTCTTCTAGAGCTCTCAATTAATTTTGTACTACCACAGATTCATCAACATCCATGTGGTGAATATCTTTCTTAAAGAGAAATACCATTATGGTCATGTCAAACTTATATGCAAGATATGTTTCTTGCATTATCGTTGTCCTTTAATAGTCACATTTCCAAAATACTTTGGTGTACAATAGGTACGTGACCAACGATCATTCATGCCATATATATAGTCAACAGGCTTAACACCATTAGGTGTTTCAACTATAGGGCCAAAAACTTCACGTTTTGCCAGCGAATTCAATTCTGATTGAATTGCTTCTTGCCACTTTGGCCAATCATGTCTTTTTCGACATTCTTCAACAGATTGAGGTTCGAGATCCTCACATTCTTCATAATGCTAGATGCGACATTATAAGCAAAGACATTATCCACCACTATATCCACTCGATTAATATTTTCCTCAATATTGATTGGATTTATGGATAGTTCCGTATTTTCCAGAGCCTCGGGCTCAATAGATTCTTCATGAATCTCAGAATTTGTTAAATCATGAATTTCCTCATGAGATTCTTTCGTAGTATCATTTTGATCATTTGCTTTCCTCTTTCTAGGATTTCGATTTTTGGAACCTAATGATCTGCCACACTTCAGGCGTGCATTTGACTCATTGGATATGACACTAGATGATTGTCCAACAGGGACATCAATACGGATTGGGACATTTTCCGCGGGGATATGGGATTTCGTTATCCTTTTCAAGTCCGTAAATGCGTCAGGCATTTGATTTGCTATTCTTTGCAAATGGATAATCTTTTGTACCTCTCTTTCACAAATAGAGGTATGTGGATCAAGATGAGATAGTGATGCTTTTTTCCACAAAATTTCCCGTTTGGTTTCACCAACTTCTCCCCCTAATTTTGGGAAAAGTGTCTCATCAAATTGACAGTCTGCAAATCGTGCAAATCTCCTGTCAGTGTTTCGAGGTAGCGAATTAATGGAGGGCGATTCAAACTCAACATATATTCCTAACCTTCTTTGCGGACCCATTTTGGTGCTGGATGGCGGTGTTATTGGCACATATACTGCGCATCCAAAGATTCTTAAATGGGATATATTGGGTTCATGACCCAAAACTCATTGCAACGGGGAATATTTGTGTCAATTCGTCAGTCAGAGACGAACTAGCATTGCTGCATGCAAAATGGCGTGACCCCAAGCCGAAGTGGGCAGCCTCGTTTTCATGAGTAAATGAGGTATTCAAGATTATACTCATGTATTGTCTCAATCTGATATCCATTTTGAATGATATCTTTAAAACTCAACAAGTTCCTTTTAGACTTGGAGGAGAACATTTTGACTGATATCATTAAAACTCAACAAGTTCTTCTTAGACTTGGAGGAGAACATTGCATTCTCTAAAATATCGTTCCTTTAGGCAGAGTTATAGTTGCTCTTCAGGAGCCTTCAATCAATTTAATTCCCATAGTTTGCCATACAAAAGAAAATATACGAACATGAGAATAAACAAGTTCAATTCGTTTGTTTCACATTTAAACAATATTTTCAAAATCTGCTGAGGTCAGTTGACTAACTAAATCAGATAGTCGATTATATGTTTTCCATAATCGATTACTATGCAGTTGAAAATTTCAGTTTAAGCATTTTCTTAAAACAATCGATTGTTAAACACACAATCGATTGTTGAACATTGACAATCGATTGTTAAACACACACAATCAATTATTTGCTATTTTGAAAAACTTCAGATCACACTGTCTTAAGACAATCGATTGTTAAATATAGACAATCGATTGTTGACTATTTTGAAAAATTCCAGAGCACACTGTCTTAAGACAATCGATTGTTGGCTATTTTGAAAAATTCCAGAGCACACTGTCTTAAGACAATCGATTGTTAAATATAGACAATCGATTGTTGGCTATTTTGAAAAATTCCAGATCACACTGTCTTAAGACAATCGATTGTTAAATATAGACAATCGATTGTTGGCTATTTTGAAAAATTCCAGATCACACTGTCTTAAGACAATCGATTGTTAAACATAGACAATCGATTGTTGAATATTGACAATCGATTGTTTTGCAGTTTTAATGCGAAATATTAGATAATCGACTAACTGTTAGGTTAGTCGATTACCGCTACTGGAAAATAAAAATATTATTGAAATCTGAGCATATTGAAACATTCTAAAGAACTAATACTAACATTATATCATAAACTAACTAATACGAGCTGATACTAATGACTATTAGTTTATTCACTAACTATTACAAATAAGTGAAATAAAATCAAACAACTCCATCTTCTTTCATCACAGATCCATCACCGATTAGGTGGTCTATTTTCCCATCGGGTTTCTCAAAGAAGTCTGCCACATCCAGGTGGGTGATGTCAAAATTGTCGTCAGAGACAAAATTTGTTTCAGGGCCTTTATTCTTTAGAGAAGCTTGATAAAGATCAACCAAATGTCTTGGTACACTGCAAGCTTTTGACCAGTGCCCTTTTCCACTGCAACGATAACATATAGTTTCTGAACTTTTTGTCTTAGGATCCTCATAATCCCGTTTATGCTTTCGGCGGTTATCTCTCCTCGGGGGGTGACGGACATCATGGATATTTCTTCCTTGTCTACGTCCACGGCTATGACCCCGATTACGACCACGACCATGGTTAGATCCATGGCTCTTTTCATGATTGGCATAATGAGAATACACCTTATCTGCTACAGGCAGTGGTGTAGACCCAGTGGGTCGACTTTCGTGATTTCTCATGAGCAGGTCATTATTTCGCTCAGCCACAAGTAGAAGAGAAATCAGTTCAGAGTACTTTGTGAAGCCTTTCTCTCTGTACTGTTGTTGCAGTACCATATTGGAGGCATGAAACGTTGTAAACGTTTTCTCAAGCATATCATAATCGGAGATTTTATCTCCACATAGCTTCAATTTAGAAGTAATTCTGAACATTGCAGAATTATATTCAGAAACAGACTTAAAGTCTTGGAGCCTCAGATGAGCCCAATCGTATCGTGCTTGTGGCAGAGTGACCAACTTCAGGTTGTCATATATCTCCTTTAAGCCTTTCCACAAGATGAGTGGATCCTTGACGGTGAGATATTCAATCTTCAAACCTTCATCAAGGTGATGACGCAAGAAAATCAAGGCCTTAGCACAATCTTGGGTGGATGCTTTATCTCTATCTTTAATGGCGTCTCCAAGACCCATAGCATCTAAGTGGATTTCAGCATCCAACACCCATGTCATATAGTTCTTGCACGAAATTTCAAGGGCAACGAACTTTCTTTTCGTAATGTCAGACATAATCGAAAATCAAATTAGGAAGAGAGAAATACCTTAGTTTTTCTCGAGAATGATCCTTGAGACGGTAGAGTCTCGTGCTGATAGCGTGTTATGAAATAATATAAGAACAAGTAGAATAATGCAAGAACAATATAGAGAGAATAGGGAGAGAGAGGAGTATTCTTATTGATACTTAGGGATGATTTACAATGGGGTAAGACCCCTCTATTTATAGGAAGATAAATAACTTAGCTTCAAACTAAAACTCTTAGACATTCACTCTAAATAGAGTTCTATTTATAACAATTAAGGTGTTATAGCCAAATTTTGAAAGAAAAAGAGAAGAAGAAAAAGTTATTTTTAAAAAAAATAGTTTTTGAAAAGTAGATTTTAGAAGATTGGCTAAACGTGCTATTAGAAATAATTTTTAAAAGCTTGGCCAAATACTAATTGCTCTTAGAAATACATTCAAATAAATTAGCCAAACACATATTGCTTCTCACCAAAAGTACTTTTAAGAAAAATAATTTTAAAAAATACTTTTCAAAATAAACTAATTTTTGCAGCTTGACCTAACAGGATATACAACATAAATGATTGTAGATGGTAGGTATCCCTCAATTTTTTATTTGTTGTTTTGAATTGGAACTCTGAAAACATAGTTAATCTTTGGTATAGATCACTATATTTAAGGTCTCGTTTGGCTATGAGTTTTGCCAAAGTAAGTTTGGGATTATTTTTAAAATTCATGTTTGACCATAAATTTTGCCTATATTTTGATAAAATTTCAAATCCCAAAATCACCCAAATTGCTGATTTTGGACCAAAATTCCAAAACTTGGGAACTATATATTTTTTTTCTAAAATAAAGTTGGAAAATATATTTTGAAAACGCATGTCTAAATAAATTTATCTTCAAACAAAATTTCAATCAAATCAATTTTCTTAAAATAAATTTGATATTTATGACCAAACACTAATTAACAACAGGACTTCTAAAGGTGAATCCAAATTATTCAAAAACTAGCGCATAGAAGAAATTAAAAAAAAAGGAAGTGGTGGGGTATTTCTTTTACTTTTTTGTTAGATATAGAGGGTGTTTGGCTAGGTTTATAAGCTAGTCAAACTGGCTTATAAGCATTTTTTGACATATCTACGCGTTTGATAAAATTAAAAATGTTTATAAGTTAAGTGCTTATAAGCTAAAAATAAGCCAAAAGTCATAAGTAGGTTTCCCCCAGCTTATCAAATTTCAGCTTATAAGCACTCTAGGTTTGACCAAAATATTTATTATTTTATCCTTAAAATACTTCTTTTTAAAACAAACTCTTCGTATACCCAATTCTTCAGTTGTTTATTACTAATTTCAGCATTTTTATTCAAACACGTAATTGCTAATTTTTTAAATCAGATTCAGCACTAAAAATTATTTTTTAACAATTAATGCTTATCAGTTACTCTAAATCAGCTAAGCCAAACGGTGTCATAGTGGTGTTTCCAACTTGCAAGTATGTTGTCCCATGCTCCACAAAATTATGCAGATGAAAGAAAAGGGAGGAAATGAAACAGAATTTTGAGCACTTGCTACTATCTTTTCCTTAATATATCTGAGAAAGAAAACTTATATTGGGATTGTCGAAAGTAATTATGCTTCTCCCTATTTATGTGAGTGTGAGCTGCTCATGTGATAACTCACATGGTTCGACAATATTAAGGTTAAATAAAACGGTATTCGACAAGATTAAGGAGTTCCACTACTTTCTTTCTAGGGTTGTGCTCTATCCACCATCAGCAACACTTTCAAGATTTTAGGTTAATAGTGATTTTAACTGCTTTATTAGACCCTTCTTATGTGAAAATAGATGTCAAATTTAATGTAAATATTTAATTTTTAATTATTTTTTTGGCTTTTTTATGGTCCACATTCCACAATATTTGAGTTTTTATGATTCATACATAGTTAGCATACTAGATATCCACGCCCGAAAAGATTTGAGGGCTGAGTTTTTCTTCGTCTCAATTTTTTGTTTTCATACAATATATATAGTATTTTGATTGGGAGAAATGTCATTTCCGACGAACTTTCTAATGTCCTTTGCTGTTGAGTCACATATAAAAATAAAAATATATTATATTATTGATAAATTCAAGCAAATACATTATACTTTTGTAAGTATATTATTTTTTGCCTGTATATAAATATTCCGAAGGTCTGTATTTTTTTAATACAACTGAATATTACAGTTTTTGTATTTTTATTGTTGTTGTTGAACACAGTCAAATTGAATGCGGTGCATTGAATACAATGCATAATTCTGAATAATGAATATCTATAAATTGAATATAATGTATACAGTCGAATTAAATAGAACGGTATACATCATATTTCTTGATTTGTTGTTTGAACACAACTGAATTCCATATAGTAAAATTGAATACAATTCAATAGTGCGTTTTCTGTTATTAAACACCCATAATCATTATTTTTAAGTGGATTACCTATTTATAAATACAGTAACGCGAATACATGAAATACAGAATTAAACATCTGTAATCTTTATCATTTATTACCTCATTGTGTTTATAAATACAATTGTACGAATACATAGAATACAACACAATATAAACGAAATTTTGTAAAATTAATTTTATGTTGAGTTAAATTATGAGTTAATTGATCCTTTTTCTATTATTAAATTGTAGCTACAAAAAATTAATAGCCCCTAAACAATACTAATTTTTGAAAATTCCTCATCAAAGACGAGTCCATCACGTGTGTTTGATATTTCTTATGGCATATATATTCTATACCCGCATTCACTCCCGAATGTATAAAAGGTAGTCTTGATTCTAATTTAAAATCATAAAGTTGACTCATAAATATGAAAAATATACGAGAGAATACAAGGAAATAACAGTCAAAATTCAAATAGTGAGGTCTAGTGCGCAGGGGCGGATCTACCTAGTGTGAAACGTTATTATTCGACATTGTTTTGCCGGAAAATTTCATTAAATAAATAAATAAATAAATATATATATATATATATATATATATATATATATATATATATATATATATATATATATATATATTACATGAAAGAATATCTTTATAAAATAATATTATTGAACAAATATCCATGCTTAGTTCACTAGTTAATCACTTCTTTCCTTTAGAAGAGGTATAACGTAAAATTTGATGTCAGACAGTATAACGTAAAAATAAACGAACCAGGATTAATATGTAAGCCAAAGGTACACAATAAATTCTGAAGTGTGTTGTTCATTCTGAAAAAGAATTATTTCAGCATACTTGAAATCCTAATTTTTAAAACTATTCATCCTCCTCTGCAATACTTTTTTAATATAATAATCATTTATTTATTTACTTCTTTAAATATCGACATCACTTACAAAATATTTTATATACGCCCCCTCCTAGTGCATGGACTATATTATATGAGAAACGAACGTTGGGCCAAGAATAGAAATAAATTCGTCTTTGATATGAGAAATGAAAATTAACATTACATCTAATTTAACCTTAAAATATAGTACATGAATTGATCAAATACTGTAATATAAAGAAACAATAGTCAATTTGCACTCAACTAATGTGGAGTACTAAACTGACTCAACTAGAATTCTGGAGGGCCAAAAAAACTAATGAAAAGAGTTATTAGTGGACACGATCAGTTGCATAACCTATCCAAGTGGCAATAATTGGGAATATTAATTTATAAGAGAATTAGCAGATGAGATCAGAGTATCAACTTATGATTCTGTTGTTTCACATTCCCAAAATATGCCGAGTGTTAATTAGAGATTTTTCAATAATATGGTGGAATAAGCTTACGTGGGAGATCAGTAGGATTTATGTAGTAGTGCTTTTCTCTGTGCCACAAAGTAAGAGGTAACGTGTACCAACTGGATTTTCTAGTGTCAAATCAACGAAAGAATATCATCCTCAATACCAAATAAACCAGACTCTATGGAAAGATCGTGATTAATAAATAACGTGTTACACAAATAACCGGCAAGATTCATTATTAAATGCTTTTTTTGAGGATTGATTAGTATTAGAAAGAAGTCAAAGAACTAGTACTTTAATATTAAAGGTAGAGTTGGATATAATTAATTACTTTAATCTTAAACTCCTAAAGTGAGTAATTGTTTTTGGAATAATTTTTTTGAGATAAAACGATAATTAAATGAGACATAGAAAGTACGAAATTTAAATCAAAATTATTGCTTTCGATTAAAAAACAGTAACTTATACTCTAACTTCGTCCTATTAATTAATTGCACTTGGATGGTGACAATGTTTACCAAAAAATAAAAGTTTAGTCAAAGCTAAAATTTTAGAAGAACTCGGGTTACTGATAATCAAAAGAATGTATATAATGAATTAAATTATGCAGCAGAAGAATATTTCAAGAATAAAGCAAGTAAACAAAGATATATTTCAATGATTTTTCGTGTCCTCAACTGATAAGATGTTTCTCTTTTTATAGGTGTCCAAGAGATATGCGTTTTGCCCAAATCATAATGAGGCTATTATGAGTAATTAAAGATATTAAATGCTACGTTACATAATCATTACATTTAATACGAATTCCCTAATGTATTTCATATTTAATGTCTCTTATATGTTGTATCTGCGCTATTTTTACTGTCAGATTCATTCTTTTGGGCTCTTGAATATAAACGACTTCAACAAGTATGGGCGCTGAATTATTCGAATATCTACTCGTGCCTTTTCTTCTGTTAATAGCTCATGCCTATTGTAATCCGTCCCTGTAGTAATCCGTCCCTGTTATTGCTCGTGCCTCTTAACCAATTGTCATCCTTTGACCGCTAAATCAGTCTACGTGTCATAACATGTTTCCTTAAATGCAATTTTTTCCAATACAGATAGTCCCACCACTTTCCATTTATTCATCCATTAAATATTTGGGAAGTGGATTTCTTTAAAAGAAAATTTTTGTCTCTATAAATGCTTTGACAAAACTGACGATTTAATTGTCGCTTCAATTTAATGCTATATATACGTGTCGTTCTCTCATTGGTTTTGCAGCTTTGCAGCCCTTTTCAAGGTTTTTCCCACAGTTGCACTATACTCGAAGTGTCAATTATCATTATTGTCGTTCTTCCATCATCGTACTTTTCCTTTTTCCGGTTGTTCCCCAATATAAATATAACTTCTTTCTTTGTCTTCTATCACATAAAACTTATTAAACACTTGCTTTTGTTTGAATCTCTATTTACTTCTTTCCTACTTCGATCTTGATCTTCTTCACCATGACTTCAAACCTTAATCTTAGGAGAACCCCCATTTTAGATAGCTTTCCTAATACTCATGTTAGGCATAGAAGAGAGGGTAGTGTTCGTAGTTTGGGATCTACTCATGGTGGTAGCACATCTGCATCTTATTCTAGTTCTAGTCCCTCTTCCAGAACTAGAGGTCCTCTTTATCAGAGGGCTTCTTTTAGGAATAAAGAACCCACTGAACCCTTGTGTGAGCCTCTAGTAGATGAAATAGTCCCTACTGAACTATTTTTTCATCATGATATGGAATCTTTAAGGAACTAAGTAAATACTTTAGATCGTGCTAATATTTTCCCTGCTCAGGTTACAGAAATCTTAGCTTCTATAGTTCGTAAGGATTGTTATTGGAGTAGTAATTTTCCAATTAGCCCTCTCAATCCAAATCAGAGGATCACTTCCTACATGATTGGATTTTCTTTTGTCTACACATACCCTTTCACTGTAGGATTTAAACCCCTTAACTCGGTCATTCTGGATTTTTGCCGTTTTTGCAACGTTTGTCTGGGTCAAATCGGTCCAATTATTTGGAGGGTTGTCGCCTGCTTGAGACACCTTTCTAACATGGCAGATGTTAGATTTACTTTCCCCCACTTAATTTATCTCTACTCTCCTAGGCTTTTTTGCAATGGCGTTTTTACTCTGGCAGCCAAGAGCAAGAGGGTTTTAGCAAGCCCCAAAGACGACAAAGACCGTGGCTGGTATGCTTGTTTGTTGCTGCCCCTACTGTTGGTTTAGTGAAACTTTTCACGTTTATTACATCTTTCTCGTGCCTTTTTCTTTCAAGCTTATTGACTTTTCTAATGTCGCTTCTTTTCTTTTTTCAGTAATCATGGGTGTTGTAGAGACCGTACCCAATTTCCATTGTTGGCTAGAAAAATTATTAAGGACCGCCCCAATAAAGGCTAGGTCATGGAAAAACCTTTCCATTCATTCCAGTTGGAAAGTAAAAACTCATGGTAAGAGTTTTTTTTTCTTGTACGTGCATAAATATTTTCGTTTATTGTTCTGACTTTTATCCTTCATTTTATCAGGATTTTCTATTCGAGAGGTCACTGCTGGAGCAATCATGGCTTCTCGTGATTCTTTGGATACTCGTACCTCTTTTCCCTTGAAGAAAAAGACTCTGAGGAAGAAGGTGAAAGCTCTCTGGTAACTAGACCACGAGTTAGGAGACGTATCGTCTCTGATGACGAGGCTAAATTCTCTCCTCATCTGTCTCTTACCGAGCCAGTTGTTGCTCCAATTATCATTCCCGATGGTTACATCTCTCCTCTCGACACTCGTGAGACTGTTGACCAACTTTTTGATAGTGGTTTTGGTAGTAGAAATTTAGGACTTATTCTTGATGAACTTCCCTTATCTTCTTTTTCATCTCCCGTACATGTGATTGCTTCTTTACCTGCATCAACCGTTTCTTTTTCTCCCTCTTCCACTATCTTTACTCTTTCCACCGCTCATTCTTTGACAATTCCCCCACCTATCGTTCACCATATGGAGGTGGGTTCTTCAAGTAGAAATACCAATATGAGGAGCGTAACCATTGAAGTTCTTACCAACAACAACCTCTTGAGAAAATCCGACCAAGCTGATATTTGTCTCGAGCCTTTAATTGGCCAAATTGAGAAAGCAAAGCTTGAAATCCATAGCAACCTGACCCTTATGAATGACATAGTGCATGCCACTTTGAAGGTATTTTCTCTTCTTCTCCACTTTGTAAAGATTTCTGACCCTGGGATTCTTACTTTCCTTCTCTTTTTTTTATTAGGCCAATCTTATTGGCACTGAGCTAATGAATAGAATCTCCCTCTTGGATAAGGTAGCACGTGACTTGGAGAAGGATGCTCATGATGTGGAGAAGGTTGCTCGCGATTCTCAGTTGAAGGCAAACAACTTGAAGGAACACTTTCATAGTGCTCAAATTGAGGTGGAGGATTTACAAGAGAGTAGAAGTACCTTAGAACAACAAGTACGAGCATTAACTTCAGAGCTAGCGGTTATTAAGGCTTCCTTGAGCCAAGATGAGAAGGAAAAAGAACGCCTTGAATCCTCCTTTTCAGAACAGCTATCTAAGGCTAGCGAGGAGAATAGGGTATTAACGGCACTGTTGGTTAAAAAAGAAATTTACGCTGAAGAACTTGTGCAAAACTTAACATAAGCACAAGAAGACCTTCGAGCTTCTGTTGATAAGGTACATGCTTTAGAGAGCTCTCGTGCTTCCCTTCAAGCTTCTTGTAATTCCACCTTGGTCAAAAATGAAGAGCTCAAGAGTGAGGTTGTTGCTTGGGGAAAAAAAATTGATGTTGAGATAAGTTGGGCTTTTCTGAATTCCCGTCGTGATACCCTTCTTGAACTTGAGCAAGAAAGTTTTGACCTGGAAGCTGAATTAGCTAAGGTTAATAAAATCATAGAACAAGCTCAGCAACCGCAGAACTTTCCTTCTCCCGTGATTGAAGCTACGGGTATCACATCTTCTTCAAGCCCAATTGAACCCACTGCTGCAATCCAAGTTAAAACCTCCTCTGATGAAGCCCTTACTCGAATTGAGCCTATCGTTGTGAATCAAGATCAACTTGCAACCGCTGATGCTCCTGTCCACGTTGAGCACGTTGTTGCTGATACAACTTCTTCAGTTCCCACATTTTTTTGGTAAAAAATTTATCTTGAATTCCTTATTTTTGTTGTAGGTATCTCTGTATAAAGTGGTGTTAGAAACCCTTGGTTTCATCTAAGGGTTTATTCGTAGAAAACTGTAGTAAAACCCTTAGTTCCATTTAAAGGTTGGTTTTTGGAACTCAAGTCCCCAAGTCATTTATGGGGCAATCTGTATAAGCAATTTACAGTTTTATGATCAAGTTCATACTTAATCTTAAGTATTTTAAGAAGTTTTTGATGTTAGACTTCTGTTTATTTTATTCTTGCCTTTATTTTTAAGGACTTATAGAATAAATTGCATTTTTTCTCTTTAAAAATGCTTCTGTTAATCTCATGACTGAATAGTTTTAAACATGAGTTTTCATAAAAGAGGGCCCTTTTATATTTTGACACTTAATGAAGAAGACGTCTCAACTTCATAATGGTGTTAACATACGATAAAAGAAATAGGAATACACATGCTTCTTGAAATAACATTGACATGTTTTTATTTAAACCTTGACAAGTTTTGAATAATACCTTGCATGTATTTGAATTATATCTATAACTTTCTCGTAACTGTTTTTCCTTGTAACAGATTTTTAAAAAGAAAAAAATAATAAATACGAGGTTTACGCGAGGTTTTTCTTTATAACCCATTTTGGAACAATAAAGGAAAGGTTTTTCTTTATAACATGATATAGTATATAGCTTTTACCCTAACTACAATAAGGTTTTCTTTAGCCTCGGCTCATGACTTCATGCGGCTTTTATTACTCTGCACTTGACTTTTTCAGGTTTGATTTTTCTTCAATCTTATCTTCTCTACCTTCTTTATATATACTTGTGTATATTATGTAGTCCCCCAAGTATTTGAGTGTTGAAGTATGAAGCCTCGAGCACTTGATAGTTTCTCTCATTTGGTCCTTTTCCTGAAAAGGAAACACATACGGGACTCGGAGGTACGATTATATATGAAGACTGCTTAACCGGTTTAGATTTCTATCAGAATAATTGTAACCCTAGGCAAGAAATTTTAGGTTATTCCGTTTGCCTTTTAGGTCATGACTCATCATTTAGTACGGGCTAGCTTTTTTCCTATCATATAAAATCTTTAATAAAATTTTAACAATTCAAAAAATTAAATGCAAAATGGTGATACCTTACCATGGGTATTCCTTAGAAGTAATATCTCTTCAAATGAACACCCTTCCAATTCATATGCTCCCTTGCCCGCAATATCACGAACTCTATAGGGTCCTTCCCAAGTTGGATTCAATTTACCCGTGTTGGCTGCCTTTGTGGATTGAAAAACCTTTGTAAGCATGAAGTCTCCAATTTTGAAGAATCTGAGGCGTGCTTTCCTGTTGTAATATCTTTCTATCATTTGTTTTTGTGTTGTCATTCTTATTAACGCAGCTTCTCTCTTGCCTTCCAATAGATCCAAATTGACCCGCATATCTTCGTCATTAGATTTTTTTGTCGCTTGCGTGAATCATGTGCTTGGTTCTCCTATCTCAACTAGAATCAAAGCCTCAGCTCCGTAAACCAATGAAAAGGGTGTTTCACATGTGCTCATTTTTGTTGTTATGCGATATGCCCATAAAACTCCGGGTAACACTTCAAGCCAGTTACCCTTTGACTCCTCTAATCGCTTCTTTAAATTGTTGATAATAACCTTGTTTTTTGATTATGCTTTCCCATTACCCACCGGATGGTAAGGTGGAGATGTAATCCATTTAATATTCCAACTCTTAAAAAACTCTATGATTTGAGCTCCGATAAATTGAGGGCTACTGTCGCATACAATTTCTTTCAGTACACCAAATCGACACATGATATTCCGCCAAACAAAATCTTTGACTTTTTTCTCTCGTACCTATTTAAATACTCCTGCTTCGATCCATTTACTGAAATAATCAATAAGTACGAGCAGAAACTTTACATGTCCTTTCGTTTGAGGTAATGGTCTTACTATATCCATTCCTCATTTCATAAATGGCCATGGTGCAATGACTGGATGTAATAACTCTACGGGTCTGTGCATATTGTTACCGTACCTTTGGCATTTATCACATTTAGCCACGAAGCTTTTTGCTTCTTCTTCCATTTTAGGCCAATAGTATCTGCTCTAATCAAGGTTCTTACTAGTGATCTTCCTCCTGTGTGATTACCATAGTGTCCCTCATGTATTTCTCTCATTACATACTCTGTTTGCGAAGGTCCAAGGCATCTTGTTAAGGAACCATCGAATATTTTTTCGATATAAATTACCTTGCTTTAAACAGTACTAAGCAACCTTTTTTCGTAGCGCATATGCTTTTTTCTTATTATCGGGCATGGTACCATACTGCAAAAAAGCAACAATTTCATTTCTCCAATCCCAAGTTAAATTATTAAAATTTACCTCATTTTTATCAAGGTCATACTCTACTTCATACTTGTAGGTGGTACCAAAACAATCCCTAAACCCTCACATTTTACGTTAGATGAACCATCAGCGAATAAAGTCAAAGTTCCGGGGTTAGCTCCATTTAACACTTGCAACTCTTTTTCTGCTTCTAATTGCATATCTTTACTAAAATCAGCCACGAAATTAGCTAATACTTGTGATTTTATAGCAATCCTAGATTGATAGGTGATTTTGTATTCACTTAACTCTATAGGCCACTTAGCCAATCTTTCTGATAACTCATGTTTATGCAATATATTTTGTAAAGGGTAGGCAGTTATTACAATAATATGATGACATTGAAAATAAGATCTCAATTTTCTAGATGTCATGACTAATGGAAGTGCAAGTTTTTCTAGCTGAGGATACCGTGTTTTCGCATCTAATAAAGATTTACTAACATAATAAATGGGAGATTGTTTACCTTTCTCCTCCCGAACCAATACAACACTTACCGTTATTTCTGAAACGGCAAGGTAAATAAGTAGCCTTTCCCCCGCTTTTGGTTTGGCCAATAAGGGCGGATTTGATAAGTACCTTTTCAAGTTTCTGAGAGCCTAATGACATTCTTCACTCCATTCGAAATGATCTAGCTTCTTAAGGGCTAAGAAAAATTCAAAGCATTTTTCTGATGATTTGGAGATGAATCTCCCCAAAGCTGCAATCCTTCCTGTTAACCTTTGAACTTCTTTCTTATTTGGAAGTATATCAGGGATTTCCTCGATGGCCTTAATATGTGCAGGATTTACCTCAATACCACGGTTAGAAAAAAGAAAACCCAAAAACTTACCCGATGCAACACCAAATGCACATTTCTCGGGGTTTAATTTCATATTATATTTGAGCAAAATAGAAAATGTATCAGATAAATGAGATATGTGATCCTTCGAGTACTGAGTTTTAATAAACATGTCATTTATATATACTTCCATAGTTTTCCCTAAATGTTCTTGAAAATTTTGGTAACTAACCTTTGATACGTTGCACCTGCATTCATTTGACCAAAAGGCATTACCTTATAGCAATAAATCCCCCTGGTTGTTATGAACGAAGTATTTTCCTCATCCTCTAGATCCATTTTAATCTGATTATAACCAGAATATGCATCTAAAAAGCTTAATAGCTTATGACCTATTGTCATATCAATCAATCGATCTATGTGCGGAAGTGAAAAGGAGTCATTAGGGAAAGCTTTGTTAAGATCAGTATAATCTACACAAACTCGCCAATTACCGTTCTTCTTTGGAACCACAACTGTATTAGCTAACCAGTGAGGATACTTTACCTCATGAATAGAACCAATTTTAAGCAATTTTTGGACTTAATCTTGAATCACTTGATTCTTGAAAGTTCCTTGCTGCTTTCTTTTCTTTTGTTTGACCGGAGGATATGAGGGATCTTCATTCAGTTTATGAGTCATCACCTACGATGGAATCCCTGTCATGTCAGAATGGGACCAAGCAAAGCAATCCGCATTAATTTTTAAAAATTCAACTAACTTCCCTCTAGTTCTTTGACCGAGATTAGCTCCGACGTAGACTTTCCTATCGGGCCATTGAGCAAATAACACGACAGGCTCCAATTATTCAATTGTGGTTTTGATATTTTTATTTTCCTCTGGTTCTTGAATAGTATCGGGTCTTGAATCTAGATCTGTTCGCGTTTGCTCAATTGAGGTTAGCGATGTGGTGACCTCAAATGCCTTTTGTGATTGCTATTTACCTTCATCTCTCGTGCTTGTATGTGCAACGGAATTGATCGCTCTAGATGCATATTGATCTCCACGAATTTGACAGATTCCCCATGGTGATGAAAATTTAACAACCTGATGGAAAGTTAAAGGTACTGCATTCATTTCGTGGATCCATGGCCTCCCAAGAATTATGTTGTAAACCATCTCCATATCTACTACCTGGAACTTTGTTTCTTTGATGACACCTTCGGCGAATGTGGTGAGTTTTACCTCCCCTTTCGTGACTACACTAGAATTATCGAATCCAGATAAAGTGTGGGCTTTTGGTATTACTTTGTCGTCGACTTGCATTTCACGCAATAATCTCAACAAAATAATGTTTACCGAGCTACTTTGGATCGATCAAAACTCGTTTTACATTAAAGATATTACCACTGCGTCGTTGTGGGGTATTAATACTCCATCTGCATCTGTATCATTGAATGTAATGTTATCTTCTTCCAAGGTGTGCCGCACCCGTTTCCCTTGAGTGATTGTTATTTTTGAAATACTGTTAGCAGCCGTGTATGGTATACCATTAGTATCTTCACCTCCATTTATAACATTGATACTTTTTGTGAACGGTGGTTTTGGAGGCTCTTGCCTATTTTTCATGTAAGCTTGCTTGCCTTTCTCGTTGTATAGCTCTGTGAGATACCCTTGCTTTAACAGATGATCAACTTCACTTTGTAGAAATCTGCAATCGGTTGTTTTATGCATGTGGTCATTATGAAACTCATACCAATGGTCAGGGTTGCGCCTGTTTGGATTTGATCTCATTTCTTTTGGCCATCGAACCTTATCTCCCATGCCTTTCAAAACAACCACGAGCTCAGAGGTGCAGACATTGTAGTTATAACCACCGAATCTTGCTTTTAAATTTTAATCATCATCTCGTGGCTCATGAATGTTTTGACCGTTCCTAAATCTCGATCCCGATTCTCAATTCCTTGATTTGTGATCGTACCTCTGATTGTCTTGCTTTGATCGTGAATCCCTTCCCGCATATCCCATTTAAGGCTTGTATCTATTTTTGGATCTTTTTTCAATCTCCATACGTCTCGAACGTACCTTTTCTTCCTTTGAAATCGTGGAACAATATCTTTCTCAATTCTTAGCTTCGTGCAATATCCGTTATAAACGTCATTCCAAATTGTAGCGGGGAATTCTCAAAGGTTTTCTTTGAGCCTCCTCGTGGCTTCTGAACTTTTTTCATTCAAATTGCTTGCAAAGGCTATAGCCGCCCAGTTGTCAGGTATACGCGGCAATGCCATTCTTTCACGCTGAAATCTATCTACAAATTCTCTGAGCAACTCTAAGTCTCCTTGTTTAATTTTGAAAATATCTTTCATTCTTTTTTCCACCTTTTGAGCTCCCGTGTGTGCTTTGATGAATGAATCTGCAAGCTCAGCAAAAAAATTTATAGAATTTTCAGGTAGAATAGAGTACCATGTGAGCACTCCTTTAGTGAGTGTTTGGCCAAATTTCTTAACTAATACAGATTCACTCTCCTGCTTAGTTAACTCGTTGCCTTTTACTCCCATCGTAATTGCAGTCACGTGGTCTTGTGGGTCTGATCTTCCATCATATTTTGGAATGTCAGGTAGTTTGAACTTTTTTGGAATTGGAAGAGGAGCAACACTTGGCTTTCAGGGTTGTTGTGAATATCGATCCATATCTACTCCTTTGACCACGGGTAGCAGCCCAAGTATTTGCTCTATGCGCTCACTTTGCTCCTTGAGTTATTTTTGAAAGGTTAGTACTAAGTTTTGTAAATTAGAATTAACCATATTACCTGGTTCTCTCTCTTGTGATTCACTGGGAGTCCCTCCGATGCCTGAGTTGACAAGTCCAGAACGAGAATTTTCTAAAGTGTTATTATTAGGTGTTGGTGCAGGGGTTGCAACATGTAACCGGTTGACAAGTGCTTCCACAGCTTTGTTGACTTGAGCAACAATTAATTTCTGTAAGGCATCATTAACGGTTTCAGCATTCACAAGTTGAGCATGTTCATTCATTTGAGACCCGTCAGGGATTTCCTCTCGAGATTGTAGGGGAGAGCCTTGCGGAGTTGGAATCAGAGTGTTAATATCTTGTGGATCTCCCTGATTTTGTTGGTTTTCTTGATTTCCTCGAATGTTAACATTGTTGTTTGACATGATTGATCGACAAGAAAAGTTAATCGAGAAGAAATAGATTATCAGATTTTCGGTAACGGAGCCAATTTGTTTAACCAAAAAATAAAATTTTAGTCAAAGCTAGAATTTAGAAAAGCTCGGGTTATTGATAATCAAAAGAATGTGTAGAATGAATTAAATTATGTAGCAGAAGAATATTTCAAGAATAAATTGACTAAATAAAGATATATTTCAATGATTTTTCGTGTCCTCAACTGATCAGATGTTTCTCTTTTTATAGGTGTCCTAGAGATATGCGTTTTTTTCCCAAATCATAATGAGGCTATTATGAGTAATTAAAGGAATTAAATGCTACATTACATAATCATTACATTTAATACGAATTCTCTAACGTATTTCGTATTTAATGTCTGTTATATGCTGCGCTATTTTTACTGTCAGATTCATTCTTTTGGGCTCTTGAATATAAACGACTTCAACAGGTACGGGCGGTGAATTATTCGAATATCTACCCGTGCCTTCTCTTATGTTATTAGCTAGTGCCTGTTATAATTCGTCCCTGCAGTTGCTCGTGCCTCTAACCAGCTGTCATCCTTTGACCGCTTAATCAGTCTACGTGTCATGACACGTTTCCTTAAATACAAAATTTTCCAATATAATAGTATAATATTTTTTGCACGGCTAGTATCAGTGTATAACTTAAATCCTACTTTAAATACTATTCCAATCATTTGCAAACACACAATATAGTACTCTTTCTTGTTCATAATAAGTGACTAATTTACTTTTTTATTTTGGTCCAAAATAAGTGTTCATTTATATAATCAAGAAAAAATTCAATTTATTTTTTCAAAATTATTCTTATATAGGTGCCCCTAAAAAGTCATTTATTCTGCACATTTGAGAAGAGAAGTAGTGCTACTGTATGGTACTACATTAATGAAAGATCGTTTAGTCACACTAACTATTTTCGTTTAGAATTTAGTATTTCCTTAATGGATATGCATACAGCACATTGATCACTTATTGTGGACCGAAAGAAGTATATCAACAAACTATAAATGTGGAATTGCCACACAAAAAGCCGGCTAGATTCACTGTTTATTTTTTCTAGCCGATACGCATACATCATATATTAATTATATACAATTATACTATGTTTTATATTTATATATATATAGTTCTTCTTTATTTAAGACTCAATTATGCTTTTCCATTAGTTGAATATTCTAGTGTGCATTAAGAAAATTGCTGCATAAAGTTCAAGAGAGTACAATATATCTTAATTAAGCGACGTCATAATGGCGTTGGTTTTCTTCTATGCTTTCTTTTCCTCAAGAGTATGAATTGATACTAATAAGGGAAACAGAGATCAATAATAGTCTGTATTCGACGTGAGAAGGAGATGGATATTATACAAAACCCATCACTACCAACGAATTATGGTGAGGATTGAAACAAACAGTTGTAGGAAACGTGTGGCATCTTGATTTGGAAGTATCTAAACAATATCTTTCATCATTCTCACTTTTTTTTTATAAATCAAGTGGCCTACCAATTTGTCCCTCCAAATTTGTGGAAATAAAACCATTACACGTATTTGTATACTTATTTTTTGAATATCATACAATAATGATTGTTTTAAAAATACTCAATTAAGATTTTCATATTCCTTTCTCCTCTTTTTTCTTGGAAATAATTGCCAGCCACCAAGTTTTATCGAGCAGTGATTAAACCGACTATGCTATATAGGATAAAGTGTTGGCTAGCCAAGAACTCTTATATTCAAAAATTTAAAGTAGCGAAGATGAGGTTCTGAGTTTGCTAAGATGAATGTGTGTGTTTACTAGAGACATAACGTGAACAATGAAATTGTTCGAGATAAGGTGTGTGTGACTCTTGTGAAGGATAAGATACGGTAAATAAGGCTGAAATAGTTCAAACATGTGAACAGGAAATATCCTGACACCCTAAGGTGTGAGAGATTGAACATCGTGGGGCTTAGAAGAGATAGAGGAAGGCCAAAGAAAAAATAGGAGAGCAGATTAAGTAGGATATTTCTCATCATCAATTGACAGAGGATATTTCCGTTGATAAGAGATTGTAAAAATCAAGAATTAAGGTAAAAAATTAATAATAGTAGAACGTGCTTTCCTTCTATCTCGGTAGCTGTAGTATTACTCTTGTTTTGTCTTTTCCCTGAATTTTTAGTATTATCTGATGTTGTTAATGATTCGATCAGTTACTACCTTGTTATTTTACTATTTCTTTTTCTATGATTCTCCACTATTTTCATATTTTAATTTGCTTTACTGCTTTGATTGCACTTGTTTGAGCCGAAGGTTTCTTAAAAATATGCTCACAAAATTAATATAAAATTTGCATATAAACTATTTTTTCAAACCTTACACGTAAAAATATATTAATTATATTATTGTAATTATTATTTACACGCAATTAATGTAAGGAATTTCTAAACTACTATAGGCCATTCAAAGGATACTTATAGCTAATTTTTCCATACACAAAACAAAGAGTGAGATATATGACAAAATAAAGAATATCATAAGTTTTAATTAGACGACATATATAACTCGAACTCTTTTCTTTCAACTTGTGAAGTATATAACCTATAAAACTCTTTCTTTTTTCTTTTTCTTTTTTTGCCGAAGGATTCGATCAAAAAAGAATAAAGGATGACAAAAAAAGGTAATAATAGTACATGCTAGTTAGTTTTGGGACTCATCATTAAAAAATAATTAGTATTTATAAAATTATTAAAGTTATTATTTGTTATAACACGAACTGCTCCAGCATAATATATAGGAAATCGATGCTCCTGTGTATGAACTTCCAGCATATTATGCTGGAACTCCCAACACACGAAAAGTTTCAATATAATATATTAGAGATTGGAACACATGTATACGAGCTTATGCTGGACCGGTATTTTATGCTGAAGTTCCAGTATATTATGCTGGAGTTTCATTGTACTATGCTAGAGTTCTTGTATACTTATACTGTAACTCCATTATAACATACTAGAGTTCCAGTATACTTATGCTGGAACTCTAGTATAATGTAGTGGAATATCTTTTAGATTTTAAACAGTATTTTCGTTCAAATTTATCTTTACATAAAAATAATTAAATTTTGATTACATTTTGAAACGGAAGTAATTTTTAAATATTCACCTGTAAATCTGACTATTTTTTATTATCTCCCAAAAAAGGTTTGGACTAGAGAAAAAGAAAAAATAATTGGGCCTGGGCCATACTGTGCTCGCACTGGTAAGCCCAATTCAGTATGTGCAATCTCCTCGCTAATTTCCCGCGTACTTCCATGGATATACAAACTCCCGAACTCCTCGGTTTTCATTTCAATGGCTGTGAATGAAGCTTTAATCAAGCACCTTCGCGCTTCACTCCTGAAGAAACACTCCTCATCTAGTTTTCCCTTTCTCTTCTTTCTTCTCCTTCATTTTCTAGCCCTAATTGTATTCACCATTCACATTATCACTATATGCACAATCATCACTCATAGGTAGACCCATAATTTAAAATTAATAGGTGCTCGCACATCTTAATATACGTACATTTGTTTATTCTATTTCTGTAATTTTGATTAATTAGTTATTTTTCTTCTGTTTTACAGAGATATTAATTTTTGTGAATTATGTTCCGGAATCCGATAATGATATCGGACTCAGCCATGGAACACCAACAACAACAACAATAACTACCCAGTATAATCCCACAAAGTGGGGTCTGGGGAGGATAATATGTAGACGAGCCTTACCCCTACCCCAAAGGGTAGAAGAGCTGTTTCCAATCGACCCTCGGCTCACTGAAGAAAAGGAAAAACAAAAACAAAACCAAAAACAAAAGAGCATTAGTAACTCTAGCAGAAATAGTATCTAAACATAAGAAACATAAATAAAATAGCATGTAATAGTATTATACAGTAACAACCATAAATAACTACCATAAGGGAGACTTAATCCAAAACAAAAATCATCTATGGATAGCCCTGCCAAGCCTCACCCAACCCCGGGTGAATAGTACGAAAAACTCTTGGAGCCCCTATCCTACAACCCTGATACTAGACCTCCAGACTTTCCTATCAAGGGTCATGTCCTCGGAAACCCGCATTCGAGCCATGTCATGCCTAATCACCTCTCCCCAATACTTCTTAGGCCTCCCTCTGCCTCGCCGAACGCCGACAATTGCCTACCGCTCACAACTCCTCACCGGGGCATCAGGACTTCTCCTCCGCACATGCCCGAACCACCTCAGCCTCGCTTCTCGCATCTTCTCATCCACCGGGGCCACCCCCACCTTCTCTCGAATAACTTCATTCTTATTATCTAACCTGGTGAGCCCGCACATCCACCTGGGCATCTTCATCTCCGCAACCTTCATTCTCTGAACATGAGAGTTCTTCACGGGCCAGCACTCCGCCCCATACAACATTGCAGGTCTAACCATAACTCTATAAAATTTCCCCTTGAGTTTCTGTGGAACTTTCTTGTCACACAGGACTCCTGATGCAAGCCTCCACTTTGACCACCCCGCTCCTATACGATGAGTGACGTCCACGTCAATCTAACCGTTCCCCTGAATCACCGACCCAAGATATCTGACACTGTCCCTCTTGGCGATGACCTGAGATCCAATCATCACGTCCCTACCTACTTCGCTCGGCTCGGCGCTAAACTTGCACTCAAGGTATTCTGTCTTAGATCTGCTTATTTTGAAACCTTTAGACTCGAGAGTCTGTCTCTATACCTCTACCTCTCAATAACACCGACCCTCATCTCATCTATCAAGACTATGTCATCAGCAAATAGCATACACCAAGGCACATCCCCTTGAATATGTCGGATTAGAGCATCCATCACCAAGGCAAACAAGAGAGGGCTAAGAGCCGATCCTTGATGGAGCCCCATAACCACTGGAAAATGGTCTGAGTCGCCACCCACCGTCATAACCCTAGTCTTAGCTCATCGTAAATGTCCTTGATTGCTCTGATGTAGGCTTCTGGCACGCTCTTCGCCTCCAAGCACCTCCTGCGGCGTCTCACCTCCGCTATTTCAAGCAATCGTTGAAGACCAAATCCTTAATCTCCTCTTCAACCGACGAACCTCAATTGATCGATAGCTTATGGCGCCACTATATTCTCGATCCAAACAGCGACATTGTCAATTGCTGGAATTACGTGTTACTCATCACGTGTTTAATCTCTCTTTTCATCGACCCTTATACATTTACATCCCTTACGTCAGCGAAAACGCTTATATGGCCACTGATGACGAAGCGGCCACACAAATTACCGTCTATCGTACTCTTACCGTAAGGCTGTATCCGGTTTCGGTTCTGGGTCTATTTGGGTCTGCGGTTCCGGTTTTGGCGGTTCCGGTTCTGGCGGTTCTGACGTTTCTGGCGGTTCCGGTTCTGGCGGTTCCGGTTCCGGTGGTTCGGCGGTTCCTGCGGTTCTGAATTTTTTTTTAATTTATATCAATATCTTGTATAGTAGTCATTAGTATATTGTAGAATATATTTTATATGGTGTACTATGTTATCAGTATATTATATATTGTGTTTGGTAATTAGTATATATTGTCTATAAGTAGTGTATATTTTGTGTATAAGTAGTATATATTGTATTTAAGTAGTATATATTGTATATAAGTAGTGTATATTGTGTTGTAGTTACTAATTAGTATAAATTGTATATAAGTAGTATATATTGATAAAAGAATGTTGTCATTAGTATATTGTGTTGTATGTTATATAAATATTCAAGGATTGATATAGAAGTAAAGACAAAGAAATATTGAGACAAAAGATATTCAAGGATATGATAAAGAGCATATTTATTGACCAAAATGGCATATCTTTCTTAGTCTTCCTTCCCCCAATGGAATGAGCACAACATGGTACTAATACCACCATTAAAAGGAAAAAAAACTAAAAGAAGACATGCCAATGTACAAGTTACATCATAATTTATGCATTATTTCAAACAAATCTCATAAAACTTTCAAGGTTTGGAGGTGGTTGTGTTGGCGGTGGTGGAAATGAAGCTTGTTCATCATCACTTCCGGGTGAAGTATATGGGTAAATAAATAGCGCAAGTATTGTTCATATTCATGCTTGTATTTATAAATATCGGCCTTAACTGTGGCGCGGGGCCAACCTTTATACGTAGGATTAAATACTCTTCTAATATAATGAATCCATGCAGGATTAGAAGCAAAATAATAAGGCAAACACATAACAGTAATCATTTTAGCTAATTCTTCACGATCCTTAATTGGATCGTAATATAATATACCTCCGGTGACTGTGTTTATTCCTGGTTGAACTAGATTTGAACCGGTACTTGGGTTAACTGTAGAATCAGCACTTGTCCTCCCCTCTTGTTGCGCTTTCAATTGCAAATATCTAGCTTTATCGCTAGGGTGTAATCTTATATGCTTAACTAAACTACCCGTGCCGCTACGATCTCCAGTATACCTATGAACAAGTAATTTCCCACAAGATTTACACTTTGCCTTATCTTGTTCTCTTAGTTGAATAAAAAATTACCAAACTAATGATGTTTCTATACATTTAGGAGGTTGTCTACTAAAAGTGGGAGTTTGTACGGGTGGGTGTGCCGGTTCATCACCTAAGTTATGAGCAGGACTAGTAGGTGTATCATCTAAATCTACTGGAGCTTGGGTTTCATCATCATCATCATCATCCTCATTTCCCTGTAAGATAGGTGCATTAGGATAAAGAGCATTCATAATATCATCGTCTATTCTATCACCAACTGCTACATCATGTAGAAAATCAATATCGCTAAATTGAAAACACGGGTGATCACTATCAAGGATTCCGAAGGGTTCATTGGGATTTCTAGGTTGGCTACTACTTTGAACTTGCTTATCTTTTCTAGGTCGGGGAGCCGGGGGAGGGGTAGTATTTTGGCCACTACTTTCACCGGTTTTAGCTTTTCCTTTACCGAACATTTTTTTCAACGAAAAAATGCCATAATAATTATAATTAAGCAAACTAACAACACACAAAAATATTCTTAGCACGTAAGAGTTGAAACGAGTTTACCGGATTGACGAACAACTTCTTCAAAATTGAAGAAGTTTGGGGTTAAATTAAAGTTTAGGGGCCAAATGGCTATTTTTTAAACTTCCAAATGGCTGCTTTTGCAAAAGAGCCGTTTGGAAATTATTTTTTTAAATATTTTTTTTTTTAAATTACCGTTACAGAACCGTTTGGAACCGCCAGAACCGGTTCGGTTCCGATTCCGGTTCTGGTGGTTCCAACGGATAGAACCGCCCCGCCACGGTTCCCGGGAACCATCGGAACCGGCAGAATCGCCAGGGCCGCGGTTCTGGTCCGGTTCCAGTTCGGAACCGCCAGATTTACACCCTTACGAATGTTTTCCTACACATTCTTATGAAGTTTCGAACGGCTTTTGTGGCGCCCAGCTCGAGGATTTTTGGCCGGGGTGAGCTTGTTATGGATGCCAAAGAAATTGCGATTCGGTACCTCAAGACTGATTTAATTGTTGATTTTACTGCCGCGCTTCCCCTGCCTCAAGTGAGAATTTATACGTTATTTGACTTGACTCAAAATTTAATGGTATAATTTGACTTTATTAAAATATTGATTGTGGAAGAAAATAGTGAATTAATGGTTAAAATGTCAGTTGTATGGGAAAATTTCACGTCATTATTAAATCTGAATAAGTAAATCACTTCATCCTAATTGTTGCTTATTGTTTAACATGCACGGAATTTAAGAAAGAATTACTTATGAAATTAGTCATTTAATACAAGTGATAGGCATTTGTGTCGCGATAGCATGTCACATAAATTGGGATAGTGGAAGTAACAAATTTGAATTTTTGAAAGTTGTAATCAGAATGTCTTTTCATAAATTATAAACGCAGATGTTTCAGATTTCTTGAGGAGCCATCACAATCTTATCTTTTGAGGCATGGACACGATTGTTTGTTTTTCAATTGGAATAATCACCATGAACATTCAAGTTTATTACTGCTATTATTCCTCTTGTCATTTTTTTTCTCTTTACCTCTTGCAGATTGTCATTAGATATGTAGTACCCGCAGCTAAAAGAAATGGATCTGGTCACTCCAAAAGTACTCTTGCTCTTATCGTTCTCATCCAATACATGCCAAGGTTGTTCGTTATTTTTCCGTTAAATCAGCAGATTATCAAAACTACAGGTTTTATTGCTAAAACAGCTTGGGCAGGAGCAGCTTACAATCTCCTTCTTTTCATGTTAGCCAGTCATGTAAACCCTCATGCCCATCTCTTTCATTTTGGAATTTGGTATCAGAAGATACAAACTAGAAATCACCTGAATTGCGAGTTGTGTGTGTTTTCTTCTGCTACGTGTGCAGGTGGCAGGAGCTTCGTGGTATGTGGCATCTATAGGAAGACAGTACTCTAGCTGGTCAAATGATGTAAGAAGGAACGTGATGCAGTTCCACCGTGCGTACCTGATTTCTTAGATTGTACAAGTGATGGATGCATATGTACGCGATTATTGGCGAAACAGCACGCAAGTGCTTGTAAAATGTGATGCTATAAATGATGAAGATTCTGGTTCTATATTTGGAATTTTCGATGACGCCTTTACTAATGAAGTGGCTTCATCAACATTCATGGAGAATATTTATACTGTCTTTGGGGGGGTCTGAGAAATCTGAGGTTTGGTTTCTTAAACTGCAAACTTACTTTTCTTCTTCACTCCTTTTATGTCTCTTTTATCTTTTCCTCCTTAGTTTTGCAATTCAATAGTGTTGCTGACTATAATTGAAGGTTGCTTTAGTTTCGCATATTCAATGGTGTTGATGATTATAATTGAAGGTTAGCTTAGTTTTGCATATTCAATGGTGTCGGTGATTATAATTGAAAGCTTGCTTAGTTTTGCATATTCGATGGTGTCGGTGATTATAATTGAAGGCTGGCACAGTTTGCATATTCAGACCTTACCTCTATCCCGAAGGGATAGAGAGGCTGGTTCCGGGAGACCCTTGGTTCAGAGACAATACATCTGTAACAAATGAATGGAAAGGCCAAAATGTGAAAGACAGCAAAAATGTGAAACACAACAAAAACCGCTAACAGTCCTAGACAAAACACTATCAGACTAGCCGGCACAACAAGGAGAAACGCTCGACTACCCCCTAATCTACAACCCAAATGCTCGTCCTCAAACATACCAAAAATATCTTTAGATTTTATGATCTGGGTGCCTTGTCGTTAATTCCTATAATGGTAGATTCTAATTAAGGGTAACATGGGAGCATTAGAATTAAAGACTTCCATATATCGAAAAGTGTCAATCTTTTTAGAATGGACTAAATTGGAAAGAATGTCATATAAAATGGAACTTGAGGGAGTATATTTTCTGTTTAGCTGCTATGTAGTACAGTTTATACAAACTGATTGTATTTATAAAAATTAGTCTGACTTTTAAAGGACCCTTTGGGTTTACGTCTGCATCCTGAATATGCAAATCACTCTGTCTGTTTGGTACCCAGTCTCTTCTGTTTCGCTAGTTCGTCAGGCAGCTCAGAGTTGAACTATGATTTCACAAATATTCACCATTGTCTATCTCGGCTACTTAATTTTGGCAAAAACTTCCAGTGCTATTAATCATTGTAAATTATAAAGTATGTTCCCTGCTACTCCATAGAGATCCTCTAGAGGCTTTGTCTTGGATCTTGTTGACTACTCCGTATTTTGTAAATCACAATGAAGGATTCTATTCATTTTTTATAGCTGATTTCATGAAAATGAATTTCTTGTCTCCTTTGTTGCTTAGGATACCATCAAATCTTTTCAGATCTTTTTTCAGGTTAGAGAATCTTATTTTTGTCTTTACAAATGTTGTCTTGCAGTTCATATGGGCAGAATTTGAATACTAGCACTTATATTGGCGAAACATTATTCAGCATTTCCATATGCATCATTGGCTTAGTTCTCTTTGCACAGCTTATTGGAAACATGCAGGTAAAATTTTGATGATAATATGTCAGAATAGATCAGTATTATCACCTTGTGCAGTTAGTTAGCTGAAGCAATTTCATCATGGTTTATGTACATCATTGATTTCGAATACATGTTATGTCAGTCACCTTAACGCTGTTCTGATGATTCACCTCTAGAACAATGTTAAGCATGATATGACTGTTGAATAAGACATTGTTAATTTGTGATAGTTGATTTATATAATTTCGTGTTAATTATCAGCAACATGAAATATTTCATGGAGTTGGAAATTTAGTTCTTTCAAGAGTAACAATGTCACATTCGACAGTCCTATCATGCTCAGGGGCGGATCTATGTAGGAGATTCGGGGTGCCATGCCATCCAGTCGCTAGGGTAAACTCTTATATATGTATAGGTATTTTACATAATGAAGCCGTTATATGCGGCGATTGGCAGCCGGAGTCACAAAATGGCTCAAAGTGCCAAGGTTAAACTGCTGAAGCCCCACGCAGAAGATGCAGTATCGAACCTTTTTAGATGCACAATCCAGTATATTACCATTTGTCCCTACTTTGTTCGCTTTTCTTTCTTTTCTTCCTGCTCCTTTAGTTAATTTCTTTTATCTGTTCATCTTTGAATTTCCTTTCCTTGTACAAGTTCATTTTTAATATTTATTGAATTATATATTTGCTCTCTTTTTGTTCTAGATCTTCAATGTTTTATTTAAATGTGATTCTAGTTATTTTCTCTTTTATCCATCTAATGACTAATGCTAGTTTTTCTTGATTTTTAAATACTTTCAGAATGATGGCATCGATAGACATAATTCTAATCTAGCTATATGTAGATCAAATGGGGTATTTACTAATTTAAAATTTTTATTTTATGTTTTAATTACATTGTTCGATAGAATTTGAATCACGAGAATTAGATCGAACTGGACAAACTTATTCAGTTTAGTGATCACGTATTTATTTAGTACTCAAAGTGGATCGAACCAAGCCAAATCGAACGAAATTAATTCAAAACAGATTGAACTGACTAAATATATATCTTAATTTTAATCTACTTCACTAGCAATAAGTTTGCATTAAATAGAGTGACACCCGTAGTCATAAAATCCTGGATCCGCCTCTGAATTCATGCTTAATATTGTTCTAGAGGTGATTTATCGCAACGTAAAGGTGACTGACATAACTCCAATTTTTCTAGTTCAAGTTAATATGTCTGCTATGTGCCATTACTCAAGATCTGTTTCCTAAAATTCTCATATAATAAGCAGCTTAGGTTCATCGGCATTAGTAGTATTACCAGTAATCAACATTAATTCTGAGTTGAATTGGGTACAGTGATATCTATTCTTAAATTATGCTTAGGTTGTAGGTGATTAGTAAGACTTGCTTAAAATTTGAGCTATCATTTTTCATTTGTTTCATCTAGTGTAGTACATGCTTCTTTGTCCTTGATACACTCATGAGTTTCTTCCTTTTCAGACTTATCTGCAATCTATGACCGTAAAATTTGAGGAATGGAGAATTAGAAAAAGAGATATAGAAGAATGGATGAGGCACCGACAGTTGCCTGAAGACTTGCAAGAACGTGTTCGACGTTTTGATCAATGTAAATGGCTTGCTACAAGAGGAGTTAATGAAGAAGACATCTTGCAATCTTTGCCTTTGGATCTTTGTCGTCAAATCCAAAGACACCTATGCCTTAAACTTGTTCGACGAGTATGTCTTTCTCGCACTATCATAGATCATTTTTTGCTAGACTCGTGCATTATATTGGTGTATCATGACAATTTGGCCATGTCAGTACGATCTTTATATATATGTCATGGCCTGATCATCCGATATATGGTGTTTGCGCTATTTAACTTCTCTTGGCATTGATACACTTTCAGGAGGTAAACATAAAGGAAAAGAGCTGTAGACAGAAAACATTTGGCCACAAATTGAGCAAAAGAAATGCATTTGTACTAATGAATGTTACCTATAAAAAACGTTACTAGTATTAGTGAATGAATAATGAAAATAATTTTATCTGTATAATCATCAACTAAGCTTTGACTTGTGATGTGCCTTACATTTTGTATTGCATTCCGTCACTTGTATTTGTGTTCCTACTCTGTAAATTCCTAAGCTAGCCACTTCTGTTTGCTAAGCTTTAGAGATCCCAAAATCTCCTGTCTATGCAGGTTCCAATTTTTGCACAAATGGACGACCAGCTGCTTGATGCAATTTGTGAACGTCTAGTCTCGTCCCTAAGCATAAAGGGTACTTATGTTGTTCGAGAAGGTGATCCAGTAAATGAGATGCTCTTTATCATCAGAGGACAACTGGAGAGCTCCACGACAAATGGAGGAAGATCTGGATTCTTCAATTCTATCACTCTTAGACCTGGTGATTTCTGTGGTGAAGAATTGCTGACATGGGCCTTAGTTCCTAATTCAACGCAATTGCCTTCCTCAACTCGAACTGTGAGAACACTTTCTGAAGTTGAAGCATTTGCACTTCGAGCTGAAGACCTGAAATTTTTCACGGTTCAGTTTAAACGTCTTCACAGTAAGAAGCTACAGCATGCATTCAGGTATTATTCTCAACAGTGGAGAACATGGGGTGCTTGCTTAATACTGGCTGCATGGAGAAGGTATAGGAAGAAAAAGATGGAAACTGAATTGGCTTTACAAGAGAGCTATTATTATAATCAAGATCCTAACAACAATTATGATCAAAGTTATGAGGCTTTTGAAGATGTTGGTCTTGAGCAACCATTAGTAGGCAGTGCTCATAGTTCCCAACAACTTGGAGCTACAATTTTGGCTAAAAGATTTGCTACTAATACAAGAAGAGGAATAGAACAGAAGATTCAGATGACTGATTCTTCTTCCAGCTTAAAGATGCCCAAGTTGTTTAAGCCAGATGAGCCTGATTTTTCTGCAGAATGAAGACATTATATTAATTAGTTAGAACACCCAGCTTTACTTAAAGGTACTAGCTAGTGAGTAATCATAAAGCTAGTACACTTTCTTTGTAAATTTCAGGAGCCATAGGCCTTTTTCAATTTTGACTATAATATTCCTTTTACAATCATGTTGACAAGAGGGGTTGCTCTGATGGTAAGCAATCCCCACTTCCAATTGAGAGGTTGTGAGTTCGAGTCTTCCCAAGAGCAAGGTGGTAAGTTCTTGGAGGGAAGGATGCGGGGGTCTATTTGGAAACAACCTCTCTACCCTAGGGTAGGGGTAAGATCTGCGTACATACTACCCTCCCAGACCCCACTAAATAGATTATACTGGATTGTTGTTATAATCACGTGAAATACAACCTTCTCTTGTACTTGCTTGTGGCTAAATTTGTGACAGATGATAAACCTACAGATAATTAGGTGGTCAAATTAGATAAGTTTATGTAATTATTTTAACAGAACAACTCCACTTCACCCAAAAAATAGTTTCTTTTTTTCTTTTGAAATAAAAAAATAAATTTTTTTGTTCGGTTGGTGCAGAAAAATTAAAGATGTACCACCAATAAGTTGGTCTCTTTCTCTGCGAGGAAGGAGAAAGAAAAAGTTCAACCATTTTCCTCTTCATTATTTAAAAAGCGCAGAAACTGAAAGAATATGAAAGGCAAATAAAAATAAGGAAAAAACAATGTATGTTAAAAAAGTAAAACGGAACAGAAAGAAGAACAATCATATTTTTGGATATTACCACCAATCAGCTACCCTTAATTAACATTTGAGCTGGAATAAAAAATTTCTGATATAAAGCACTTATGTTGTAATAATAAATTTTACGCGGCACAAAATTTAAATTAATCCGTCAAGAAAAAAAAAATGAAATAACATCATATATGCAATTGGATTACGTGTAACTAGTTTGACACATAGACACTGCCTTGCACTTTGAATTGCCACATGGCTCCTTTTGCATGCGCGCGCAACCCATTTTTCTTAAACTTTGCTTATCCCTTCTACTTCTGAATTCAAGTGATCTTTTGCTGCCACTTGCATGCTATGGCTACTCTACGGTTCTCTTCTCTGCTGGCTTCTTCCTTTCTTCCTTCTTTTCGCTCTTCAGGTATACCTCTTTACTTTTGTTTCTGCACCAAGTAATTTTGACGGATCTTTATTCCATTTGATTTCACTATCTACACTTTTTATGGCTAACATAACCTATTATAGCAGTTAGCAAAAAAGAAAGAAATTTAAATTACAAAAAAAAAAGTAAATTTTTTTTGTGTGTGTGCGTGTGGGAAGTAGTAGGATGGGTGGTAACGAAAAAATTGAAATTTAAAAAAAAAGAAAAAACTTTTTTTGAGAGGGGGTGGAGTGGGGAAAGTTGAGAAAGAGTTTTGGAAAATGTCTTTCTTTCTCTTGATAAGGAAAATATTTTCGTCCAATCTGAGAAATATGAGTTCAAGAGGAAATTATTTTCTAAAACATTTAAGCCAATAAAACATGAAAAAATTGATACACGGTCTTAATTCTAGAAGTTAGACTCTTGATATGTGTCTTTGACCGAACAAAGTAATGGGGTCCATCCCCTTTAATCATGGAAGAAGGTTCTTATTCTTTGTCAAAAATGGCTGCAAGCAGCCCATATTTTTGGTTTGTTTGATTAAAATTGTCAAAAAGGGTGTGCTGCAAAATCAACGAAGAATGCCTAATTTTTGCCTATAAAATGAGAGCTTCGGCTCTCATTTTGATACACCAACAGAAAGAGAGAAAAAGAGTAAGGTTTTACAGACAGGGTATAAGAAAATAGTCTGTGAGGAAAATAGAGAGTGAGCGATATTGTAGTGAGGTGGAAATATCAAAAGAGGGTTATTTTCTTTTGAGTGTTGTAGTGGTCTTTGGAGTATTTTACTCGGACCTACAAAGTGTAAAATTCCTTACTATAGTGATATCAGTTGCTCCTCTCAGGACCGTGATTTTTTCCCTTATTCAGAAGGGTTTTCCACGTAAAAATGTTGGTGTTATTGTTACTCTTTTTATTTTTGTTAATTACCGTACTCGGTGCTACATTATTATTCCGCTTTTATTACCGTGAATATTATTTTGGTAGGGGATTTATTCCCAACAACTGGTATCAGAGCACAGGTTTTGCTCGTTCACTAAAATACTATTCACTGTCGGTAGTACTATACTCGGTGAAAAATAAAAATGTCCGGAGTAAAGTACAGGGTAGCTAAATTCAACGGAGATAACGGTTTTTCAACATGGCAAAGAAGGATGAGGGTTCTGCTCATCCAACAAGGATTACATATTAGTTGTTGATGCCAAAAAGCCTGATACCATGAAAGCTGAGGATTGGGCTAACTTGGATGAAAGAGCTGCTAGTGCAATCAGGTTGCACTTATCGGATGATGTGGTAGAAAACATCATTGATGAAGACACTGCACATGGAATTTGAACAAGGTTGGAAAGCCTATACATGTCCAAAATGTTGACAAATAAATTGTACCTGAAGAAGCAACTATATGCCTTACACATGGGTGAAGGTATGAAGTTTTTGTCGCATTTAAATGTGTTTAACGGACTAATCACACAGCTTGCCAACCTCGGAGTAAAAATCGAGGAAGAAGATAAAGCCATCTTGCTATTGAACTCGTTGCCATCTTCGTACGATAATTTGGCAACAACCATCTTGCACGGTAAGACTACTATTGAGTTGAAAGATGTCACATCGGCTCTTTTACTCAATGAGAAGATGAGAAAGAAGCCTGATAATCAAGGACAGGCTCTTATCACAGAAGGTAGAGGCAGGAGTTATCAAAAGGAGTTCGAGCAACTATGGTAGATCCGGAGCTCGTGGAAAGTCAAAGAATCGATCCAAATCAAAAGCCAGAAATTGCTACAACTGTGATCAACCCGGTCACTTCAAAAGAGATTACCCAAATCCAAGGAAGGGCAAAGGTGAAACTAGTGGCCAGAAGAATGACGACAACGCAGCTGCCATGATGCAAAACAATGACAATGTTGTCCTCTTTATAAATGATGAAAAGGAATGCATGCACCTGTCAGGTCCAGAGTCGGAATGGGTGGTTGACATAGCAGCATCTTACCATGTCACACCGGTAAGAGATCTTTTTTGTAGATATGTAGCAGGTGATTTCGGCACTGTGAGAATGGGTAATACGAGTTACTCAAAGATTGCGGGGATTGGTGACATTTGTATCAAGACAAATGTCGGATGCACATTGGTTCTAAAGGATGTGCGGCATGTACCTGATTTGCGGATGAACTTGATCTCGGGAATTGCTTTGGACCGAGATGGATACGAGAACTATTTTGCAAATCAAAAGTGGAGACTCACCAAGGGATCATTGGTGATTGCAAAGGGAGTTGCTCGTGGCACGTTGTACAGGAGAAATGCAGAAATATGCCAAGGTGAATTGAATGCGGCACAAGATGAGATTTCTGCAGATTTGTGGCAAAAAAGAATGGGCCATATGAGCGAGAAGGGATTGCAGATTCTTGCCAAGAAATCACTCATTTCTTATGCCAAAGGTACAACGATAAAACCTTGTGACTATTGTTTATTTGGTAAACAGCATAGGGTGTCATTTCAGACATCGTCTGAAAAAAAGTTGAATATATTTGATTTAGTATATTCTGATGTTTGTGGCCCAATGGAAATTGAATCAATGGGCGGTAACAAATATTTTGTTACTTTTATTGATGATGCTTCACGAAAATTGTGGGTTTATATTTTGAAAACCAAAGATCAGGTGTTTCAAGTTTTCCAGAAGTTTCATGCTCTAGTAGAAAGGGAGACAGGTCAAAATCTAAAACGTCTCCGAAGTGACAATGGAGGTGAGTACACTTCAAGGGAATTTGAAGAGTACTGTTCAAGTCATGGGATCAGACATGAAAAGACAGTTCCTGGAACCCCACAGCACAATGGTGTAGCAGAGAGGATGAACCGCACTATCGTGGAGAAGGTAAGAAGCATGCTCAGAATGGTTAAACTACCTAAGTCATTCTGGGGTGAAGCAGTTCAAACAACATGTTACCTGATCAATAGGAGTCCATCAGTTCCATTAGCGTTTGACATCCCAGAAAGAGTTTGGACCAATAAGGAGGTGTTCTACTCGTATCTAAAGGTGTTTGGTTGCCGAGCTTTTGCACTTGTACCGAAAGAGCAGAGAACAAAGCTGGATGATAAATCTGTTCCCTGCATATTTATTGGATATGGAGATGAGGAGTTCGGTACAGATTGTGGGATCCTGTAAAGAAGAAGGTCATCAGAAGCAGAGATGTAGTCTTCCGAGAAAGTGAAGTTGGAACTGCTGTTGATATGTTAGAAAAGGCGAAGAATGGTATAATTCCTAACCTTGTTACTATTCCTTCTATTTCTAACAATCTCACAAGTGCAGAAAGTACGACCGACGAGGTTGCCGAGCAGGGGAGCAACCTGGTGAGGTTATTGAGCAGGGGGAGCAACTTGATGAAGGTGTCGAGGAAGTGGAGCACGACACTCAGGAAGAAGAACAACCTCAACCTCTTAGGAGATCGGAGAGGCCAAGGGTAGAGTCATGCAGGTACCCTTCCACGGAGTATGTCCTCATCAGTGATGAGGGGGAGACAGAAAGTCTTAAGGAGGTGCTGTCCCATCCAGAAAAGAACCAGTTGATGAAAGCCATGCAAGAAGAGATGGAATCTCTACAGAAAAATGGCACGTACAAGCTGGTTGAACTTCCAAAGGGGAAAAGACCACTCAAATGCAAATAGGTCTTTAAACTCAAGAAAGATAGAAATGGCAAGCTGGTCAGATACAAAGCTCGATTGGTGGTTAAAGGCTTCGTACAGAAGAAAGGTATTGATTTTGACAAAATTTTCTCACCTGTTGTCAAAATGACTTCTATTCTAACAATTTTGAGCTTAGCAGCTAGCCTAGATCTTGAAGTGGAGCAGTTGGATGTGAAAACTGCATTTCTTCATGGAGATTTGAAAGAAGAGATTTATATGGAGCAGTCAGAAGGATTTGAAGTAGCTGGAAAGAAACACATGGTGTGCTAATTGAATAAGAGTCTTTATGGATTAAAGCAGGCACCAAGGCAGTGGTACATGAAGTTTGACTCATTCATGAAAAGTCAAACATACATAAAGACCTATTCTGATCGATGTGTACACTTCAAAAGTTTTTCTAAAAATAATTTTATTATATTGTTGTTGTATGTGGATGACATGTTAATTGTAGGAAAAGACAAGGGGTTGATAGCAAAGTTGAAGGGAGATCTGTCCAAGTCATTTGATATGAAGGACTTGGGCCCATCACAACAAATTCTAGGGATGAAGATAGTTCGAGAGAGAACAAGTAGAAAGTTGTGGCTATCTCAGGAAAAGTACATTGAACGTGTACTAGAACGCTTCAACATGAAAAATGCTAAGCCAGTCAGCACACCTCTTGCTAGTCATCTAAAATTGAGCAAAATGATGTGTCCTACAACAGAGGAGGAGAAAGGGAACATGGCTAGAGTTCCTTATTCTTCAGCGGTCGGAAGCTTGATGTATGCAATGGTATGTACTAGACTTGATATTGCTCACGCAGTTGGTGTTGTCAGCAGGTTTCTTGAAAATCCTGGAAAGGAACATTGGGAAGCAGTCAAGTGGATACTCAGGTACCGGAGAGGCACCACTGGAGATTGCTTATGCTTTGGAGTATCGGACCCAATCTTGAAGGGCTATACGGATGCTGATATGGCAGGTGACATTGACAACAGAAAATCCACTACTGGATATTTGCTTACATTTTCAGGGGGAGCTATATCATGGCAGTCGAGGTTGCAGAAGTGTGTTGCACTCTCTACAACTGAAGCGGAATATATTGCCACTACTGAAGCTGGCAAAGAGTTGGTATGGCTCAAACAGGTACTTCAAGAGCTTGGATTGCATCAAAAGGAGAATATCGTCTACTGTGATAGCCAAAGTGCAATAGACCTTAGCAGGAGCTCTATGTACCATGCAAGGACCAAACACATAGATGTGAGATATCACTGGATTCGTGAGAAAGTGACGGAAGAATCTTTACAGGTCAAAAAGATTCACACAAGCGAAAATCCTGCGGATATGCTGACCAAGGTGGTACCAAGGGACAAGTTTGAGCTATGCAAAGAACTTGTCCGCATACACTCAAACTAGAAACTGTAGTGTTATTCCCTCTAGATAAATGGGACTGGAGGGGGAGATTAATGGGGTCCATCCCCTTTAATCATGGAAGAAGGTTTTTCCTTCTTTGTCAAAAATGGCTGCAAGCATCCCATATTTTTGGTTTGTTTGATTAAAATTGTCAAAAAGGGTGTGCTGCAAAATCAACGAAGGCTGCCTAATTTTTGCGTATAAAATGAGAGCTTCGGCTCTCATTTTGATACACCAACAGAAAGAGAGAAAAAGAGTAAGGTTTCACAGACAGGGTATAAGAAAATAGTCTGTGAGGAAAATAGAGAGTGAGCGATATTGTAGTGAGGTGGAAATATCAAAAGAGGGTTATTTTCTTTTGAGTGTTGTAGTGGTCTTTGGAGTATTTTACTCGGACCTACAAAGTGTAAAATTTCTTACTATAGTGATATCAGTTGCTCCTTTCAGGGCCATGGTTTTTTCCCTTATTCAGAAGGGTTTTCCACGTAAAAATCTTGGTGTCATAGTTACTCTTTTTATTCTTGTTAATTACCGTATCTCGGTGCTACATTATTATTCCGCTTTTATTACCGTGAATATTATTTTGGTAGGGGATTTATTCCCAACACAAAGTTTAAGAAAGAAAATTTTGACCAATAAGTGATATATATATATAGTCCTATAATACACCCAAAATACGTTACTGGTACACGGTCTCTTTCCTTTTTGTGTCGAGGGTCTACCAGAAACAGCATCTCTACTACTACGGAGTAGATGTAAGGTGTGCGTACACACTAGCCTCCCCAGACACCACCCTGAGATCTCAGGGGCGGTTGTTGTTGTTTTTAATGCACCCAAATACATGTGGTCCCATGTCAATTCCAATTAGACTATTTTCCTTTAGGGATAAAACAGAAATCTTAAGATTAAAGAGTTTCTAGATATCCAAAGGAATCAATTTTTCGCCTGAAAATGGAACGAAAGGAGTAGTCCATTTCTAACCAAAAGAGTTGCTTTCACCTGGGTTTTTAGTGTTTTGATGATTAAACAAGCTAAGTTTGACTTATATTCATCTGCTGATATTCTCTTTTATTGATTCTGATTTATAGGTTTGAGATTTCAAAATAAAGGTAGATACTTTGAGTACTCGAAGAATTGTATCAGAAGTTTTAGTAGCGCCGTGGTGCATGAAGAGCCAATCACTCCACCTGTTGAAGTTAAATATAAGCAGCTTCTAATTAATGGACAGTTTGTAGATTCAGCCTCAGGTTGACCTTTCATCCCTTAGAATCTTTCATTTCAGATGTTCTTCTAAAGTTGCTTCTGCTCCATTCGATAAACATGTCATGAACTTCTAGAATAACATGGAGAATACTATGTCGCCAGGAAAGATGTTTCCCACATATGACCCTAGGACAGGGGATGTCATTACTATGGTTGCGGAGGCTGATGCTGAAGATGTCAACCGTGCAGTCTCTGCTGCTCGTAAAGCATTTGATGAAGGACCGTGGCCTAAAATGACTGCTTATGTAAGTATACATACAGTAACTGAGCCTTTTTATCTTTCGGTATCCTCTTCTTGCTCTCAATAATTAGAGGCGGATACAGGATTTGAACTTGATTGTGTTCAAACTTTAAGGTTCTTACTATTTGACACATTGAGCTTCTGAAATTTTGGGCAAAATTTTATATTTGCTTAGTAAATTTTCAAATAGCTTTCCATGTTCTGTGTTGAAAATGACGGATTCAGTTACACCAATCAAATCTATTGTCCATCCACCTTTGCCGACAGTTGCTGCTTGCTTAGATGCCTTGTCCTACTTAAGTGTTAATTTGTTAAATGAAGCATTTTATCTTTTCAGGAAAGATCATGTATAATGTTGCGGTTTGCTGATTTGCTTGAGAAGCACACTGATGAACTTGCAGCACTTGAGACTTGGGACAATGGAAAGCCTTATGAACAAGCTGCAAATGAAGAAATACCAATGCTTATACGTCTTTTCAGATACTATGCTGGTTAAGAAAATTAAAATGGCATTATTTTCCCTGTTGGTAGTAAACTTATAATACTTGCAGAAATCACCCGAATACTTTCCTAAGTAAAGTTTTTCCATGTACATTCTTTTTCAGGTTGGGCTGATAAAATTCATGGTCTAACTGCTCCTGCTGACAGTTTGCACCATGTTCAGATCTTGCATGAGCCGATTGGTGTTGCAGGGCAGATAATACCCTGGAATTTTCCTCTATTAATGTTTGCTTGGAAAGTTGGCCCTGCACTTGCTTGTGGTAATACTGTCGTACTAAAACCTGCAGAACAGACCCCACTCTCTGCCCTCTACGCATCAAAGTTATTCCACGAGGTATGTACCTAGGATAACTGTACATTTGGTCTTGTCGTCACAGAACCTTTTAAGTTATAATTCTAAAGAATACGCAGTTGTACTGTCATTGAGTTCGTTTTGATCTATTTGTTTACAAATATCAGTAGTTTCACATCTATAAGCGAAAACATTCCCACTGTTGGTGCACTCAATATTCCCCATCTATAAAAGATGAATAGCATGTCTTTTGTGGTTCAAACCATTTGACAGGTTGGACTTCCCCCTGGAGTCTTGAATGTCATACCTGGCTTTGGTAGTGCAGGTGCAGCTCTTGCCAGTCATATGGATGTCGATAAGGTATTTTTAAGCTTTGGCTTTGTTCCTGAAATTGCCTTATGAGCCTATGTACTAATGAAGGGAAATAGAAAATATCCTTTTCTCTAACTCGACAAGAGGAGGTTATGCATCTTCAGCTTTTGTATTTCATGCTCACTTTTGCTGATACTGTGGTAATGAATATTTGTGGAATAGGTGAGGGAGAATGAAGGAGAACTGACATCTTCTTTTTTCTTCACTTTAAACTGCTTGGTCCTTGATATTACTTCTTGCATATAATGGTGTCGTTTTTCCAGAATCTTTTATTTATCTGTGATGCCTAAAATGCAATGTATCTCTACATCACTCATTTTTGTGTCTACAGCTTGCTTTTACAGGGTCCACAGAAACTGGTCAAGCGGTACTACGTGCAGCTGCAAAGAGCAACCTAAAGCCAGTGACTTTGGAACTCGGAGGAAAATCTCCTTTCATCATTTGTGAAGATGCAGACATTGATAAAGCTGTTGAGTTGGCTCATTCTGCGGTTTTCTTCAATCAGGTAGCAGAGTTCCACCCTCAAAATTGTGACTTCTGGTGCTTGCTCTGGAAAAAATAATTTTCAAATATTTGCAGGGACAATGTTGCTGCGCTGGATCACGGACATTTATACATGAAAGAGTATATGATGAATTTGTAGAGAAAGCCAAGGCCCGTGCTTTAAAACGTGTAGTTGGCGACCCTTTCAAGAAGGGAGTTGAACAAGGTCCTCAGGTACCATTCTTCCTGTAATAAAAAAAATAGAATGATTTAATAAACTCTGTTAAGGACGAGAGGAATATGTTAAGGACGAGAGGAATAACATATCTACCAATTTGGAAGTAGCCAAATTTTCAGTGAAAGAGTTTGCCACAGGTACCTTTGTTATTTCCTTTTCATCAGATTACATATAAGCTTAAATCACGAAGATAAGCTTAAATCGCGAAGTTCTGGCATAGTATAATAGTAGTTGTGAACTTTTTTCTTGTATGTTAGATTGATACCGAGCAATTTGAGAAGATCCTTAAGTACATAGAGTCTGGTATTGAAAGCGGAGCTACTCTCGAGTCTGGAGGGGGAAAATTGGGTTCCAGGGGCTTCTATGTCCAACCTACCGTCTTCTCAAATGTCCAGGTAAAACTACTAGTGCCTGTAAAATATATCCACACATAAGGTAAAAAAGACTTGACCATTGTAGTGATGACATCTAATGGTTTAGTTTAAAATTATTTTTCAACTATTTAGGATAATATGCTGATTGCCAAAGATGAGATATTTGGACCGGTGCAGTCCCTCTTGAAATTCAAGTAAGAGTACATTTCATCTTTACGTTTTTTAGCTGTGCGTTTATTTCGTTTATCAATTCTGAACCTGACCCTGAAACATTCAGGAATCTTGAAGAGGTCACTCGAAGGGCAAACTCGACACATTATGGTTTGGCGGCGGGTGTTTTTACCCAGAGCATAGATGTAGCCAATACAATATCTCGAGCCCTTAGAGTAGGGACGGTGTGGGTTAACTGCTTTAACATCTTTGATGCTGCCATTCCCTTTGGTGGGTATAAGATGAGCGGACATGGAAGAGAAAAGGGAGTCTACAGCCTCAATAACTACTTGCAAGTCAAAGCTATTGTTACCCCTCTGAAGAATCCAGCATGGATGTAGTTCTCTTTTGAAGAATCAACTTAAATAGCCGCCCCCAACTGCCTAAACTAAAAATAGCTTGCGGATATTATAATATGTGTATAATCCATAACGGGGAATTATAATTATAATTAAGGTTAGAAAAGTACTTGACAAGCACAAAAAGAATAAATATAGGTATTTTTGTTATGAAATAATATAAGAACAAGAACAATAATACAAGAACAAGAACAATAGAGAGAAAAGTAGAGAGGAGTATTCTTATTGATACTTTTGGGATGGTTTACAATGGAATAGAACCCCTTTATTTATAGGGAGGTGGTGACTTAGCCATCAAGTAGTAAACCCTAGGATCTCTCTAAATATGGATATTCACCTTAAATAGAATATATTATAACACTCCCCTTTGAATGTTTATTCAATAATGTGCCTCGTTAAAACCTTAACTAAAACAAAACCCAATGGAAAAAAATTATAGAAAAGAAAAAAGAGTACACATGTTTGAATATGCGCCTATTGGTTGTCTCGTTAAAAACCTTGCAAGGAAAACCCAGTGGGACAAAACCTTGTAAGGGAAAAAGAATGCAACGCGCATTAACTCCCCATGAAAAGAGCATCAATTCACATCCTTGAGCATTTGCATTTCAATCTTGTGCACCATCTTCAAAACGATCTTTTGTAGAGATTTGATAAATAAATCAGCCATATTGATTTGAATAAATATTCCGCACCTTGAAATTATCATTCTTGATAGATATGAACATCTTCATATAATGTCGTGGAATGACTCTTCAATATCTCCATAGAGGTATTCTCGATGCCATCATGCTTATAGTTATAGCAAGATACATATGTACACAAGTTGCACTTAGGATGTGGTACTTCAGGACCAAGAATTGTATATGCTTCAAGCAACTTCAATCTTTCATGGATTGATATATAAGTTAAGTCATATAAGCCATATAATAGACTTTAGATGCATATCAAGTTTTCATGTCATGCTAAACAAATAAGATATCGAAAACTGATTACACATACCATTGACTTTAACTTTCAAGTATTTGAACTATATGTCCAAAACTACATGTCTTTCATATTGAATCAATTCTGCTTGAATTGTATCTCTTCCATTTAGCCAATATTTTTGTTTGTATTTGACAAACTTTAAGATCCTCATCGATATTTAGCGCTATCATAGATGTCGTCGACGAACATTTTATATCGGTTTCAATAAATTTTCATAAAGACATAACATAGAGATCTTTTTATTCATATATTCAGGTACCTGAATCTCTCATGAGATTTTATGAAGTGTTATGTCATGTGATCTTCTAGATCACTTGCCTCCCCATTATGATCACTTTGATCATTTGCTCATCTTCTTTATTAAGAAGTTATTTTGAAACCGATTTGTCTATACGCTTTAAGCGTATCAAAGACTTTGTCCTTCTGGGACTTATATGAGCATTTGCAGTGAGAATATAGTTACTTTCTTTGGGTCAGCAAATGCGTATAGCATGCTTTGCAATATGTTGCAATTGAATTATCCTTTTATGAACTTCAGGTTCATATTATGATATTCGAGGATCTATATATATAAATGATAATTCATCCCATGTAACCTTTTCTCAAGTGTTTATCATGTCTCCCCCCATGTTAGAAAAGCTAACTTGTTTCCTCAACTTTGAGAGCCCATCTTTGTGTTTAATGAAAATATACACCGCACATCAATAATAATAAGATTAAATTATTTGGTTCCTGACCCTGAACCACTTGTGAGGGGAGAATATAATATACTCTCGTATACAACGTATATCAAACTGATATATATAACTTTGTTCTCATAAGAAACAGTTTAGCTATTAAGTGGAGGCACTCAATAATTATCTTGCTAAACCAACTATGATATAAACCAACTTATCAAGATGAACTATCTTGAATAGAAAATCTGGAAATTATGCTCGAAGTTATATTACTGAGCAATTTACCTCGCAAGCACCGGCCAGGCTGCGGGTTAATAACAATCGCACATGTAACCATATCATAGATGCATCATATGTGGTATACATGGCAGGTGAATGGGCCCATATTCACATTTGATATTTCCAGAATTTATGGGATTCAACCCGAACTCTTTAGTTGGTCAATTAATTAATGAGAACAAGTAATACAAGAGAATTCGTAAAGAACTTTCTAGTTCTTTAATATTTACCCATGTGAATTCTCTATTACTGCACATCATACTTAAAATGATATGGCTAACCCGAATGCCAACTGAATAAATTATCAATATTGATAAACTTCAAATATACACCATGACATGTGCAATTATCAATAAACTTCAAGTTTATTATGATATGGGTTTTTATATCAATAAACGTCCACTTTATTGTGGTATTTTTGTGTAGTACAAACTGGAGAATAAAGCGGGTAGTTTTTCACATACAGATTATTCCCGCTACAAGTTGTAGTAATAGAAGATATCAAATCTTTCCTTTATTTATAGTTTCAATATAATCAATCGCTTTCGCATATACTTTGGAAACTGAATAAGTTTCTTTGAGACTTACTACAACACAATACTTTATTGGTAATCAATTGTGTTTCTCCAACATAGTAATAATTGGCTCTTCTAGAGCTCTCAATTAATTTTGTACTACCACAAATTCATCAACATCCATGTGGTGAATATCTCTTTTAAAGAGAAAGTTATACCATTATGGTCATGTCAAAATTATATGCAAGATATGTTTCTTGCATTATTATTGTCCTTTGATAATCACATTGACAAATTATTTTGGCGTACAATACGTACGTGACCAATGACTATTCATGCCATAACAATGACATTATTTTCATATATCATCTCAAACCTCCTTCTAGGGGTGAGTGTGGTATATTCAATACCAATTTCATGTTCATATTCTTCCAATAATGAATATGTATTCGTGAATCAGATGTTGTCACATTCACTGCGGGGATATGTGATTTTGTTATCCTTTTCAAATCTGTAAATGTGTCTGGCATTCGATTTGCTATTCTTTGTAAATGGATAATATTTTGCACCTCTTTTTCACAAATAGAGGTATGTGGATCAAGATGAGATAATGATGCATTTTTCCACAAAATTTCCCGTTTGGTTTCACCAACTTCTCCCCCTAATTTTGGGAAAAGTGTCTCATCGAATTGACAGTCTGCAAATCGTGCAGTGAACAAATCCCCTGTCAATGTTTCAAGGTAGCGAATAATGGAGGGCGATTCAAACTCAACATATATTGCTAACCTTCTTTGCAGACCCATTTTGGTGCAATATGGCGGTGCTACAGGCACATATACTGCACATCCAAAAATTCTTAAGTGGGATATATTAGGTTCATGACCCAAAACTCATTGCAACGGGGAATATTTGTGATAATTCGTCGTTCTGAGACGAACTAGCATTGCTGCATGCAAAATGGCGTGACCCCAAACCGAAGTGGGCAGCCTCGTTTTCATGAGTAAATGAGGAATTCAAGATTATTCTCATCTATTGTCTCAATATGATATCCATTTTGAATGATATCTTTAAAACTCAACAAGTTCCTTTTAGCTTGGAGGAGAACAATGCATTCTCTAAAATGTTGTTCCTTTAGGCAGAGTTATAGTTGCTCTTCCGGAGCCTTAATCAATTTACTACTACCAGAAATTGTGGTAACATCTGCCTTACACATACTTAAATGAGAGTAATATTTCTTCTCTTTGAATATCGTATGTGTGGTACATGAATCAATTAATCAAAAGAGATATACGAACATGAGAATAAACAAATTTAATCCGTTGCTTCATAATTAAACAATATTTTCAAAATCTGCTGAGGTTAGTCGATTAACTTAGTTAATAGTCGACTAACTTGGGAAGCAGTCATTAGGTTAGTCGACTAACTAAATCAGATAGTCGACTATTTTGCCTTGCGAAAAAGTCCAGTTTTAATGCGAAATATTAGTTAGTCGACTAACTAAGTTGATAGTCGACTAACTTAGTAAACAGTCATCAGGTTAGTCGACTATCTAAATCAGATAGTCGACTAACTTAGCTTGCGGAAAAATCCAGTTTTAATGCGAAATATTAGATAATCGACTAACTGTTAGGTTAGTCGATTAACTCTACTGAAAAATAAAAATATATTTGAAATTTAAGCATATTGAAACATTCTAAAGAACTAATACTAACATTATATCATAAGCTAACTAATACGAGCTGATACTAATGACTATTAGTTTATTCACTAACTAATACAAATAAAATCAAACAATTCCATCTTCCTTCATCACAGATCCATCACCAATTAAGTGGTCTATTTTTCCCTCAGGGTGCTCAAAGAAGTCTGCCACATCTAAGTGGGTGATGTCAAAATTGTCGTCAGAGACAGAATTAGTTTCAGGGCATTTACCTTTTTGAGATGCTTGATAAAGCTCAACCAAATGTCTTGGTACACGGCAAATTTTCGCCCAGTGCCCTTTTCCACCGCAACGATAATATATAGTTTATGAACTATTTGCTTTTGGATTCTCATCGCATCGTGCTTGTGGCAGAGTGACCAACTTCAGGTTGTCATATGTCTCCTTTAAGCCATTCCACAAGATAGGTGGATCTTTGACTATGATATATTCAATTTTCAAACCTTCATCAAGGTGATGGCGCAAGAAAATCAAGGCCTTAGCACAGTTTCAAACCTTCATCAAGGTGATGGCGCAAGAAAATCAAGGCCTTAGCATAGTCTTGGGTGGATGCATTATTTCTGTCTTTAATGGCGTCTCCAAGACCCATTGCATCCAAATGGATTTCAGCATCCAACACCCATGTCATATAGTTCTTGCCCGAAATTTCAAGGGCAACGAACTTTCTTTTCATAATGTCAGACATAAAACAAAATTACATCAAGAGCGTGTTCATACTTACGGGCTTTATTACAATTATCACATTCACTTCAGGGAATGGATCATAATCATCTGTATGTGCTATATACAATCTCATGTCAAATATTACTTTCATAAAGTGAAAGATTATTTTGAGAATCTTTATTATTCTCATTATCACAATGATGACGATTATAATTCCGTCTATTGCCACGTCCACATCCATTGATACCTTCACGGTAATAATTTTGTCTTCTTTCAGACTCATCACATACTGCTATCACATTCTCTAAAGGGAATGAGAATGAAGCAAATTCAATGGGACGGATTTTCAATTCTTTGCCCACAATCATACATGAATTTAATCATGGCAAGACATAGAACTTTTACCACTTCACGTGGTTATAATTTCTTACAAACTCCATTAGAGTTATAATCAAACTTTGTTGTCTATGTTTGTATATGAAATCAAATCGTAGAATTTCAAGAATTTGAAAAGGGAAAAGTAAATTACTTACCTTTAAGGTATACCAATAAATGTTGTGATATCAAATATACCTCTTGAGTTTCCATCCTGTTGCATTACTTTATGATGATACCATCTCTTCTATTTTTCCGTATAGAAATTCTGGAAGAAGGAAGAAATCAAATTCAATTGGTTAGAGACTCGTGCTGATAACGTGTTATGAAATAATATAAGAACAAGAACAATAATACAAGAACAAGAACAATAGAGAGAAAAGTAGAGAGAGGAGTATTCTTATTGATACTTTTGGGATGATTTACAATGGAATAGAACCCCTTTATTTATAGGGAGGTGGTGACTTAGCCACCAAGTAGTAAACCCTAGGATGTCTCTAAATATGGACATTCACCTTAAATAGAATATTTTATAACAATTTTACACTTTTTGGTTACATATTTAAAATTCCCTATACTTGGTCATTCACTAGCTGTTACCCCTTTTGGACTATCTAGTCCCAAGAAAATGACATGTACTTATCTGTCACGTAGATTTTTTTGTTCATATATTATTTTTTGAAATATTAAAATAAATTTTATTTTTTTAAGTGTGTTACCTTTTAAACTAATCTTTTTTAGATAATATTTATAATAAAATTTAGATAGAATTATATTATTTGGGTTATCTTTTTATTTGGCTAAAAATAATAAAATTTTAATTATTCTTTTTAATGAAAAATAAAGATTTATACAATTACATAAATAAAAATATAAAACCTACATGGTTTGAATTTTATTATTTTGACTATAATATTTATGTAGCTCTATCTTATGAAACTTTTGAAATATATATATATATATATATATATATATATATATATATATATATATATATATATATATATATATATATATATATATATATATATATATGTATATAGAGCGCTTTTTGCATAGTATATTAGCATTGTACCCATATTTGCTTACCTTTAGATGCCCCAAATTAAACAGCACCAACACATAAGTGAACCTGGGCATTCGATCTTTTCATCTCAAGAACTAAAACTGTTGGGATATATATTATTAATTATGGATTTGATTTAGATATAATATTTATTATGAAATATTTATTTATTAAGTTTAATAAAGTTTTAAATAGATCATATAATAGTCTGTGTTCTTTGCTTATGTAGTAGATGATTTAGTGTATTGAGTTTAGCTTTTACATGGAAGATTAAATCATTGATTCTTATAAGTATAAAGTTTGAGTTCACAATCTAATGATGGAATCGGACAAACCATCAGAAATGATTGTAGCACAAGATTAAATATAATTTATCTTGATTATGGGTATATTTCGTATGTATTTAAGGATCAGGTACAAATAAGTATTTTATACTGACTTAATAAAATAAACTCTCTAGTCATAAATGTACTTATTCTCTTAATCTTGATATAATTATTATTAGTTGTGTATAGTATTATTGTTTTGATTTATTAAAAGGCGAAATTTTTTCGTGGGTCAATATACCTGGTAAATTGGATAATAATAATGTACATTGGCGAAGTAATTGTTAGTTGATGAAATTCATGTCTCGATTTAGAGATTGTTGATACACCTTTATGAAAACTTATAAGTTTTCAAGTGTAAATCCGGCCGGTAGATTTTGTATCTGACACATGAAATAAGTTAAGCGAAAGTCTAAAGGAAATAATCAATAAATTAAATCGTCAGTAATTTAATTTAATTGATTCGTATCTGAATCTTAACATGGGGAGCTAAATAAGATTTAATGGATAAATTTTGAAATTGAATAAGGAGTGCAATTATGAATTTTTGTGGAATAATTCGTAATTAGTTATGGTAGATATTAATTTCGAAAATTATAAATTAATTCCATAATTGGAAGCCTTGTTAATTAAATTCTGTAGTCCCTACTGTGCCTAAATAATAGAAAATAAAGGAATCCTTTTTCTAGTGGAAATGAAAACTCAATAGGTTTTGGAGGGTCTTAACCCTTAAAACTCGTGCTATAAATACATAAGGTTTTTCACCTAGAAGAAAAAAGTACATGGTGGCTGAAATTTTCAGCCAAGTTTTTCTAGAAATTTCGCCCATACAAAATTGCTATTTCCGGTATTATTTAGGTAACACAGTAGAAGACCGTAGAACGTTCTAGGATCCCGATTGTGCGGGTGAAGGAGATTCCATTGAGAAGTTATAGAACTGAAGGCTCACATAGTAGAAGAGATATGTTCACGCTTGAAGAGGTAACCCGTGAAATTTTGTTTACGCTAGTTGTCTAGATTACGTGTGATTTAGATACTGGGATTGCTTCCGCTGCTTATTATAATCCATCAATTGGTATCAAAGCTCACTCACATCTAATTAGATAACTAAGTTTTTCATGAAACAAGAATATGGTGTTTATGTGCGTTTTTTGAATTACATATATATGTGATTTCTGAAAAACTGCACTGCTGTTTTGTGAATTAACTATGCAAAGATTTTGGATTATTCTTGTAATCATGAGATATCTGTTTTCTTACTGATATTTGATTGAGATTATCTAAATTTTTTGGGGTAAACCCTAGAAAAATGCAAAACCTATTTTCGACCGAATAGCCGGTATTTTCGGAGGTCAGCAAACTTGACAGACTCCAATTGAGCTGATATTTGGTGGGTCCATCGAAAACGACGTGGTGAGAAAAACTCACTGCCTATGCAGTGAACCATGGTGTGTTTCGGCGTTTTGAGGTCGTTTGGACTGTGTTTTGGACAATTTCCTATTTTATGAAAATTATTTCTTAATACTTTTAATTTCTTTTTAATTCAACGGTGGTGGGGTGAATCCCCATGGTCCCCATGATTAAATACTAGTCATATAATAGGTTTACACTTGACTATCAGCAAATAAACGTGTTGTTGTATTAAATTCAATAACAAATGTGTAGGATTCTAATTAACTAGGTCTTACAAGGTATAATTGATATTGCATGATGATATAATTATTTTATAAGAATGTAAAATTCTTTATTTGATATCCTGGATGACTAATGATTAGAGTGTTTGGCATATTTGTGCATAAAGAAAATAAAAAAAAAATCTCAAAATTTAAGTTTATGTTTTCATGCCCTACGTGATTACTAGTTTGGACTTTCCATGAAGAATTTTGTGCTCTGATTGGAGGTTCTAATTAAGTGAAATATGACGGTATTTTGTATAAGTTTTATATTGTGGTATGACTTTTTAAGCTATGGTCTACCATAAAATAATTTTATGAGCTAAATATATATTCACTTGTAAATTGAGAATTTTATGAGTAATAAATAGTTACCACTAAAGTGGTTTGTTTATTTGAACTCATGAAATTTTTTTAGTAAATTTGTACATGTGAAATTATATCTATTCATGGATTGAGTATTATGATTAACTAGTAGGATCCACAAAATGGTCTATTTATTTGAGTCATTGAAATATGTTTAATATACCATGTGAAAATTATCCTTGAGAAATCTACATTAATGGTGGATGTTCTTAACTTGAAAAAGAGTTTTATCTTTGGGTACTAGTGAAACTAACTCTACCCATGAGAAGAAATAATAGGGTTTTCATCGAACGGGAGAAAATATTATATCTCAGGTTCTTATTTTTTAATAAATGGATAATTTATTACAAAAAGAGATATTATATATCCTAGAAATAGGAAGAACATAATATATGCTTTGAGTTCATAGTATAATTATAAGGAGAATGAAAATCAATATCATATTTTTTTTAATTCATGAGACTACTTAAAACGGTTATTCTCCAAGTTTGGTTACAAGCTGGTGGTCATGAATTTGACGAACTCCGATTGACCTAAAACTTGGTGGCTTCATCGAAAACGATCTAATGCGAAAAATGCACTGCTATGCAGTGAAACATGTTAATTTTTGGCACTTTGAGGTCGTTTAGATGGGTTTTCAAGCAGTTTATTAAATTGAATTTGTTAGAAATATGAAAAATTATTCTTTATATATAGGCTGTACTTGTGTTAAATCTGAAACATGTGATTTAACTTGATATTATATATATGAATAATGCAAATCACATGGGTTTAATCCTAACTACGCCAAAAATAATTTATTCGAATTTGGTCAAGTTTTGGAGATCATGAATTTTACGATCTTGAAATGAGCTGAAATTCGATAGGATCATCAGAAACGGTCATTTAAGAAGAAATCAGTGCTTTGCAGTGAATCACATCAGATTTTGACAATTCGAGATCGTTTAGATGAGTTTTTTTGGAGGTTTGACGGATTAAAATGTGATTTACATACGAAAAGTCATTCTTTCTATCATTTTATTTATGTCTAATCTGGAACATGATAACACATGTTGATTTGACATGAATTTATATATGATAAAAAAAACGCAGGTCATATTTAAATTCTTGAAAAATGCTTAAAATGATAAATTTTCAAATTTGGTCGCAACTTTTGGAGATCGTGACTTTAACGATCTCTAATTGATATGAAATTTGGTAGATTTATCAGAAATAGTTCAATAAACAACAATCACTGCTATGCAGTGTAAAATGTTAATTTTAGTATTTTAATACTGTTTAAATGGGGTATTGAGCATTTGTTTTTAAAATTGTGGAACTTAATACTCAGAGAAAAGTTTGTGGTTGTGATAAAGTGGTGATAAGAATTAACCCCTATGATCTCCATATTTTTATTTATAGTGAGATAGTAAATTTACGCGTTTACATTAGGTCTTCCTCCATATCGAATAAATTTATTATGAACTCAGTGGATATAGTTACTAGTTATTGATAACCTATGTTAGCTCTCCATCTGAGTTTAAGGGTTAAATCAATTTTGTAACTAAAATATATTCATGATTAAATGGTGATAGAATTATATTTCTATGGTCTTTCACTATTAATTTCAAGTGAGTAATAAATTTACGCGTTGACTTTAGGTCTTTCTCCATATCAGATTAATTTATTATAAACTCACTATGTGAAATACTAGTAATTGATATAGTGTACTTACTCTCCATCTGAGTATACATGTTGGATCAATGGAACTAGAGCTATTAAAAATGATGTTCACTTGACTTAAATTAACAGTATACTCTTCATCTGAGTTGGGTCTGTTTTAATTATTAGAGTAAATAATCTGGCATTGCATATGTATGTTGCATGAGTAGTTCTTTTCCCATCGAAAATGCTATTCAAGATGCATAACATATATGTGTAGTGTGTTTAAAATTTTTGTACTAGAAAATTATATACAATTGACTGAAAATAATAGTATGCTCTCCAACTGAGTTGGTTCTATTTATTTTTAGATTGTATAATTCTTTCATTATATAATATACTTTGCATGAATGATTCTTTTCCCATCGAAATTTATTATTCCAAATGCATGTATGTATATAAATATTGAATGCAGTTTGAATTTTACTATTCAGTGGTTTGACTTATTATAATCTATTTAATATTTTTATCTCAACTCCACAATGATTTTATGTAACTGATCGTATAGTTAAATTTTTTTTTAGTGATAAGGCATTAATTTTAAAGATGTAATATATGTACTTTTGTTAGAAGGAATTTCATTTCGGTTTCTGGGCAAAATAAGAGATGAATATTTATTTTATTTTTCGAATAACTCTTGAGTTATTGAGCTTAATAAACATTTTATCTCTTGTGGTACATGAATGCATGACCTTGTTGTTGTATATTGATGTCTCCTGAACAGAACAATATAATTCTACCTCATAAGAGAATATGTTTTTCAAAATTGATTAAAACTTATCTGTGCACTTTTGTGTAACTCATATTAATCTGGATAGGATTTTAAGTTGGTCAAGGATGGACCTTAAGGTTCATTGAAAGTAGAGGCACTACCAACTTGTGAATCCTATTTGGCAGGAAATTTGCCTAAAAGATGTTTCCCTTTAAAAGGAATAAAACTAGTGATAAGTTAGAATGAATCCTTTCTGATTTGTATGGTTAAATGAACATACTCGTAAGAGATAGATTTTGAGTATTTTGTGACGTTCATAAATGATTATTCAATATTTGATGCATCGTAAGTCTTAATGAATCAAGTAATTCAAGATTTTTAAGACTTGAAACAGAGAAGCATCAAAAAAAAATATTAAGTTACTACAATTAAATTGTAGTGGCGAGCACATCTCTAAAAGTTCTCTTGTTACATATCAGAATAATAGATTACATCTCGATTGACTACACTGTAAACTCCATAATAGAGTTGTGTAGTAGAAAGAAGAAATAAGCCTCTTTTGGATATGGATAGACTAGTGACGTATTATTCAAATTTGCCTTATTTGTTTTTGGAATATTTCATGAAAACTGCAAATTACATTCTGAATTTAGTTTCTTCTAAGTTAGTACCTGGGATACCTATAGAACCATGGACTGAATGTAAGCTCGGTCTTTGGCATATTTAGATATAGGATTATCCCACATATGTGCTGAAAGGGAAAGCAGAATTTGGAACTAATAATGGATAGGTGCATGTTTATCGAATATCCAAGAAAACGAATGAAGCTTTATTTTATTGTCCTAAAGAAAATAAGACAATTGTTAAAATAATTATATTTTTTTAGATAAGGACTGTTTAATAAAATATGTTCCTAGAAGTAAACTATTTTACAGGAACTGGGCAAAGAAATAACTAGATGTTCAAGAACATCAAAACCCACATGTCAGAATTGACGTTCCATTGCATTTAAATAGTGGGAGAACGTTAATAGACATATGATTTTATCAAGGGGAGTGATGTTTGAACATTGAACACTACAGTAGAAGTTACTAATATTTCAATGTCGTGAGGTAATGAAGGTAATATTAGTAGTACTTCGTCGTAGTGGGAGAAAGCTAAATAAAATCATAGCTCAGTGAACATTCTTGGGAGAGTTTCGGCAAAAGGATTCCTGAAGAGTTTAATACCAAACTAGATGGTTACGACAAAGCACTACTGGATAAATATTGCATCAGATATAACTTGGCAAGATTCTTTAACAAAACCTTATTTGGTGAAGACTTTTAATAGTCATGTAAAAGAATACCTGAGAAAGTTGTAGATGCATGGTTATGAGTGTAAGTGGGAGATTGTTGGGGCATATACTATTAACCATGCATTTGGATATAGTATATACTAATAATTATTATGGTTAAAAGTCTAAGTGGGAGATTGTTGGGATATATACTATTAACCATGGGTTTGGTTTATATATAGTATTTATTATGAAATAATTGTTTATTCAGGTTTAATAAAGTTTTAAATATATCATATAATAGTATGTGTGGTTTAGTGTATAGAGTTTAGCTTATACACGGAAGATTAAATCATCGGTTCTTATAAATATAAAGTTTGAGTTCACAATCTAATGATGGAATTGGACAAACCATCAGGAATGATTGTAGCACAAGATTAAATATAATTTATCTTGATTGTGGGAATAATTTAATTCCAACTTCTTGTGCTAGTATATTTTGTATGTATTGAACGGACCAGGTAGAGATAAGTATTTTATACTAACTTAATAAAATAAACTCTCTAGCCATTAAATGTACTTATACTCTTACTCTTGATATAATTATTATTAGATGTGTACAGTATTTGATTTATTAAAAGGCGAGATTCTTTCGTGAGTCAATATGCCTGGTAAATTGGATAATAATAATGTACATTGGCGAAGTAATCGTTAGTTGATGGAATTCATGTCTCGGTTTAGAGATTGATGATACACCTTTATGAAAGCTTATAAATTTTTATGTGTAAACCCGGCCGGTGAATTTTATATCTGATACATGAAATAAGTTAAGCGAAAGTCTAAAGGAAATAATCAATAAATTAAATCGTCAGTAATTTAATTTAATTGATTCGTATCTTAACTTAACATGGGAAGTTAAATAAGATTTAATGGATAAATTTCGAAATTGAATAAGAAGTGCAATTATGAATTTTTAGTGGAATAATTCGTAATTAATTATGTCAGATATGAATTTCGAAAATTATAAATTAATTTCATAATTGGAAGCCTTGTTAATTAAATTTTGTGGTCCCTACTGTGCCTAAATAATAGGAAATAAAGGAATCATTTTTCTGGTGGAAAAGAAAACTCAACAGGTTTTGGTAAATGGTCTTAACCCTTAAAACTTATGCTATAAATACATAAGGTTTTCCACCTAGAAGAGAAAAGTACATGGTGACTGAAATTTTCAGCCAAGTTTTCCTATCAATTTCGCTCACACGAAATTGCTATTTTCGGTATTATTTGGGTAACACAGTAGAAGACCGTGTAACGTTCAAGGATAACGATTGTGCGGGTGATGGAGATTCCATTGAAAAGTTATGGAACTGAAGTCTCACATGATAGAAGAGATATGTTCACGCTTCAAGAGGTAACGCATGAAATCTCGTTTACGTTAGTTATCCAGATTACATGTGATTTTGATAATGGGATTGCTTCCGTCACATATTATAATCCATCAAAAACCCATTTACTTTTCCCTCCTTGTTCCTGTTGGTTCCCCTGCAATCTCCCGTCATCTTCTTCAACATCATTCTTCTTCCACCATTAATTGATCTGCCACAATTAGTGGGTTTTTCTTTAGATTTATGATGGAAGGTAGAGTTTGAACTTTGGGATTTATTTTTTTCAGTCAAACCATTTCATTTTCAGTAGTAGTACAATAAGACCCATTTTGTCCTTCTCTCTCAAAAAATACCATTTTATTTTCAAAATAATAGTGGAACAAAATCCATCCACCTCGACCTTGAGTTTTGATTATAAAAGTTAAATGCTGGGTTTTGTTTCATCTTTTATACACCAAAAGTCTTGACAGTAAATCTTAAAAATTCAAATTATTCACAATTCACAACAAATTTTAAAAGAGAAGATACCATAATTTAATTTCTATAGAGACTAACAAAAAATAAGAAGGTAATGTTAAGGATAGAAAGCAAATAATATATAGATATTGATGCCTCGTGCTTTTCTCCACAGACGGAGAGGACAAAATGTAAGAGAAAGAATTGGGTTTAGGTTTTGGTGAAAGACAAAAGTGTCCCCTTAATTTGTGCGTTGTTAATTTGTTGTTAAGGGTATTTAATAGAAAGTAATTATATATATATATATATATATATATATATATATATATATGAAAAGGTAAAAATATATAATTGAAATAAATAGTCATCACATTAAAAAAAAATAAAAAGAGGCTAAAGTTGCAAGTTCACTATTTTGGCTATACCTTTTTCAGTTGGTAAAAAATAATGGAGTTGTAGCTAATTTTTTTTTTTTACTGATTTGACTTGAAATTAAAAATACATAATTAAAATAAATAAAAATTATATCTAACAGAAAATACGCAACTAGTACTCAATTATTTTTCTACAAAGTTTTCTATCTTTTTTTCCCTAAACTTTTTACAAATTTGACCACAGAAAATAAGAAATATGCAATTGGAGCAAGTGGTCATTATATCTATGGAAGAAATTAAAAAATAAATATTTAGAGTAAAGTTCACATTGTATCTTTAAGATGAAATAAAAAAAATACATAGTTTTAGAAAATAATTCATTATATATGACTATATAACGATTAAAAATAAAAAAATAACCTATCTGAAGATGATTTTTTGATTTTTTTCACCATTAAGATAGTTATACATAACAGTCTTTCGTAACAATACCAAGTGAGCTAAGCAGCGAATGTCGAGGTCGAAAACTCAGATCGGCCAAAATGGCTAGTTTAGCAATAAGATATTTTAAAGGAATATTTTTTGTAGTGTGGGCAAGGGGTATGTCCCATAAGTAAGAATAGAGAGAGAAAGAAAGACATCTAATTTTTTATCTTGATAAGCTCTCTCTAGAAAAGTTGACTCTCAAGTAACTACAAACATTATCTTTACACAATATTCGATTTGCTGTTTTATTTCAAGCTTTCCCATATCAGATCTGATAAAGTATTTGATATTTTCACATTTGATTATCTTACATCATTGTCAGTGAAAGAATCATCCACTTCGTTATATATTTGGGTGAATTATTCTCTCTATTTATAGTTGTTGTCATTTATCATATTTATCACCTTATTCATTCACAACAATATCATTAAACCTCTTTTTGACTTTTAATAGCTTTAAATGCGGTTTCTAGATTATTACTATCCATTAATCTTGGGTGTAGGATTAATTATATTTAGATAGAAATTACCAATTATAATTTATTTAATTAGTTTAACAAAAAGGTTTAATACTTTTTGGTCAAATAATTTGGTACAGTCTGTAGGGACTTTCTAGTTAGACATTTTAGTTATTTTCTAGATCTTAAAAAGCACACAAAACTTTGCAAAATCTCGTACCTCATTGTTTGTACAGATCTGACATGGCAGGCAACGGAGAAAAAAAAAGAAAGGCGACAGCCGATCTCTCCGCCAATCTCCTAAATACCATCAACGAAACTCACAAAAAGGACGAGGAGGACGTGACAGCGAGCGCCTCATCTAGGCGAAGTGATCAACCCTTCTTCATGACAGCATTACGACTTCTCAGGGAAAATGAGCCTTTACGCCCACTACGGAAGAAGCACCACCAGCAGTAAAAAGTTATTAGAAGCATGGCTAACGAATACACTAAATAACATACTCGAAAAATTCGCTAAGAGGATGAGCAGAGGAGGTATGCGAGTCGACATCTCCACAACAAGAAATGAGCAACACACCTATCCTCCATCTACAAGTATTACTCACTCTGTTAATGATGCAGGTAATGGCCCTTATTGCCTTCCTTAGAAAAATAGAGGAGATAGAGAATGAGAACATAATACTCCGCGACCAAATGAGAGAGCATCAAGAAAGAGTAGATAAGATACTGGACGCCCCAAAACTCCAACCAAAGCACGAATCCGTCCTGTTTATGGAACAATTGTACAGCGACGAGGCTAAACCACATGCTATACCAAAAATATTCAAAATGCCGCCATACTTAAAAATATATGACGGCACGACAGAATCAGAGGATCATGTGACCCACTACGTCACTATAGTCAAAGGCAATGGCCTCACAAAAGAACAAGTATCAACCATATACCCGAAGAAATTTGGAGAAAACCTAACCGGAGGGGCCCTAACTTGGTACTTGCAGTTACCTGCGCGCTCCATAGAAACGTTCGAGGAATGACGACAAGTTTGTCACCGCTCATGTCGGGGCCAAAAAAATGGAGGCAAGGGTGAAAGACTTATTTGTTGATACCCAATTGTTCCCTATATATTTTTTAACACATATATATACTTATAAATAACATATATGCATATATAAGCATGCATAAATACTTTTTTATATTTTTTTTATAATTTTAAAGGCTTCAAATTGATTTATTTCTTCCCCTTTTTACTTATATTTTTTTAATAATTATCCTTCAAATTATTTTGTAGTAATTTAGCCATCTAAATTTTATATTTTTGTCAAAGTATTGCTTAAATATTTTTAGTGTATTTTTATAATTGCATTTATATTTTAAAACTAATTTGCATATATTTTCAATACTAGCCCTATTAATGAATAATTACATTGGCGAAGCATAAAATGATCTTTTATATTTTTAAAATGTTAAATAACTTTTTAAAATCATGTTAGGTCATGAAGTTATTTTTTCAGAAATTATTTATTATTTCTTATAAATTATTCATGTTAAAGGCTGCTTAAAATATAGCCTAATTATATTTTAATTTAGCCCCAATTCAACCCAATCCAATCCCAATAGCCATCCCAATTTTTCGATTAAAATACCTATCCCACACCCCAAATACCCGATTCGGTCCTCACACCCTTTTAATCCCAGCCATTGATCACAAAGATCAATGTCCACCATTTCCTCATTCCTTAATTAAACAACTCTATACCCCAAAAACATAATTCATTTCCCACCTTATACCGCCGCCCTAAAATCCTCTCTGCTCTCAACACTCTCAACCTAAACCCTAATCTTCAAATATCGACCCAAATCTATGGCTATATCCGGTGACCTCTCACTATCTTTCAGGCCTCTAATGGCCTCTCTCATGTCATTCTCACCATCTCTAAGGCCCTCAAGGGACTAGGGCTGCTATGTCGACTTACATCTAGGGTTTATCTCCCGCCTGTTCCAGGCCATTCCGGTGTGATTTCAAGTGAGATCGTCCTATATTAGCTACGATCTAAGGATTTTTCAATATGTTTCTTTCATCTCTATATGGTTCTCTTTGAAACCCCTAATTTCTTTTCTCAACCTCCTAGATATGTACAGATCTAAGATGATTTGAGTTTTCTT